>CM077522.1:16432642-17640671 GCA_039654895.1 Mongoloraphidia duomilia | reverse complement strand
AAGTTGGCATCATCAGGAGATGATTAAAACTGTTTTAATCATCTCCTGATGATGCCAACTTGGTTGGCGAAACGTACGTCGAGAGTGTTTGTTATGGTTTGGTGTTTTGTGGTAATTGTAACATTTCGTATCTTTACACCAAAGGTTCCACCATTTTTTATTGGTATTTACGTCATCTGTCTGTACCCGCGATACAGACATACTGATTTTTTAAATAGATTATCTCAGCAATTAAATATCATTGATCTAAAATAGTTTTATGGTATTGGTTAATATTTTACGTTTAAAAAAATATTCCATGAAAGGCACTAGAAACATCATTACAACGAAATATTTCTGTTCGTATGACTATATTCATAAGTAGGTACATTTTATTATAGAAAGAACCAAATTATTGTAGAGAATATAAAAAATATATAAATAATTAGATAAATAATAAATTTTAATAAGTATATGCACGTACGTTGAAATCTCATTAAAATTTTGATTAGATCATCAAATTTAATATTATATTACAGCTCTGTAGGCATCTTTAAATTTCCATATAAATTAGGAAAAAAAATTACTTCTCTCTAAGTAAAATTCACTGGCGTACGAAGAGCTTTCATTATCTACAGCAGGGGTTTTCAACCTTTTTTCCTCTGCGACGCACCTAACGAATTTTTAACCACTGGCGAGATATATCTCAATAATACATTTATATGGTAATTGGTATAATAGAATATAGTGTAATACTTTTTCGCAATAAGACAAAGCTCGTGTGTGCGCGCCTACTACTCGTGCTGAAAACAACGCGCCTGCGGTCTGACGCATAAAGGTTTAGCACACGCGTTGCACATTATACTTTATTCAACACATGCATGGTTTAGACTTCAACAGAATTAATGTCTAGTTACATAATGTTTCATTATGACACTGAAAAGCTTTACATATTGGTTAATTATGTAAACTGTTTTTCATTAAAGCACTGAAAAGCGTTACCAGTCAATAAATGGCTATTTAAGATCCGCTAAACAGACACGAAAAAACACTAAAAGCGTGCATGTGTTGTATAAAATAAATTAAAATATAATTTTTAGTAACAATCTAATATAAGCTTTGTTCCCCAGTTTTATAAGGCATGTTGATTTCAAAACAATTCTACATCTGAAATTAATTTATTTTTCTTGCATCAGAATGGTATTTTTAACTGTTTGTGTTTCCTCTGCACGCCACTGGCGTTACTAGATACTGGCTAAAAGACGATAAATTGAAATTATAATCGTATGCATTTTTCATGTTAAAAAATACCTGACACCTGTATTAATATATTATGTATGAACAACATTAGGTGCATATTAATAGGTGAAGTTTAGGACTCCTACTGCTTAGATTGAATTCTTCTTAGCTTACATTAGTTTATGAATAGTGACTTGCACCAACACTGAATAACGCGTGAATTGTAGATAAGTTTAATAGGGTATAGGAGCTGGCGACGGATTTACTTTATAGTTCAACCTCTTACCGTACAAAAGTCTACTGGACAACACTAATAACATTTTATTATTGAATTTAACGGACAATAATTGCTGGATTTATTGTACAATTTTAACAAACTGTTTTTTTTTAATCAGGGTGCTAAATTTTGATAGCTGTGTTCATTGATTGCTGCGTTTTCATTTTGGCAAATTGTTGATCGTTACCATAGCAACCGTCATTTAACAGCGTGATTAAAAAATAAAATTGTACGATAAACCCAGCAAATATGGTGAAAAATAGAAAATATAAAATCAGTTTGCCTTTAGCGGGATTCAATTTAAACTTTAATATTAATAATAATGAGAGATTTATTCTGCCATTGGGGAATCTAGTCTAGAGTCAAACATTCATTTGAACCCGTTTGACAATTTAAGTTCTACTTAAATTTTAACTCATTCTCCAATTTTGATTGACCACTACAAAATTTAAATGTGAATTTTTTTTTTATTTATTAGGTATTTATTATTTACAGGTTTTAATTTTACAATTTGCTCAGTGTATAATTTGCTCACTGTATAAAAATGTGAATTAAAATGTAATTGAAGGAGGTGCAAACATGTCTAATATTTAATTTTATTTTACAGGACAGCAGAAATAATTGATTATGATATTTTAAACGTCGTTTTTTGGTTTATCAGTACTATTTCACTGAAGCGGGAACTAAATTGTTATTCCAAAAATGGATTCAACAAAGTTAAACTATAAATGAAAGGAAATGTAGCTGACCAACTCAAATAACATGCAAATGTATCTATTTTTATAGTACTGCAAGCTGGCTGAAGATATAATATTGAACCTAAGAGTATATGTCATGTGAATTTTACAGAATTTTGGTATGACGTTTTCAGTACAGTGTTGCCAACTGACTGTTTGCAGTAATAAATGGTATCGTAAAAAGAAATTAGGTTCCAAACTGTTGATTATTATAATCAAATCAAAATACAGAAGATCTGTGTTGATTATTATTTCAATTTATATTGATGGAAAAATAGCTGTCATAAATTTGATAATAAATGGGTTCTACATATACGAAAACATCTAAAAAAAGTTTCCAAATAAACGTCCGTCCGAAAAAATGGTTATTTCCAAGTTATAACCCTTTTAAGGTTAATATGAATTCCAGTGCCTAAACATGTTATTATTAATAGTAGATTGAATATCTAGATGCGTACTGATGTATATTACTGACGAGTAGTGACGTAGTACGTTAAACGAGCGATAGCAAGTTTCAACAGTCAAACGAGTCATAATATCAGTACGCACAAGATATATATGGTATTTTTTGCCATATCCATTATAAAACAGCTGTTTTTCACTTCATTTTTTATATTTTCAAAACGTTTTTTGCGTCGCCAGCTTCACATTTATACCAAGCCATGAGTAGTATGTAATAGCGGGCGGACCAAAGCGAATAAACATAGATCACTATGAAAACTGTTTACTTATATAGTGTGTTTTGAGAACACTTTCAACACACCTGCCTGTTAACTGACTCATTCCATGCATGTACATATACGCATGTAAAGCAGCTATCTTATAGTGGGTATGGCAAAACAATTCGTTTTATCAATATTTTTCAGTTAAATTTAATGTTTAAAGCCATAATAAAAGTTTATAACGTGTTTGCTGATATCTTATATCTTGTCGAACATGTGTATTGTATTAAGTATTTGTAGACCGGTGGACAGATTTTAATGAAACATGGTCTATTTTCAGTTGGTACTTACTCAAAATCAATTTTTATTTTTTATTTTATTTATTGTACATTATAGACGCGTCGACAACTTAGGACATTAGCGTCTTGATTACATTAAATAACATAACTCACTTAAAACTAAATGACATCACAAAACATCCATGAGCGGAGGCAGGATTCAAACGACAGTCTGATCCAGAGGCAGCAACGCTAACCATTGGACCAAACTGTCCTCTAACCAATTTTTAGAGTATGTACTTTTGACCAGGATACGATCGAGTTAAAATAGGGATTCTATTTAATCGATTTTAACGCGGGTGAATTTTTGGAAAAAATCCGACGTTCACGCTAGCGAAGTCACGGACATTAATGCGAAAACATTACAATGCTTATTTTCTATGATATATAGTGTCAATATGCTGTATTGAGTTTTTAGCTTTTGAAAAACAATTTTCAGAAATGTACAATTCGACTCTGTCAGATTTTATTAGGCAGTAATAATTAGTGATCATAATATTTAATACACATTACACGGACCCTCCATTTTGTGTCTGTTCAAACTCGGGGATTATCCTCTATAAATATTATTTTAACGAACCGGACGTCACAATTTACGATGATATATGAAGTACAAACATAGTTTTAACAGTACGAAAAAATAAGCTTATGCAATCGTAATGACGTAAAATCTGCAAACAGTATTTTCAAAATCCTACCAAATACTAATAAAAATATCAAACATTTGAAATGGTAATATTTACATTTTGTTTAGCCAGTTTCAAAATAATTAAAAAATACACTTATTTAGCGATATAAAATTATCGGTAATTTATAAATGTGCAGTAACCTTACCGGTAACTTTGGTAATTTATAATAAACAAAATATATTTTTTACAGTCGAATGCATTTTGTGTTTTTATATAACCAAAATTTAGCAATCTAGTGTTATCTCATCGTAGACAAGTAATTTATTTTATACTTTGAAACAGTTCTTTAGCAGAAGTTTTCAATATCCCTAGCTTAGCCGCTGTGAATTCAGAAGCCCAATGCCATTATTCAATTATTACTGACAAGAATAAAAGTAGAATCAAAATCCCTCTGGACTCATTCATAAAAAGTATACGGTTTTTATATCGACTTTTTATGTTACTTTACCGGTAGGGTAGAAAATATTATTAATGTGAATACTATTAAAAAAACTAATTATAAAGTTAAATTTTATAATACAAAATAAACTATAATATTATATGTATAGCATTTGGAGCTGGCATTATAAAGTTTTTTAAATAACAAAAAATACTTTTATTCAAGACATGCACGCTTTTAGTGTTTTTTCGTGCCTGTAAGGCGGATCTTAAATGACCGTTTATCGACTGGTGACGTCATGATCCATTATTAAACGCTTTTCGGTGCTATAATGAATAAAGTTTGAACCATAATGTACCTCTTTTCGATGCTATAATGAAATATGGTTACTATGGAAACGAAGGAAATAAATATTGTATCAAGGCCAATATTTTTATTATGAGATGTACTGCTATCAGTGAATCTACGGTGTTTGACATTAATTCAATTAAAGTCTAAAGCTATGCATGTGTTGAATAAAGTATACTGTGCAACGCGTGTGCTAAATCTTTATGTGTCAGGCGCTATGTTTTCAGCACTCATATAGAGTTCGCGATGCACACTCAAGGCTTGTGTGCGCTCGCCTACCACTCATACTGAAAACATCGCGCCTGAAGCATAAATATGTATTTAGCACACACTAGTTACACAATATACTGTTTTATTATGTCTGCTGTTATTGATTCGCTTCCGAATAATTTATTTGGAAAATACATTAATCTTTAAAATTATTTTATACATATAAAACATATCTATAGGTATCTACGATGTGTGACCTATCTAAAGCGTTCGACACAATTTCACATAGTCAACTGTTATATAAATTCTCCAACTACGGATTCAAGGATACGGCTTTAAACCTGATCAAGAGTTATTTGACTGACAGATCTCAATTGGTGGCGCTTCCTAGCGGAAGATCTTCAACATTAAATATATCTAACGGTGTGCCTCAAGGCTCTGTCTTAGGCCCTGTTCTTTTCATTATATTTGTAAATGACCTTTCATCCTACATTAAATCGGACGTTATTTGTCAATATGCTGATGATACTACTTTCATGCAAGTGAGTACTGATTTCCAAGATTTACAGTTGAAGGTGGCCGATATTGTACAGAGTGCCGACAGTTGGTTTCAGAACAATAAGCTAAAACTGAATAATGATAAAACTCAAAACATATTATTTTCGTTAAAAACCAACGTACCTACCGTTAATAATCTAAGTAATACAGTTCAGTTTCTAGGTATTACATTAGACTCTAAATTATCTTGGAAACAACATATACATGGCGTTAGTGGTAAAGTGGCTAAAGCTATATACTCTTTATGGAAGCTTAAAAAACTAGTGTCTACAGATACACTTAGATTCGTCTACTTTGCTTATTTCCATTCTAACATCTCCTATGGAATAATGCTTTGGGGCTGTGCTTCAGATGTTTATAAAATTCTTCTGCTTCAAAAAAAAGCTGTAAGATGTATTGCTGGGGCTACTTACGATGCTCACTGCAAACCACTATTCATTGCATTAGGTATAATGACTGTTTTTAATCTATATATTTATAATGTACTGTGCTATTTTAAAGCCAAAATCGATAGCTTATCAACTGGTGCTGATTACCATGGTTATGATACCAGAAACAGAAATGAAACAGTTGTTTTATATCATAGAATTAAAATATGTCAACATAGTCCCGACTTTATGGGTCAAAAATTTTATAACTTACTACCTGACAAAATCAAAGGACTTTCATATAAATATTTTATAAAAATTATTAAAAAATTTTTAATATTGGAGCCTTTTTATAGTATAGAAGAGTACTGCAAGTGTAATATGGTTGCGGGCTTCAAAAAAGTAAACTTCAATCTATTGTGATCTTATATGTATCTTGACAATGTCTGTACAATTTTATTGTGTTTGACTAATAAATATATTATTATTATTATTATTATTATTATTACTATCTACTTGCATAAATTTAGTCCTAAATGATTGCTCCCAAAATTTATTTACTCGCGGGTATTGAAATACTTTTTGAAATCAGTTCGAGTCAAGTATTTATATTATGATAAGTTTGTAATATTATGCTTAATATAAATAAAACGACATTTTTGAAGTTATACTTCTTTTGGCGCGTAATGGAAAAATGATGAGAGTAAATTTTTACGATTTAACACCATGAAACCAGTCGCAAGTAACATGATGAAGTTAGTCGTTAGTAACTAGAGTCGTTACACCAGTCACAATGTGACAAGAGCGTTTTCAGTTTTAAATAACATTAATAAAAGTAATTGCTATACAAACGCTCGTTTATGTCGCTTTCGTTAAATATGAGTTCGTACTACAACATCTGTAATATTTATACTATTATTTTTCATGATTATAATAGCTTATTATATAGCACAGATATGAAAGACGTACCGTGGCTAAACGGTAGCGCCATCGCGTCATACGCAATAGGTCCCGGGTTCAAATCTCAACACAAACATGATTTTTTTAAATAAATAATTAGATATAAATATATTTAATAAATTAATAATTTATTAAATTAAATTAGGTTATTTAATATCTTTATTTTATTATTTTATCATCTTTTTTACAAACGTTATAGTACTGGTACGCGGGATAAAATTTTTAAAGTTATTTTGGTTTTGTTACGTAAAAGGAGTATAACGTCTGACGTGCGGACATTGTACACACACACACACTCTTTTTTTCATAATTAATTAATTGTTTAACATTTCTCTCAGTAGGAACTTTGGAGCAATTGTGACAGCGGTAAAATACGGGAAAGACACAGAATATAGTGCAGAGAAATATGTAGATTGAGTCAGGTATTACATCATTATCTCACCTGAGATATGTCTGCACTAGTCGCTTTAATTTAGCAGGAGGTTTGTCATCAGCAGTTAGTGTTAGATAAGCAACCGCATTATAGGCATGCGTGCCACCGGTATGGTGCTGAACTATGTTTTATGTCAACTGAAAACTTTTAAGATTGTAATAATCCTAGCGATTAGGTAAAAGTACATAGGTTTTTAAAGTGGCACTTATTAGCCTCGTTTTTTCCTTTCGGTTACGCATGTCGAGCGTCACGTTACGTTCAATTGAAGCGATCGACCAGACCAATACTCAGCGAAAAGCAGCAACGTTACGTTAATAACTATAATACATAAAACCGCACAAACTGCACCCTAGTTTTTATTTTTTGCCAAAGGCATTCATCATTCCAACCATATTTCTCGAGTTACCGTCTATGCTGATATCAAATTATTCAAATCAATAACATCGTCCGCAAAGACCAAGTTGTCGTGGGTTCGAATTCCACCTAGCTCATGGATGTTTTGTGATTTCATTCAGTTTTAAGTGATATTTGATGTAATTAAGATGCTAATGATCTAAGTTGTCGACTCGTCTATAATCTACAATAAATAAATAATAATTTCATGTCCATATTTATATAATTAAGGTACTGTAATTATTTACTGTCCACATACCTACGAATTTACTACATTAAATAAGCAAGTATAGGACGCGAATTAAAACGAGTCATTTCAGGCTGGCACGGCACAGAAAAATCCAAAAATAAATGAAGGCCCGCGCATTGTATCGGTTTAACTTGGCAGGGCACGCTCTGCTTTATTTTTTTCAAGTATGTCTTAAGGGAAAATAAGTAATGGTTCTTTAAAACTGAAAAATTAGCTGTCTTATTAATTATGTTTGATTCTGTTGTAATTGTAAAGTAGTTTGATAGCTGCAACTGTTGGAAATAATGCATATACTAATTGAATTTACAAGAGTTCCACGCGATGCACAAGAAGGTTTTGTATCGTGACGTCACCGCGCTAGTTGAAGTGTTCAGCGAGCTATTTTCTGTGGGATGAGGTAAATATTTACCTTAACAAGGGTGCATTGTAATGAGAACAACTTAACAGCTGACGTGGAACAAAATCTTATAAACTTGTTACCGTGGACTATTGTGCTAGTCCCAGATTCATTTTAGATTCAAATCTAAAGTTGTTTCTATATAGGTACTATGAAAAAGCTACGCTACATGAGCCAGTTATTATTAGATTATACCTAATATCGAAAGCTAGAATACTTTTAAAAGACGACAAATGTAAAAAAACTGCATTTTTAGGAAATGTTCTTTTCACAACGCCGCTATTGAAAATTCGATTTTCGGTAACTAATGACCTAAGTTGTCGGCGCGTCTATAATTTACTTACGGTACCTGTTTAGCGGGTTGAAACTGAGCGTTTTCATCCCTAGGGATGAACATTTTCAGATCGGTTCTCTCTGTTTTTCAACGTTGTTAAGAGGGAGACAGAGTGATTGGATCCGCATATAATTTTCGAAAACGTCAAATTAAGAAGGAGATAGAGCGATATTGAATCCGCATATAATATTCATAAACGTCAAAATGACAGACATAACCCCACATAAATCTGACAGATCTAATATTTTTGCGACTTTTTTGCACGCTTAAATTGTAGGTACCTCAAATCGAATCGTCAATAGAGTTGTCGTGAAAAATAATATGCAATTACTCGGTATGAAACTTGGCGATTGCAACACGTGTGTTTGCATGCCCTCGTACCTCGGGTAGCAAACTTCACACTACTGGTTGCAAACGCTAACTTTCTTACCTTGTAATGCAATATACTATAACACACTACTATCGTATTATTATATGATTTTTTGATTTATGATTTATTAAAAAAATAATGAGTTTACACACATAAGCCTAAGGAACTCACAAAAAAAAGAACAATACAAAAGTAAGTATACATTTTAAAATAATTTTTTTAAGGAACTCCAAGAGACATCCATAATATTAATACTATTTTCATTGATAAGATGACACATTACATGCAACGGCGAATTTGCATTGGGCAAATAAAAAGTCTAGGTGGCACGCGTCCTGCTAACAAGTACGTAAAAAGGAATCTCACTTAAAAATGCAGAATTGTCCACCAGTTTATGTAGAACTTTATACAGATAAAGTACCGAATGATAGTTACGATGAGAAGCTAAAGATTTGAAGTCAAATTCAGATAACAATAGTTCATGATCATGTCCTTGAGGGGAATATGATCCATGCTCTCTAAAGTGACGGTATTTTAAGAATTTTCGTTGAAATGATTCTAAATTATTGATATGCACTTCAAGCTTATACATCATAATCATATAATAAAACATATTAACCTACATAATAATCAGTTGTTTATTGACCGCCATTACTGTCGAAAGTGTACTTATTTCATTTCTCCATGGTTTTAACCTTTCCTGGGTGAAAATAATTTATTCCTTTAACGTATATGGATATTAAATGATATGACGGAAGTAGGGGAAACTGACGAGTTTTCTCGTC
Source organism: Mongoloraphidia duomilia (assembly GCA_039654895.1). Taxonomy (NCBI): domain Eukaryota; kingdom Metazoa; phylum Arthropoda; class Insecta; order Raphidioptera; family Raphidiidae; genus Mongoloraphidia; species Mongoloraphidia duomilia. Next base: position 17,630,965 of record CM077522.1, on the reverse strand, counting down.
CACGGCACTGATAACGGATGCGAAGTCGGCCAGTTTAGTTGCGCTCATTGCAAAGACCATAATTAGGTACAATTTGCGTTAAATGGAGCGTTGTAACTCACTCGTTGATGTAAATAATGATCTGTTAAACGAAATGTGTAATCAATGAGCGAGTGAGACAGACGATGACATCGAGGGCGGTTGACTAAGGGCGAAGGCCGGGGGCGGTGTTAACCACAGAACACAGCACTGTAGGCACACAAACTGTTGTTTGTTGCCGCTGGTTCGCGCCTATATTCGTATTCAGCTATCTTTCTCTCTCTGTAGTTTACAGAGAACCTCCAAACGACAAATGTCTCTAAACAAAACGGGAAATTACCGGAATTTTTTTAAACTAAATAACCAATGTTGCCCCAGTTTGGTATTTTTTTTTACAGTCCGTTACTTTTTTTTCAACTTGCATCATTATGTCAATATAATGTGCCTTCATTCAAGAATTCTTTTTCATTTCATAAAAAAGAGAATATTTTAGTCTCTGAACATTACTGTCAGTTTTTACTTTGGATTAATTTCATTAAGATTTTCTGTAGTTATTGTCATCCCTTTTTCGATTGATTATTTCTATTGGATTTACTGAGAAGATTAGATTGTTTTAGAATCTGTAAGAGTAAATACAGTTGGGACCGATGTATAGGGCATAATTATTGTACCGTCACTTTTTAACACTTTGAATAAATAATGGACACAAAAATAATAGAAAATAGAAAATCTTGCACAAGTACGAACATATAGATAGATAGGCAATTTATTTGTGAAGCTATATATACAATATAGATACAAAACGTCATAAAATATATAGAGTACTAAAATAACTGTAAATAATTAAAACTCACAGGCTGTCTCTATATCATCAGCCAAAAATACATCGAAAATGCCTACAATATTTTTGTTTAAACTAAAATTAAATGTAGAAAAATTAATTCTGAATTAATTGTGGTAATTAATCAATTTATTGAAAAATGAATCAAAGTTAAAAAAACTTATAGTAGGTGTGTGTTGATTTGGTTATTGTCTTATAGTAGGTGTTTCCGTTGGTCAGAAAAAAAGCTATAGCATATTCTTAATTATAAATTTCTAACCCGTAAACGCTAATAAGGTTTTTGTCGGATGCTATTATCTGAAAAAAAAAATAAAAAATTGCAGTCTGAATTTTTTCCAATGTTAAATTGTACATTATTCCAACTTGGCGCCTGGGCTATAATTCTCATAATGCTATAAACTTTCGTTTAAATATTTATCAAATTGGATCGATTTTATGTTCAAAAAGTGCGGTAATATACTTACACTATTGATTTTATCGCACACACTGTATATTGTGCATGCATCCAAACTGCGTTCGGAAACATCCACCACTAACGTTTAGGTCTATTTGTTCGCTTTACTCTCTTTATGTTTGTGTTACCGGATTAAAACAACAGAACAATACTGATCATAGAGCTGTCTGAATTGTTACGTTCAAATTGTAAAGCGCTAAACAGATGCAAGCTGTATGTGAAAATGAAATATTTCACAGTTTTTCCTGTTCGACTATAAATCACAAACAAACTATTCATTTTGTGACGCGGCCATAGTATTGTTCAATTGATTTATCCACCGACTTTTTATGAGCGCATACATAAATATGATGATAGTTTATTAGTTTACATAATTTTTATGTCCTATGAATCAAAAACGAAATGCTAATATTTTCCATTTGCATTTTTACATGATTCTAGTCAATCAGTGTTGATGCATTAGTCAATAGTCATTATAAAAAATGTAGTTGATATATGTTCTCAAAATAGGACGAGTTTATTTTTTTAATCTATTGGAAACTAAAAACATTCGTTTAATAAATCATACTTAAAATAATTTATTATTACTTCTTCAACAAAAATTGAATTTATGTTTCCTATCTACGCTCGTTTAAGTCTCTATAATGATTAGGAAAACACTAGTGAAATTCATATTTGAGCAAATTCTCAAAATGAAAATAAATAAAAATAAATCTAAAAACTAAATACACACGTGATTTTTTTTGTGCACATCTTTGGTACTGTCCCTTTCGAATGATATAAGTTTCATTCTCCTCCTTTTATAATAAATAGAAAAATAGGTTCGGCAATTTTCGATGTTTGTGCATATTATTATAGATTACGTCTTGTGTAAGCACATTTTCTTAACATACAGGGTATTCCTTAATGATGTGCGAGGGTGTGATTCTACATGAAAAATTAATGGTAGTTTGCTTTATAAACTATGGTCCAAAAATGTTCCTTTACGAAAATACGGGGTGTTAAAATTTGCGAAAAAAAAGCAAATTAATTAATATTTCCGAAACAGCTTTAGATATATTTCAGTGATAGTAGGAACCATTTTGTGCAGCTCTTTATTAATCAACTTGGTTATTCATCAATAACGAATAGAATGTGCAATATTTACCTACATACTTGTTTTCGGGGACGAAAGTTGGATTTTCCATACCAGTAACGAAAAATAAAAGTCACGCATGCGCAGGTCAAAAGTAAGTAATCAAAAAAAGTGAGGTACTTTTGTCCGTTGGGAAATTTTTTTCGGGTCGAGATTAAGCTAAAGTGGCGTCATCTTACGCGATAATTGTACTCTATATTATGACAGCTCGCCTAACCTACCATGCCCATTTACGGTGTTTTTTTAAATGTTTTTAATGTTATTCTTTCAATGCATATAAATGCATACAAAAAGTACTCTGTGTAACTCGAGCGGAATTGGTGATTGCGACTCGTGTGATCGCCCTCGCTGTGCTCTGTCGGACTAACGTCACACTCGTTCGGAATCGCCAAATATCCGCATAATGTAGGTACTATTGAGTATATTTCGTGTAGCGTTTTATTTGAAACAGGAAAAGAGAACACAGTCAGTGACAATAAATTATGGAATATGGTAAAAACAAGAGTTCATTTTAACACTCCGTCAGTATAACTGGCAGTTATCTCCCAGGTATTGCTTCAGTTCACTAGAAGGTATTCCATTTGGTTTCCCAACAGAGCCATTACGGTTTCAAGTTTTCGTTCTTCTTACTCTTCCGCCTTTATCTCTTCCGTGTTTTTATGATGTGTTAGCCAGCTCCTTATTGGACCGTAGGAAACATTTAAAGTTTTCATTTCTCATGTATTTTTGTATTTCTGCATAAACTTTACAAAATACTTTTGAGAATATGAGATTTCTTTGTCATTATGTTTCAAGGAATTTATGCGAATTTCAAAAAATTCAAATTTGGTGCACATAATTAAATTTAAATTGTAGATATATTTAAATACAATCAAGTCGTATTAATTTAAAATTAGTATATAAATAGATAGATATTTTATTTCATGAATGGCTAAATAGCCGTGAAATAAGTCAACACAAAATAATTAACTAATATAAATAAAATTACAACTCATCCAAAGAATATAAGCATTTGTTTATAAGATAGTCTTTCAAATGTAAACATTGGGGCGAACGCTGATTCAGCGGGCAGATTCGCTCGAGGTTAGTTTTGATGGGAATCGTATATTCAATTATTCAAGAATAGTCAAAAAAGTACCCTAAGCTTAAAATTTGGATACAGTGTACTAAGTTTCATCAAAATCTGTCCAAATATTTTAGAGCGATGTCGATACAAACAGATAAAAAATCTGTAAATCGGTTGACCCTGCAGGCCATCCCTGAAACTTCCCGCTATTTTCAAGCGCTTTGAGTTCGAAGCACTTGATAATATACCCAAAAGTAGATTTTTGAGCTTTTCGAGCTCAAAAATCTGAAAATTGCTGATAACAACACTATTTTAATTTTTGAAACGCGTTGTTCGATTTTGATCTTTAAAACGGTATTCGACGCAGTTTTTTTGTATCAGCCTAAAACCCAGAAGAAATCAAAAGCAGAAAAAGAGAACCAGTTACTATTTTATGTATGTGTTACGCTCAAAGATCGAAAACGCTCAGTGAGCGGAAAAATAGCTCACAACGCGTTGTGGTCACAGTAAAACATCCACATGGCGAAATTCGTGTTATGGCTCTAATGAAAACGCGCACGACGCGTTGTGGCAATCACAGAAAGACCAAATAGCGAAATTCGTGTCGTGGCTGACATGCTATTCGATCTCAACGCGTCGTGCGCGTTTTCATTAGAGCCATAACACGAATTTCGCCATGTGGATGTTTTACTGTGACCACAATGCGTTGTGAGCTATTTTTCCGCTCACTGAGCGTTTTCGATCTTTGAGCGTAACATATGCACTAATAAGACGTAATATTTAATTGTTAAAAAACTTTTTAACAAAAAAAAACCTCCTTTAAAAAAGCCACTAAAAAGAGTAAAATAATAAAATTTTGAGGTCGGCGCCAATTTAAATACTTTATTATCTATCTTTTATATTGTATTAAATTGGCGCCGAACTCAAAATTTTATTATTTTACTCTTTTTAGTGGCTTTTTTAAAGGAGGTTTTTTTTGTTAAAAAGTTTTTTATTTTTTACTTTTTAGTAGCTTTACAATACATATAGTTTGCACTTATTAACCGAATTCTGTCTTGATATTTGATTACTAAATAACTAATAAAAACTTACGGGGTGTCCGTTTCTCACTTTTTATTAAAATCAGTAGAACTACTGAACCGATTTAAATAAAATTTATATGGGACCAGCCCTTAGGTATACCCTATTAAAAAATAATAATCAACAAAATCGGGTCACAAATACAGGAGAAATCGGTGAATCATTCATTCATTCATACTAAAAAAAACATAGGTCCCGAATATAGAACCTCCTCCTTTTTTGAAGCCGGTTCAAAATGAAAATGTATTTATCAGTGTTTTGATTTACTTGTTGAAAATGTTCATTGAAACATCCGGCTCTTGACTTTTGAACGAAATGTGACTACTTCACAATTTAACTAATGACTAGAGTTGAAGAGTTCGATTTATAATGTTATCTCTCTTTTGTCAAACGTTTCTAAATGCAATTCAGTTGACGCTAGTACAGGTTTTTAATTAAAACGCAGTTTTATTAACAGCTATGTGATCTATTGATAAAATGCCACTAAACAATTTGCACTGAATTTAACTGTTATCCTATTATTTTAAACTGATTATTCGTTGATGAAATATAATTGAACCAATTACTCGTTAATTATTTTCAATTTATTCGTATTTTTTAATACATGTCGAGTTAACAATATGCAATTATTTGATCTGTCAAATAGTACAATAGAATAAAATAATTTTGCTAATATACAATGTGTCCCCGGATCGGGCTGCCAATAGGAAAACATTTTTTTATTATGCGTTTTACGAAAAAAATTCTTTCTTTATAAAAAATCCTGCTTGTTTAAAGAATGAGATTCCTATAAAAAAATTTTGATTCAAATGTACAGGGTACTTAGAAATTAAGAAAACATGAAAATGCTTCAAGAGAGAAGTACCTTTATTTATTATTTTATAGAAATTTTTTTTTAGAAAGTGTCGAAATTGAAGAGAACTCGTTGACTGCTGCTTGAATCCATTGCTATAGTATTGAACAAAATAAAAACAGTTTTTCCTATTGGCAACCCGATCCGTGGACACATGGTATAGACAAAACCTTTAAAAAGATAAAATATTTGTTTTAAAACAACTGCGAAGAACGAAAACTGGAAAACTACTTGAAAATTTGTTAGAGTAAAAGAGAACGAAGTGTGAAAATATACTAAGTTCTTCTTTTAATTAACAGCGTGGTTCATTTTTAGCAGAAATGGCGGACTAAATTCTTTAGCAAAACTTTTTATTCGATAGTGGAACTAGTGCAGCCAATAAAAGAAAATTATTTCGCAGACAGAAACTTTTATCCCCAGTGTGTTGTATACTAAAATTGGATTTATACTTATGGGTTTTGGAATCAATTGATTTTTTCTTCTAAAATATTGTTATGAAATTATATTTTTTAAATTACAGTACCTATGCTATCTATTTTGTGAGTAATACAATAATCTTCGAAAATTGTGAAAATATATTCCCAAGTGAAGCACAATTTCTAGGCGAATCTAATATTGCACTATATTCTATCCCGTGAACCGATATAGCACTAAAACTGCGTGATCAGTATCTATACGCTTGAAACTCAAGACAGCAGATGTCGATCGTCTATAATTTACAATTCATTCATTCAATACAGCAGAATAAGCAATCAGATCCCATCCAGATCGAAACAGAGTATGTGATGTTCACATAATAACTATATTTGTTGGTGGGAAAGACTATATAGAGGGCAGTATGGCTCAGTTGGTAGCGTCGCGGCCTCTGAATCAGACTGTCGTGGGTTCGAATCCCACCTCTGCTCATGGATGTTTTGTGATGTAATTTAGTTTTTAAGTGATATATTATAATATTTGTTGTATTTAAAACGCTAATGACCTAAGTTGTCGACGCGTCTATAATCCACAATAAATATAAAGACTATATTTAGCATAATATAGTTTCATCTCCTTTTTCACAAAATATTGTAATCTTCTTGTCATTCCTAACATTATCACTAAATTCTATTCTAAGTTCTACCTCTTTAATGAGTAGGTACCTATAAAATTTTGAATACAGTGAAAACAATATGCGTAGTGAGTTTAAAATTCTATCAATTCTAATTACAGACGCACACACACACAAAAACTTTCCAAAATAAAAGATTAAACTCTCATTTATAAAAAATATAATCCCCCCTATATATTATCAAAATTCTTCATTATAATCTAAATAAAACTACTTATCTAAATATAAATTGGCTGCAAAAATTTTTCCAAAAATTCTATAATATTTTTGATTAATCTCATTATTAAATTCATACAAATAAATTTGCCTGGAGTTGTAAGTTTTTAAAGAACTTTCTGCTTTGATGGATAGTTTATATAAAAAACAACAATGTTACTCACTTCATAACCACAACAATTATATTATTGGATGTACAATATACATTTCGAGAGCTATGGTCCCATCTTCAGCAAAAACTAGCATGCCGGAGGAGGGATTTGAAGTCATGACATTCCGGTTCAGAGACTAGGACGCAAATCACTACATTACGGTGTCCTCTCTTCCAATTTTAATGTTACTATAGTATAAAACTGAAGGTCGTTTGTGCCACAGTTAGGAAGTTTCCATTGGACGAAAAAAATATGATACTATCACATCATTATGATAAAGATAATTTTAAAAATTCTGAAAGAATTATTTTGACATCTTTAAATTCAACGGAGATAATCAATTTCTTGTACATGGGGCCGCAAACGAAACTGATTTATGATTGTGACGTCACGCGCTACAAGTATGCTGTTTTTTTAGCTTTATGAGTAATTAGAACCTAGTTACTTATACTCCGGTAATTTTAGATATTAAAATCACCCACCTGCAGAAAAATTCCCAGTTAGCTGATTTTTTTTTATTTATCTTCGTTATGGTGTTTTAGAAAACGTGTAAAAAGTCCCCATCGATATCGTGCCGGCGTTGCCAGATATTCGAGGTTCAAGTTCACGATAGACGGTTTTTTGCGAATTTCTTGGTTCCGTTCCATTTTTTGTAAAAAATGGTCTTTATCAATCTTGTAGAGGACGACATTATCTACAACTTTTGTATAAACATTTTTTGTCTACGATTTATAGTTTGTCTTATTAAAGTACGCGCGGCTTCCTCCCCCTCGATTTTACATAACGGGATTATGCTGCTTCCCGAGGGCCTAACATAATAATTTGTACCATTATTTTAAGTTGAACTTAAAGCTAACGATTAATTATAATTTTATCGAAATTAATGCAGTAGCTCTCTACTTATAAGCAACCAAACATACAAATCGACAGCGCTCAAACAGACAGACAGACCGACAATTTTTTTCGAAAATACGATATTTATACTTGACATCAATTATAAAGACCATTCGTAAAGTAATTTCGTAAAAAAAATTTACAAGGGTTGAGAGAGTGCGGATAAAGTACGAGTATGCATTTGCATACCGTATAACGCACTCTAGTAATAATAGCCACATTTTAAATTTTTTTTACAAAATTTCTTTACGAATAGTCTTTATAACAATTATAAGGAGTATTCGTAAAGGAATTTTGAAAAAAAAATTAAAAGTATGGTTACTCCGAGCTATTCTTAGTAGAGTGCGTTATACGGTATGCAAATGCATACTCGTACTTTATCCGCACTCTCTCAACCCTTGTAAATTTTTTTTACGAAATTACTTTACGAATGGTCTTTATAATTGATGTCAAGTATAAATATCGTATTTTCGAAAAAAATTGTCGGTCTGTTTGTCTGTTTGAGCGCTGTCGAATTGTATCTTTGGTTGCTTATAAGTAGAGAACTAGTGCATTAATTTCGATAAAATTATAATTGATCGTTAGCTTTAAGTTCAACTTAAAATAATGGTACAAATCATTATGTTAGGCCCTCGGGAAGCAGCATAATCCCGTTATGTAAAATCGAGGGGGAGGAAGCCGCGGGTACTTTAATAAGACAAACTATAAATCGTAGACAAAAAATATTTATACAAAAGTTGTAGATAATGTCGTCCTCTACAAGATTGATAATAACCATTTTTTTCAAAAAATGGAACGGAACCGAGAAATTCGCAAAAACTTGAACCTCGAATATCTGGCAACGCCGGCACGATATCGATGGGGACTTTTTACACGTTTTTTAAAACACCATAACGAAGGTAAATAAAAAAAAATCAGCTAACTGGGATTTTTTCTGCAGTGGAAATCTAAAATTACTGGACTATTAGTAACTATGAGACTTTTTCATTTATATAAAATTAAAAAAAACTGTCAAAAATTTTTTCCGTCATCAACTGGTTTGTTTTTAATGTTTCCATAACAATTTATGAGTTTAAAGAAAGAGATTTGACGGAAATTACCAAGGTTAGTAGAGTATAGGTTGCCTCATCCCGATAGATAGTAGTGGGGGGGGATGACGTCACTCAGAATATACCATGCTTGCTCACTTCAATAGAAAAGATCAGACGATGGACGCTGCTAATTTTTGGAAATAAAAATCACAGTAACCATGGTAGTGTGATATGTTTTTTCAATACTTAATAGAAACATGATTCTTCTGTTAGTGAAAAAAATATGATAAGTTGTCAATTTTGCGATAGCTGTTAAGTGTTATGGTGTTTTGTGGTTATTTTTAATATTTTGTGAATATAAAAGATAAAATAATTAATTTATCAATTTGTTAGTTAATTTTATTCGTTTCTTAAATTTAAAAAATAGGTAATTAACAAGATCTGCCATTTCTTGAGCATTATTTAATTTTTTGTTTGTTTATATTATAAATATTAAAACCTAAATTTTGTAATAAAAATAAAAATTATCCTATTTTTAAACATCTATTCTTCTATTTATTGTCTTCTGCCAATTTTAAGAAAAAATCTGCATGAAGCACCTAATATAAATAAGCATAATCTTCAACAATTTTTGTACTTGATTTAAACTAAATTCTAGCTGACGTCATTCCCGCGCTTACGCTGATTGGTTAGATGGAATGAGGCAACCTGTACTCTAATAACCTTGGGAAATTACCCTGTAATATCGCTATGAAATTACCACACATTCAAACTGAAAAAAAAACTTTTAAAAACATTATGCCGCGTGACGCATCCGCACTGAGAACGACATTGCTCGGAGAATTATCAAATTCAGATTTTGAAGTTGCATAAATTTGTTGTTTTAAAGATATTTCCAAAATTCTTTCGCCATTAATTTTGTAATTTTTAGAACTATGATTTAGACTAAAAAAAAATAAAAAAGGGAAACTTCCTAATTAGAATAAAATTGTCTTTGCGTTAAAAGCGCAAAATATGTTCGTTAATTTCAACTTTTATTACGTTTTCATTCATTCTGAATGCAGTGAAAAAGTGAACGTTATATTAATATAAGTAAATTATTCCACTGTGCACTTGGCGCATTAATTATACATGAAACGCATTTCAGTTTAACGTGATTTTCATAATGCATGAGAAGACAATAATTTTTCCACTTTTCTACGAAAATATTCTGCAGCTGTCGCTGCAGATAAACGTTCAGTTTGTTGATTTCTGACTTTGACATTTTAGTCGAGTGAGCACTAAACTCGCTTTCATAGATATAGTTTATTTTAGAACTATTAAGACCTGTCTTCTGGCGCTAGTTAAAAGAACTGGATACCTACAGATACCCCTGTACTCGTCATCTTAAATCCTTTCCCGCCGCCTAAAAACGGTAATGGCTCTCCCGTCGCTTTTTTTACAGGTAAAAGGTTCGAGTAAACGCCAAAAGAAGAACCAAATATCATACTTCAGATCCTTCAGGCGAAAAATTGAAGAAAAACATACAACTTAAAAAAAAAAATTACGTAATCTTTTACACGTAGGGCGGAGGGATCTGTATAGTCTGATTTACCTTCCATTTGGTTTTTACCCGAACCTCCTAGCTTCAAAAGTACGATCGATACGTCCATAACGCCGAATCTCTATTTCTGGAAAATCTAAATTTTCTAACGCACTGTTTGCTGCCCCTGTCTTTGTTTGTCTCGTCTATTAACGGTCCTTTCTGTCAAAACTTATCGATGTTTTTTAACTCTTATAGTAGCATATACTCGTAACTTTATTTATGTTTTGATTTATTCACTAGGTTATGTATATTATATCTATGGTGGAAGCAAAGTAGATATTATGTAATGTGTATACTAATAATATTGTTGATGTGTGTGCGAGAGATCCAGTAGGCTCCAGCGTGCATCCCTCTGATTTAACTCTGTTAATGTCTTGTAACGCGTACGTTTGTTTTACATGCAGTGAATTAGAGACCTGGGCACGTGCTTCTTCTGCTGACAGCTTTATATACAGTACAGTCCTCAGTATAGTCGGCGTAATTCGACTTGGCATCGTGGTACGAGCAGTGTACACAGAAAAAATGTATTTATTATTATGCAACAAAAAATTAAAAACAAAAAAAATATATTAACTTTAATCATAATATATTTTCCATTCTTTTCAGTATTTGCTTATTTGTGGTTTCTGAGATCAATATGGGCAAACATAAACGTATTCTCCATGTAATTAACGGACGATGACTCATTTATCTCTCTTTTAAAAAAATAATCGCAGTGTCTTTGAGACGGCGGTCCACGCCTTGACAATGTCAAGTAAAGTAGGGCTGTTACATCAGGGATGTTACAGTTGTTCTTGAACATTTCGTTGCCACACCAAAATCTACCCAGGCGAGGCCGGGCTGGAAAGCTACTTTAAGATAAGCATGAAGAAAATACGTGTTCTTTAACGAATATCTCTATACTAAAATATAAAAATGAAAATTGTTTGTTGCTCAATCAAGCCCTAACTACTGTACGGATTTACTTCAAACTTTGTATGGATATAATAATATAGTAAAGATAAAGGTGCTAGAATAAAATCTATGTTTTATTTCTCATCTTCGACTTAATGTTGTAAAATTTAATAAATTTGTTTTAGCTATTAGAATAAATAAAGTACCATCTTTACCTCAAAGTGCATGCATTGCTATGCTGTTATTTCCGGGCAACGCCGGGTAAATACGTAGTAGTATTATATATATTTTTTGTTTTTGAGAAATATGATACTTTAAAATTTAAATATTGGAAACGCCTTTGACTTAGCGTGACGCATCAACTGTCAAGAATATTGTCAACTTAAATTCGTCACACCGTACTACCGAACTGTTACCGGTTGACAGGCCCTTATCCCTTAAAACAGACTTCTGTCGCGTGTTAACGCGTTTTGACTTTTAAACTATTTGTCTTTCGTACAAAGTTTTTAATTTATTTATATCCCGGCAGTCAAAGTTAAGTGCGTTGTATAGGATCAGAGGTGCCCCTCCCTTGCAGAGACCTCTAAAGCCATTTCTTGTGAAATGTTTTCACTGATTGTTTTACATAAAATCCGTGGTCAAAATGCAAAACTGTTTATGTTGAATTTGTGTTTTTTTAAGGCCACCAACAGCTAGGGTTATTTGAGTCTAGTACACATTCATATTTTCAATTTAATATTGATGAATACATTGAAAATCCAATTAATATTTTTACCAGGATTAGAACCTGGGAACTGAGGTGCAAAATTTGAAAATAAGATTACTGATCGAATTATCTAGTTCATTAATAAAAATACATCTCACAAAGTTCATTTATTAACTTATATTTTTAAATACTGTTACGGATCACCCTGTATATAAACGGCAGGCGAGAGTTCCGAGAAACGGGATCTGCTTACTGTAACAACGAGTACCTGCACGAAAGTTCTAGAGAACGCAAGAACGTACCGGGCTTAAGCCGCGCAGCATATATAAACAGCCGATGCGAGGGAATGGGGGAATCAGTCATCGGTGAGTCACGCAATCAGTCAATGGAGAATACTGAGCGACAAATAGTGCGACTGATACAAATACAGTGAATATAAATATTTGAAACATAAATAACTAGAAATAAATAGTCCTGGTATATAGTTAATTATATATAGTTAAGTGTTAATTTCTGTTTAGTTATTGTTTACTTGTGTTGATTGTTAGAATTGACTTTTCGTTGTTGCGTTCATTATTATTGTGTTTTTATTTATTGTAAATAAGTGTAAATAAATATTTATTCCGCCAACTCAGAAAACAGTTTTGTGACAATACAAAAAACATCGAAGTGAACTCTTTTTTTGTGAAATTATTTTGACTTTAAAAGTACGTTCATGAATGAATGTCATTCGACGGTGCTGTCTCTTTTCATTGCTGTGAAAAACAGCCCCTACGTGACCTATACAGCTATTGGAGGATCATTAAACCTTTTTAAAATTCAGATTTAATTTAGAATTTACGTAGAGATAAAACTGTAGTTTTACACGATATTAAAATTGTGTGTGTCGCGACACTCTAAAGAAAGTTTGACTTATTATGCAATACTCAAAGGTTAAGTACACATTAAAATTAGGTTATTTTATTATATCGTGTAATTTATACTACACATTACAGAAGTGAAACTTACGCAAAATCTACATACGTCCGTCAAACACTGATTATAGTCAGCGATCTGGAACGCAAGTTTGTGAGTATAATATAGAGACTACGTATTATAATGTTGTCCGGCAAACAGTGACATTTTTACATTATACACTACAGAAGTGAAACTTACATATGCAAAATCTACATTTAAATGTTATAAATTGACATTCATAGCAAAAATTATAGGTATACCTATACAGGGTGTTCACGTATAAACGTGTCCTATTCGTCGAGAAAATGAATTCAGCCCAGTTTTGTTTTATTTAAAAAAATGTTAAAATGGCCAAATTATAAAATCGACTGTAACTTTTTAAGTATTGAGAAACTATTGGAACATTCCTAGAGCAACTTTTTACGAAGAATAGAATGACGTAGGTAGGTACTTATTACAAACTTCTTTTTTTCTTACGGATGCCATATTGGCTTTTTAGATATTCGAGTTCTGCTTATTTTTCTGATCAATTTGGTGTATCACATGTTTCATTTAAAAAGTTCGCAATTAACGTCCCATATTAGAGACCCATTAAAAACAACTGACAGTCAAATTATAATTCAGCTTTGCCAAACTACCTATACGCTTTATTATTAAAATTTCGAACTATTTTGTCCATTAAGGTAGTTGTCGTGCTATGGGCATAGTGTCAGAAAATTCTAAATTTTCGTATACTCATTAAGGATACTATAATACAAATACCATTAAAATTTGAAGTTGATTGACCATCTCTAGCTCGAGATAAACTTAATTAAAGTTCGGATAATTAACACGGAGAGCATAGAAAAGGTTGTGTTTTTGACAAGTTTTTTAATTAAAGAAAAAGTAACAGCCAGAAATTTTCAAAAAACGAACTGTTCATTGATGTTTTTGTTCTGAGTTTAAAAAAGAAAATCCAAAAATTATTGACCCTTTTATTGTTGAGATATAATAACGCAAAGTTCAACAATTTATGAGAAAATATTGACTTTTTTATATAATCCAAGCGTACAAACTAAGTGAAATATGTGTAACTATGTGAACAACAGTTTAGGTACAATCTTTAACAAAATGTTTTTACATTTAACACTATACTTATTTATTGTTTTACAGCGTATTATGAACGAAACTTTTGGATGTTATTGTCACAAGACAGCTACCTTAAGCGGCTTTCCATCTCTGATAATAACAAAGTTACCCATGTTAAGACGTTTCCGTGGACACCCTGTATACAATGTGATTCTGTAATGAGTACCATAAATAATACTGTCAAAATAATACGAAAACCAAGAATACCTTTTTTTCCAAAAGTGCTTCCCTAACAAGATACAGGGTGTTAAAGGGTCGATTTGGAGAACACTTGTTTGATCGTATCTTTTAACTGGGCTGAACAATTTAATTCATTTTTGGTAGACATCTACTACATAATAAGGACCGTAAACGGACAAAATTTTGTTGCATTTGAATAGCCCAGTAGCGTAGAATTGGGGGTCATGTGACACTTTTTCCCCCAAAAAAAGTTGCTGTTGGGTCTTTTCCATTTTTCTTTGGTTTTTTAGTATTATTGGTTCAAATACAACAAAAAATGTACACTTGTTTCATTTGCCCAGAAGCGTCCATTTCCGAGATATTCTGACTTGCATGTCACTATGTGAAATACCAGGCTGCAAAGTTATCACAGAAAAAGTTTTATTAACAAACAAATAAAATACTTAAGTCGAGTACATCTAGGTAATAAAGTTTAATTAACAAATCCAAAAAAATTAGTAAAAATAAAATTAAAGTAAGTTTTCAAAGTGTCCTCCATTGGAACATGACCCCCAATTCTACGCCACTGGGTTGTTCAAATGCAACAAAATTTTGTCCGTTTACGGTCCTTATTATGTAGTAGATGTCTACCAAAAATGAATTAAATTGTTCAACCCAGTTAAAAGATACGATCAAATAAATGTTCTCCAAATCGACCCTTTAACACCCTGTATCTTGTTAGGGAAGCACTTTTGGAAAAACAGTTATTCTTGGTTTTCGTATTATTTTGACAGTAGGTACATCCTGTATCATTTATGGCACTCATTACAGAATCACGTTGTATAATGTGATTTATGATTTGTTTTTCGTTGCCATGGTTCAAAGTTAGTATATGGCCATGGTTAGCGTTAAATATTTAGTGCAAACGTTAAACCGCTCTAACTGGCATTTCAAAACCGACGCATAAGCGGTTTTGCCCTTTGCCCAGTGCAGAGAGGAAGTTAGATTCCATTAAATTTAGAAATTTAAGTTTGTGGATAATCGTTGTTTTTATTGATTTCACTTTTAGTTTGAATGTTGAAATTTTTACGAGCGTCGTATGGTTAACATTTACAGTTCTCAACTACATTTGGGAATTGTTTATTTTACCGTGTTGTTAACGGACTTAAAAAGAACCAGAACTTGATGCATGTCTTATGGCCGGTTTATCGTACATTTTAATAACGATGTTTTTTTAATCACACTGTTAAATTTTGACAGCTACGTGTTCATTGGTTGCTGCGATTCGTTACCATAGCAACCCATCATTTAACACTGTTATTGTATAAATTTTGGACATCCTAATATCTTAAATAATATTACATATTAAATTAGGTTTCATTTTGAAATGTCAAAAAATTGATCGACTTTTATAGAAAGAATTAGATTACAAGCCTTACCTGAAGTTTTCATTCTAATTTTGTGAACATTAATACAGGCCTGGGGAGTTATGCTTAGGACACCACCTATATAATTTTGTATAGTTATATCAATTTTGAGCATTATTAATTTAGTAAGCCGTCAAAATAAAGAAAAACTACTTTGCTTTTTCTTTTATCACGTAAGGGAATGTAACAGTTTTGTTAATACTTTCGCGATTTACTTTGTTTTGCCACGGCACTGAAATGGTTAACTTTTGTCTGTTCTTTAAAACCGTACAAAGAAGACGCATCACCTAAACGTGTCGGAGACAGTTGAATGACACTTCTTGAATAATCCACACAATCTGTTGTGTATTTTTGTTTAATTTTAGTGCCTTTCGTGCTCGTCAATTCCCAATTGGTAGACCCTGGTCACTAAATATTTGATGCGTTTTCCACGAATATACTGGTACTTTGAATTTTGTTCTTTAGCAAAGTCCTCTAGTGACTAGTAAGTTATAGTCTTTTTTTTGTCAAAATATATAACAAATGTTTATTTCTATAGTCCTGTAGTTTTGTTAAGTCTTGAGGAAGAGCAAATTATTATTCGAAAGGTTGAGTTTAAATTAATACTATTACCCATTACTTAATAAATAAATTGTCCCTTATTTTTCGCATATTTTCGAGAAATGATGCACACTGAGTGTACGTGAAAAATCTCCTGCTATCTTTTGAACGATATTACGAAATACAGAAATCAAATTTGTGGTGAATTTATACGCTATTTTGTAAAAATATTTTAAATTGCACATGATGTGTGACGTTTCATTTGAAAGGTATTTTCAATCTGAACATGATCTAGTTTTAAGACATTTTGGCGCATACTATATATTATTTTAATTTAGTACTTAGTATATATTTTATGGTAAGTACCTACCTTAATTTATTGAAAGACTAAAAACATTCTTTCATTTAATTTAACTTATGTCACACGATTAAAGGAAATTATACGAATGAAATTTTAAAGTACCTATATGCATAATATAATAGGTAAACAATATTATATCGATCTGACCCAGTTTTGTCAATTTACTGTCCGTTTGTAACAACGATAGCAAATTCGGTTGAATTCGTAGAAAATTTGGTTCTGTTCATTAAATATGAACAATATATTTTTTTAAACAAATTTTATACAATACACTAGCCTTTACTAGCGGCTTCGCTTGTGTTAATGTCAATTTTTTGGTACTATACTAAGCCCCGTTTAATATAGAAGTGCGATGTTTTCGCAGGGGTGGTGGGTTTAGAACCAGCTTCTTCTTCTACTACTACTTGTATTATAGCAGTGGTTGAGGATCAACAATCTGCTTCGCTTCTACTTCAGGTTTCTTGGCTATTGCTCAGCTTGCTTTGGTACAGAGGCGCGATTCCGTATTAATTATGAAAAAATTGCATAATTTTACGTAAATGTAAACCGGTCGTAAAATGAACGATTTTAGGCCGGTGACGAGAGCCGGACGGTAAAGTAACTTTCCCACCCGCCAGACGCCAAAATAAAATTCAATAATAATTTAATTTCTTTCAATTTATTATTTTTAATAAAATAAATAAAGATTCAATAATTATTTTAATATTTCATATTACTTCAGCTGGAGGCGAACCTGCAATCTTGTGAACAGTACACAATACAGATGACACGACACGCTATCAACTGATTCAGGTACAGTATAGGTATAATATGGCTGTGAGCCCTTTATAGAGGGTACAGTACCTACCTACTATTTACTATTGAAGTTAAGTTTGCTACACAAATGAAATAGCAAAGGTGTTCAAAATACTGGAAATGAAGACAAGCCACTAGGACAAAAATACAGCGCGTATCTAAGGCGCAATGCTACTTTGATTCGTGCGACTGTTAAACTCGCTAGCGCTCGTTTAACACAATGTAACACCCCGTCAAAAATATACTTTATTATACGCCCTAGATACACAATCTACTATTTCGTTGTCAGATTCAAAGTAGATCAGAAATTAATTAGCTGTTAACTATTTGCATTTCCAACAGATTTTTCAGGTTGGAAACTATATTATGCATACTATAAATAATGATTAAATTTAGCTAAGTCCGTTTCTAATATACCGGCTTTAAATTCAGATTTAAACCTAGTTAATATAAACGTGCATTAAATACGTTGTAACATATTATACATAACTTTATATACGGTGTAACAGAAAGTTCGTCAGAACTTAGGAAGAAAACTATGGTTAGCCAACTGTTCAAAGGAAATATTGTTGTGTTATTTCGACAAGTGTTTAGGTACTCGAAATCTAAGCCAAATTTTATTTTTCTATTTAAATGCGAAATGCGGAAACTAGTTGCAAAAATAACAACGAATAAAACTGAAAATTTTTTCCTGCATTATTCAAATAAAAATTCTGTTTCATTTCAGTATCTGAGTGTTTATTATTATATTGTTTTTATTAGGACAAGATAAAAACGGCTACGGCCACTCTTGATTCTATAATAAAGATAATTAATTATTATTTATTTTTTAAAATGAATTATTGTGCCTAGCAGATTGAAATATTTTGTATAATTTTAGTTTAGATATGGAATTAAGAAGCATTTCAAATTTTATATTTCATGCGGGAGTACAAACAGTTCTTAAGAACAGCTTACAGACGTATCAGCTGAATCAATTGAAGTGTAAAACTCAATTCGCGCATACATATAGCGCAAGGGACCGCCATATTCTTAGCAGGCATTAGTGGTCAGTTCGGATTCAAACTACCGTGTACTAAAATTAGGGGCGGAATTAGCGCGCTCTTAACACTGCTGTCCAAGGTCTTAGAAATTCGTTGATAAACATCAAAGTTCCGAGAGGCAATCTGCTGTTAAGTTTAAGATTTGAAGACACCGGTATAATATACTACGTACTGATAAGAATAATTTAAATTTAAAATGACAAATAAAATTATATTTATTAAGTTTTTTTTCCACTTATTACTGTAGAGACACAATACTATAAGAATGACACAGAGTCAGGGTTTGAGAATGGCCGAGCGTGTAGCAATGCTGTTGTTTACATGGCGTTTCTCTATTACAAGTCCCCAGTTCCCGGGTTCTAGCCCGAGAGCTTGTAAAAGTGTCAATTGGATTTTCAATTTATTATTAAAAAAATAATAATGAATTGAAAATATGAATTGGTGCTAGGCCCAAATAACCTTAGCTGTTGGTGGTCTTTAAAACACACACAGAGAGTGAAGACGTCATCACTCGACAATGACTTTTGTTCCGGTCTACGCCTACCTACTTGAACTCATACATGCCTATGGTAAAAACCATTAGAGAG
This sequence comes from Mongoloraphidia duomilia, assembly GCA_039654895.1. Classification (NCBI taxonomy): domain Eukaryota; kingdom Metazoa; phylum Arthropoda; class Insecta; order Raphidioptera; family Raphidiidae; genus Mongoloraphidia; species Mongoloraphidia duomilia. Next base: position 17,611,935 of record CM077522.1, on the reverse strand, counting down.
CAGCATAGAGGGTAAAGGTTGTCAAGCAGATAGTCCGTTGCTTTGCGGCCAATAGGTTGATGACGTCGCTGTGTCATTCTAAGAGGCTCTACCTCTATTCAGTGGACAGAAGGGAAGGTTGTAGTGTATTTTTGGTATAGGATTCAGTTTATCCGAAGATTTCTGTAGAACCCTGAAAACAATGGCGCACCTACAAGTCTGATATCATATAGCTAAGTCGGAAGGTAGGCAGCATTTTAGGTTGGCACCTCTGTTTAGCGGATGGGGCTTACATACGCCAGAAGGACCCTGGTTGTATGTTTTTAGGATTACATACACAGACAAGTAGTGAAATTTGTTATGTCTACTTTATCGCTGAAACAAATTTATCTCATCTATAAACATTTCGTCCCCAGCTTAAAATAAAGTACTTTTAGATGTCCCTATTCTCTCTATACTCTGCCAAGACAATGTGTTCACACTTTCTGTCGCTTATATTATAAGACCAAATCTACAGTGGTACTTTAAATGTGTTACAGGAGTCAACAATTTGGAATGATAGATAGTTACAAAAAAAACGGTAGAAAAAAAAATTAAGACATAAATCATAATATCCAATGAGTCATTTTCCTGAGAGTAGAGGACAGTGTGATCCAGTGGTTAGCGTCGCGGCCTCTGGATTAGACTGTCGTGGGTTTGAATCCCGCCTCCGCTCATGGATGTTTTGTGATGTAATTTAGTTTTAAGTGAGTTGTTATTTAATGTAATCAAGACGCTATAATGACCTAAGTTGTTGACGCGTCTATAATTTACAATAAATAAAAAAAAATTCTGAGAGTAGTTTTTTCAATTATCCACGAGAGGGAGTACTTGTGGTAGGTATTTATTCCCCATTAGTGTCGTGTCATTTTAGTGGTATAACTTAATTATTAAATTATTATTATTATTAAATTAATTAAATAATTAAGTTATACCACTAAAATAACACGACACTAATGGGGAATAAATAATGTTTGTACCTACCACAAGCGCTGCCTCTTGTGGATAATTGAAGGAAAAGGAAAATCCATATTGCGGTTCAAAGTCAACAAATTTATACAATATTTTATTCGTTTTTATAGACACTTTTTAGGATTCCGTACCTCCGTATTTTACTTTAAAAATACACTTTAATTAAATTTGATACGGAAAAATATGAACCACTAAAAACTAAAAAGATCAAAATAAAATATAATTAAAAACTTTTTAAAAACAAATCTGTTAATTTTTTATCCCTACCTAACTTCTTGTTTTTATTATTGTACGGAACCCTCGATGCACTAGCCTGACTCGCACTTGGCCGGTTTTTTTAAATTATTGCGTCATAAAAATCCCCATTTTTAACCGGCCTCAAAAAAATGAGGTTCTCAGTTCGCCGGTTTTTTTTTGTATGTACTTATGTTACTCGATTTATTGTTCTATTTAAAAGGGCATACCTCCGGGGTGATACCCATATATATTTTACTTGAATCGGTTCGGTAGTTCGATTGATTTATAAAAAGGAGTCGGAGTAACCCGGGGGATGTGCCAACGGGGCGACGCGTCGGGTGTGAGGGGGGGGAGCCGTACCAAGGTGTCAAATATCAAGACAGAAGTCGGTTAATAACGTGCAAACTACGTATTGTAAAGCCACTAAAAAATAAAAAATAAAAATAAAATTTAACAAAAAAAAAACCTTCTTCCAAAAAGCCACTAAAAAGAGAAAAATAATAAAATTTTGAGGTTGCGTCAATTTAATAAAATATGTAGTCGGTTAAAAAGTAGATATTAATTACTATACCTACTATACTTTTTAACCGATTTCATATTTTATTAAATTGGCGCAGACCTCAAAATTTTATTATTTTCCTCTTTTTAGTGGCTTTTTTGAAGGAGGTTTTTTTTCTTGTTGAAAAGTTTTTTGTCGTTAGTTTTTTAAAAGTATTTTCGATCAGCTATATTACAGCGGTTCCTAATCTTTTTCAGCCGCGGACCCCCAAGGAAATCAAGCATAATGCCAAGGACCCCTGAGTGAAAAAAAGGTGCAATTTTCGGACAATATTATATTTTAGTATTCCTTCATTAAATTAAAAAACAAAAAACAAACTTTTTCGTAGAAAAACATTAATGAGAAGGTTGGTGCTGCTTTTTTGCAACTAATAATTACGAGATGTTTGGCGTAGGTAATTTATTTATTTTTGTTAATGCTCTAAGTAAGATAGATGCGTATGGGACCGCGGACCACCAAACATATGCTCGCGGACCCCCAGGGGTCCGCGGACCACAGATTAGGAAACAATGAGCTATAAGTTTGTCGGTTGAGCCGCGGTTTGAGAACGTCTGTTTGCATTGTCTTGAGCTCAAATACAAATCTCAAATAGACTGGGTCTGAGCGCGCGAACCGTTCAATGGAATATCATTGTTATAGATATAGCTAGCGGGGGCAAAGGCACGACACGGGGCGGACGGGGTAGGGAAGACGCTCTCTCAGTTATAATAAAACTATCGAGCCTATATTTCACCACAGCTGCCTTTGATGTCAATAGGACGTGTTCGATTAGATATCCCGTATCGAAATGTCTTCGTACCTGACACTCCAACGTTTTCCAACATCCTGACTGTTTAGCCCCGTATCTCTGAGACGCGTGTATATAATAGTGTTAGATAAATTATATCTAAAAAGAACAGAAAGAATATATCGTTCACCAAAATGTGTCCGAGAATTTCATATTTACTTTCTTAACGGGTAATTCTATTTTCTTTAAACGTCTGCATAAGAGAATTCTGAACTATAAATTAGTTACCTATAATATTTTTGAAGTGAAACTTATTTACGTACGATAGAGTGACTTGGATTCGTGCGGCTAACGAAAAGACCTGACGAAACGCTGCACCGCCATGCCTCTTGCTGTTGACGTATGAATGTGTGTATTTTGTGTTGTGTCTACAGTCGACCCGACTAGATCCCCACCACGCTTGTCTCGAAAACCAGTATTTGTGTCTAATGTTTTTTTAATTATTGTTTAGTGTTGCAAAGGTAGACATTTTTATCTGTCGGTAAGAAAATCAATTAGAAAAAAAAACAACGTGACATAATTCCTTAATTTGTTTTTATTATAATTGTATAACTTCTAGTTTGAATTTAAACATGACCGAATTTTCAGGTTAAAAGGCTGGAAAGCGTCGATTATCATTAAGAATAAAATTTTAAAAATGTACTGGTTTTAATAGATAGGTACTATAAGTCCAATTAAGAATCATTTGGAAAATATGGGCTTTGCAACTTAATAGTATATGTTTTAACTAAAAAATTAAGGGATCTTATGTTGGTTCCCTCAACATGGCGAGTTTTTACGATTGCAATCATGTGCGAATAATGCATTATATAATTTAGTCCCAGTCTCACATAACTCACGAATGTCTTCACTCGGATGTTTGTAATTTTGCAATATTGTCTGCCACTGGTTTAAGCATAGAACGTGCAACTATGATAAAATGTTTTTTTTAATGCCAGCCACAGCTAAGATTATTTGGGCCTAGCACAAATTAGTATTTTCAATTTATTATTTTTTAATAATCAATTCAAAATCCATACTGACATTTTTACCAGCGTTCGGGTTAGAATCTGGGAATTGAGGAAATATTTTTTAATAATAACGAAGTTATTAATCTAATCTAACTAATATTATAAATGTGAAAGTTTGGATGTATGGATGGATGTATGGATGGATGTTTGTTACTCAATCACGTCGGAACGGCTGAACGGATCTGGATGAAATTTGGCACAGAGATAGATTATAGTCTGGAATAGCACATAGGCTACTTTTTATCCCGGAAAAATGTACGGTTCCCGTGGGATAGTTTTGTTTTTGTTTTTCACTGAGCAAGGGATCGACATGATTTTATGCATAGTGGTATTTTAGGGGTCAGAGAATGCTATAGGATAATTTTTATCCCGAAAAAATGTACGGTTCCCGTGGGATAGATTTGTTTTTGTTTTATCTCTGTTACTACTAAACCGATTCTAAAAATTCTTTCACTAATAGAAAGCTACGAAGGGGGGAGATTCTCGCGGGGGATAACAAATTAGGGGGGAAGATTCTCGCGGGGGGATAACAAATTAGGGGGGAAGATTCTCGCGCGAGGATAACAAATTAGGGGGAAGATTCTCGCGGAGGGATAACAAATTAGGGGGGAAGATTCTTGCGGGGGGATAACAAATTAGTGGTGGAGATTCTCGCGGAGGGATAACAAATTAGGGGGGGAGATTCTCCCGGGTTGATAACAAATTAGGGGGGGAGATACTCGCGGGGAGATAACAAATTAGGGGGGAGATTCTCGCGGGGGGATGACAAATTAGGGGGGGAGATTCTCGCGGGGGGATAAAAATAAGGGGGGAGAGATTCTCGCGGTAAGATAACAAATTAGGAAGGAAGATTCTCGCGGGGGGATAACAACTTAGGGGGGAAGATTCTCGCGGGAGGATAACAAATTTTGCACAGGAGTTCCTTATATAGGTATCGTAGGTGAGCAATAATGTATAAATAAAATTCGAGCGAACGAGCGAAGCGAGTGATTAATGTATTATTAATATTCGAGCGAACGAGCGAAGCGAGTGATGAATGTATTTATAAAATTCGAGCGAACGAGCGAAGCGAGTGAGTAATGTATTAATAATATTCAAGCGAACGAGCGAGGCGACTGAGTAATATATTAATAATATTCAAGCGAACAAGTGAGTAATGTATTAATAAAATCCGAGCGAACGAGCGAAGCGAGTGAGTTATGTATTATAAAATTCGAGCGAATAAACACTGCCAGCCCGGCTTCTTTTTGCAGGAGAAGAATTTCTCGCGGGGGGGGGATAATAAATTATAAATCGTAAAATACGTGGGCGAAGCCACGGGTAACGGCTAGTATTATACATATTTATAAAAAAGTACATATTTCGGTGAAGTAAATGTATGTAAAAAAAGAGAATATATAAATTGAAAATTGATTGATTAGGTACATAAATAAATGTAATTAGCTTTCGACGAGTCGTTTGAGATTTATGGCGAGTATAATTTTATTTCCTTTTAATAACGGTTCCGACTTTTTCAAACAGTTCTTTTGATTTTATTTTAACAATCATTAAAAATATAACATTATATTGGAAATTTCGTTTCGGTCTTTAAAGAGTAAGTCAATTTAAAAAAAATTCACGTGAACATACAAATAGCAAATGTTTCTTTTAAAAGTTTTTTAAAAAATGATATTTCATTTCGTTATTTTTTGGGCATTACGAAACATCCTATACAAATTAACAGTCGGCCGATTAAAAATTGCCTGTCAGTGCCAGGCGGAACCTATAATCGTCATAAGATTTTTGTTAGTTGATTTAGTCCATTGAGTACGCTTATTAATTCTTTATACTGTAATGGAACACTCTGTATGTTTTTTAAAAGGTTTAATGAAACACGCTGTATACCTAATATTGTGATCGGAAAATAAGTAATTTATTAATAATTTTCCACGGATTATTTATTGAAATTAAATTTGATGAGTAGGTAATTACGAAAAGTGTAAATAAATTATAACATCAAATATGTTTTAATTAACGGGTTTCAATCAATAAATTAGCTAATTATTTGTCTCTATGAAGTTTATTAATGAGTTTTAGTAGCATAGAATACAAAGTAAGTTTGTGAGACTGCAAGGCATTATAAAAACTGAAACAATTAATTTACTTATAAATCATTGAGGACTAAGTAATAAGCTCTTGTTTAGATTAAATTGCACGTCAGAATTAATTACATCGAGCGCACATGTTTCAGATAAATTGCGGCATTTACTTATAAGCCATCACAAAGTTTTATCTAAGTCATCAATGTTGATTTAAAGTATGGGGACTTTTAACTATCCAGATACGTTGTCAGCGCATTACACACTTAGGTGCATATAGCGGTTGCGAGAAAACTCTTAAATAAAAAAATTTATTAAAAAACAAAAAACCCGACTGCGTAAAAATCGAACTTAAAAGATGGAAACAAGATCAAATGATAACATGCAGTCGGAGGCATAGTAGTAACAAATTGAACAGAAATACCTCCGACTGCATGTTATCATTTGATCTTGTTTCCATCTTTTAAGTTCGATTTTTACGCAGTCGGGTTTTTTGTTTTTTAATAAATTTTTTTAGTTATAAATCGATATAGATCCTAAACGGTCAGTCGAATCGAAAAATGTTGAGGGAAAACTAAAAATGATTTTTAAATACCTATTCAACGATACCCCACTTGACATAGTTTATTGACTTTCATTTTTTTCATTTTCACAATATGGCGTCCTGTAGTCGCCATATTGAATTTTCACTAACGTCATGTCTTTAGTGACCCTCGCCGGACTAAGGGGAATCGATTGACGTGTGAATCATAAAAATCGGCCCAGGCGTTTGGTCTGTATAGTGCTTCAAAGGAACATACATATATACATACATAGACTGTTAAACACATTACCACTCCTTCGCTTCGCAGTCGGGTAAAAAATAAAGAACAGTTTACCGATATTTTAAAATTTTTAATGGAGAAGATACATAAATCTTAAATCGCCGAAAACTCCCATTAAACATGTTCGTTGGTTTTCTCATTTCTATCAAAATGGCGCGAGCGCACAAATACAGTCGCACGTAGTGGCAACGATTAAATCGAATAACTGAAGAATCGATTATTTTGTTTCGATTAATCATATGATATTTTTTGTTTCGATTAATTGATAAAATAATCGATTATTTATCTAATAATCGACATTTTTTATAGCAATTATATGAAAATTGAGACTGAAATATCAAATAAACTACGAAAGCGAAAAACACAATAACTCATAAATTCATAAAGTGACAGAATAACTCGTACTAACTGTGTGGTTTTATTTTTGTGTTTGATTTTTTTCGAGTTTTTTCTTACTGCCATCTATAGATGCATGCGCAGTCTAAAAATAGAGTGTGCGCGTGCGCTTTCCATCATTTTGATAGAAATCTTCAAAAAGAAGAAACTAACGAACACACGCAAACCTTTTTTTTTCAGTAAAAAATGACCCCTGAAATGTCTGCGGAACAGATCACTGCGTATCTACATGCTTAACTCAACTTACTACGACTAAACAGACAAACTGACAGACAGACAGACGGACGGACGGACTCGCACCATACATAAATCTACGCATAGGTTGCGTACACAATTAAAATAGATCCGTGCGCTGTAACATATATAACCACTAGAAGAAGTCCCACCAGACCTCTAATCCATCTGTCACGATCAAATTAAAGGATACCAAAATAACTTTTAATCCAAACTCGAGTCAGAGAGTTCGCTTTTCGCGGTGACATCCCAAACTCCCTCACCAGATGCCATAGAATCATTCACAACATACAGTAAATTAATGGTTCTCTCCTTTTAATTCCCTACTTGGAATCGAAAATTACATACAATAGACATATTCTCTGTCTTTCTTTCTCTACATTTCTCTCTGTTTTCGTGATGTCAAGATCAAGTGCGTATGTTTGTGCTGTAATGATGATTTTTGTTAGAATCTTCACTCTTCAGTTCCAATTGCCAATTACTGTTGGCGATGTTCTTCTGTTCTCCGTTTTCATTTTGTTTATATTCTCGCCCAATCATCGCTGTTGTCGTTTCACCAAAGTTCTTTTTAAATATGTTTTACCTATTGATGTTTAATTGCCAAAGAAATATTGAAACTACGGGACGCTCTTGAAAAAAGTCTTTCAATTCTATTTTGAATTTATGAAAAGAAAACATATAATAAAATCATTTTTTTTTGCGTCGGCTTATTGATATACCGTACTCACGAATAATTAATACGTATACGTCTTCCATCAAAAACATTTTTTTAACTCTAATGCTGGATTTATCAATTAGTGCTGATATTGAGCTGAGATTTTGACTTATATATAACTACACCTGCACGTATCTATTTCTACATGAAGTACATAATGTCAAAGTTTAATAATTGCATTTAAAATAATTTTTTTTCTAAATGGAGTAATATTTTTTTTTTATAATTGTCATACCACAAATAATATTTTTAAGTATTGTAAATTCACGTGCAATATATTTTTTTGGTAAAAATAATTTGTTTTTTTGGCAGGGATTAATGTGTAGATATACAAAATTTATAAGCCCGATCAATACACTAATAATATGTTTTTTTATTTCTTTTTTTGACAAAAATCATCGGAGAATTATGCCTCAAAATTTTTGTCATCACGCCTGCTATTAAATTAATCTAATATAGGCTAGCCTATTTAGTGCGAAGAGTGTAATAATGATTTTAGGCCATTCTTATAATATTATGTATAAAAACTATGGTGCGGTCTTATCAAACCGCGGTACAAGTGAAACTTTATTTGTAATAAAAATCGCCGAAAGTATATAATTTTGTTTACGTGGTTTTGGTAATGTAGTTTGAACCCTGATCAATACGGAGACGAACGTATATAAGAATTCAGATTCTATCATTGGTGGTCAATGTGTATTTGATGTGCTCGACTGAATATTCATACGATATTAGTTATCGTAGACGTATACAATATAGTTGTGAACATAACGTCGCTGCTTTTCGATGAGTGTTGGTTTGTTCTATCGCTTCGACTGGAGGTGACGTGACGTTCGACTTGCGTAACCGAACGAAAAAAACGAGGTTAATAAAGTTTCATTTTAAAAACAAATGAAACAAGTGAAAGCAGTCAAACGTTGTCTCTGAACTTCAATGAGTGAAAGAAATACATTTATTAACCCTTTGACTGCTCCAGACGTAATATACGATTAGGGCATGCAAATATTCGGATGTTTCAGGTATTCGAATATTCGCTCAAATTTTAGCCAATATTCGAATATATTCGAATAATTGGTAAAAATAATAAAAACGCTCATGGGACTTCAATAAATTACTTTTAATTATTTAAAATCAACACGCCTACTGCACGTCCATAAATCCAATCATTTTAACAACAAAAGCAGCTTACTTCTAATTAAAAAGAGATCAAATAATCATTTTTAGTTACTGCTCCAGTAGTATATTTACGTTCGAGCTGGAAAAAATACTTACAGCGATAAACTGTATATATATACGAGCAACGCCTACTAGATTATACTGGCCAGTCCGGAAGTTTTTTGCGATTAACCGCAGAATTTTTTTACAGCGATAAACTGCTACCGCCGTATATATACCCACAACGCCTATTAGAACACCAATTCTAAACTTTGTTGTGATTTTTTTCCTTTTAAAGTCAATGCATATGTACACGTGTTTTACACGTGTATACATGCACTGACTGTTCTGTTTTTGATAAAAATATATGTTTTAAACAGAAACGGCAAAAAAAACAATTTGATATTATTTGACGGGATTTAGCTTCATTATTTTACCCCACTGATAACAACAGTGGACTGCTCCAGACGTATCTATACGAAACAGCCGAAAAAATTGCGTCACAGCATGCACTCTCGTAAAATAAATGCGCAGTGAAAAGGTTAAGGAATTCTTTGAATAAAGATGAAACGTTTTAATTTGGGGTTTAACTGCAACGCTCTTTGGGGACTGTGAAGTTAATATGACAAGTAAACAAGGATTTGTTTCTTTTTAAACCGTGAATCTAATCTAATTGTTTTGATTCAGGCATCTGGTCGAAATTTAAAGCATTCAGAAAATGTAACGCTTTCGGAAAGGTTGAAGAGAGAAAGTGAGGAGAGAAGTGAAATGGAGAAACTCTCTCTGTCTAGTAACTGTGTAACAAAACATTAATATTCAGTAGTTGTTACTTAGGGGAAACTATGGTTGACATGTTCCCTTCTATGTTTTGTCTTTCGTCGCACGATCTCCGATTCTAAAAATACAATAACTACACAATATTATTGTGTCTTTGCTCTATTGCCGAAAAACAACTTGATCATAAATTTCAACAGAGATAATATATGAATATAATTTCCGCTTTACTTTATCTACAAAAAATATCTATAATTACGTAGAACTCATTTCTTTTGTTTGCAACAGAACTGACTCTGGACGGCATATCCAAAAAAATATAGATTCGAGGCGATGCACAAAAATAAATAATATTTTTTTCCTTGAGGCATGTGATACGCGCAACGAGTTCTTTAGTGTTTTTGGAAATATTATATATTTTCGAGTGAATCAAAAATATAGCCCACACAAGGCAAATGAAAAGAAAATTAGCATTGGGAAAAAATGAATGGATTAGAATGAACCATGACTCATTATGTACGTAGTTATATAGAGTTGCTATGGTGTTTTTAGTGTTTTTATTTTAGTTTCAATTGTTTTTATTTTATTTGCCGTTTAATTGTCAAATAAAATAAAAATAATTGAAACTAAAATAAAAACACTAAAATAACTGTAGCAACCTTATATAAATTATTATGAGCCATGGCTCACTCTGATCCATTCATTTTTTCCCAATGCTAATTTCATTATTTCCCTGTGTACAGCTTACCTATTTACATACTGTATACAGCAAATAAAACAAATAAAAAAGTGAAATATACAATACCTATGTACAGACTGTACGATCAAGAAATAAGGTTATCAACAGGTATCAAAATAAGATCTAATATTAATTAAAAGTATCGAATAACGATAAAGCAATTACAAGGTAGTGTATTCTTAAAATATATAGCTCATAAAACTTTTGATTTCATCGTATTTTTTTTTAATTTGTGAGTGAAGGAAAACTTTATATTTTAAAGATATTTTGAAAACACCACGATTGCAAGAATATTGATGTCCTATTAAATTAAATTCATTTCTAAAAATATCTATAGAAAGACTTTTTTATTAGGTAACACTGAAAATCTGTCAAAGTTTATTTTGCTTTGCGTGAATTATCTTTTATTGCATCATTGTTTATTTAAACTTTTTTAAAGAAAAAAGTCGTTGAAAACAGTATTTAAAATAATAATCTGGAGATTTTTAAACTTACCAGGTTGATGTTTAAAGGCATGGCCGCCCGTTCTGAAGAGGGCAGCGAGTAGAAGAAACAGTATCCTCGCCAGAAGTAATGCGCCCCCTGCCATATCCGGCGCCACTGGTGTCTACGGGGTGATGGTTAGGTGGTGACGGTTAAATAAAATAAATATTTATTTTATTCAAGTCGGCTGACTCCATGAGGTATTACCTGAAGCAATAGAAGAAAAATAAATATGCATTAAATACTTTGGAGGCGTTTTTCTGAATGAATGCATAAAGCTCGTAATGTGCGTGTACAAGCTTTGCCCTCCTTCCCTTACATTCCATCATATTTACCCTTTTTATAGGGCTGCCACTTGTTTTTGTCCAATGAAGACGTCTGCACATCAGCTTTTAGAATTCAATCCTTAATCAACACTATAATGATAAAACTGTAAACGGAGATTGTGTGTCTGTCTGTTCCGCTATAACTCTTAAACCTCTATTTCAATTTAAACGAAATTTGGTACACGTATTATAGGGCTCCTTAACTTAAGCTATTTATATCCGGCTACGTTTACGTTAAGGTAGGGTTCCCATCAAACTCTACTAATAATAAAACTGAATAGCGTATGTTGTGGTAATGTATATTGTATGTACAGTTTATACACGATAAATTCCAGAACCGGTGGACTGATTTCAATCAGACTTTCACTAAGGGTGCGTTCCACTTGGCGATCGCAACGCCTACAACGACCAAACGTAATAAGCGCGGCGATAAGGCGTGAGCGTATTGGGCGCAATGGTCGCCAAGTGGAACGCACCCAAAAGGATAAAAAATTTCATCTGTTTGGACAAAGTCAATGTTTAACCAAAATCGGTTCAGTGGTTAAATTAGTTATTCCGGTTTTAGTTAACGCAGGTTAGCTATTACACATATAAAATGCAACATCTGCCTACCGATAGAACGCGATAGATTCACGGAAACCATTTAACCGATTTTTATGTGATTTCCACGAATTATAGGTATATAATATAATAGGAGGCTGTCGTTCCCGGGTAAAGACGGTTTATGTAATTGGAATTTGACTCTATGGTCACTGGTGGTAGAAAATTAAAATTTAACAAATTGTGGTTGCGACGATTCCATCTCAAATCCCAATATCTGTTTATTTCGCTCTGGTTTTTATTTGGTTCTGTAAATACGATCATAATTCATAAATGAGTTATGATTTTTAATTTATACAATTGGTAACCCTGTTATTCAAACCATTATATACATTGGCTTATCATTCCATCCAGTTACATTCGTCATATAGAAGTTACGCAATAAACGATTATTTGCTGTTTATATTTCTTGTTTATTAAAATATTATTGAGTATTTGCTTTTCAGGTATTTAAAATTAAATATGGTATTTAATAAAGTCAGTTAAATTCGCAGCGCAGTTCAACCTTTAGGCTAAAACAGACAAAGTACATCATGACTCGGCCCGTCATACTGTCAATCGTCGGGGCGACTTTTCAATACCGTTAGGCCGCATGATCGTCACGACGTATCAATCGACATATTTTCTTGAGACGATGCGACTGAACGACAACTGACTGTATGTCTAACATAGGATGACGTGACGAGTTGCCAAAAAAGGCTCAGTCTGTTATAATGTGTCGGTTATAACGTCATATTGGTCATAGGGACTCTTGGAAGACTCTGTGAGCTTAATGACTAATTACTGGAAAATATTAAATACTTGATTTGTGAAATATTATTATTAGCAAGGGCATAGTTTTATAAGTTTGTAAAAAGCTTTGAATCTAGTTTATTTTTAGTTTCGTTATTTTTTTTTGCAATATAATCGGTCTCTTGGGATTTGAATTTAAAATTCACAGTAGAGATAAAATGATGAAAAACGAATCAATTTTGTCGTTATGCGATAAATAAATAAACCATTCTAAAGGGGGTTTTAAACAGAAAAAATATCAACAACAATTTTTTTTAATCTTTGATCTAAAATCATATAGGTAATAAATTAAAAAGTCGTAGGGTCATTAAAATAATTTTAAATATTCGTAGTTAATTGGTACTGTACATTCAAAACAAGCTCGTTTTAAATGGAACAATATTGTGATAATGTTGTGCCGACAATGTAGAGTATTAATGCTAATTCAAAAAGCCACAACAATGCCAATAGTAATGGTGTGAGTAGCATCTGTTTTGACAAAATGCCGAGAAACGGATGTTCGTAGATCGTATTGTTATTATATTATTACAGAAAATCATTTTTTGCATTCGGATTTTGCAGTTTGTGCTTTTTGTTGTTCGATTACGAACGACTTGAGAGTGGTCGAGAATTGAGCCCCAGAAATATATGCCCGTGCTATGGATATGTCGACAACTCAAAATGATCCTATCAGTTGTTTGTATTATTGGCATGAGTTTACGTTTCTTTATATTATAAAACTTTGAAAACTTTACAAAATCTGTCAATTCGTATAAAATGTTACGTCCTCTTGCATGCTCTTTACTTACTTCAATATACTTTAGAAGCTTATCTTTACAAAGACTGAAAAAATAAGTTATATACTATACACGTTTTTTATTCGACAAAAGTTTTCCTTGAAGATAAAAACTTTGAAATACGAAAAGTTTTTTTTTAAGAGAAGTAAACAGGCGAATACAAAAAGGTAGAAATACTGTATAAGCAAGTGTTAATATTACGAAATTAAATTTTCTGGTCAAAGCTCAAAGTCTTATTATTAAAGGAGTTATACTTTTTAGAATATTTTTTATGAAATTTTAGAATAAAATATACAAAAGTATTAATAATCAGAAATTACTTTTTAAAGTTTATAAAGCAGGTCTTTACAAATCCGGCGCGTCAGATTGTCTCAGCGATCAAATTTTATGGAGAATGTTAGATTGGTAATCATGTCACTGGCGAGTAATGCAAGCTCATTCCGTCGCGATAGTGGAAAGGTTCAGGTTAGAGTCCTGACTGTGACTATGGTTGTCAAAATGATTTTTTCTGATATTTGCAGGAATCAATTATGTATTTGGTTGCTCTTCCAATAAAAATTTTCAATTGCAAAACAACCGTATAAATCTATTTATTATTTTTATATCAAATTGTAATATTGACAATTCAAATATTTTACTGATTTATGTTATAATATATGTTTATTCGAGTATCACACAAACAGGTTTTTTCAAAATAAATTGTAATTTATATCTAATGTTTATGAAGAGACTGCTAAAATATTTTGTTAAGAAATTTATTAGTAGAAGAATAAATAATTCAATAAATTGACGAACGGTTGAAACACTTGTCTAGAATGAGCTCCTCTTCTAACTTAATTAATGCCACGGGATTTTTTTGTATAGAACTTAAAACAGCTTCACAATAATTTTTTAGGGTTGGTATAAATATTTTTCCTTTCAAAAGACTGACGTCATTAGCGCCCAACATCACGATTCACGGACCATAACTACAGCCCATGTATTTAATACATTATCTATATTCTGGCCGTGTAAGATCAGTGCACAGGGAGCATAGGCCTGGTTATATTATAGAGTGTGTACTATAACGCGATGTGACTGTAATGACGTAGCAGGTATTAAAATTTACAAATTTGTATCTTCGTAAATACTTAACGTATTGAAATGAAATAAACGCCATTGTGTTTGTGATGTATTATAATATGAAATATATTAATTCTTTTTTTACAACCTAATTGCTTGTCAATTTATCGAATTATAAGACGTTAAGCTATTAATATTAGTTTAAACAAATATTTCCCAGAATTTTTTTTTTAAATCCGTCTCTGCTATACACATTGAAACTATAGCAGCATATTTTATGTGAACAGGTATGGAAGATTAGTCTTTTGAAATTTTCAGTATACGATATAAGCCCTAGGAGCTTTAATTTTTAATCTTTCAATCAGAATATTTTTCATGTTGTCTCTGTAGTAATGATAAACCGCTAATAATCTGTTATAATGAAAAATGCACAGTCAAACAAAACCAGGATAAAGAATCCTTTATAGAGTATGTTAATATATTATAACAGTTCGCCGTAACTCACTGGCTCAGTACACAACAATACAATGCCTATAACAGAGGATTTTATTTTCCATATATATTTATTTTTCGGACAATACCTATATTTGAAGCACTTTTAAGTCACATTTAGGTATTTTATGTTTAGAAAATGTTAACAGTTATTTTCCGTTTTTTTTCGTGGTTTGTGTTCATATATCTTTAATAGCTAAACACCCCAATTTTAAAGACAAGAAATTATACTATCATATACCTACTGAATTAAATTATCGTATCATATGAATTATCATATCATATTATTATATATATTCTATATACATATTTATTACTTACTGTAAGTGCTAATAACGCAAGTTGATGCACATATCTTTGTGTTGTTTTGTTGTTTTTTTCTTTTCGTTATTTCTAAATAAAAAAAAAAAATCGAACAATAACGGTTTGGTTGGCTGCAGGCAATATATTAAATGTTTGTGATCAATCGGTATACCTATATAGACGAGTCAGATAGATAAAAAATTGCTTAGAAAACGAGCCAGTAAACCACCTTCATATAACATCACGATGTGAAATTGAATACGTGGACATCGTCACAAATAAATCTCAATTTTTAGGAATATCGTACTTCCGGGCGAAATATTTAAAAATGGTGGCTAATAAATAATGATTAAAGATAGCATCATATTCAGTAAGACGAAATCCGAGGACTATTTCGAATAAAAACAATAGTTTCTTTAAGAAAAAATCAATTTTCTAATAAAAAAATTGGGTAATAGGTACAAAAATAATATTATTTTTCATGCTTTTATTTAACTTGCTGTGTTAGTATGTACGTTTTATTCTAAATCGTCTTCAAATTTTGTTTAATGTTCGTTGTCTATTCACTTTCCAACTCCTTCGGTCAGGTTATCTGCAGTTAATAAAAGTCAGTGAAATCAGTAAAATTACAGAAGTTGGTTAGTTGAACCAATTTTCCCTGTTGGAAACAAAACTATTATATAATCGTAGAATTTACTGAATCCACTGTATTAAAACGAACGTCAAACAGTCTTGTTGTTTAACCACACTTTTTACACTTTTCCACAACCACTCGTAACTTGTGGTAACGGATGGAGTTAAATAATGGTATGTAGTGATTAAAGTTGTGTCAGAGGTAACTTTATTACAAAATGACATGTTTAATTTAATTATTATAAATTTGGAGAAACTTTCTCATATTCTAGAGTTTCGTATTTACAACATACACATTTTCATACCGCAACAGAAGTTGCATTTCCAAAGTTGCACTTATAACTTTAAAACGAGTATTTATAATTTCATTGTTTGTAACACTGACTCTTCACACTATATTTTAATGTACTTAAGTAGTACAAGTTGGATAGTCCATATATCACTTGTTCTATTAATGTAAAGGCTGCCTTTGTATAAAGGATTCTGTTTAATTAATCATTCAAATGTTTTTAAAGAAGAACATGAAATGTTTGCTGGGTGGTAAATTTAAAAAATTCTGCGAAAAATTTACAATAAATAAAAATCAAATTCCAAAATCGTGAAAATTATCAAGCGTTATTTTTTTAGTAATTTCCGTTTTACAGCATCGCAACTTTATGCTAATTTGTATTCTAATATCATATTTAGTCAAAGTTCTAAATAGGATCGCTCTTAGAATGTTGATTCATTATTTAATTATGTTTATTACTGTTTGACGAATTCTCTCTGCAGTCTTTTGAATATTTTATTAATGTATAACGAAAGAAAAAGATTAATTTAAGTTCCTTAAAAATTAGACCGGTTTTGTTCGCAGACCGAAAAAACAAACAAAAATTCTTATAGAATTTTTACACATTTTTAAAATAATGTTTCTTCAAATCAAGTCCGCTAATGACCTCTGTTGTCGAGCGTCTATAATCTACAATTCATTCAAATCAAGTCTTTTTTGCGTGATGATAAAAAACAGAAAAGAATTAGAACTTTTTTAAATAGATTTTTCTAAATCGTATTTTAATTTTTATAACAAAAGTTGTGCAGAGATTTATACGAGCTCTTCAAAAAGTGACAAATGTTATTTTGAAGAAGGTCTTAACACAAGAGTAATTTGTAATTTGGAAACATTAACATTTGTAACATATTATGTTAAAATGAATTAACTGTCAAGTTTAACACAACATGTCTTGTTTATTCGAACGTTTTGTATAACGATTATGGTTGAGTATGTCAGTTTCATACAAAGAAGAAAATGCATTTATAGAAATGATTAATTAGTCTACAAAGTTGCAACGCCGTGTGCTGCAGTCGGTGGGAATGGTTTTGAAATGGGGAAAAACATGCATAGACATATATATAAAAAGGGACTAACAGAAAGTTTTGGAACAGTATAATATTATTATCGACGTTCACATTTTTGAAATAAGTTTCTGCTTAAATTTAAAATACATATTACCCTTTTTAGTGTGGCAAGAATTAAAATTTTACCTCTGATAATATTTTGTGACTAAATTATTTGGACTCGTCACATTTTTGGAATTTTTTTAATTTTTTCCAATGTTTTCAAGAATCTCTGAGGTTTTACCCAAACATCAACTTGAAATATATCTTAGCCTTTTTTAAATAAAGAAATTAAAGCAAATTTTCCCCTCTGACAAAATTTTGTTAAAGACATTTTTGCTTATTTAATAAAGTTTATGGTCCATACTTAACGATTATTTTCTATATGTTTTTATAAGCTGATAAATTAATAAGTTATTATATAAAATGAGTCACTTGAGCAATGCCCATTACTTTCTTTTACATTCTGTACATCACAGTACAAACCATATACGTGGGTTTTTGTTAATCCCAAGATATAAATTTATCATTTTAGTTCTAACTTCGCTTTTTATTTGGTTTTGTTAATCTTAATTCTAAAAGGAAATTAGAGAGATATAAATAAAATGAATTAAAATGCGGTATACAGGATAAAAAATTCTATTAAAACATTTCTATAATCAATCTGACGAAACATTTTATTTTGTTTTATTAATGTTTAATCAAAAAAATTTTAGATGCGGTTTCATGGTTATCCAAGAAACAACATGATTCAGTGTAAATTGATTCTATAGTTACAAAATAGTTAAATTTAACCGTACATTTTGAAAAAACAATATTAAATAAAATAGATCTTCAAAATCATCGATTTAGGTAGCAACTGTTGAGTGAATAAATAAACGGCAAATACATGAACAAATAATTAAACATATAGCCTACGAGAAGTGATTTGATAAAAAAAAATCGAAAAAAATAATTTTGCTAAGGTAGTTCGTTATTACATAATATTGTCTGGTTTTCGAAGAGTTTCAGAAGATTTATTGGTGGTTGTCGATATTTCGATAAAGATCTCCAACTGCTGGGTGGAAACTAGAATAACTAGATCGAACATGGCTTAAACGAATCTATGGCATAATGGAACACATAAATTGCAAACTCTTCATTAGGGTTAAAACAGAGAACGGACCCACAAATCATTCAACTTACTTAAAATCTTCAGGCCTAATTTACAAAAATAGATAATATTATTAACACGCCATAAATAAGACAGGACCATATTTTACGGGCCACAAGGTATAGTAACATATGTCAGATTTTCGGTGAAATATTGTTAATTATAATAATCTATATACTGCATTTAGAATACAATTGCGATTTCTTCCTGCAATCTGCCAGCGACTTTCACTGGAGCTATTGTCATGATTATAAAAAGTAAAGTTGCTGATCTACAAATTGGCAGCACTATTTTTTTTAAAGAGTAATCTCAACCGGAAGTTACACCTCTGCAGTCTTCATCTCAAATCCTTTCCCTTCGCATAAAAACGGTTAACGCTCTCCCGACGCTATTTTTAAAGCTAAAGGGTTCGGGTGACCGCCAAATCAAGAACCAAGAGTCACACTACAGATCCTATACGTAATTTTTAAAAAGTTGAAAGTTTTTGCAGGTTTTTTGTTAATTTTTTCCCCTGTGGGATCAGTAGTGTGAATCTCGGTTCTTCATTTAGCTTTAAAAATAGCGTCGGGAGAGCGGTAACCGTTTTTTGGCGAGGTGAAAGGATTTTAGATGAAGAGTGCAGAGGGTTACTTCTTATAGGGAATACTCTTAATTATTATTTCCATGTGTACAGAAACAAAATAAATAATCAAGGAATTTTGGCGTTTGTTCTCGATTGTAGTGCTTTTCTCTGCTGATAGGAATCAGAACTAAGCTCGTTACTATCGCACGGCGTGTGTTCACATTTCAAATCTATCATAGCATTGCAATCGGAACTATTAAACTATTCAGTCGATTTTCATGCGGTTTTTCCAAAAATATTTGAGAAAAAATAACGCTATCATAATGGAGGACTATCATTCCTACATAATGCTGGTAATAGATAGATAGATAGATCGATCTTTATTCGTGTTAAGACAATAGTTTGAATAACCTATAATTAATTATCACCATACGTCAAAAAACCATAACCCTACATTTTTTCTTAATCGGGTAAAATGACTGAGCAACGGTTCGAAATCTAAACGAGTAGAGTCACGGGTACAGATACTGATGATTTAATCCTCCAGTGGGTATCTACATGGATTACAATTTACAGTTGTCCAGTTTTTGTCGCAATAAAAAGAGCGCTGTCAGTCACATGTTTTGACGTAGCTTTCTACCAAAATTCATTCACCATCGTTCATTTTAATTCTAAATGAACTCGCAAAAACGGCGACGGCTCCTTAGGGAGTTTTGAGTTTGTGTAGGTATAAAATGGAAATTGTAAAACGAATTTCGTTCTCAAAGCCCGTGTAAATAGGAATTATATTATCAGCAATGAGCAATGCTGTGTCTTTTCACTACAGCAAAAATAAACTAGACCACTAGAATGCTTCACAAATTCTCTGGAAAATCAATAAGTCGTTTTAATAATACGGTCCTGCCGTCGTCAGGTAGCCATGGTTATATACCTAACATATTTTTTTCGATAAACCTCTCTATTTCTGTCCCTGAAGAGAAAATTGAAAATCCGACTCCATTAGGTTCTGCCTGTGCTCTATACAAAAAGTATGCAAAGTTTTAGCTCTTTAAGTCAACGAGGAACCTTCTAGTAGGACGTGAAAAGACGGACACCCGGATACACATTAGGAAATTATATATGCAGATTGTAAATGTTATCTAACATTACTTCAAACAAAGTTGATATAAGTAGTTTGTCTATCAAGGGCGTAATGAAGACGATTTTTGACGAATCGTTTGTTTGTTACACGAGTGCAGCGGGTGTAACAGTCACACGAGTCCAAATCGCATTCCGCCCTTGATACACACTGTATTTTTTGACGCACACCCTATAAAATGAAGGCACTTGTCTTCATTTCCAGTACTTTCAACGTATTCAGCACTCATTTTTTAATTTTCCACGACTATTTGATATTTCACTTGTGTAGCAAACTTAACTTCAATAATGAATAGTAGAAGTATTATATTTAAGTACGCTCTCTAAGCCTCCACCGCTATATTGCTTCGTAGGTTGGTTGATTAACGCGTCGTGTTTGTGTCATACGGTTCACAAGCTCGCAGGCTCGATCCCAGCTAGGGGAATATTAAATTTATTGAATTTTATTTTAGCGCTCTGATCATCATCGGTCTGATATCCGTCATTTTACAACCGGTTTAGATATGCATGAAAAGCAGCTATTTTATAGGGGGTAAGACAAAAAAAATTATAACTGAATTTAAAAACAAAATTATATAAGCCATTGTGTCTTGCGGGCGTAGATTTATGGTGTGAAAGAACTAATAGAGGCTATTATGTCAGTCAGTAGCAATGTTATGTCAGAGTGTTCACATCAAGAAGCGGCCCCTGACGTAATTCGACACCCTCAGTCAGAATGACATTACCAGGGGTGTGAATCTGTTGTATTATACATACGAAGGTTACTGTCAATATGTATATGTATTATGTATTAGCTTTTCCGCTTCATTTAAAGTATATATTGGTCGCTTTTTTCTTTTTGCTTGTTGACAGCTATTTGTAAGGTTCTCTCAAGACAGTGTTGACATTGCCGGCTAGTAATCTACAGGCCGTTTCAGTCAAAACTAATCTGTACAGAGTTTTTGGAACATAAAATGTTCTTAAAAATCATCAGCCTTCTAGTATTACAAGAATAGTTCACGTGAGTTTGAGAACAAGTCATGAGATTATTGGAACGCCGTTCTTGAGAGAGAGAGAGTAGTTAGAGATCGAGAGACGAGAGAGCAGAGTGGGGAGGGAGGGAGGGGGAGAGTAGAGAGTATGAGACCGGAGATTGTAGAGAGAAGAGAATTCGGACTGGTACTAAACCTATAGAACTCTAGTTTAGATCAGATTTTAGTTATGTACAATTCTTTACAGGTTTAAAATTATTTCAGATTTTGCTCAGAGTATAAGTGATGAACCGGACTTTTGTAATAGAAATAATAATAGTATTCGGACAGGTGCTAGGTCTGTACATACAGTTTACAGTAGTAGATGATAAAAGTTCCAGGATTTTTTAGATTTTAGTAAGCAACTGCACTTTTTTCAAAGTCAAAAAAATTAACTTAAACAGACATTTTCACGTTACAAAAGATTTTGTATAAATATTACGAAGAGAAATCTCTCGAAGTGTCACATGTGCATAACGAGTTTTTAAGTTTAATTTTTCGAATATCAAAATTGCAATTTTTCATTTTGAATTTCACTGTAAGAAAAATATTTGAACGCTTTTTCGAAATCTACTTCCCTGGCAAGATCTAACATTAAGAGGTAAATACATAAAATTAAAAGAATATTGTGGAAAATTCATTAAAAGTGTAGTTAAAATGTACCTACCGTATTTGGGATCAACGCAAAAAAACCCTTGGTTTGTAACATGTGCGAGTAGCGAAGGAGGTGTGGCGTTTTTATAGCTTTTTTATTCAGGCAGTGACCACGTATGTACATAATTATTTATAGTGTTGGGTATACTGTGATGTTAGGGGCGAAGCGCCGATAGAAACTAAGATTTTGTGTACACAAATACACACCACTGTAGACTCCGAATTGTGCTGAAGTTAAATTCCAATACTGAAGAAAAAAATGATAAGATGATTAAACAAATTATGATAAATATCAAATATACACAAATTTTGACACCAAGCAAATCCGAATAAAGGATTTGAAGGCAGGTACTTATTGCGATTTCAAAAGGAAATTTATTGAAATTAATAGAACTTAAACGAGAATAAAATCGCACAATTTTGGAAAATATTGACAAATATAGCATTTAGTATTCAAAGGAATATTAGTGTTTGGTCGAACTCGTTGCTATCTGAATATATGTCTCAAATCTTTGGATTTCTGTAAAATATTAATTTGGTCTCCTCTGGAAATCCAGTTACATCTTTAGAATTAAATATTCAACGCAAACGTTACACGGCCCAAACTCGCATTAGATGTAACACTTCAAAAAATTAGAGCGTATCCCAACTTGGCCACTAATCCCTTGAAGTTTAGCCTTAAAGTAAAATGGAGACCAGATATAGATCGATCACGAGAAATAACATGCAAGTTTAAAAAAGGATCGTTGGTGGTGTGTAATTAGTCTCGATGTTTTGTTTGTTTTATATTTTTAAACTTTCACGCATCACTGTTGATATATCGCAAAAAATAAAAACTCTGGGTGACTTCAATGTGAAAGTTTCCACAGATTTTTTCTCTACTTTATACATTACATTTTTTGCTACCTTACAGGGTGGAATGCACTCTTAAGCACTTAAAGTTGGTTTCCCCAACTATTTATTGACATGTGAAAAATATATAATATAGGTATTTGTATTTTTTGCAGGATGTAAGATTTTTATCATGTATCATATTTCACTGTAATCTCTGAAGGAAAATGTTTGAATTTATTTCCAAATCGGATAAAAGACTTTAGTGGTAATAATAATTTATTTAATTTGTTTTGGAACTTCTATATTCAGATAAAATAACAGTGAATTGAAAATTTTTATTCGAGATCTTTTCCTTTTGTAATATAATTTACATAGTGAATAATTATTATTTATCAGACATTAAAAAATAATTAAAATAACATTTTAATATTTGCATAAGATTTACTGAAACAATTCAATGTAGAAAAACAATTAATGAATTCTGGTTAGTGAAGGATTTTTATATAAATATTTTTCCATGAAAATATAAAGTAGGTACTTTTACATTCATTCGCGCTCATTTTGCTTTAAGATAGATTAAAAATAAAGATAAAATTTGCATTTTACGCTATTATTTACTGATAAAATGTTCTTTTTGACTTTCCTGGGAACACTTAATAGTTAACTAACCATTTCTTGTTGGACTGTTATTTATGTAAGTATTCATCATTATTATATATTATATATACAGGGTGAGTTCGACCACCCGTATCAGTCGTTTTTTTCGAAAACGGTTAGTCGTAGAGAGTTGTGTCAAAAATTTGTATTATAAAAGCCCTAATAAAGAATCGAATGGTGATAATTTTTTTTTCCGGGAAGGTCGGCTTCCCTATTAGTTTGCTCCAGAATGTCCAGAACTCCGGAACTATAAATGTAACGATAGGTCGTAAGTGGTATTGTTGAAAAGATCTTTAAAAAATAAGCAAGTTTTGTAGGAACATTTTTTTTTATTACTGCCACCCCTGTTAAGTAATATTTGTTTGAAATTACTAAATTAAAATGTCATAATAACGAACTTTTTAAAAGTCCTCATTTAAAATCTAGTTACCTATCTATCGATCATTAAACACTGAAGAAGCTGTACACTCACAGTATAACCAGAAGAGCTCAGTAGTATGTATTAAAGAGTAAATGGAAGTTTGAACACTTGTGACAATGTCTAAGGTTGCTAGATTTTTAATGCCGACTTCGATCGTTATTATGAAATTTTGATTTAATAATTTCAAACGATTGTTACTTAACAGGGGTGGCAGTAATTAAATAATTTTTCCCACAAAACTTGCCTGTTTTTTAAAGAGCTTTTCAACAGCACCACTTTCAATCTATCGTGCTTTCTAAAATTCCGGAGTTTTGAACATATAATAATTTATATTTATACTTATAGAAATTTACAGGGGTGGCAGTAATAAAAAAAATTTCCTACAAAACTTGCTTATTTTTTAAAGATCTTTTCAACAATACCACTTTCGACCTATCGTTACATTTACAATTCCGGAGTTCTGGACATCCTGGAGCAAACTAATAGGGAAGCCGACCTTCCCGGAAAAAAAAATTATCACCATTCGATTCTTTATTAGGGCTTTTATAATACAAATTTTTGACACAACTCTCTACGACTAACCGTTTTCGAAAAAAACGACTGATACGGGTGGTCGAACTCACCCTGTATATTATTAAAGCGTGGAATAAAATTTATAATTTATATTGGCGAATGTGCTCATATATTAAAAAGTTAGTTCGATTTGTGTCGGAACGTTTTTTTTATGTAAAATTATTCCCTTCTGGTTTTCGATTGTCAATATGTCAAAAGATAGTTTCCGATAGTTATGATATTAACTTTTTGTTTGAAACAGGGCACCTGAAATGTGCTGCGATTTACAAACATATCGTCTAAATGCACGACGTTCGCGAGAGGCCAGGGGAAAGTTTTGTTGGCGCGCGCGGAGGCGGTAGAACTCAATGGGAGGCAGGGAGGGCTTCGCCCAAGTCCTCCGGAAACAGGCGGAGTGCTGTTTCATGTTAGAGCCGGAGGAAGTTTACAATAGTCCGGGTGTTGGGAATCCGGGCGGCGCGGAGTGAGAGAGACCGGCCGATTCGATGGATGGTGGTACGGAGATGGCGGGAGTGAGCAAGGGCATATTATCTGAAAGCGAATTCGGTATATATGTGTTGCTTTAACTATCGTTCCAAAAGCACAGCATAAAATGGGAGTGATAAGGAATTGTTACCATAGTTTGTCTGTTACTTATTTCGGATCGACCATCTGTGCTATCCAAATATGCACAGTTTTACTTTGACTAATTTTGTTATACATGCAACTTGCAAGACAAATGAAAAACATTATCATTAAAAAATGTAATAATAATAATTGTAGTAATAATAACATTTTTTGAAACGCCGAGATTTTATAGTCTGACCCCTAGGTTCTGCCATCCGAACAATGCCAACTTGTATATGAGATTTAGTAATAAGCACCGAATTCCGCACATTTTTAAAAATAGGGTTTGTCATCTTTGATGATTCTAGAAAAGTACACTATTAGAAAAGCGGCCAACTTACATACATTTTTCGAAATTCAAAAATTTGGATCAACAGACTATAACAATAATATTATTTTACATGAATCTTTTTGAAATTTTCAGTTTCATCGACCTAGACTCAAGAAGTACTGCAGACCGTGAAACGGCATTTTACCAGCAGTGGCCTATAGAACCTCGATTAAGCCATTTGATTTATTATAAAAACCACTGTTAATTTTTTTTCTTATAAGTATTTAAAGAGCCAATAAATAATGTGTGCTGAATATTTTGTCTTTTTTTTGACAATTCGCTTCCTAAAAACATTAATTTTCATCCCCGGTATGTAACCCCTTAATACATTTCCGCCGATTCCATTGAAAAGTGACCGACGTGACGTACGTATAAGTGGTCAGCATAACAGGTTTCACTGTACTTACACTTAGGATTATATCACCTGATATTTTATACTCATAGCTATCATTATTCGTGAAAAAATCGTACACAGACTCACGCGTAACGCTCGATTGTAAAATATCATACTTCAGTTCAAAACTTTAGAATTAATATATTTCAAACTTTTTTGAACTTGATGTTTTCACTTTTTTTCGCATATTAAAGGTTAACTGCCTGTAAGAGATAGTTGTTAAAATGTTTTGAGAAAAAGTTTTATTAAAATTTCAAAATTCATTCTGAAGATGCTGAAATCTTTATAATATTCCATCTTGACTGAAAATTTTCTTGGGCGTGCATATGTGAAGAAGATGCTGAAGTATTAAAAAAAAACTTGTTCTGAACTTGACATTTTTCATATCATTCTGTTTGGGACGTGATATTTGAAAAAAGCACAGTAATATTAAAACTAAAAGGTGCAAAGGCATGATTTTGCTTGCACAAAGTAGTTAATGTATTACATACATACATACATACATACATAAATTTCTTTATTTAAGATTCCATGCGGAATATAATAGCGTCAAAAATAAAAGTTACATTAAAAAATTAGATTAAAAAAATCATCGATGGTGTACAAGCAGTACTGAGTGAGTACATTTTTAATTTTTGTTTCAAATTTCTTGTCTGGCAGGTTTTTATACGACTCAGGAAGGTGATTAAATAATTTGATAGAGACACGTAAAATTTGCCTGTACGGCAGCTAGTTTGTGTAAAGGAGTACTAATATTATTTTTGTTTCTGGTGTTGTAATTATGGTAATCTTTGTTTTTTGTAAACTCGTTAATATTTTTTTTTGCATAGATTAAACTATGATAAGTATAAACCGAAGGTAAGGACATTATCTTGAGATCACAGAAAATAGGTTGACAGTGTTCGCGATACGGAGCATTTACTATGGCACGTACAGCAGCCTTTTGTAGGATGAAGACACGAGCGGCAAGGGAATCAGCACCCCAAAATAAAATGCCGTATACCATTGATGAATGAAAAAGGCCGAAATATGCGATTAAACAGGGTGTTTAATTAACAGTGGGAAATACTAGAAATACTACGGGTCAAATACCGACCACTGACCCGAACATGTCTTTTTCGAATGTTGATGGTTTAGGAAATACAGGGTGTTAAAAGTTAACATTTTATTTCCTTTTTTTCACATCAACATTTGAGTAAGACATGTTCGGGTCAGTGGTCGTTATTTGACCTGTAATATTTCCAGTTAACGGATTTACCATTGTTAATGAAACACCCTGCATAATATAAAGTCCCATTTTTTGCGAATAACTTGAAAAACACTGAACTAATTTCAATTTGATTTTCACGGTTGTATAGACCAC
The DNA here is from genome assembly GCA_039654895.1 of Mongoloraphidia duomilia. Lineage (NCBI taxonomy): Eukaryota > Metazoa > Arthropoda > Insecta > Raphidioptera > Raphidiidae > Mongoloraphidia > Mongoloraphidia duomilia. The sequence continues at coordinate 17,584,901 of CM077522.1, read as the reverse complement.
AATTTCGAGAATGCTTTAGAGTATATATCATCACGATTCACGATTATGTGGCACACGGACAACGCCGGGTTTAACTGTTATGCTCGGTTGCACAAAGCGTTGTCAAAAAATTTGATTTGACAATGGCCTTAGATTGGGACCACACATACATTTCTACATAAGAAAAGCATTGTAGAATTTTAAATCGGTCCTGATCGAAAAATAATGGATCGGTTAAAATGATTTTTTTAACATAGTTTTTTGTTCAATTTTCACTTCGAAACAACATTTTTATACGCATTTTTTTCCAAAATTTAGCTTGAAAAGCGTTTTTTTTCTATGTAGGATCAATCATTTGCCTTTGTGTAAATATAATCTAATGTTCTATACGACAGGAAGTTTTACAACGACATTAGACTGCCCCTGCATGTATAAAAAACTGTAATTTTATTTTATAAAAACAATAAATTAATTAATGGTCCCAACTTTTGGGCACCCAAATTCTATAATCATCTTCCAGACAAAATCAAGGCCTTACCGCTGAACACTTTTAAAAATAAAATTAAAAATGTGCTACAGAATATATGTGTTTGTACAATTTCGAAGATTTCTTTTCTTGTGGCGTGTAGAACTTATTGTATATTAATGTAATAATTACTTTGTATCTTTCTGACGTTTTATACCAATATTGGTCACTAAATATATATACATATACTCGTATCTATCTATTTATCTATCTATCTATATTATTACAATTTAAGGTCATTGTCATATCAAATTTTTTGACAACGCTTTATGCAACCGTGCATTAGTGTTAGCCCACTAATTGCATACCAACGAATTTATTATAAGCTGTATATTTTGACATTGGCTTTTCTAAAATGGGAATCACGAAGTCATAGATGTCACAGCTACGATAATAAAAGTGATTGTCGCTTGAAGTGCAGTTTCCCTGTTACTTCTATTAATGTAGTTTGTAAATATTCCACGCATTTGAATAATCAGCCACTTCCATTTTTAACAGAACTCTATTTGTCCATCCAGAAAAAAATATTATAAAAACTATTCAGACTTTTTTTTGTTTCGGTTTACGTATGAAATAGTGATTCACAAAAAACAGTAGGTATATCCGTAAATAATTGATCAAAGCATTAAAAAGATTTAAAATTCTAATTCAAATTAGCGAATACGTTGATTGTAAATCAAATAATTGGTATTGATTAGTAATTAAATTACCACTAATTAGTTACTTGGTCAATGAATGACTAGGAACTATGAGGAAAACACAATGAAATATTTTAATTAATTGTAATTTAGTTTTCATTGAAATTAGTCCCGATAACTTTCAGATTTACCGTGTAGTATAGTGAATGTAATGAAAATAAGTACTTTTAACGAGAAACAGGAGTAGATCTAAGTCATTAAACCCTAGCGTTTTTTTATTTTTTATAATTTAGATTCACGGCACCTCCACCATATTTGACAAACTTCGTTATTAAAAGCGAATGGCACTAAGTTACTGTATATGCAATATTTTATGCATGCATACCTAATGTTTACATTTGGCTGTGGAATATAATCATTTCGTTTCCATCATATTGTTTATATAAAATATAATAAATTATTTAAATCCAAATGTACATTAATTTTATACATTATGCACTGCACTTCCACCGTTTCTGTTATATGTTATTTTTTTGTGCTATATTAACGAAGCAGTGAATTTTGAACAAAATGATAGCTATATTACTTCATTTTGATTTTTAATATACATAAAAATAAATTTTGAAATATTTATATAAGACTTGCCCGCTAAAAAGCGTTTTTGCTCGAGGCGTCATATTATGACTTTCAAGTATATGGAATCGTTATCGTTAATAATTCTAAACCGATTATCTATTTTTATAAGCTTTTATTTAACTTGCAATGTATGTTAGTTAGTTATTAGTTAGTTAGTTTGTGTTTTTTTAGGTCAAAACTTGCAAGTCAATTTTGAACGACTTCCACGTATCCGATCGTTTTGAAATTTTGTACACATATGCATTCCCGATGACAATACATGAATAAATCGTTTTTAGAAATGAATTCAACGCCCAGGCCAAGTCACTGAAGCTAGAAACTTGAAATTTGGACAGTTGGTTCCTTTTCTGACGTAAGCATCCAATAAGAAAGGATTTCTCGAAATTCAACCCCTGCGGGTGTCAAGGGGGATAAAATTTTGAAAGACTAAAATGAACAAAATAAATACTAGCAAAAAAAACTTTTTAGAGACAAGCTTTTATTTAAATGCACTAAAAAGAAAAAAATAATTTTTAATAATTTAGGTTCATACTTAATTATAAAAGCGTGGGTCCTGAACTCTATGATAGTTTATTAGTCACGACCCACGCTTTTATAATTATGAACCTAAATTATTAAAAATTATTTTTTCCTTTTTAGTGCATTTAAATAAAAGCTTGTCTCTAAAAAGTTTTTTTGCTAATATTTATTGACATTTAAATGCCATTTTTGTGCTCCTTAAAAACTTCTCCCAGAAATGGTGTTCCGTTTTTTTTTATAAATTTTTTTTAAGTAGGTACTAGATGCTAACATGATTTTATCCAGAAACGCCCTAAAAAGTAGAAAATAATTTGATAGAATGTTTGTCATTTAATTTATGTTACATTGTAAAATTTCAACTAAATCTGGTCTACAGAAGTGGGCGAAAAAATTGATACCAAGTTGTGACCCAAACAGACATACAGGATTATGTGTTAAGCAGCTAAAATCCCGTAAAAATATTTAAGAGTTGGGCATTAATAGTACGACTTTTACATTAAATCTAGATTTAAGAATGTCATGAACTAAATGGAGATATCTCTATTCTAAAATTAAAAGTCGCACCAGAAACATAACGTAAATGTGTTCCGACAGATCCTGCTTTAAAAATTGTTAAATTGTGTTTTAAAGACCACCAACAGCTAAGGTTATTTGGGCCTAGTATCAATTCATATTTTCAATTCATTATTTTTTTTTTAATAATAAATTGAAAATCCAATTGACACTTTTACCAGCTCTCGGGTAACGCCATGTAAACAACAGCATTGCTGCTACACGCTCGACTATTTTCAAGCCCAGATCCTTCTTTAGCACTGGGATAGTTCACCCTGTATAAACAGCGTTCTGTGTTATCTTTGCAAGATAAACGATGAATTACTTTCAAACAGCAAACACAGTGTTGAAACTGCCGGATCAAATTTATACCGCCCTTTGATTTTGTGTATAAACTTTCGCTGTTTAATTTTTTATTGTGGTTAGTTCAACTTTTATTTGCACATGAATTCGACGAACGCTTTTGGCGCATAAAGCGATTACCAATACGAAGTTCGAACAACTGATCGTTTTATTAAATGATTTATTAACTCGTCTATTTATTGTTGGAATACATTGTTCTTCTTGTTGTTCTCCTATTGATTTATTGCGTATTCATTATTTTTATTGTAGAGCCAACTCCCACGACTGGTCAGTTTCAAAACAAAAACGACACGATTTTTGTTTTCGTTGCGTAATCGTTACGTGCACAAAGGGATCATAATATAGATCATAATTTAGTTACAACGATATGATCGAAAAGTCAATCGATGTGATAAAACGAAGATCGTCAGTTTTAACTAACTTTTGAAAAAAAAAACAAACATTTTAAGTTCCAAATTCATTTATCAAAAAAACTTTTTACCAAAAAAACTTTTTACCAAAAAAAAAACCTTCTTCCAAAAGCCACCAAAAAGAGGAAAATAATGAAATTTTGAGGTCTACGTGCCAATTTAATAAAAGTCGGTTAAAACGATATTAATCAGTAATCACTATATTATACTTTTTACCCGACTTCATATTTTATTAAATTGGCACAGACCTCAAATTTCATTATTTTCCTCTTTTTGGTGGCTTTTTGAAGGAGGTCTTTTTTTTGTTAAAAAGTTTTTTATTTTTTACTTTTTAGTGGCTTTACAATACGTAGTGTAGTCACTTGCCAATAGATTCACTTACTTAACTGACTTCTTTCGCTGTGTGATGTGTCAAAAAGTGGCATTTACCTTAAATGAATCACACGCCGTTACTCACTTTTTAACCGACTTCATTATTAAACCGACTTTCTTATCTTTATTTATTTATTTATTGTAAATTGTAGACGCGTCGACAACTTAGGTCATTAGCGTCTTGATTATACATTAAATAACAACACACTTAAAACTAAATGACATCACAAAACATCCATGAGCGGAGGTGGGATTCGAACCCACGACAGTCTGATTCAGAGACAGCGACGCTAACCACTGGACCGACTTTCTTATCATCTTATGCTGTGTGATGTGTCAAAAAGTGACATTTACCTTAAGGATTCACACGCCATTACTTACTTTTATTAAAAATCAGCCGGACTACTGAACCGATTTAAGAAAAATTTATATCGGACCAACTTCGAGGTATACTCTATCCAATAAAAAAAGAATTTTCCAAATCAGTTTATAAATGACGGAGTTCTGAGGTAACAAACATAAAAAAATACAACCGAATTGAGAACCATCTCCTTTTTTTGAAGTCGGTTAAACACTTCAGTAGATTAAACAACTTGTTACCTACCTCTATCTTATCTTTTATTTCATTATTATTTTTAAATTGCTTCTCTCTATTGATTTAAAAGACATAAAAATCTAATTTAGAAAAAAACTGTAGTTTTTCCCATAGACTGCAACCATTTTATTCGATGTATCTGTAACCCTACTTTATAGTCATCCCTGTTAAGTAGCTTAAATATATTGCAAATTATTTGTTTCCCCATCCTTGTAAGAACCAATTTATTCTAGCAACACAAACTGTCCCTTTTTCTTCTTATTAAAGAAATACGATCTTGCTAGGATTAAATAAGGATTATGTGGCTGAGTTTTGTGACGCGTTGACATCTGTGAGACGCAGGTTTTAGAAGATTCGAGCTTTGACCGCTTAAATAAGAACACGGAAGGTTTGATTTTGTATTTCTGGTTTTCTATACCGTTGGTAAACCACAAATGAATTGTGGATTATAGACGCTCGACAACATGGTAAAGCACAAGACGAAGTATAGAGCATATATTATGAATTACCTTTTATGCTTAAACTATCTTTGCTAATTTTGGGATCTAAATTGTAAACAAACATATATTTTATATTTTACACTGGAAAAAAAAATTTCACGAGTTTTATTTTGCTCTTTTGTTCCAAACTCACAGACCAGGAAAAAAACAGCAAATAAAATAAAATTAACCCTACAGAAAAAGAAGCCAACAAGGAAACAAAAAAGGAAAAAGAAAACAAAGATAGAGATACTCGTATGCGGTGTGGTGAGAAAATGAGATGAACACTGTTACAATAATTACTTAACTATAGATACGTTGCATAGAATTATGACAAAAAAATTAACGAATAAGTATAGATAGTGTTTTTAATCTAAATTTTACATTTAATTTTATGAATTGTATTATTTTTTGCTTGAAGATTTAAATAAATAGAAAATAAAAAGCTCAATGCCAAAATTAAGCAAGTGCGATTGAGGGTAAATTATGTGATGTATTAACAAAAAAATAATAGTTTTTGAACCGATAAGCGATATGTCAGGTAAAATTAACTGTTACAGAATACATAATATTATGACACAAAATTAACACCTTTTACAAAACCTTCAAATCTAGTCAGTGTTTTATCTATGGAGTGTAGAGGTAAGGAGAACTCTCTCTGCATATGAAAAAGCGTCCGTCAAAAGGCGATAAATTGGTGGCGCCACAATAGCAAGAGTGTAAATTTTAAAGGATGCGCCAAATAATACTAGAGTAGGACAGTGAAGTAAAGAAGGAAAGCATAACTTCCGCTTTTAAATGACGCACTTTTCAAAAGAAAAACAGTCAAATATCATTGGTAAACTTGTAATTATGCATAAAATAGTAAATAAAGATAATCCCAATATAAATGAACGCCTGAAAAATTATTTAATTTTTTAACAATGATTGCTTTTATTAAAAATTACAAACGCAAAATTTAAAACACCTGCAAATACATACTTGAATTTGTCAATCAATTATATTCTTTTCATTTTTTTTATAAAAGTTCCACATAATAATTTTTGAAATTTCTTCAAAAGTAGAATTCTCTAATAAAAATTATTAAAAAACTGAAATTTCTGATGTAAAACAGATCATGAAAATTAAATCACCATCCACGTTATCTGACAGTAGTTATTTTAGGTTATATTTACAAAATTATTTTGAACTTTTGGACTACGCAAACAGTTGAGGTTTTACGTTCTCTCTGATTATAACTACTCTAGTCATCAAAAATATTAAATTTTTCAACTCAGCGCACTTCACTCAGTCAATAACTGCTAAGTTCATTTCATACTCTCTTGCTATTTTGGCGCCACTCTGGAGAGATTTGGAACTGTTATTTACAGCTTACAGCTGGACACTTTTGCAACTGTTCCCCCATATGAGAGTGTTCTCCTTAACTCTACCCTCCATAGTTTTATCTAAAAAAATATATAATTAAGTTATTATATTTTTGACGTGATCCGCCTCCTCTGATATTGTTCTGATTCAGGACAGATAAAGGTAAATTATAAGGTAAAATATGAAATTCAAGGTTGCTTTTGATTATATATTACAATGTTGCACACCAGGGGTGGTTAACAAAACAATATTTGAAAGAAATAGTACCATTAATTTGAGTATAATGTTCTAAATTTTTTTGCGAGTTTCCATGATCTATAGCAGCTAGCCATGAAAAACGAATTTTGTACCTATAATAGGTACAAAACACTTTTTTCATGGGTAGCTGCCATAGATCATGGAAACTCGCAGAAAAATTTAGAACATTATACTCAAATTAATGGTACTATTTCTTTCAAATTTACCTATTTCATGAAATAGGTAAATACATTTAAAACGAAACAGATCAAGAACTTCTTACTACTAAAACTACAAAACATTTTTTTAAATGAAACACTAGTTTTAACTAGAGAGAAATAAAAGAATTTAAAAACCAAATTTTATACTTAACTAGCCGTCACCTGTGGCTTCGCCCACGTATGTTTCGATTTGATTTATTATCCCCCCCCTCGAGAAATTCTCCTCCTGGGAAGCGAAGCCGGGCTGGTGGTGTTTATTTGCTCGAATTTTATTAATACTTAACTCACTTGCTTCGCTCGTTCGCTCGAATTTTATTAATACATTTTTGCTCACCTACGTTATATAAGGAACTCCTGTGCAAAATTTCATGCTTCTAACTTCAAAAATGATGAACTTCCATACAAACTTTCATCCCCTATTTAACCCCTTTAAGGGATGAATTTTCAAAAATCCTTTCTTATTACTCATCTACGATATATAAGGAACTCCTGTGCAAAATGTCATGCTTCTAGCTTCAAAAATGACGAACTTTCATACAAACTTTCATCCCCTATTGAACCCCCTTAGGAGATGAATTTTCAAAAATACTTTCTTATTGCTCATCTACGTTATATAAGGAATTCCTGTGCAAAATTTCATGCTTCTAACTTCAAAAATGACGAACTTCCATACAAACTTTCATCCCATTTTTAACCACCTTACGGGACGAATTTAAAAAAAAACATTTCTTAGTGCTCACCTACGTTATATAAGAAACTCCTGTGCAAAATGTCATGCTTCTAACTTCAAAAATGAAAAACAGCCTTTTATCCCCTATTTAACCCCCTTAATTGATGAATTTTCAAAAATCCTCTCTTAATGGGTGCCTACGTCACAAAAGAAACCTACTGTCCAAATTTCAAGTTTATATCTTCAGCGGTTTGACCTGGGCGTTGTCTGTCAGTCAGTCAGTAACGGAACTGTTTTATATATATAGATGGTGACAATTGTAAAATTAATCAATTATAAATTATAGGGTAGATGACTAAAATTTTTTTTGTGTTATATTAATAGAGCATTAAATTATGAACAAATGACACCTAAATCACTTCATTCTGATTTCAAATAAGCTCAAAAATAATTTTTGATATATTTATGTTAGCCCCGCCCGCTAAAAACCGTTTTTGCTTTACTCAAATATGACGTCATAATTTTATGAAAGTTCGTTTATATTAGCTACAAATATTGTTTAAAGACCCAGAAACAGTGTTTAAAAATACCGTTTTGTACCTATGTAAACATAATGTAACCAATCTAAGCTGCGTTGCTATGGATACATGTATTTTTTACTTAAAATTGACGTCACGCGGTGTTTTAAGTCACGTGACAAATAGATTAAAAATCATGATTTTATTTATTAATTTAAATATGTTTACGAAACTTAATTAATAAAAATAAAAATAAAAAAGTTCTATATGGATCACTGGTTCACTGGCATGTACCCTATTACTGTTTAACAAATTTTAAATATTTACAGTATTTTTTCTTGCATTAATTTTGATAAATTAATGATGAATTGACATACTGATTACTGAGTCGGACATTGAGAACGTATTGACAGAATATTGCTTTCAACAAAACATCGATGATTTGTAGATTTTATAAATAGTTGATTTTTATTTAATGACATAAATTTCAACCAGCAACTCTCTTTTTCAGTAACCTGTTTTTCTGTAGGCCTATGTTTTATCACTAAACCAAAACTAAGAAGCAATGGAAATAAACCTTCTTTTAAATAAAATAAGATTAATAGGTCTATACCTTGGTTTCAAGATATAATTTTATTTACAGCAGCCTAATTTCCCAAAACATCGATTTCTTTACATCGATAGTTTTCATGGAAATATTTCAGTTCTTTTATGAATTTTCCCTAATTTTCTGAAACCATGACTTTTTTAATATAGGTACATCAATATTTTCGGTCAAAATACATTGATGTTTTATTAGAGATGCTGAACCCTAGCGTGTATGTCAATATTTTCGATTTCAATTTTCAATTGTATTCCTTAATAACAAAATGCATACAATAGTAATTTTACAATCACATTAAATAAGGATTTCCTGTCCAACTTGGAATAGGTACCAGTGCTAGGGCAGGAGTGCTTAACATGTTGCGCTCTGAGCTTACATCCCCGAACTATGTGTAATCTGAGAGCTTCAACTGTATTGACATTTTTTTTTTAAATTTGAGCTGTAATTTTGGGCGTGTTTGTCGTTGTAATTGAAAAATGGGAGCAACGTTTATCAGCAGAAAAGTATTTTGAACACGTATTTTGTTACAATTTTCGTGTTTTTCGTCAGGATAAAATCAAGAGGGCGGTCGTTATGCTTGTGTTTTAAACTACACCACACAATGTTGTTTTACTGCACGAAACGTTAAACAAAAGATTGCATCTTTTTGGTGAATTCATACATATAACGTTGTAGGCACGGTCTACACTCTAAAGTAAAATTAAATAATGAAACTGACACAGGGTATTACGCGTCGTTAATTTTAACTAAAGCTTACGTCACACTATCATCACGTGTTCGTATTATATATTACTACATATTATGTACTGGGTTTCGCCCGGAACGACCGCACAAAACAATATTAACTTTAAAAAAATACAAAAATATTATAGATAGTAGTAATAATATAAGATAGGTTCGGCACAGGGCTGACATATTGACTAATGGAGAAACAATTATGGTTCCTATGGAAAAATTATTTTTTAAATTATTATAAAAGAAAATTACCATGTTTATGGTTTCTCAGATCATATTTTTATTTATTTAAAAATTTGTCTATAAAAAAAATGAATGTAGGAATCTTCATTAAAAAAATTGTAGGGATTTTTATCTGAAAATATTTTCTTTTATACAGGGATGTCCCGGAGGAATCTCTCAAACTTTAGGAATTGGTTATTTAAGTAATTTTAAATAAAAAAAGTCATATCAACATATATCCGATTCGAAAAAGTTATCGAGTTATGGCTTGTTGAAGAGAGGCCATAACTCAATAACTTTTTCGAATCGGACTTATGTTGATATAACTTTTTTTGTTTAAAATTATCTACTTAAACAACAAGCTCTTAAAGTTTGGCAGATTCCTCCCGGGACACCCTGTATGAAAGGACAGATTTTACATAAAAATTCAGTAAATACTAATAAATGTTAAACATGATAAATATTCAACGTATAATAATTAGGCTGTTAGAAGATGAAATTTTTGCAATGCAATGAAATTTTAGTTATTTTCGTTAGTGTGATACCGGCTTTAGAGGGATGTAAGTACGCAGTTGAAACGGGAGAATAAGCAAAATAAAACTTGTGTGTGTTCAGTGCTTTTATTAATATGGCGTCGTCATAATATCAAACTAAATGCATGCGTGTTTATGATCGTTCTTAGAACAATATTAATGAACGTTTAGATATTTCGTGCTGCTCTATAAAACCACCACCGCCGACGTGTTTTATTAAACTAAACATAAAAATTTAAATATTTTAAATATTCCAGTATTTTCTCGTAGGTCGTATGTATGAAGCATTTCTATAAATATATCTACCCTTGAGTTTCTTTGGCCTTTAAATTATCTCATGAGTAATCAACGAGGACGCTGAACCTTATTTTTTAATTTCAATATTCAAATTCAATTTTATTTGTAAATGAATATTTACAAAAACGTCATAAAATAGCTCAAAACATGCGCGCTACAATGTGAACAAAGAGCCAATTTACAACTTTTTTTTAATAAATCATTGGAATGAGATCCGTCTAACTTAAAAAATATCGTTAGATTTTTTTGTCTAGCACTTAAAACTGCTTTACAATACATTTTTTATGTTAGTTGAAATAGACCACACCTCTATTTTTCCTTTCGGGCAGTTGACGCCACATGCCCCAAATACTAAATATTTAATACGTGTCCCATTTGATAGTTGATTGATAGCAACGATGCGATCTAGCTGTGTTATAAAGATTATAAAGCCATACCGACTGGGGTTGTGACGTAAGCAAGAATTTAAGAAAAGTTTTAAATTAGTTCTGAATTTCGTAAATATTTTTATTTCCTGTAATTTAAAGATTTTAAGTCAATATTTGTTTTAAGTTAAAAGTTTGGGAAAGTAAGCCAACCATTTCTGAAAATATATGGCACGGTGACAGTTTTATTTTAAAATTGAAATGTATATATTTATGATTAGTTTTAAAATATCCTCCAAAGCAAATGATCTGGTAATTCATATGCTGTATAAAATAAAAACAAAAAGGTTGCTCACTGTATATTGTATTCTCGTACAAGTAAATAAAAATTTTACGGCGAAATTATAAGTTATTCAGTTTGTACTTTGTTGCTGCTCTAGATTCAAAACGAAGGCTAAACTAAAGTTCGTAATACGAGTCCAAAACCACTGAAAAAAACTGTAAAACTTCTATTAATTGAAAAAAAAGAATAATATATATGTGGTAGCTTGATTGCTATATTCTATTTATTTCTCATATTCGTTCATATAGTACAGTATGTAAACTGTTAAGGTACACATAAGACATTTATGCTCGGTTGCACAAAGCGTTGTCAAAAAATTTGATTTGACAATGACCTTAGATTGTGATAATATAATTACAGTTTTTATAAATGCAGGAGCAGTCTAATGTTATTATGAAACGCCCTGTCATGTAGAACATTAGATTTTACCTCGGATTGTACTCACACAAAAACAAATGATTGATCTGCATAGAAAAATATCGCTTTTCAAGCTAAATTTTGATCAAAATGTGTAGAAAAATGTTGTTTCGAAGTGGTAATTGTACAAAAAACTATGTTAAATACATTTATACACAGTTTAAAAAAAATATCGTTTCAACCGATCAATTTTTTTTAAGCAGGATAGATTTAAATTCTACAATGCTTTTCTTATGGAAAAATATGTGTGTTCACAATCTAAAATCATTGTCAAATCAAATTTTTTGACAATGTTTTCTGCAACCGATCATTAGCATTGGGAAAAAATGATTGGATCAGAACTGATTGACTCATAATGCACATTTATATAAGTCATGGCTAATTCTGATGCTATCATTTTTTCCTACATTTTGTCCTATGTAGGTATTACCTTACTTGTTTACATACTGTATAATTATTGAATTCAGTGATTTTAATTGGAGTGGGGTTTTTGAAAACAATCTGTATACTATATAACACTGACTGAGTATTATTATTTTATATGAGCGCACTGACGAACACCTAAAGGCTGAATTATTATTGCAATGGTAAAGGAAATAATTAAAAGAAGGGGTATTTGTTCCCTAGTCTAATTAGTTAATTTAATAAATATTATTATTTCTCTAATGAATGAATAGCAACAAAACGCTGTTGTGGGGGTTGATTTAAAAAGGGACCGTTTGTTTTCAATCTACCATATGTTTGTTTTAATATCTACTCCTTTCCAATTATATAGTTATTGTTTCAGTTAAACGTTTTTTGTAATAAAATTATCACAAATAATTAGACTTATTACGTATTTAATTTTAATTTTATCCTTTAATAGTATATTGTGTGACTAGTGTGCTAAATACATCTTTATGCGTCAGGCGCGATGTTTTCAGCACGAGTAGTAGGAGAGCGCTCAGGAGCCTTGGCGAGTGAGCATCTCGAGCCGCATACGAGTGCTGAAAACATCGCGCTTGACGCATAAAGATTTAGCACACGCGTTGCACACTATACTTTATATACACATGAATGGTTTTAGACTTTAATTGAATTAAAAAAACAGTTACATAATGGTTCATTATGCAACTGTTTTTTCATTATAGCACTGAAAAGCGTTACATAATGGTCACTAGTCAATAAACGGCTATATTTAAGGTTCGCAAAACAGATACGAAAAAACACTAAAAGCATGTGTTATATAAAATTTTTTTCAGGATCTTTTTAATGGTGGAAAAATGCAAAGATGAAAACGATTTTGATTATTTTTGTCTTTGGAAAAACGCATTCTGAATCCACAATTTAATTGTAACATAAAAATTACATCTTCTTACCCAGGATCAATCAAATTTTTGTCTAATAGAGCCTGAGAAAAGGTGAAATTTATTAGATTCGGCCGTCACTTGACTTAAACAAACAAGGACTTCTGTCACGTAGCCATTGTGTTGTGCGAAACGATTGTTAGTTATAAAATAAAGTTCTTAGACCCGTATTCACCAAACACTGTTAAAGATAGAAGTTACTAATCGTAGAATAAATTTATTCCTTGGAATAAAATTAACTTTCAATTCATTCGATAGAATAGTAGCTTCAGGTACAAATTTACTTTATACCTTGAACGTTTTGTCAAATATTTTGATTCTAAAGCACATTTACCAAAAATCCGACCGATGGCGCTACAAAAGCCTTTACCTGAAAGATATGGAATTAATATTTACCTGAAAAGGTCGCCAGGTCAAAAAGTAATTTGTGCATTTCGTGCCCATCCTATTTTACTAGTCGAATAAATATTTATACCCTTGAAATTGGACAGAATAGTTATTCTTACGATTTATACCTGTAGTAAACTTAACTACGTTTGGTGAATTGAATTTTTGCTATTTATTCCGAGTAATAGTTACCAGGGGAATAAATCAACGGAATAAATAACTAACTAGGCTCGGTGAATACGGGCCTTAGTTGTAAATAAATTGTGTTTTATTAAATTTAAAATGTGAAAATTACAATCATCGTAAGGCGATATTTATATTAATATCAATAAATTCTGGCTCATATTGCTGTAGGTACCTACAGTAGAACGTGTCATGTAAAATATTATAAAAATATAAAAACTAATAAATTGTTTTTTATTTAAATACTTTTATACTAATATTATAAAGAGAGAGTGTGAGTTTGTTTGCTTGTTTGTAAAAAGTAAACTCGAAAACTACTGGACCGATTAAAATTTTTTTATCACTGTTCAATAGGTGATACTTTGTTTAAGGAGTTAAGGACATAGCCTATAATAACTGGCCGGCCCGGTTTCGCCCATGCAGGTGAAAATCGGGAATTATCTCAGAAACTACTGAACCGATTTCAAATTTTTTTTCACTGTTCGATAGGTGGTAAGTACTTTGCTATAATAACTGGAGCGAGCGGAGCTAGTGGGTAATGTATTATTTAATCATGAATTCGAACGAATGAGCGAAGTGAGTGAGTAATGTGTTAATAAATCATAAATTCGAGCGAACGAGCAAAGCAGCTGAAAAATGTTTTAATTAATTATAAATTCGAGCGAATAAGAAGCGAGTGAGTAACGTATTAATAAATTCTAAATTCAAGTAAACGAGCGAAGCGAGTGAGTAATTTATTAATGTCATAAATTCAAGCGAACGAGCGAAGCGAGTGAGTAATGTATTAATTAATTATAAATCGAGCTAACGAGTGACGTGAGTGAGTATAAATAAATCATAAATTCATAGCACCCGGGCGAAGCCGGACCGGGCCACTAGTTACTAATAAATCTTTCATTGTTGTTATATTATAATATTATATTTTATTGACGTAAATGCGTTTTATACCCTGTCATTTATCTGGTACAGCTCATGCTAAACTGCATCTCTGGTTTAATCAACAAATGTCTTAGCACCATTGGTGATTCATAAAGACAAACAAATGAATAAGCGATGGTTGCAGATGGCTGCCTTCATTTTATCAATTGTTAGAGATTGCAATTTTTAAAGAGCTCGTATAATTAAAAAAAAGAAATGCAAATCTTTGACAGAAAAATAATTATTACAACAGCATCGGCGAAGGATGCTCCTTTCATCCAATTCCAGCAGAAGCTGTCTTAAATATTATTTCCATTTCATTTATGGCGCGCAATAAGCATTATTGTGCGAAACTGTCATAACGCCATTCAAGGCAGTAATTCAGAAATAATAGAACAGATGTAATCTACTTTGATAAGGGAAATGGACAAACTTTATAATAAAGCTTCTGTTCATTTGTTTTCGCGTAGTAATAACGCACAGTCTTTGTTTTCATATTATCTCTAGTATTCTTTATGATGTTCTCTCATTTAACATAATATTGTTGCTGTAATTATTTGTATAATGTTATATTTTTGTCTGAAGCCTTTAGAACAAAGTTGCGTTCAAAATGAAACAAGCCGTGAGGTGGGTCGTTTATTAGGACTACAGTGCGACCCTTGAGGTCCACACGACGAACTTCCCAGTTTGATAAATATTTAATAATAATAATTAAATTAGATATTACACAGAAAAATAATCATTTTAATCATTAAAACATAATTAGTGTATTTGCCATATGGCACATACACTATTAGCGTCGGTCGGATGGTGGGACCTAGGGGTCGGACCAAAATTTCTCGACGTTTCATAGCCTCCTGAACACTTTGGCACAATTTTTAAAAATGTTTATTATATATATGTATGTATATATATTTATATTTATATATATATATTTAATATTATACATATTTTATATATATATGTGTGTACACGATAACTCTCGACAGACCATTTTCAGGGTTGTATTTAGGGGTTCCAAAAAGTTTTTGGGCCCGAAAATATCGAAAAATTTGTCAGAATCGTTTCAAAATTGAAATTTAACTCTTTAGTAAAGATTAAAATGTGCTGCTAAAATTTTAATAAAATCGGCCCGACAGGACCGGACTTTCAAATTTTATGAAAACACTACGTTTGTTGATACGGATTTACTTATGAAAGGGTGTATTTAATTGGCTGTACTGATAAAATCCATGTCTAATATTGAAATTTAGAAAAATTTAATTATTTTAAGGGATGTATTAAGGGGTTAAATTTTTTATTTTGTCAAAAAACAAACTTAAGTTCACATAATAATGCCCACAATGCCTGTATTAGCAAATACACTATATTGTCGGCAGGGTTTGGCACTGCGACCCGAGTTTTTTATTATTTATTTTTAACAATAATTTAAAAAAACTCGGGTCGCAGTGCCAAAACCCTGCCGACAATATAGTGTATTTGCTAATTGGCATTGTGGCTTTATTATGTGAACTTAAGTTTGTTTTTGGACAAAATAAAAAATTTAACCCCTTAATACATCCCTTAAAATAATTAAATTTTTCTAAATTTCAATATTAGACATGGATTTTATCAGTACAACATCTGCACCAAATTAAATACACCCTTCCATAAGTAAATCCGTATCAACAAACTAGTGTTTTCATAAAATTTGAAAGTCCGGTCCTGTCGGGCCGATTTTATTAAAATTTTAGCAGCACGTTTTAATCTTTACTAAAGAGTTAAATTTCAATTTTGAAACGATTCTGACAAATTTTTCGGTATTTTTGGGCCCAAAAACATTTTTCAACCCCTAAAAACCACCCTTAAAATGGTCCGATTGAGCCCATTTTAAATAGGCTTCGTGCGGTGATGGATTTCAACGTGCCTACCAAATTTCGTCAAAATCAATTAACTCTTTCGAAAGTTATTGCCCGCACATATATATATATATATGTATATATAAATATATATATATATACATATATAAATAGACATTTCCAAAAATGGTGCCAAAGTGTTCAGGAGGCTATGAAACGTCGAGAAATTTTGGTCCGACCCCTAGGTCCCGCCATCCGACCGACGCCAATAGTGTATGTGCCATATGGCAAATACACTAACAAGCCGTGAGGTGGGTCGTTTATTAGGACTACAGTGCGACCCTTGAGGTCCACACGACGAACTTCCCAGTTTGATAAATATTTAATAACAATAATTAAATTAGATATTACACAGAAAAATAATCATTTTAATCATTAAAACATAATTATTATTTATTTTTAACAATAATTTAAAAAAAAACGGCTGAACCGATTTTTACAAAATTTATGTCGGATCAAAATGACGTTAACACGCCTCGATTGACACACTTACGAAGTCGATATAATTTTTTATTCGCGAGATATTGTGTGCGAGATATTCTACACACACACACACACACAGAAATAGTGTAAAAATAGTGTAGTGACCTTGAAACATAAAAATTTGTTATACATTTTGATTTCGATTTTCGAACCCATTACAATAACTTCCAATGGGAGGTTAATAAAACACTCATAATTTTATCTGAAACTAGCTGTTCCATCCGGCTTCGCCCGAGGGAAATTTAGAATGCGTTTCGCTCATTTTAAACAGTGCAGATAGTATCTCGAAAACTCTTACCGTCGTTTACCCGTTCGAGTAGTTTTTTCAAAAAACCATCAAACATGTATTTCTTTATTTTTTAAGAAGAGTATTTTTCACTGTCACGTTTCAAGCTTAGCAATTTCACAAATACGCGTATCTATCTATCTATCTATCCTTCAAGAAAATTTCCACCCTTTGGGACGCGAATATTGAAAATTCGGCTAACACGTACCTCTTCGATTTTGACAGAGAACAGTCATGTCAAATTTTCTTTAAACTGAATGCTAAAGAAGATCGCTGAATTAATTAAGCATAATTTACCTTGGATATCTCTAAAGGTTTAAGAATTATACATAATTTGATAAGTACATATCATTTTGAATTTTGTTAATGAAATGACATTTAACAGAGCATTTTTTATGTGACACTCTGTATATTGGAATTATAATGCTTGTACATATGGTTATAATATGCAGATATAATAATGATATCCATCATTCAGCATGGCATATCAAAGTACCTCAATATTCACTCCAATGATGTTAGTGGTATGTTCATGAAAAGTACAAAGCCCTTATTGACTCGCTCATCATAACTTAGTATTTTAAAAAATTCTATGACAGTGTACAAGCGTAAAATCATTGCTTTATATTATTATTCAGAGTTCAACGGAAAAAAATCGTCTATTTTCAGTATTTAGGGATTTTATTTTTAAGACTTTTTATTGTGGCAGCTTTAAATTTAAGTATAAATAGGTGACATTTAGATGCTGATATAAAAAGTGGTTATGAAACGCTTGCGATAATACGATTAATCTGCGATTATCACGGTTCGTAATCACCGATTATCTATTGGGATTCGTCAGATGGGTGGAGCTTAAAAAACATGGCGGAGTTCGGGGAAAATTTCATATACATGCATGTAATTTTGTGATTTTTGATAATAATGTAAGTGCAATTTGTGATTGGACCGGTAGTCGGTACAAACCCTTAACAAAGGAATTTCGTTGAAGGAGAACAGATTCTCAAAGCCGGACATATTATTATCAGATGTGGGAAATATAATTTCAATTACATTAAAAGAAAAATCCCACGAAATTAATCATCCGTTAAACGCTCCTTTAAAGCTGGGTTAGGTGAATAATATAAAGATAATTGCAACATTTTTATATTATAATAAGTAAGTTTCTAACCTCAAGTTGTTTAGCTGTTATAGTAGAGTATGATAATGAGTAGGTACATCTTATTATTAATATAAAACATTTTTTTAATTCATAAAAACAGTTTCTTCATATTTTATTAGAAAATAATTCGCTGTAATGTAAGTTTTAGTTTTACAATAATAATAGTTTATTGCCATGATATTATAAAACGTGGCGAATTCAATTTTCGATAAACTTTTTGTTTATTTTGCTTGTTACTTCCCACCTCTACTATGGTAGGGAAGTAATGGATTCAGTCCGAAAACAATATTTCGAGATTTTAACAGATTTTCACGTTTTGAGACCCTAGCAATCGTTTAAGATCATTTTCTGACTGATGTCTGTATGTGTGTGTGTGTGTGTGTGTGTATGTGTGTGTGTATGTGTGTATGTATGTGTGTGTGTGTGTGTGTATGTGGTCAATTTTTCGCCTTCGATATCTTAAGAACAGAACAACATACGGACATGCCGATTGTTCTATTGTGTTTATCAGCCTTTAACTTAGATCTGATTAGATTTTGAGTCAAATCGGTTCAGTGGATCCTGAGATATTCAAAAAAACGTCCTCAATGTCACGTATTAACATAGGTAAAAAAAAATATAAATGAATTTTAGATGTTATAATATGAAAAAAATGTAAATATTTTTTTTCTCTAAAATGTATAGTTTTCGAGAAAAAAAATACTTTACTAAAAAAAATAAAAATTTAACGTAAATCAAGGTAACCATGATTTTTGCTATATTAAGTTAGCCAATATCTGGGTGCCGAGCTTTGCTCGGATGAGTTCAAAAAAATAGTACTTGTATGCTGTGAGATATTATTTTCTCAAAATATTATTCCGAAACGAATTTTTTTCTGAAACATAATTTAAATAATTGTTTCTGTTAAATATTTTAAATACCTATGTGTATTTTTAAGCGTAAAAACTAAGTATCAACTTGAATCAAGCATTTTTTCCTGTAAATATTACTTAGGTCGCCATTTTCAAATCTACCGCCGTTATTGTTTTGTTGACTGAAGAGCTCGCAAAAACCGATTTTCATAGATTGAATATCTTGTAAAAATGTTCGAATCAGATGAAATTCTGCTTGCCCGTTGCCGTTTCAATAATCCATTTTTAAACATTGATACCAAATATCAACTTTATCGAAGTACTTTTTCTCTGTGATGTCATCTTAGCAACTTTCAGTAAATTTCAAATATTTTTTTTGCATAGAAGGTACCTACTGAAAAACTCACAAAAATCGATTTTCGAAGAAATAGAATTCATATTATATCTTTTAATAACAAACGTCAGACTATAAACCTGCAGCGCAAAACTTTTTTGCATGCATCTTCACCATAGTTTTTAAAAATCGATGTGTTTTGATATACTGCATGCCTGCGTCGCTAGAAGTGCGGCCCTTCGGGCCGCCGTGCAAATTTTTAAACAAAACTTTTTTGTATGTATCTTAACAATAGTTTTCAAAAATCGATGTGTTTTTACACAGACTCGCGGGGCCAGAAGTGCGGCCCTTCGGGCCGCCTATTTGTCATTATTTACATATTGTGCAAGACACTTCTTATATTAGTGTTCATTTACAGTTTTAACCCTTGTGATATATTATACAAAATCTATGTAGAAATAGGCTTCGAATCGATCTGACAATTGACCGAGTTATAAATAAAAAAACTCTTTTTTTTAATTGCTCCCCCTGGGACCAAGATTCCTACCTAGATCGATTTCTCGCCCCGAAAAATCCCCATTCTGTAAATTTCATCAAAATCGTTATTCTTTTTTGAGAAAAAAAAGTCTAGGTAAGATTATACGTCATTATATTTAACGTACATAATATACATATTTTATATAGGTAATATAAAAATAACATACTTAGGTATCTATTTATTTAAATATTAGTTAAAACTACTTACATAATTACGTTTAGTTTTTATTTCTGTTATTCTTTACTATACAAATAGATCACGGATTATTTTAATAAGTTAAAAATTCTGTCAGATAATTTTGACATATAAATAATGAAAGTAGTTTGTTTTCTCCAAAGCCTACTCACGATATTACAATGTTTTGACAGGTCAAAAAACCGTTTTTAAAAATGATAAAATCGATAGGAAAACGAATTTTTCCAGGGATGAGACCTAGCTAAATCGATTTTTTGCCCCCCGAAACCCCTTTTTGGTAAATTTGATCAAAATCGTTAGAGCCGTTTTCGAGAAAATATTTATATAGATACATAGAAACATATATACAAGATTTACTCGTTTAATAATATAGGGGGATCAGTAGATCACCAAACAAAAAAGAGGGCCATGCTTTTTTCAAAGAATAAAAATTAAATTGTGTTTTAAAGACCACCAACAGCTAAGGTTATTTGGGCCTAGTCAAAGAATAAAAAAAAAAGAGTGTTTATTTTTTGCAAATATTTACTAGGTGGGAAGTATAGGACTGGTCATCAGTCGAATTTTTTTTTTGTTGTAATAAACAATTTCTCGATAAATTTGCACTGTTGGCATGTACATTTTTCCCTGATCCGAATAAATTTTTCCACCACCAAATGTCATATACCCATTTGACGGATCCCAATACGATTCTTCACATTTTTGTTTAAGCACACAGGGAACAATGTACATTCTCTTACTGTATCGGGGCGCTGAAGATTAGAATGTTATATTGATTGAATACACCTATTTTTAACGACTTTGCTTATTAAACTGTGGAATGAAATCTGAAAACTTTGAATATTTTCTTCTTGCGAAGAAAAAATGCTATTTTAATTTTGAAAAATGAAAATTAAAAAAAAGTTTTTCGACTAGTAACTATGGTCATAAGTACATTTAATATGAATAATGATTATTTCTTTTTCCATTTTATGATTTAGTTTTACATTATAATATTTTGACGATATGAATAACCCACAATTACATATTGACGGAATTTTTGCCTTATCGTTTCAAATGTAGTTGTATACTGCAGCTTGCAGAACGCAAGTAATAGTTTACTTCTATAGAATATAGAGATAGTTACATAATGTATGTAGGTACTTTATGCACATTTGGCATAGTGCACATCTCTATTTATATCGACTGACACAAAATATTTCATTGATTAACATGCTTATTTTCTGATTAAATTAGTTCAATTCGCAGCCAATACAACCGCAAACAAAAAACATTTCTGTGAGAAAAAATAAAGTTTGAAAAACATTCCCCAGACTTCATATACTTAGGTGCGTTTGAAAATGCTTTTCTCAAAAATGTTATTTACTAAATATTAAGTATTTTGTAACAATTTGTGTATATACATAGATTATTACAAAAAATCACAAGCTAAACATGAATATCTCAGTCATACATATTGCTATAATCAAAAGTTCTGTGACGATGTACACTAGGTGTGTCTAACTCACTAATACGCCGGGGCTATAACGAGGAACTTTATACGAGCAAATAAACGAAAATATTGATATTTTGATGATTATGATAAAAATATTGTTTTTGATGTTTTGTAACAATTTGTACAGCAATAAACATACTTTTGGAGCAAGCTGAAACATAACAATGTCTGAACCCATGAAATGAACAAATAAAGTAGTCTTGCGCACGGAATACACAAATCGATCTACTAAGCATTGATTTTGCATCTGACAAAGTAATGACAACATAATCAAAAAATTGAAGTGTTTTCAAATGCAGTAATTCTCACAAGAGCAACGTTAGCAATGCGACCGCGACGTGGCAAAATAATCCCACGCTTCGAAGATCGTTGTAATTTGTATGTCAGTTGGCTGTAATGTCGAGTTGCTATGTGAGAATTGATCTTTACGCTGACACAGGATAATTGCGATACTGGCAAAGTGTGACGGTTTGGGTCCATAAAATCATAGATAATAAGGAAAATTCATTTCACAGAATTTTCTAGATATTGCTCTCTAATTTGAGTTCAAACCGAGGAGGTCTTGGTATTTCATTCGTTTTTCTGTCATCTTCGCGACTATACTCGTTTCAGAAGTTGATAACTTGATGACATACTTAGATTGTGGTGCTTTGTCTAGGACAGGCTTCGTAGATGTTAGTAGAAAATTTCATATTTTTCGCTCACAGTATATCAATCTTCAGAGGCATGTTACAATTATTATTATTGTAGAAAACTAATTTGATGTCATTTAGTATAGATGAGTATATAACTGGTATAGGTATATATTTTATTTCACAGTGTTTTGAATTAGATATGATTCTTTATCAGGCTAAATAAAAAATGCAATTATTATAAACTAATTAAAAAAATTGTTGAGACATTTTTAAATATTTAATTCATAAAATGCGTTAAGGACCGCTGAGATATTTGAATTTTTGTCATTTTCCAGTGGTCTCCAACGCATTTATGAATTAAATATTTTATCCAAACGAAGAAATCAATTATTTTTTATACCTTTTAAGGGTTTGATTTTTTGCTTCAGGGTTCTTTTAAATTCAAATTTGTTTTTAATTTTAAGATACAAAAGCAAATCTGATTTTAACCAACGTAATTACACAGTTCAGTTTCTCTCTTCGTATTTTTTAATCAATTATTCATTTGCTAATTATTATTGCATCAGCAGTGAAACATTTTTTTGCACTTGCCGTCTCGTAGTTAACCGTGCCTATTGCATACCTATAAAAGGTTTTTTTCGCAACATCCCCCTAAAGGGATCTGAGTGAGTTCCTCTTTCTGCTCCCTTATCAATAATCATAATTGCAATAGAGGGACCCTCTGAGTACACACTTCAGTTACCGCAGGCAAGAGAAATATTAATGCAATACTTAAATTGAAAATCAATAAAACGCGCTCTCTCTTTCTATGTGTGTGTGTGCGAGAGCGCCTCGTGTTTATGCCAGCTACTACCGACCAACACCGAATACCAACCACTGCTATTTCTAACTAATTTTAAGGTCGCCGCACATAGTACTGATAGTTTCCATAAAGTAGTTTTCACAAATCTACTATACTTATAAAATCCGACCAAGTGCGAATCAGATTCGCGCACCGAAGATCCCGTACAATAATAAAAATAAAGAGTTAGGTTTTTAAAAAGTTTTTTTTACTTTTATTTTATTTTGTTCTTTTTAGTGTTTCCAAAATTTTCCGTCTCAAATTTATTAAATCAATATTTAAAGTAAAAAAAAATATTTGATGACTAAAAATACAAAAAATATTGCAATCCGAAACCCGAGATCGAACCAAAAACCTTTTGATCTTCAACTGAGCCAGTCAAACGAAGTCTAACATCATTGTTCGACTAGCTCACTTAGTAGAGCTCTATGTACCTATAGTACCTACAGTATAGAAGTACGGCCTGAAGTACATAGCGTATCTATACTAATATTATAAAGCTGAAGAATTTGTTTGTTTATTTGGTTGAACGCGCTAATCTCAGGAACTATTGGTTCGAATTGAAAAATTATTTTTGTGTTTGATAGTCCATTTATCGAGGAAGGCTATAGGCTACATAATATCACGCTACGACCAATGGAGCGGAGCATCAATGAAAAATTTTGCAAAAACGGGAAAAATTATTCCTGTTGAGAGCTTCCGTTGCGTGCGCTGCGTAAACGGTTAAAGTTACGCAAAAATCATGTATGACGGAATTGTTCCCGGAAGGTTTATATATATAGTGAACGGCGAGCGGTGGTAATGTAATTCCTAAACCACGCAACGGATTTTGATGCCGTTTTCACCATCAGTTAGATAATTTTTCACGGAAGGTTTATATATATAGCGAACGAGCGAAGCGAGTGAGTAATGTAATTATAATATTCAAGCGAACGAGCGAAGCGAGTGAGTAGTGTATTATAATATTGTTTGCATGGAGTTGCTATGGTTCCTCTATTACCCAGTTCCCGGGTTCTAGCCCGAGAGCTGGTAAAAGTGTCAATTGGATTTTCAATTTATTATTAAAAAAAAATAATGTATTGAAAATGTGAATTGGTGCTAGGCCCAAATAAGCTTAGCTGTTGGTGGTCTTTAAAACACAATTCACACAATTCAACATTCGAAATCAATAGATGCAAGGTCACGCAAGTAAGCCATTTAGATTATTAACACAGAAAATCGTTTTTATCTTCGGCAGAGGCAAATGAACTGATGTTACTTTTGCTTTTCCGACTTATTTAAATTGTTGAATTTTTGGTTTTAATAATACGCAGAAAAGTAATAGCAATTGACAGTTGGTTCAGAAAAAATGAAATAAGTATTTCAATTAGCCTTTTTTACGTGCAATTATAAAAAAGAACGACAACCTTAATGCTGAATTATTCCGCTTGTTACATTTGAGCTGGAAAGCTCTGCCGCGACTTGCGCGTAGACTTTGTAACTTTATACTAACAAATTCACAGATTGAAAAACGCTGCGCTATGGAATAATGTATATTGAACTGTCGTAGTGCAGGAGTGGAGAAACCCGCACTGCACTTGGAAAATGACGACTCACGATGGAATAATATAGAGACTGGCTCTTAATAATATGCCAGTTCATATTAATACTAATTCAACGCAGCCCTCAGTACAC
The DNA here is from genome assembly GCA_039654895.1 of Mongoloraphidia duomilia. NCBI lineage: Eukaryota > Metazoa > Arthropoda > Insecta > Raphidioptera > Raphidiidae > Mongoloraphidia > Mongoloraphidia duomilia. The sequence continues at coordinate 17,560,085 of CM077522.1, read as the reverse complement.
ATTTTTTTGATAGCATAGTCGTCTTACTCTTTTTTTTCATTACAGGGTCACTTTTTATTAAATGACCGTCTCACCTTAAAAAAAACAGCACTGCTGCACTCGGAAAATGTGCGACACATAACGGAATACAGGAATTGGCTTACAATTTCCACTATGCCGATTTATATTTGTTAATACTTAATATTGTTACACGCATCAAGCTAGCAGTGGCGCTTCAGTTCGGCTGATGACTATTGTACTACCGACTTAGGTTCACTGGCGTATAACCATAGACAATTACCACAACCATAGACAATAACAACAAGGCGTATGTATTAGCCTAGCGGCACTGGCGAGAACTAATTGTGCCAACACGGCACACGGTGAATGGTCCCCAGGCGGATGGGGGGAGGTCAGGGGCATTTCGGCGAACAGCGACGCGCGTTCCACACGTGTATTGCCATGTAGCTAATAAAAGTGTATTTTTACGGACATAATAAAACGGTATAGGTAAATAATTTCCGTAACAATATATTTCGAGGGTGTAATACCAGCTAGGGCGTTGCATTCCGAGCAAAAGAAATAATGCATTTTTGAAGTGAAAACTTCCATAGGCGCGCTTTGCCTGGGCTGTTAACAACTGTGATGTGAAACGCACCCGACGGTGACAATCGGGGCTACTCGGCTCAAATACGAACACGTATTTGCAATATGCTGGTAATTGTGTGTAGTTCATAAGTGTCATAGATGTCACTAAAAACTTAATAAGAGTAAAAAGTCATTTGTAGTTCACAAGTGCGCTAACAGATAACACTAAAACATATATTTTGTAGTTCACAAGTGCGCCAACAGATGACACTAAAACTTAATGTTATCGTTAAGGTATTATATTCATTAAATTTAATTGCATAGGCCGATTTTAATATATTTATGATTAAACTGTGTTATTAAAAAATTATTGTATATAGGTATATATTTTAAAATTAGAAAATCTGAAGTATTCGCTTCTGTCGTGTGGTCATAAGCACACACCCACTTTTTAATTTATTTATTTATGTATTTATTGTAGATTATTATAGACGTTCGACAACTAAGGTCATATTACATCGTCTAATTACTACATCAAATTAAACTGAACGATATCACAAAACATGCATGAGCAGAGTTGGGTTTGATCCAAAGACCAGCCAAGCTGTCTTTGCGAAACAATTTAAAAAACTAAATATTTTATCGAACTTCAAAAAGTCGTCAGCTACAATCAACTCGGTCTCTTTGAAATGCCTTAAATAAATAAATGTTTTTCCATCATTTCGAAGCTGTCTACTGCTTTAGAATAAATAATTGTCCTAGGTCCACCCATCATCAAATCCCATTCTTATAATCCATTGCGGTCGTTCTCAGGGAAAATTCGCAATAAACAGTTAAGCCCCATAGTTAGTAATTGGTGTTGTTCGCGACGCTCGTGTGCTGGGAAGGTACCTGGAGGTATGTGATTAGCAGTGCTGTTTCTTTTTAACACGCTTTTATTAGCTTCACCTGTATGTTTGCTTGTTTGTAACCGACTTCTTTGAACTTGATTTTGACCAACTTTGAACGGTCAGATTTAGTTTAAACTTTGCACACTTATCAAGGACCGATGACAATACAATAATTCAATAAGTTTGTCCCATTATCCTGACCAGGATCTCCAGGACTAAAAAAAAGCAAAAAACTTCAGATTGAACTGAAACTTTGCACACTTATCAAGGACCGATGACAATACAATAATTCCATAAGTTTGTTCCATTATCCTGACCAGGATCTCCAGGACTAAAAAAAGCAAAAAACTTCAGATTGAACTGAAACTTTGCACACTTATCAAGGACCGATTACAATACAATAATTCCATAAGTTTGTCCCATTATCCTGACCAGGATCTCCAGGACTAAAAAGCAAAAATAAATTATAATTTAAAAAAACTAAAAAACACGCTTTAATGAACTAAAAAGTAAAAAATAATTAATTTTATTGTAAAAAAGCGTGGGGTAGTATGAAAATATGATACAAAGCACCCCACGCTTTTTTACAATAAAATTAATTATAATAGTAACAAAAAATAAAGAATTGAATGGATAATTAAATCGTCGTTAATCTTATTTCATCGAATTTTTTACCTATAAGTCATTTTGAATTCGTATTCTAAATATTGTTTGAAGTTACCTTTTTTTTTAATTTTCAAAAGCAAAAGTGCACATGCTTAGTGTATTATTAGAAGTCTATTTATCGTTTGAATACCTGTAACTTTATAATCTTTCAAATAACATGAAAGCCTGTAATCTAATCAGATTTAAAAAGGCGCACTGCTTATTCCGCTTTGATCATATACCTATGTATTTTAACTAAAAACGGATTAAGTATTCAAATTTTCTCTGCGTTGTGCGTTCTTAAAAGATTACTTAAGACTTTATACATGTGAAGAACTATAAATTTTGAATGTTAAATTTTGTTTAACCACCTTTGGATAATTCAACTGTAAAGTTGTACAGTCGTCTTAAAATACGCCCGATTTATAAAGCCGTTTCTCTGCTGTTTGTTGTAATCACTCTCCTTGACAAGTTTGTTCGATATACCGCCGCGTTTAAATTCAATTATTTATTGGAAGTTTTATTTTTTATTTGACGAGAGTCAACCAACAATTTTCGCATTAGAGTCCAATTTCTCTTAGAATGGTACCGATACGGCATTAATGTATTGGCGTCAATCATCAAAAAGCCACCTAAAAAGGGAAAAAACAAAAAAATAACTTTATTTTTTTTCATTTTTTTCAGTAACCCTTTGCAGGTAGGCGGCGTCCAGATAAACAGGCGTTTTCTGTCAATGACGTAACGGTATCATTCTTAGAGTAATCGGATTATAAGACATTTTTGTACTTCCCTTGACCGATTTTAACCGAGCGTGAATGAAAAAAAATCGTAATTATGGGATCTTATTATTTCTTGAAAATTATAGCCCCCGTTAGGCCGTTTTGCTACATTTGGAAGAGGAGAGGTAATGACTTCTTCGGCATAAAAAATAGCAAGAGATAGTAGAGCAGTATATCGGTTAGAGAAGATTGTAGCGTCATATCTGCGCATAAAGGAATTTCTGGTCGGACTGGTCTATGTTTTCTAGCAAAGGATGGTTCTAAAAATGTGGTTATTTACTTGTTCATCGCCAGTCGAAACGCACCATCGAACACTCCTTCTTAGAAAACATAAACCCGTCCGACCCTAAACTCGTTTGTGCGCAGAAATGACGTTACTATCTTTACTGTATCTACCTAGAATATAGATGGTCGACCAAAAAAAATAAATGAATAAATAAAAAAATAGCAGTTGACCGTTTATTAGACATTGGCAGAATAGACGACGCGGACGAGTAATCGTAAACTCGACGTTGGTAAATTGCGAGCAATATTAAATTCAGATTCAAATTCTTTGTTCACATTAGATGTGATAGTAAAACTTAAGGCATATAAATAGTAAAATACATTTTAAAAACTATCTAGACAGCAGCGTATTAAATTCATTAAGGTAACACAGACGTGGGATAAGTAAGTATCTTTTTTTATTTGTTTTAACTGATAAGAATCGCTTTTTTGTATAGACGAAGTCACGTTTTGGCCTCTCAAAATGTTAACACTAATTTACTTGTGAATTATTTTTTATTTTATTTATTGTAAATTATAGACGCGTCGACAACTTAGGTCATTAGCGTCTTGATTACATTAAATAACAACTCTCACTTAAAACTAAATTACATCACAAAACATCCATGAGCGGAGGCGGGATTCGAACCCACGACAGTCTGATCCAGAGGCCGCGACGCTAACCGCTGGACCACACTGTCCTCTGTGAATTATTACTGCATACATACCTGTTAAGAAATTATTTCGTACAAAACTTATGTTGAAATCCTGTCGAATGGATTCACAGTTTGGAACCGGCGCCCGACAGCACGGCGTTCGCATTGCGATGGTTCAAACATAAATATTATGAATGTCTTTACATCACTTAGGGGTCAAACTGGATCAAGCACTGGCACTTTTTTCGAATTATCTGTTTTATCTTATTTGTTACAACAACCACTCTCACCGATAATGTAATAATTCACTATTATCAAAAATGTCAATTGTATCAGTTTTTTATTTGTACCTACTTATAGAAACAAAATTGTTAATAATATTTAATGTTTTTTGTACTCTACAATTACATACCTCATGCATTTGTTATATTTTTGCCAAACTAACAATTAAACTGTTACGATAAGGAATATTAAGATTTAAGAAATAAATAATCAAGAAACGCAGAAAGCTATCCAATTTTATTACAACCGTTCAACTGTATAAGTTTTAACTATTTAAGTAAAAATATATTATCGAACTGGTATTTAGTTACAGTCAATTATATAGTACTCTATAACTTATGTAATGGTTTAGTATAGTATTGGTCACTGGCGTGCTTCAACAAAATATACCAACTTAAACAATAAACCCAATACAACAGATTTATTTTTGTACAAAATACAAAAAGCAGGGTGAATACGCCTGGTTGCGTAACAACGATGACCTTTACATGAATAAAACTCAGTACATATCTACATATAGACTTGTAAAATTTTAATGGATTAGTGATGAATGACTCAATTTGGTATAAGGACAAATAAAATGGAAAAACATTTGTTTTAATATTATCTGCGGTTTTTAAAAGTTTCTTGTGATACTTATAATTTTCTTTGTGAACCCTCCAAGCGCAGACGATTTTCCATCGCTTTCATATTTGTAGTCTATAAATTTATCCCCAAAACTTGTCTGCTAAAGATGCCAAAGTGTTCGACTTCGAAAGCCAACAAAATATAAAATAAAGATTAAAATATAGAATTTTTAAATGTTTCAATTTTTGTGATATCCAAGGCCAGAATTTTATATTTGTCATGAATTTATGGGGATTTATGATGAGAAAAATATTGATTTATTCCAAACTGCGTCGTTTTTTAGGGATTTTTGTGTTTTAGCACGTGGGCTGATTCCCATAAAGGCCTTCAACCAGTTGCGTTTGAAGAAAAAAAAAACAGTATTATGCATTTCTTTCCAAACATTTCAAGTTACATAAAAAACTGTATTATATATTATATGGGGTGTTGAATATTAGAACACCAAATGCTAGCAGATAATTTCTCAAAAATACTTATCTCCGAAAATTGGGTCTAAAAAGCCGTTCTCAGCTGGTTAAAACCATTTTAACTAATGCAGCTCTCGTAGTCTAAAAACATTCAAAGAAAGTATCAACCTTCATTAATTTATTTTAAAGTCTTAGTGAAAAATAACTGTCAGTTAGTGTAGTGTCAACTTCTTAAAGATACATTTTAGGAGATTTATATACGCATTTTTCCAAATATATATTTTCTTAGAAATCATTTGCCTTAATTTCCGAACACCTTGTATAGCTGTTAGTAATTGGATATCCACTTTAAATATTAAAAATAACATTTATCACCCTCAAAAACATATTGTCCTATAAAAATAATATTCCATTCGGCCTGTTCTTCTGGTGGAACGAACTTCTGTTATGTTTAGAAATGTCAAATATTTGATATTTCACATACTCCTGCGGCATTCTTTAGAGTTTCACAGTCATATGCCGGCTATGTGTGTACGTTCTCATAAATTCAACTATATGAATGGAATATTAATGAGTAGCTTATTGTAAGCGAAGAGTTTTATGGATAACATGTATTATATATCAAATGTCACTTTTAATTCCTTATGTCAGTGTTATTGTAATATTGTATGCACGTTTATAATCAATCGGCTTGTGGTAAGACGAGCGCGGAATATTAAATTTTATATGTTAGGAAAAAATATGTTTACTTATAGACGCCGATTACGTGGACAGCGCCTAGCTTGATCACTCCAAGAGATTTTTTGTGTGGGTGCAGATCACTAGGCTATCTTCAACATTTATAATTTTTCAACTCCTTTTTGATGTAAGGGTGCCAATAAAAAACGGAATAGGTACAGAAATAGAATTTGTCTGGGTTTGAGCTAACTTATGTAATATCTGTGAATTTCGTTATTGTAGTACTCACAGTTTAGTAGCTAGAAGACTGCGACAGACGAACATACAAACAAAACAAAGGGTTCCATCGTTTCGATACAAAATTCTAAAAACAGTTTGAGGTTTAATTGTAAATTGTTTTATTCAATAATAATTTATGTTAACGTTTTGAAGAAAATATTTCTCTTTTAATGAAAAATCTTTTTTCCTACACATTGACTATGACTAGGCCTGTCGTAATTTTTTGAAGCGAAATCCGGACACTTACAAGTAAATAAACGAAAGTAAAATTAAACAAGCCGTGAGGTGGGTCGTTTATTAGGACTAAAGTGCGACCCTTGAGGTCCACGCGACGAACTTCCCAGTTTGATAAATATTTAATAATAATAATTAAATTAGATATTACACAGAAAAGTAATCATTTTAAACATAAAAACATAATTATAATTTATTTTTAACAATAATTAAGAAAAAAGAAAACGGCTGAACCGATTTTTATAAAATTTATGTCGGATCAAAATGACTTTAACACGCCTCGATTGACATCCTTACGAAGTCGATATAATTTTTTATTCGCGAGATATTGTGTAAAATCTACTTTTTTGGAGTCTATTTGATTAAGAAAAAAGAACGGCTGAACCGATTTTGAAAAAATTTCTTTCAGATCATATTTACGTTAATACGCGTCGATTGGCATTCTAACGTAGTCGATATCATTTTTCATTCTCGAGATTTCGTCTTAGAAAGAAATGGACACATAAGTACGTACGTACGTACATACGTACACACACACATACATACACACACACAGACATCTTTCTAAAAATAGTGTAGTGACCTTGAAACATAAAAATTTGTTATACATTTTGATTTCGATTTTCGGACCCATTACAATAACTTCCAATGGGAAGTTAAAAAACATTTTTATTTTTGGAATAAGTATAAATTATCATAATTTCAAATAATATTTTTAGATACCTACATACTAATAATTACTAATAAGAATCAGCTCCACCCGTCTGCCTGTTCCTGCACCTCCCGGCCTCGCAATCCATCGCTGCCCGCCCTCGCGTCGCAGGCTTTTCATGACTGGAGTAATGCATAATTTTTGAAGTTTTAGTATTTAAATTTTCATAAACACGGACATTTTTTAAATCCAGACAGAATCTCAAAACAAGGTCGATTCGCGCGAAATCCGAATTTATGGCAGGCCTAACTATAACTGAACAATGTGATTTATAATTATTATTGTTGATTCTCATTTTTACAAATTGTTGTTTCTCTTGATATTCGCAAATATTTGTGCTGCAGATGTACCTATAATTACAAAAGCTTTGCACTATATACGAGAGATTAGAGGCACCACTATATGCGGTCTCTAATTATGTCATTAATTCAAAGTTTAGAACGGAGTAATGGCGCTGTGTCAATTATGGTATTAAAATGGTCGACAGTTTGATTAATCGTATCGCAATCGTCGATTGTGTCTGTCGTGAACTTACTAGATACCTATACGCACCCTGAGTGAGTTCGGCGTTCGGTCAAAGGCGATACAGCCGCTGATATGTATAATTAACTCATAGCTGACCGCGGGATGACAGGGTTAATTGAGTTATGATCTAGTACTTAGCGCTAAACCGTTAAAGTATGTGTAGTTTATTAATGTCAGTTAGTGGAAGCTGGTTAAACTCCCTGTTTAGAACTGTGATTAGATGTAATATATATAGTATATACTACCTATCCTGTGATTATATTACTTTAGGGGTATTTAGCGATGCTGGTTTGGTTGGTACACGTGATTATATTGCCCAGATTAACGGACTATTCAAACTTGACTTTTACTAAAAGACGAATATTTAAAAGCAGTGACGTTCTTCAAATTTAATACGTATAAACGACTTTTATTTATTGTAGATTACAGACGCGTCGACATTTTAAGTCATTAGCGTCTTAAATCGACTTTTAATTTACATTTGCGAAATAATAGATTAAAACATAATACGATTATAATAGATTGTATGTTTAGATACGTAATGGGCCATATTACGGCGAGTGATTAGAGTATGTAAAAACGAGCGATCGCGAGTTTTTACAGTCACACGAGCCGTAATACCATTATGTACCAGATATATATGGTATTTTTTGCCATACCCACCATAAAATATCTACTTTTTACGTTATTTTCAAAAAATTCTGACAGTTCATTTACGTCGCCATCTTTCCTTCTACCGTGTGTCGCGAAGTTCGTTATTTTCTGTGCTAATAATATAATATAATATAATATAATATAATATAATATAATATAATATAATATAATATAATATAATATAATATAATATAATATAATATAATATAATATAATATAATATAATATAATATAATATAATATAATATAATATAATATAATATAATATAATATAATATAATATAATATAATATAATATATATTCTATTCTATTCTAACAACTGATTTTTAAATTCCTTAATTTCTTCTATAATTTTATTAACACTTAATTTTAAAAGCAAATGTAAGCTCAAAAGTGTGAATTAGAAATACAATTTGTAACTATTTTTTGGACAGTAAAAGTGGATATCAAACCTTGTGTGAAATACTACAATTTAATGTATAGCGATCCTGGAGGTAATTCAAATGTGAAATTTCATCTTGGCTTAAGGATTAAGAAAACACGGCGATACTGATTTTTCAAATTTGCATTTATTGCTTCTTCAGAACTCTGGTAAATAATAGTAGAATATATGAAGATCTATTTAATTCCCATTAAAATGTCAGTATTTATTTATCAGATAATAAATACATAGTTCATTATAAATGATCGTGAAGGGCTGATAGAAAAGTTGGGGTAATATTAATAGCACCACCTCATTAGTAAGTATTTACCGCACACTCACAAACAAGTGTTAATTTTCAAACTAACTGTAACAAAACTAATATTATTTACTAGTATATTCGCAGTATTCTCTGCGTTTGTTCATTAATACATAAGTTATTATGTCCTCATCACAACAAGAATCCAACTTTAAAACTATGTAGACGCTATAAAATATTCCAATTTGTCTGCCGCAAGCAAAAACTATTTTCCAGCTAGACGATATTTTAATGCATGTTCCAAGAAAAGTTAGCAGTAAAGGAACTATAGACGAAGTTATTTTTTTTATATAATATATTTTAAATTGATCTTTGATTGTTTGTTGCTTTAAAATACAACTTTTATAAAGCTTTTTTCATTTATATTCTTATAATGTTTGAATTGAAGTTCGAAGTTTTACAGTCTAGTGAGCTATTATTTCATAAAAGGTTAAAGGGAAAAAATCAACTTTTTAATAAAGACATTATTGTTGCTATTAAATCAATGCTTTGGAGTTTGGAGTATTTTAATATAAAATAAGTACCTATATGCTTTTTATTTCGTTCACAAAATACATTTTTGTTATACGTTTTAAATGATCCCCAAGGGTTGTGAAAATACCTACCTTATTTGATATTTTCGCATCCTATACGAAATTTTGTCTTATATTGCAAGAGTTGTTGAGAAAAAAGTAAACTTTGCACATATAGGTAATATTAGAATTAGGCAAGTTAAAAAAAAGAGTCTGAACAAGTCAAAACAAATTTACAATTCAAAAATATTTTTTTTTTAATTTTTCATTTTCAAGAAGGTTTAAGTATTTCAGTTATTTTTGAATTTCAATTTTTTTTGTATAATCAGTTTCCTGATGAGTAGGAAACGATAACCAAATTATAGGTAGATATTGTTACTTTTATTTTTTATTGATTTGTTTATTGTCTGCATTATTATGCCATTATTTTTTGATGTTTTAAAACGTTGTATATTGAATTTAAAATTAACAATCTGTATTGACAAGCGCCTAGGCCCTACAGTCAGGGTCCATTCTGATTGGTCGAATACCCCATCTTGATGCGTTTGACTCACACACACACATCTAAACGAACGTAACAACTAATTAGTGAATTCTGTACACTAATATGGATAGTTGATAGCGATTAAAAAATGGGTTTTGTATGTGGAAAATGTTCAAATACATATTCTTCAAGACAGGCATTAATGTTCACAAAATTAAAATAAAAACTTCAGGTAAGGCTTGTAATCTAATTCTTTCTATAAAAGTCGATCAATTTTTTGACACATTTTTAAAGTGTTGGGTCTCCAAGTCACTATATTAATAAGTATTATGAAGTATTAGAAATACCTTGTATTTTTTGATGTCCGTCTTGTGACTTCCTGTGTTTTAACACGACGCGTTTCAGCAACGAGTTGCTATCTTCAGGTGTGGTTAAATTTTTTTAAAAATTACACATTGAGTATCCGTAACTCGTTATAATATTAAGCACATGCGTATTATGTAGTGGATTGTGGATTTTGAAATTTCAAAATAAAACCTAATTTATTATTATTATTTGAGATATTAGAATGTCCGCAAAATTTATACAATAACAGTGTTCTTGAGAAATTGGAATAGAAAAATAAATTTTAATTAAGTTTTATTTTGTAATGTCAGAAAATTGATCGACTTTTAGAGAAAGAATTAGATTACAAGCCTTATCTGAAGTTTTCATTTTAATTTTGTGAACATTAATGCCTTGCCTTGAAGAATCATGTATTTGAACATTCTTCACATACAAAACCCATTTTTTAATCGCTATCCATATTAGTATATCCATATTAGTATACAGAGTTCATTAGGTGTGACTGTGTGTGTCAAACTACATCAAAATAGGGTATTTGACCAATCAGAATGGAACCAGACTGCACGGGTTAGTCGCTTGTCTGTATTGGAAGCAGTGGCGTTAGTGTCGTTTGAATAAACAAAATGATTGTTGGGGTCGTAAATAGACATGTTGACATATTGCTGTTCATGATCCCATGTCAATTAGGCTCCTCTCGTAATGTACAAGATATTATAGTGTCATTTTGCATTATTGTTTTTGTTTACAAATTCAATAAAACCATATACAGGGTGGACCAAGTTATAGTAGCAATAATTCACCATTCGATGGTCCATCGAAAAATAAGTAGACATGCATAATTTTATTTTTTTCCAAAACGCTTCCTAAGGGAGATACAGCCCTTCAAAGTCCAGTTTTAAAAATCAATACTGACAAGTGTCATAAATTATCTCAAAACCAAGTATCGCCTACTTTGTTGGTTATTTTCATAAGTTATTTATTTGTTTTTAATTTAATTAATGAATTATTTATTTAAATTCGTCAAACAGTAAAAAGTTAAAATTGTTGTACAAGATTCCAGACCTATTATTTTCATAGGTGGCTATTTTAGAAGTGTTCTAAACTTTCAACTCTAATTATCTCGTAAACGAAGCCTCAAAATTGAACAGGGAATTCGAAAAATTCTTTATTCTTTAAAAATATCCAGTGGCGCAGAAAATAGGACGGGAAAAGTGAAACAACCCCCCTGTATCTACGCCACTTGACAATTTTGACAAAAGTTACTTACGTTAAGTAATGAGTATCTATTGCATAAATATTTGTACCAAATTTGGTCAAAAACGCATTAATGACCTGAGAGTTACTCCAAAAAAAAGAATTTTAAAACTGAACTTTAAAGGGGTGTATCTCCCTTAGGAAGCGTTTTGGAAAAAAATAAAATTATGCATGTCGACTTATTTTTCGATGGACCATCGAATGGTGAATTATTGCTACTATAACCTGGTCCACTCTGTATACCCAGTCCATCCTGAAATAGGGCAGAAAATTATTAAATGATTTTTGTTTGAAATTTTTGACAGATTCCAGTGGTAGGTACCTAGCCTTCTTTTAAATCATTCCGGAATTCAGATTTAATAACCAATAAGCTTTAAAAACTGTAACTTTAAAAACTGTTCTGATTACAATTTCATCTCTAATAGTTACATCGTCGATTTCTTTAATCGATTTTAACATGTGAGTTGATAGGCCCAATTTTATTAACAGAACCCAGTATACAGTACAGTATATAGGATCTTTCGGAAAAGCGACCAGTTGGCGCGTGCGATCGCCCTCTCGTTCCATCAATAAAGGTATCACATGGCTGAATGCATCACACAGATGTCTGTACGTATGTAATTTGACATTTTTACGGGCCACGGCGTTTCTGTTCGAACGTACGGATGACAATGTAAAATGATACGTTTAACTTAACATATTACATTATATAATATACATAGATCCAGTTGTCGTTCACTCATTTGTCTGCATAAAGATTGGTAATAAAACTAGTTCTGTCAGTTTTGGTGCGATTTTAATTAAACTTGCATAATTTTGTAGCAAAAACTCATAATATAGTCTTTCCTACCAACAGATATAAATATTATCACGTGAACAGTATATGCTCTGTTACGTGCACCTGCTGTCTGACTAGAAATGCACAAAAAGGCAAACAGAAGCTTCAAACCACGCGCCATTTGTAAGATAAGATTGAAATTGGAAATGTTTTATAGTACGTCCCTACACTGCCTTCTGCTGTGTTGAGTTTCAAGTGATTAATCAGATGTTAATACGTAGTTTTATTGCTATATCGCATAGGCTAATGATATAGTGACAGACCGTAGAAGTGCCCAGCAGTTTCTTATTCTGGCCTTGTTATATACAGGGTGTTCCTACAAAAGGCTGCTGTACGTGCCATAGTAAATGCTCCGTATCGCGAACACTGTCAACCTATTTTCTGTGATCTCAAGATAATGTCCCTACCTTCGGTTTATACTTATCATAGTTTAATCTATGCAAAAAAAATATTAACGAGTTTACAAAAAACAAAGATTACCATAATTACAACACCAGAAACAAAAATAATATTAGTACTCCTTTACACAAACTAGCTGCCGTACAGGCAAATTTTACGTATGTCTCTATCAAATTATTTAATCACCTTCCTGAGTCGTATAAAAACCTGCCAGACAAGAAATTTGAAACAAAAATTAAAAATGTACTCACTCAGTACTGCTTGTACACCATCGATGATTTTTTTAATCTAATTTTTTAATGTAACTTTTATTTTTGACGCTATTATATTCCGCATGGAATCTTAAATAAAGAAATTTATGTATGTATGTATGTATGTAATATATGTGCAGGACTTCAGGATGTGTTAGCTCGTTCAAAAATATGAAAAAAGTTTCTATTAATTTACCCTCTAAAATGCACCATTTTAGAGGGTAAAAACACCCACTACCCCTTCAAAACCTTCACCAATCATGACTTTAAAAAAAAAATTACGCACAAATCATAGCTTATTATCGGCTTATTACGAGTAGAAAATGCTTACAAAAGCTGTTTTCTGTACGATAAACGGTTCCGGAAATATTCGCAAAAAACGAAATTTTTTTCAATTTCAACACCCTGTATCTCTAAAATGGTGCATTTTAGAGGGTAAGTTAATAGAAACTTTTTTCATATTTTTGGACGAGCTATCACATCCTGAAGTCCTGCGCATATATTATGAAACATCCTGTATAGAGTATATACAGGGTGCTGAATTGCTTTGCGAGTAATACGAATTTAACCCGTAAAATCAAACTTTTGAAATTTCCTGCTTCCCTAATTATTTTATGAAAAATATCTTCGAATAAAAGTTTTAGAACATAAAATAATTTTTGCATCTAAATCTTTAAACAAAATTAATTTTGCATGCTTTGTAACGGCAGAAATTTGATATGAAAATGTCAAAATTACCTCAAAAACAGATAGCGATAGCCATGGAACTTGAACAAAATGATGATGTTTTAGCTGTCCGAATAATTTCTAATCATTTTGCTTAAGTTCCATGGCTATCGCTATCTATTTTTGAGGTAATTTTGACATTTTCATATCAAATTTCTGCCGTTACAAAGCATGCAAAATTAATTTTGTTTAAAGATTTAGATGCAGAATTTTTTGTTCTAAAACTTTAATTCAAAGATATTTTTCCTAAAATAATTAGGGACGCAGGAAATCGCAAAAGTTTGATTTTACGGGTTAAATCCCTATTACCCGCAAAGCAATTCGGCACCCTGTATAATATTTACCGGAAAACACGCTTGGCGCCTGTATGACGTTAGCAGGTATTAAAATTTAAAAATTTGTAACTGCGTAAATACTTAACGTATTGAAATGAATTAAACGCCATTGTGTTTGTGGCAATGATTTTTTAATATAGAAAACAGTAATATATCAAGCATTTCTTTTATTTTTTACATTGTAGATAGCAAGCCCAAGCTAGAAACGCTGTTGGCTGTTGAATTATGTTATGGATTGATCGTTAGAACAAAATAAATGATCACATGTTAAATTATTGCTGCGCGATCTCTCTGCTATTTTTCTTTTTATTTTGTTTATTGGTGCGTAGTAAATATAAGTTTCTACATTGAATTTATTTGGTGTAGTACTAAATCTCAGTTGTGGAATTTTTTTATTTTTGCTGACTACGTTTTCACTATAAACCTTTGACTTCCAATGACTTATTGTTGTATTATTATTCCTGGCATTGCTACAAATATGGTTGTCATTTGCCAACCTTAAAATTATTTTTTGTCCTACCTCCCATATAAAATAACTGCTTTTCATGCGTGTATACCGGTCGTTAAATGACCCATTTCAGGCCGGTGACAACCCGGGTGGTAAAGTAAAGTATAGCGGTCGCTAAAGTAATTTTTTTAAATTTATTATTTTTTATAATATATAAAAGTAAAATTCAGTAATTTTAATTTTTCATATTACTCCAGCTGGAGGCGAACCTGCGATCAGACACCGCTACCAACAGAACCACGAGCTTGTATGCGTATATGACGGCTTAGAAAGGCTACTAATGTGTACGTACACTGTACAGCTTATTGTTACATACCTATACTATTGATTATAATATATATTTGTAATATTTCAATATGTTTGTTATGTCAGTCTAGGAATGGACTATAATCAGCAATGTGAAGAAATTGGGAGGGGGGAATTTTTCTGTTCCGGAGAGTTCCATTAATCTAAACCACCTACCCCGAAAAAAATAATTCTTACATATTCGACCCAATGAACGTCCATTGATCAAAATAGGTATAGGAAACGAATCTACACTATAATTACATTTTTTTCTATCTTTACCTAAATATCAATATATTATAATAAGTTTAGACTAACGATAAGTTAATACGATAAAATTGTGCATTTTTAAATTTATGACATAATATATTTATTTGTTAATAAAATTAAATGTTGAGCATTTTTATTAAGACCTTTATCATTTTTTTACCATAATATTCATTGAACTAATAAAAAAAGGCGTTAATGAAATTTAAAATTATATTTGGGGAACAGCTTTTTTAAATAAATAATTAACATTTTGTTATTTGATATGTTTAATAATTATTTATGTGTGGCAGATGTATACCATTTATTATTATGGAGTTAATTTGGGTGCCATGTGGCAATATGGCGGTATAACTGTGTTTAAAATTAAAAAATTTTATGTGTTTAATTTATTTTAATAGTTTTAATGAATTTGTAGGGAATGGGTGTTTTATACGAATCTATTGTAAAATTATTACAATTACTTAATGTCAAGAAATGTTACCGACTGCATGTTTTTAACGCTTAACTTTTTAAAGATGCAAGTACCGGTAATAAATAGACCTTATTAATCCTTGAAAAATGATTTTGAGTTCTATAATAACAAATGAGGAGCCAACCATAAATTACATAACGCATTTTTGAAATTTTTTTTTACCCCCACCCCTCTAAGTAACAACTTGTAACAAATTATTAGACCCCCCCTTCACCTGATACGAAATTACGTAACATTTTCCTCAATGAAGAAAAAAAATCATTTGAATTATTTATTGCAAAATATAAATAGTTAATTTCGCAACGTAAAAACTAAAAAAAAAGTGTTTAAACATAACGAAACGTATGACGAATGAACGACCTCCCCCCCCCCCCGACATTAAAAAAAGTAAAATTACCACAAACGATTTTATCCGCACCATTTTTTGTGTAACAGCAAGCGCTATGGAACTCAAATCTCAGTAAGAGTTATAATAAAAATAATAGTCTATTTGTTAAATATAATTACATATTTTTAAGATTAATAAAGAGCAAAATAATCTCATTTAGCTACCATCATCTGAATGGCTCACAAAATAAACTATTAATTATTTGTTGTCTACAAAAAGAAAACTATTAATATTACAGATTCTTCAGCAGGAAATAATCATTAATCATACAAAACTATAAACAAAATGTATTGGATTTTTATAAGAACTTGTATCGCCTGTGGTCGAAATTCGACCAATTATTGTCACAAAACCTTATAAAAACAAACTGTACCGACAACGAAGAAATCCGACAAAAGTTTGTTTTGTCGATACCCTCTACATATTGATAGTTCATAGACTCTCCGTGGTGTATCACCAGAGGTCTTTAAACAGCGAAAGAAACAATGTATTTGCGGTTAAAGCATTTTGTATGGAGAAATCATATTTGTATGTTCACTTTAATTTACCCGCCTTAACGGCAACATACACACATGTTTTTTTTTTTGTGCACATCTATGGCACAGTACCTTTCGAATGATGTAAGTTGCATTCCCCTCCTTTTATAATACTCGTAAATAGTAAAAAACGGTACGACAATTTTCGATGTTCACGTATTAATATATAGATGTCTTCATAGAATCAGCAAAAAAATGGTCCAGTTTTAAAAGCATGATTTATGAATATGAAAATTAATGATTTAAATCTTTAAAACGGTAAAATATGATAAGCTTTTTACCTTTCTGATATTTTTTGCCGATGTATACATAATATTTATCAAGATATCCACTATAACCGTAGGAGGTTACGGAATTACGTATTTATGCTAAGCATAATGTTTTTAGTCGACATTAAGGGCTGTAATAGTAATTTAGGAAAGGTGTAGTGGTTAAAATAAATAATAGCAGATAAGATAATTAAACAGATCTACGGGCTGTGAGGGTGAAAACGTTACCTTGTTGTTACGCACCCTATTTTAGGGGTGGGACAATTGATAGTCACTCATACTGATTAGAAAGATAGGGCGTTTTATGTTTTTAAACCATTTGTACACGAATTATTGTTGTTCCCCTAAAATTACAAATTAATATGCGAGTATCTATTTGAACTGTGATTGATTTTAGCAAAACTTCGATGACACCCTTTATTGCACCCGTATTTTTTTACTTTTCAAATAAAAATTCCGTTGTACGAAACGTGGCATTTAAATACAGAGTGTTTCAGGAGGACCATTCCCCTTGAAACACTCTGTATTATATTTTAGTGTTATATTAGGTACACTGAAAAAAATGGATGTAAAAATACTTTGAAAGTTAATATAGAATTCGCACGATTTTCTAAGTGATTTTACATTATTATTTATATTTACACAGAAAACTTCATATAAACTTGGTCTTTTACTGTAAAGCTAGTGATTTTTACATAAAGTAAATTAAAATTACATAATTTGTGTAATATTCCAATAAAGTGTGTAAAAATTACAAAATAAAATGTATAGTTACATATATAAAATGGATGAACACAAAACAAATTAATGTAAAATTAGTAACCACGCATGCGCAATGTGTTTTTATAGAATCTACGCGATGTGCAGACGATACCTGTTTGCGACGCCATTGTCTCTTTGTGTGCCTATTACCAGATTAATCGCTGGCTACAAATGGACCATCGATAATCTATGTAATCGGCCTTCTCATTGCTTACAAGTTACAGTGTATCGTTCATTTTGAGCAAAAAAGTTCAGATAAACATGTGGCCAATTCTCAATTTTTTTACTCACGCCGAATACGCCGAGATGGTCTTCTGTAACGGGTTTTGCAATGCAATTAAATTGACTATATCTCAGTAACCTTTGAGAATCAGTCACATGTTTATATAAACTTTTTTGCTCAAAATGAACGATACTATAACATACTAAAATATGTAGGTACCAGTTCTCCTGAAACACCCTGTATATACAATTAAAAATGTGTAAAGAACAAAAATCATTTATAGATAGATTTATTGATTTTAGTTGTACGAAAATTTGTTAAAAACACGTTAAAAGAGTTAGTTATTGAGCATTGCACACATCTAAATACCTATATGTAATAGGATAATGCGCAAATTGACAGCTTTGAATGTTATATGTGCAAAAATGTGTCAATGATCATTTTATCTATCTATACTTCTATACTATTATTATATTATAAAATTATTTGTATGTGTGTATGTTCCAAATGATTTAACTTAAAATTTATTTGACGGATTTTGATGATTTTTTTTAAATGCTCCTTATGATTCCAGAAGTGCTATATATAGGCTTTGTTTTATTCAACTTTTTAAATTAGTTTTTGAGTTAAATGTTTAATTAAATTTTTATTGGTTCTCTACTACTAAAACGTGAAATTCCTTTGCATTTTAGCGTATTGGCGGAATCCTACTAACACCAGCCCGACTTTGCTTCGCAGGGGGAGAGATTCCCGTGGGGGATAATAAATCATAAATCAAAATAAACGTGGGCGAAGCCACGGGTAGCGGCTAGTCCTGATATATTATAATCTATGTATGTTTGCTTATAATTATTACAGAATCACTGAACCGATTTTGATGAGTTTTTATGAAACGTCGATCTGAGTAAAAGTTTAGGGGGAAAGGCTTAATTGTAACTTCTTTGTTACATGTTTTTGTTTTAATTTATTTATTCAAACTGCGAATTGTCAAGATTTTTTCTTAAACCAAAGTTAATATTACACTCACTTTAATGAAATGAAAAATCCACGAGAAAAAAGTTTGTAACATAATGTGACCTTTATCTCTTGTTAAGTTCAAGCAAATGTTTGTGTAAATTGACATTTTAACAAGGGTAAAGCGTAAAAGATACACCGAAATGGAGTGAACCTCAATCACTATTGTTTATAAGTGAGCAACTTCAGTGGTAAATAAATAAAATGCAAATAAAAATTTTAGTGAACAGTTTTTTTTACATCGACGTTCGGTGTGATTTTTATTTTGACAGAATGTACATTATAATTTGTGAATTGTGATGTACCCACGTCATTAAAAACTTCAAAGTGTTTTTTTATATTATATTCTGTTTTGTTTTTTTTTTAAATATATTTTCGGAGTAATAATTTGTTTATAAATTGACAAACGTAGTTAAATCCCCCAGGAATTTGTCCTATAGGACTTAACGAACAACATGTGCGCATCGGCATTTGCCACTAGCACACAAAGGCCTATATAGGACTTAATAAGTGTAGGTACATAATAATATGTAATCCTAGAAAGTTAAATGAGAAAAGGAAAATTGATTTTTTGAAGTACCTACTAGGCACATTTACAAATCAATCAATATCAATACGTGATGTCATCTGTTTTATCTTCTGAAACTTTATTTTAAATTGTTTGGAAATGTTTATCAGAACAAAGTTTTTCATTTTCCGGTTGAATTGAAATATTATATAAATTAAATAACAATTATATGTCTTTTGTAGATGAAATAATGTATTCTGAAAAGTATATATTCTGCAACAAGACAACGAAATAGCCTTTCTTATATCTGATTTGATTTAACTTAATAATAACTGCTATTGACGATATTTTTAATTGGTGTCAAGAAAACAATTTAATGTTGAATCCCGATAAAACTGTTTATATGTCATTTCATACTAAACAAAATAAGAGTAATTTAGATCTCAATCTTGTGTTAAATAATAAATGTTTAAATAAAAAATCAGAAGTTAACTTTTTAGGTGTAATGATAACTGAAACTCTGTCTTGGAACGCCCATGTTGATAATCTATCTGCTAAATTATCCAAAAGTGTTTTTGCTCTTCGTGTCATTAAAAATAGCTGTACTGATTCTAACGTTTGTTTGTCTGTCTATTATGCCTATTTTTATCAGCTTGTGAAATACGGTATTGTTAGTTGGGGTTATTGTTCTGACATTAAAAAAATATTTGTACTTCAAAAAAAGGCAATTCGTGTAATTTTTAATCTTGATTTTCGTGCAAGTTGTAAACAAACTTTTATTGATAAATGTATTTTAACTGTGCCGTCTATATATTATGTCTATTTTGCCTTGTGCTTTGTCAAGCAACGCATTCAAAATTACGATACATTTCAGGCTGTCCATGGACATGACACTAGAAATAATTCTAATGTAATTTTACCGAAGTCTTCAATGACATTATTTAATAATAGCGCCGAATATCATGCCTTAAAAATGTTTAATATGTTGCCGCATGATATTAAAATTTTGAATTTTAATAAGTTTAAAAAAGTAATAAAGGCAGCTTTAGTCAGTCAATGTCTTTATAACATTGATGATTTCTATATTTAATATGTATTTTATAGTGGACCGATTTGTATTAGGTGTTTTGACGAATCCTCGTGTAATTGTATTATGGATTAATAAATTTGTATTCTATTCTATTCTATTCTATTCTATTCTAAGGACCGTGTATAATATGTATAATGCATATCATATTATATAAACAGCTTTTAATTTTTATACGAAATCGTATATATAGAACAGAACAGAATAATAAAGACTAGTTAAATTGAAAATTTAATTGATATTTTTATAAATTCTCAGGCTAGAACCCGGGAAGTGGGGGCTTGTAATAGAGCCAAACAAACCTGTTACTTATTTCTTATGTAGTGTAAAGCTACGAAATATATGCTGCGTTGGATTATACATTTTATAAAAATATTTTGTATAATATGCTATTTTTTGAAATAAACTTTTTTCTCCATTGTAACTAAGTAGTGAGGGCGCGGGACTCGCACTTGGGTTCAAATTACGACTGAAGTAACATTCTGAATGTGAACTTTTGTCTAACGTTACCTTGACTGATATTTTCGGCAACAATTTCAGACAAATGTTCGTTAATATAAAATCGTATTTTTTCACCGAACTTTGTCTTATTTCTGCCGCGCGCCGTCCCAATTTGCTTTAGCATTAATGTTAAAACAAATGTAAATGTAATATTATTTACTAAAGTTTTCCTATCCTTACGAAAGTCAGTTAAAGTTCGCCCAACTCAGTTTTTATAGTGCAAACGCTTAAAGAGCGCTGTATATCATGAAATATAGAATGTAAAACACGGAACTCGGTGCATTGCTATTTATGACCGCTACGTGATTAGCATAACTTAACTATAAAACTAACTTCCATTTTTCATTAGTTGCAAAAAAACTCCATTGAATTCAGTGTTGGAACAGCGGTTCTGAAAACTGCAACGTACGAAATGATACGATATTCATATACATAGGAAATACAGATTCAGTAAAAGTAAATTATGTTGTTCATTTAGACTTAGGTGGAATGTAGATAAATAAAATTCTATATGCAGTTTCTTTTTAGCCGATTCCGGAAAAATGCTTTTTTTGTCCTCTGGCTATAGATATATCTATACAGAGCGTTCTCGGTTTACCTATATTTTATTTTTAATGGGTAGGGTTGCCACACCTTCTATATTTAATAGAAGTCTTCTATATTAAAAAAAAACTTGTCCCTAAAATATAGAAGCAAAATCTTCTAAATTTTGGCGTTTCAGAAAATAATATTTTAGATTATAGTATTTTAAGTTTTTGCAAGTGATTGAGGATAGAGTTGCGATATACAAATTTTTTGCAACACTTGCATCAAAAGTACAATTTTAGATGGCTGTGTACCGTTTGAAAAGTGATTCTTTATGAAAGCTTCTGATGCGTTCGAACGGTAGTGTTTTAAATAAATTTTAACGCACTCTATTCTATAAAGTAATACTGTTTTGTTTTACTTTATAACACACTTGCGTAATAAAGTACTTTATAGATCACTTTGCTATAATGTCACTAATAAAATATTTATCCAAATTGAGTTTTATTTGCTTAAAATTGAACTTTTGAAGCAGTTGTTGCAAAAAATATTGTATGTAACGCGTGTCAGAACTCGTGTGATTACCGCACTCGTTCTGGTATAAATGCAACATAACCGTAGGCTCGTATCGAAAAATCGCGACTGTCATATAATCCGTTACTTAAGCCACGAGTTGCATAAATTACTATTTTAAAACTTCTATATTTGACAACTTGCTTTCTGGCAACCCTATTAATGGGTGATACTAAAAGTTGTATGAATACTTTGATGCACTTCCCCATAAATTAGCATCATGTCAACTAATCCCCCTATCCCCCTATATTATTAAACGAGTAAATCTTGTATATATGTTTCTATGTTTCTATGTATAATATATGTTTCTATGTATCTATATAAATATTTTCTCGAAAACGGCTCTAACGATTTTGATCAAATTTACCGAAAAGGGGTTTCGGGGGGCAAAAAATCGATTTAGCTAGGTCTCATCCCTGGAAAAATTCGTTTTCCTATCGATTTTATCATTTTTTAAAACGGTTTTTTGACCTGTCAAAACATTGTAATATCGTGAGAAAACAAACTACTTTCATTATTTATATGTCAAAATACTCTGACAGAATTTTTAACTTATTAAAATAATCCGTGAACTATTTGTATAGTAAAAAATAACAGAAATAAAAACTAAACATAATTATGTAAGTAGTTTTAACTAATATTTAAATAAATAGGTAGGTACCTAAGTATGTTATTTTTATATTACCTATATAAAATATGTATATTATGAACGTTAAATATAGTATTTGAAGTTGCTATAATTAAATAGAGCAGTGTGATCCTTGAAAACAGTGTAGAAATTGTCGGAAGTGAGCACTTCCTTGGCACATAGGATCAATAAAAGCAATACTGATTAATTCAAAATTTGCATTTAATAACTAACGTTTCGGTATTCTTCATACCATCTTCAGAGTCTACAAGAAAAATTATAATGTTGATACAATGGTTGTATGTAAACGTGGGTGAGAATATTTATATGGTGAAAAACAATTATTTTGTGGAAATAAAGTTAAAGTTAACAAAAATTGAAATATGTTTTTATCTTACCAAAATGCTGTCAATTTCTTTCAGTATTTTGTTTGATCGGTTAATGAACATGGTGTTGACATTGTTGGTTTTTTTTATATAAAAACTCATAAAAATTGTTAAAAGTAAAATGTAGTTTCACTGATAAAATTGGAAATAAAATCTATGTTCACCTCTAATTAATATCCGTTATACTAAAAGTTGAGAGTAGTGAAAACGAAAAAACAGCAATTTGATAGGATTTAACAGAGACAATTATGTAAAAGGTTATAATAAATCGATTAAGTTACTATATATATGGGACAAATTCTCAATATCTGTACGTTTGTTGACGCTATTTTTAAATTTTTTAATAAATACCATTTCTAAGAATATCCGTTTGAAATAGTTGGATTCTTTAATTAATATGCTCGTATTGTTGAAATCAAACTCATGATTGTTGTTGTAACTATGTTGTACTAGCGATGTTAGATTGGAATTGGGATAAAAGTATTTTTTAAATTTTTTTAGGTCATAATTATGTTGTTTTAATCGTAAGGACAGATATTGAGAAGTTTGACCAACATATGTAGCATCACAATTCTTGCAATCGATTTTATAGACTAATTCCGAGTTTTGTAGTTTTTCATTTTTGTTTTTAAGTTTGGAAAAGAAGTTTTTATTTATAGAGTTATGATTTTTACAAGAAATTTGAACATCCTCTGATTTGAATATATTTTTTATTTTCTCGGATAATATAGGGATGTATGGAATAGAGTAGTAGGTGTGTAGTTTATTTTTATTATTGTTAGTGTTACCATTGTTAGTGTTATTATTGTTGTTATTGATGTTACGAATCTTAGTTTTATTAGTAATTGTATTGATTAATGAGGACGGATAGTTATTTTTTAATAGAAATTGTTTTATTGTTTCAAGGTTTTTTTTGTGAAATTGTGGACTAGAGATGTGTGTTGATCGGTATATGAGGTTTTTTATTACATTAACTTTGTATTGAAACGGACTATCAGAGAAAAAATTCAAATATCTGCCTGAGTGGGTAGGTTTGAGGTACCAGTCTGTCAAAATAGAGTTGTCTAGTGTATGAATAACCTTTATATCTAAAAATGGAATGTAATTGTTATTTTCGGTTTCAAGTGTAAACTGAATGTCTGGGTGATATGAGTTGAAGATTTTAAGTGTAACATCTAATTTATCATTAGGAATTGCTATTAGCACATCGTCTACGTATCTTTTATATAAAATTATGTTATAGGGTAATGTAGGAATAAGTTTATTTTGTAAGTCACTCATTACTATGTCGCTGACTATTGGACTTAAACAATTGCCCATAGCTAAACCTTTGATTTGTTTAAAAAATTGATCTTTGTAAACGAAATACCCAGAGTTTATACAAAATTCTACTAATTTAATAAATTGGTTTTTTTCCAAATTTGTGTGTGGTTCAATCAATTGCCATTTATCAGCAATTTGTTCTAATGCTAGGTCAGTTGGTAAGTTGGTAAACATATTTTTGACGTCTAGAGATGCTAAAATATAATTATGAGGTAAAGTTGTGGTCTGTAATTCTATTGCAAGATCAAATGAATTTTTAACATAATACTGGTCTTTTATAAAAGCGTGTTGTAAGAGTGAACATAAGAATTTTGACAGATTATATGTTGCGGTACCTATACAAGAGACAATCGGGCGTAATGGTAAATCTGGTTTATGAATTTTAGGTAAAAAATAAATTTTAGGGGTTGTGCTATTGTGGCATTTGAGTTTCATTAAATATAGTATAATCTTACCTAGACTTTTTTTTCTCAAAAACGAATAACGATTTTGATTAAATTTACAGAATGGGGATTTTTCGGGGCGAGAAATCGATCTAGGTAGGAATCTTGGTCCCAGAGGGGAGCAATTAAAAAAAAGGTTCGAAGCCTATTTCTACATAGATTTTGTATAATATATCACAAGGGTTAAAACTGTAAATTAACACTAATATAAGAAGTGTCTTGCACAATATGTAAATAATGACAGACAGGCGGCCCGAAGGGCCGCACTTCTGGCACCGCGAGTCTGTGTAAAAACACATTGATTTTTGAAAACTATTGTTAAGATACATACAAAAAAGTTTTGTTTAAAAATTTGCACGGCGGCCCGAAGGGCCGCACTTCTAGGCATGCAGTATATCAAAACACATTGATTTTTAAAAACTATGGTGAAGATGCATGCAAAAAAGTTTTGCGCTGCAGGTTTGTTATTAAAAGATATAATATGAATTCTATTTGTTCGAAAATCGATTTTTGTGAGTTTTTCAGTAGGTACCTTCTATGCAAAAAAAATATTTGAAATTTACTGGAAGTTGCTAAGATGACATCACAGAGAAAAAGTACTTCGATAAAGTTGATATTTGGTATCAATGTTTAAAAATGGATTATTGAAACGGCAACGGGTAAGCAGAATTTCATCTGATTCGAACATTTTTACAAGATATTCAATCTATGAAAATCGGTTTTTGCGAGTTCTTCAGTCAACAAAACAATAACGGCGGTAGATTTGAAAATGGCGACCTAAGTAATATTTACAGGAAAAAATGCTTGATTCAAGTTGATACTTAGTTTTTACGCTTAAAAATACACATAGGTATTTAAAATATTTATCAGAAACAATTATTTAAATTATGTTTCAGAAATAAATTCGTTTCGGAATAATATTCTGAGAAAATAATATCTCACAGCATACAAGTACTATTTTTTTGAACTCATCCGAGCAAAGCTCGGCACCCAGATATTTCATATATAATGTGAATTTAGATAATCATTTTCCTCTCTTATTATACAGTTTTTACTAAGGCGTTTTAACATCAATTGTCTACTTTTGACCTACACTATCACCCATTAAAAATAAAATAGGCAGACCGTGAAAATCCTGTATAGGTATGCTGCAGGTAGTGATATTAGCTATCTATAATTATATACTATATATAATATATTATTATAAGTACACCTACGCATACGAGCGCTGTATTTAATCGTTAATATTGCAACGTACGGCTTAGCTTTCTGATATTGCCAGGTTTGTTTTCATCCAAGGGTTCTGGGCAGAAGATCATTAGCAATTGACCATAGCTATCTGGTTTACATTATATAACTCGGATATTTACATAGCTGTATGTAGATACCTGGCTACATGTGTATTTAAAATTGGTGCACAGAGAAACCTTCGTCTCTAAAATATTTAGCCTAAACTAGCTAATAATGTAAACATATAGGTATGGCAAAAATTATGCAAATTTACTGTCAAATACCATACTTTGAAATTCAATTTCGCACATTTCAGTGCAATAATTAAAATTATATAAACTCGACAACTTTTAATTTAATTTTTTTTTCTTTTACGTGAATTTTTGTTTATAAAAAAAGAAAAATGGCTGAGATCTTGGGACTGCTTATTCATATAATATTTCTATGGCTCGTCTAAAACAGTTCGCACATTGTAGACTTAATAAATTATAATTTAAAAAAACTAAAAAACACGCTTTAATGAACTAAAAAGTAAAAAATAATTAATTTTATTGTAAAAAAGCGTGGGGTGCTTTGTATCATATTTTCATACTACCCCACGCTTTTTTACAATAAAATTAATTATTTTTTACTTTTTAGTTCATTAAAGCGTGTTTTTTAGTTTAAATTATAATTTATTTTTGCTTTTTAGTCCTGGAGATCCTGGTCAGGATAATGGGACAAACTTATGGAATTATTGTATTGTAATCGGTCCTTGATAAGTGTGCAAAGTTTGAGTTCAATCTGAAGTTTTTTGCTTTTTTTTAGTCCTGGAGATCCTGGTCAGGATAATGGGACAAACTTATGGAATTATTGTATTGTCATCGGTCCTTGATAAGTGTGCAAAGTTTCAGTTCAATCTGAAGTTTTTTGCTTTTTTTCTGGAGATCCTGGTCAGGATAATGGGACAAACTTATTGAATTATTGTATTGTCATCCGTCCTTGATAAGTGTGCAAAGTTTCAGTTCAATGTGAAGTTTTTTGCTTTTTTTTTTTTTAGACCTGGAGATCCTGGTCAGGATAATGGGACAGACTTATTGAATTATTGTATTGTCGTCGGTCCTTGATAAGTCGACAACGTTTAAACTAAATCTGACCGTTCAAAGTTGGTCAAAATCAAGTTCAAAGAAGTCGGTTACAAACTGCCAAGCAAACATACAAGTGAAGCTAATAAAAGCGTGTTAAAAACCGGTGAAAGTAAGTATCAATTGGATTTTCAATTTAATATTAAAAACAACCCTGATATTTGGTGGCCTTAAAGAAAAACTAAAACTAAAGACTGAATAGAAATACTTTCAAAACAATAACATTCTTATTGTAAATCTTATTATTAAAATTGCGTGTCCTCCAAATTGTTGACCTTGGTAAATGGGGAAAATTAAATCATATTTTTTTTTAATGGCTTCATCATACGTACATTTAACATGAAATTACAATTTTTTTAGATTGTAGATGTATGTAATCTAAATATAAGTTGCATTAATACTGAGTTAAAAAAGCACGCGTTTAAAAGTTTTAAATTTTAAATATGATGTATCGTACACTCTACTACATTATGTAATGAAATTTCCTAAGGAAATTTGAATGTTAACTTAAGAATCAATGTTAATTAACTATTAATTTTTCGCCATTTTTCACGCAACGTTGCGGAAATATCCGTATCTCTTACTTCTGAGACACATTGTTGTTTCAAAAAATAGTTTATTTTAAAATTTTTTAGTGCAATAAAATACAAATAACAACACACTTAAAATTAAATGACATCACAAAACATCCATGAGCGGAGGTGGGATTAGAACCCACGACAGTCTGATTCAGAGGCAGCGACGCTGACCACTGGACCACGAGTGACGACTGTCCTCTTTACTTTGTTTATAATCAACATATCGACTCTGTATTATAGATGTCCTGCTACGCTATGTTTAGTGATGAAGAAAAT
Organism: Mongoloraphidia duomilia; assembly: GCA_039654895.1. NCBI lineage: Eukaryota > Metazoa > Arthropoda > Insecta > Raphidioptera > Raphidiidae > Mongoloraphidia > Mongoloraphidia duomilia. Next base: position 17,532,092 of record CM077522.1, on the reverse strand, counting down.
TCTGACAAAAAACAGTGGTAATTCTATTTACTTAGAAATTAGTAGATATAGTATACTTACTTTCTAATAATATATAATAAGCACGATTCTCACCTGTAACAAAGAAATACATAAAATTAATTAAAAAATTGCAACATAATATGAAGTTTACTTAGTAAAAATAATTTTTTTTTTCGGAATATTAAAAAGCAAAGTTTTCATCGATACTACCGGCGGCTATTTTCCAACATGGTGGAAGAATGACAACTACTTTTTATATGCAGTAGATATTGTTCTGAAAAATTTTTAATATCATGACGTAAGTAAGTATTAATTATTAAAAAATTCTAGTTTTATTTTATTTTTGAATTTTAACATTGAAAATTATTTTGGGTGTATGAAATAAAAGTTTTATTAAAAATAAATTACAAAAATTTAAATTATATAACTTTTTAAAGTTTTGGGAAAAAAGTTAAAAAAAAATCCCAAATAGAAAAATATTCATATATCTTTGACTATATAATTTATGTGTCTAAAATACTGTTTTCAAATAATAATTATAATAATAATATTTACGCATTTTAATTTAAAACCACCCTCCTTTTATAATTTTTATCGTATTGTGCGTGAAAATAAAATATATACGTGTATATAAAAACATGTTTTCCCCATTTAATATTTGAGCGCAGTGAGTGGTTGATCTGATAATTCGTATGAAAATATACTGGATGATTTGTTGATTCTTGCCACAATTATAGAGTGTACAAAGTTTCATATCTCAGCTTTTTTATACATATAAAGTCTCATATACCACAACTGTTATTTTATATTTAGCCTAACGTTTAGGTACAATACTAAATTTTGAAGATGTTTAAGGCTAGTCTTCAAGCATCTACTTGCTACTTTACTTAGCAACAAGGTTTTGTAGGGAAAGTTTATCATATAAGTGCTAATAAACTAAAAATTAAAAAAATCGCTTTACTCACTCGTACCTTAGAAAATATGTAGATATCTGAGTGTATAGAAAAAAAAGTCAACAGGTGTCATGGGACACCCGACAGAAGCTATGCTTTTTACGCATTGTATGTAAAACTGAATTTATCTAAGCTATAGATAATACAATTGAAAAGTTATTATTTGACCGCCATTTTGAAATCTGATGCAATTAAAACTCTTAAATATCAATTTTCAAAAAGATCAGATAATTTTTACAAAAGTACATATGGCCGCCATTTTGAAATCTGACGCCATTTTATTTTTTTGTGTCCTATAAAACTCTTAAATATCAATTTTCAAAAAGATCGGAAAATTTTTACAAAAGTACATATGGCCGCCATTTTGAAATCTGACGCCATTTTATTTTTTTGTATCCTATAAAACTCAGATATTAATTTTACATAGGCCACTGCGCGTGCGCCAGTATATTACTTTCACCGCTGGCCATAGCTATACGTGATGGCTTACACCGTGACAAGCGTGACGCGAACCTATAAGTTTACCCCCTGCCAGAAATCGTCTAACGCGCCTATAGAGCATAGCTCCAAAAATTTCTTTACAGTCATAACAAATACCTATCTAATCGACATGCCGATTGCCGGCATTTAGATTCATGAAGTCTGTCTTATGCTGGGTTTTGATGCGACTTTTAAAGCTCTTTCAAAGCAGATTTGGCGTACCAGAAACCGAAAATTAAAGTGATTAATATGCTTTATCAATAACACACTCCAATATTATAAATGACATCTATCTATACATATTATAAATTGTAGTCCTCCGCGTTTGTTCGAGCTAATTTCAGAAACTACTGTGGGGATTTTCATTCGGTTTTCACCAATAGACAGACCGATTCACGAGGAAGGTTTAGGTATATAATTTATGAATATTTTGGGGAAATCAGCTAATGTTATGATAGTTCGCGACACTATATTTTGTCTATCTATTAAGATATACGTTATCTTATTGACCAGTAGTTTAGCTGAAACAGTATATACTTCAACTCGATGCGCAGTGCCGGTGATAGCCGAGCGTTCATCGGTCGGGTCGTAGGGGGAGAATTTCTCGCAAGGGGGATAATAAATCATAAATTCTTAGCACCCGGGCGAGCCGGACCGGGCAGCTAGTTAAATGATAAATATTGTTGAAACACTAAAATCTTAGAACGTAGATATAGTAAATTAATAATAGTGCTTTCAGTAAAACCTGTTTTTAGGTTAATTGAGGCATTTATTACTGTGTGACTTAATCAAAGTAAGTTCGAAAAATCAAAACAAATAATATAACACGAAAGTTGTGCAACGTTTAAAATCGATATAGTTAGTATACATGGTCGTATAGAGTATAAACTATAGAGAAATCTACTCCACGGTGGAAAATATTTCCACCATGTGTCTTACTCACTGTATTAGGGCATTGATTAGGGTAGGTCGCTTATCGAAGTTAAAATTTTAGTACATGATAGCGGCGCTGCAATCAGGAAGGCAAATTAAGACAAAAAAAATTAATCAAAAAAAAAGGCGTAAACCAGAGAGAATGCGTTAACAAAAAAAGTTGTTGATTTCTTTTCATCAGATGTTTTTCATCTGTTTTACATTATAATTGCCTTCCTGACTGCAGCGCCGCTATCATGAACTAAAATTTATACTTCAAAAAGGGTTTTCCACTCTAGCGCAGTGTCTAGACCTGTCTATACGACCGTGGTTATACAGTAATTTATGTAAATTTTAAAATGTAAAATTTATAATCTACAGCGCCAGGTGTACGTTTAAAATTTGTACTTAGAGGCTCTGACAGAGAATTAATTAATTCTGTTTTAATTCTATTATCGAGTCGGCCTATCGAAGATTCGATGAAGTAAACATATGGCGTACTTATCAAAAGCGCATGTGAAAAATTAGCTTTGTATCAAAGACAAATAGTACACCTTGTAAACAGGACGTGGCAGGACTATCAGGAGCATCGAATATGTTAAATAAGTGATAAGTTTATAACGCCCTCCCATGATGGTGTGCCGCGAAGCGAAATGTAATATGATAACAAAATTGGTGCCGCGAACCATGACAGCCCGAGCATGCGCGTACTTCAATTGTCTGGAATATACAGAGTGTTTCAGAAGTATTGCCGAAGATTGTTATCTTTTACCATTTGGATAAAATAAATACACAAACATTTGACAAATTCTGCCATTTCGAGTTTCTAGCCCATCATCAGGAGAGTTCCAAAGTGTCACTCAAGTTTTTAAATGTGTAAGTTTCAAAATATGTAAATTTATCGTACGTAGTACTTAACTTCTCACCTTAAATCCTTAAATAACAACTTAGTTTTTGCAAACCTTAACGCTGTCGTCGGGCGAACTCTAATCGTTTCAACAAGACGTGTAGAAAATGCTCTGCCAATTGGAGTTTAGCGGACAGCATTGCTCGAACTACAAAACTACACCCGACTACAGCGTCATTTTTTAAATGTAGTACAACTTTTACAAAAAAATATTTACAGCAGTTAGAAAGTTTAATAAAGAAATTTTTGGAACAAGTACAATCTTACAGGCTTATGGTGGCTTTAAGATAAGACCGATTTTCAAGGTTAATCTCTTATGTAATGTAGCTTGCGTAAAAGTAAATTTAGAATTTTTGGTTGTAAATTTAAATACAAAACCGATATTAGGTTTGACGGGGTGTTTGAAACTAAAATTAATTGAACGAATTCAGAATAACAATAAAAATTCTTTACAATTAATTAATGAGATTTATGTTGATAAAGAGACATTTATTAAAAATAATAACATTTTTGAGGGAATTGGATGCTTTCCAGATAATTATAAAATAAAAATTGATAATACTGCAGTAGGCGTAATTAAACCTCCAAGAAGGTTGCCACAAGTAATAAATAATAAATTAAAAATTGAGCTTGGTAATTTAGAAAAAAATAATATTATCTCAAAAGTCTCTGAACCTAATCAGTGGGCTAGTAATTTAGTCATTGTTGAAAAGCCTGACAAAAGTCTAAGATTGAATGGAACATTTATTATGTAGGATTTTCCTAAACTTTAACAATTAATATCTTAAAGTACCTAAATAAGAAATTTGAGTGTTAATGTTAGTTCATAATAGTAAAAGATTATAAATCCAATCCCACAAACGAATTTAAATTAATTAGCGAATTATAGTTTCCAGACAACAATGTTGCCATGAACTTTGCTATATAAAAAAAACTCGGGTCGCAGTGCCAAACCCTGCCGACAATATAGTGTATTTGCTAATACAGGCCATGTGGCTTTAATACGTGAACTTAAGTTTGTTTTTGGACAAAATAAAAAATTTAACCCCTTAATACATCCCTTAAAATAATATTTTTTTCTTAATTTCAATATTATTATCAATGCAACCTCTGTACCACATTAAATACACCCTTCCATAAGTAAATCCGTATCAACAAACTAGTGTTTTCATAAAATTTGAAAGTCCGGTCCTGTCGGGCCGATTTTATTAAAATTTTAGCAGCACGTTTTAATCTTTACTAAAGAGTTAAATTTCAATTTTGAAACGATTCTGACAATTTTTTCGGTATTTTTGGGCCCAAAAACTTTTTGGAACCCCTAAATACAACCCTGAAAATGGTCTGATCGGGCCCATTTTAAATAGGCTTCTTGCGGTGATGGGTTCCAATGTGTGTACCAAATTTCGTTTCAATCGATTAAGTCTGTCGAGAGTTATCGTGTACACACACACACACACACACACACATATATATATATAAATATATATAAATATATACATACATATATATATAAACATTTTCAAAAATGGTGCCAAATTGTTCAGGAGGCTATGAAACGTCGAGAAATTTTGGTCCGACCACTAGGTCCCGCCATCCGACCGACGCCAATAGTGTATGTGCCATATTATGGCAAATACACTAAAAATTAAGTGCCACTGTCGGAATAATTTCTTCTTTGGCAAAAGGTCTTTTGATTCGAATTACACAAGAAATGTGATCTCAAAATCTTTGTTGTTTTTTCTGAGACACTCTGTATATCGTCATGCCTACATGCTTTGAATTAACAACACATGTCTGATACTTTTCACAGATACGCAGCAAATATTATGTAGGAAAAATGCGAAAAAATATTCGAGTTTAAATTTTTCGGTTGGCATTTATTGAAAATTTTTCAAATCCGTTTTGTACAGAAAATTTAAATATTTTTTCTTGAATGATTGATACCGACAGCTAAAATCTATTTCGGCAGTCAAATCAATATACGAATAATATAATGTTGATAGATAGATAGATAGATTTATTGTCTTAGTTGTACAAAATACTTGAGAATAGCCATACGTAGAATTTTCTGTGTGAAATAATGGAATAATAAGATCTTAAAATTATTATTTAAAGATCAAACAACCACGGAATATAGCTTAGTAACAAATAATAGGTAGTCATATACTGAATAGGTCCATAACGTTTCAAAATAAATGGAACAATACGAAACATGTAGACTTTGGGAGACCCAATAAACTCTTCAGTATCTATCATACCGCTTTTAATTCAAACTTAACCATCGATAGAATAGAAGTAATCTCAGTTACGTAAAATAACGATTTTGATTTTGACAAGCAGTCCATTGTTGAAAAGCATCTTTTATTATAAAAATACTTAGTCCCCCAATTAGTAAACGTTTCGAATTTAGATCATTTTTTATGCGCAAATTCGTAATAAAAGAACTGTCAGTTATTTTAAAAGCAAATAATAACTTTTATTTATGAGCATGAAAGTGATAAAATGCAAAATATAGGCACTTTATTTACTTGTCAGAGAAATATAAAGATATCTATTTCAGATATAATATTTTCATTATAAAGAGACAATATTTAAATTTTATTGGTAAAAAGGAAATATATAACTTGTAAGAGAAAACTGTAATGCATTATAACCACGGCTTGTTTTCTCTCTCCTCTAGGGCTGAGCAATACTGAAAATCTAGATACATACTTGGAGTTATTCTACTGTTTTTACTGCGAGAATTCGATAGAGAGACTATTATTCTAAAGATATTTTATCTAAATAAGAAACTTGAGTAGCTTGTGGAGAACAGATTATATCTAATAATAAATGGATAGCGCTTTTCCACAAAACGAATTCACTTTCATTTAACTACAGTTTCCGACCAACTATGTTGCGATTAACAAAAATATGAACTATGCAGTGGTATTAAAAACCCTAATTTAACACTCTATATGAAAATTCTTGTACCTATATTGTTGTACCAAGATTTTCAATCTTATCCCTAGCGAAATAAAAAATGTTGCTAATTTTCAGCAGTCTTGTTAATAAATTTTTTATTCTCTAAATGATTTTTAATATATTGTGACTATATTTTGTTTATATTTGTGATATTGTATCATCTGCTATTTGTAACTGACTTCTCTTATTCAATTTTTTTTTTGGAGCAATAAATAATTTGAATTTGAACATATATAGAGCCTTGTAACGTAAATGGATCAAACATAGTTGTCCGGAAAATGTGATTTGATAATATTGTGTAGGTGGCTTGTAAAATTTTAATTATATTTCACTCGGTGCACACTGGAAGTGAAAAGTAGATCAATTTAAAATGCTAAATAATTAATCAAATCGTCCATTGAATAGACACTACGCTGAAGTAGAAGTTTTTTTAACAAGCTAGGATTTTTTAAAGGTCAGTTGGTAGATGATTGAAACATTTTATGGATAAAAATAAATGCCCCTTTGTTGAAAAAGCCAATCTATCATAGTATGGATTTTTAAGAAACAAAAATTTAACTTTGCCACACCATAGATAAATTATATGGTGTGGTAAACTTAAATTGTACCTATATAGTCATTGACTCTTATGCGTGAAAATTTATCGATAAAAATCCCAACCCTACTTTCTCCCTGCCTACTTTGAATTTAATTGCGTTCATATTTTATTACAGAATAATAAAATCTAAAGTTTAATCGTTATATTTTTGCAAAAGCTTGATACATAGCTGATTATCAGGGTATTTATGCATCTCACGTATTAATACTAAATCGTTACAAATAATTTTGATGTAAAAACCATTTTTGGTAGATGTACAGGATGGCCTATTAAGTAAAATTTATTTAGAATCATACACACCTGCATATGCAATTCTTCTTTTTATTTTAAGCCACCGAAGATATTGCCCTTCAAAATATCATCAATAGAAATGTCAGATTTCTGTTATCGAACGCCAGTTCTTGTAGGAACTTACGGATTGAGACTTGAAGACCAATTTTAAGGTTACAGTTCATCAGCTGTTCAATATGTCCCCTTATTCACCCGCATGACTCTATCGTAAATTATAGACGCGTCGACAACTTAGGTCGTTAGCGTGTATGACTCTATCTTACGAGCATATGAATGCGTGTGTAAAATATTCAAAAACCCGCAAGAAAATGAAATTACAGACAGAAGTTCTGTTACTAATACTAATAAGTATCCATTATAGTAGATTGTATATCTAGTTGCGTAATGAAGTATATTACTGACGAGTTAGTGACATTATGTTAAAATGAGCATAGCCAGTTTTAACAGTTACACGAGTCAAAATATCATTACGCACGAGGGTATTTTTTGCCATAGTCACTATAAAATACCTGCTTTTCACTTTATTTTTAGTATTTGACAGTTCATTTGTGTCGAAAACTTCATTTCTATAGGAGGCCGAGAGTAGTTGTCAGTATAGGTAATAGCGGGCGGATCAGGACGAATAAACATAAATCGCTATGGAAATGGTTTACTTTTTCACACTAGTGTGGAAACTAGACTTCCCGCACACCGGCCTATCAAAAGTCACTTTACATGTATACATAGGTGCATGCATGTCAAGCAGCTATTTTGTAGTGAGTATGTAGTGAGTATGAGTATGGACGAGTCATGCCTTTTAAATCATCCCATAAATAATTTCTTTTGAAATATCCTTAGTCCATTGTCAGAATCGGTTATAAGAATATTGTATTCTACTGTTATAATGGATTATATGGACTATATTTTTGTATATCGTGAGAGAAACACACGCAAACAGAGTCCAAGTTTAGGTAGTCATTAGCGTCAGAACCGCTGAACTGATAACACTGCATTGTTACGGCTGAATCTCTCAGATTTAATCATTTTTTCGTTCAGTTTTCATCATAACTTTATATATCCACGGTGAATACACTATTGTTGAATCGTCCTTCCACATCAGGACATTGACTTTCCAGACAGAAAACAAATTCATAGACTAAAAAAAGTGTGTGTGTCAGTTCCGACGCACGAGTGGAGTTTACTCCTTATCACAATGCAGTAGGCAAACATACATACAAAACAAAACATTAATAATAATAAATTCGCGGGAACTTGGATAAAAATAAGTTGATGCTAAATTTTTATCCAAGTTTTTTATCCAAGTTCTCGAGAATTTATTATTATTAATATTAAATCAACATGGATGAGACTCAACACATGGACAAAACAAAATGTTACGCTTTTTAGTTAACGCAAAAACGTTACGCTTTTTAGTTAACGCTTGTATAAATTTTACTCCTCATAAAATTTCCATACCGGGGGCCTTATATGAAAATCGATTCTTAAGGAGTAAACTCCAAAAACTATAGGGTGCGGTTTTATGAAACCACCGTGCAAGTGAAACTTTATTGCCATAACCCTAAACGCTTTTAACTCAACATCGCCGAAAGTATATAATTCTGTTTACGTGGTTTTGGTAATTTGAACCCTGATTAGTATGAAGACGAACGTAACAATCTAGATTCTATCGTTGGGTATTTGATGTGTTGCTCGACTCACGACTGGATATTCGTGCGATATTAGTTATGTAGACCTACAATATAGTTATGAACATAAACGTCACTGCTTTTCGATGTGTACTGGTCTAGTCGATCGCTTCGATTGGACGTGACGAGACGCTCGACATGCGTAACCGAACTAAAAAAACGATGCTAATAAAGTTTCACTTTAATAAATAAAAACTTAATGACGAAGATTTTTTGATAATATTTTTTGCGTCTTTAGAGAGTTTTTGTGCCTACCATTCCAAACATCTCAAGAATTCACCCCGGAGTATTTTTTACAAAAAATTTGTTCGTGTTTGTTTGTCAGCACGATTCCGATCAAACAGCCAAGCGAATCGAAATCAAATTTTGGTAAGATATTTCACACATAAGTAAGAAAAGTCCTACTGTTTTGGGAAAAATCGGCACATGCGCCGAAGCAATATTTTCTAAAATCTAAGGCATGCTTTTGGTTAATTTTTAGATGTAAAACCATACATTTTTGTGAGGGCCCGACGGGTAGTATAATTTATGTCTATAAAGTACCTACGTTATTGAATGAATTTTGCTCGTTCAAAATGTTTGACTCACAGTGCTGTCTCACAGTGCGGTCTCTTTTCATTGTAGTGGAAACGGAGAATTGAATAATTTAATGAACTGAATAATTAAATTCATATTTATAACTAATTTTATCGAAACATCGATATTAGCGAATATGTATTATGAACGTGGACTGAGATTGATCTGTCGTGGATTTATACTTTTGTACAGTAGTGCGTTTGTACCGTTGCGTTGGTTGAATTGGTATACAGAAAAGGAAATTAAAAAAGAATATTATTTAAAATAAATACAATCTTACGTGTCTAGCGTTCCAATCATTTGTTGAGTATATTCCTCACGTTTAATTTACAATGAATGAATGAATGAAATAAGTTTTTCATGGGGAAATATATTACAGAGATAACGGCGAGTTTATTAATCTAATTAATTGCTTATCGTTGGAAATCATTTTTTGTGGAAACGAAACGAATTTTCTATGAAATCATTTTTATCATTTTCATATAAAATGAATGGTTACATCTATTACATTATTGTGGTTATTTGTTAAAATATAGAAAAAACCGGTCAAGTGCGAGTCAGAGTCGCGCACCAAGGGTTTCGTACAATAATAAAAATAAGGAGTTAGGTATAGGAGTAAAAAATTAACAGATTTGCTTTTAAAAAGTTTTTTTTTACTTATATTTTATTTTGTTCTTTTTAGTGTTTCAAAATTTTTCCGTATCAAATTTAATTAAATTATACTTTAAAAGTAAAAAACATATACAAGTAAACTATATATTTGATGAATAAAAAAAAACAGAAATATTGCGATCCAAAACCCAGGATCGCACCAGAGACCTTTAAATCTTCAGTCAAACGCTCTCTCTCTTACTGTTCGTGAGATAGAGCCTTTTGACAGACGGACGGATGGACGGACAGACATCGTATAGGCACAGTAATAGGGTTCCGTTCGGAGGTAAAATACCTACTAGACATTACCCGCGGCTTTGCTCGCATATGTAAATATCAAAACACTCGTCATTCGCATTAGTACTTCTAACCCCTACTTCACACCTTCTAGGTTAAGAATTTACGGATTTTCCCCGTTTGTTTAGGGGCGCATCTGTAGTACTTAAATATATCGAATTTGAATTTGTAACATCCCCTTTCTGAATCAACGCATCCTATTTTACCAATATGATTCTCCATCGGTATGGAGAATTATAAATGTCTCAAAATATTTTTTCAAAATTCTTTCTATTATCAAAATTTCAGTGGAATGATTGAGAATAGATTACAGACGCTCAACAGTGGAAATTGCAAGAAATCCCTTACAAACCGGTAACGATCCATTTGATAGCAAAATCAGTAAGCCTAGAGTCCTCATTTATTTATTTATTGCAGATTATAGACGCTCGACAACTAAGATCATTAACGTCTAATTACATCAAATTCAATTAAACGACATCACAAAACATCCATTAGCGGAGATGGGATTCGAACCCACGACAGTTTGATTTAAAGCTCAGCACGCTAACCGTTACACCAACTCATTACTGAAACAAACATTTAAAAAAACATTCAAATTCGTGGTGAACGAAAGAACATTTCACAATCAGGTTTCAGATTCACACACATACATACCTACGTCACGCGGAAAACCTCTTTTCTTGACGTTTTAAGAGTGAGTTTAAACCTCTCGGACACTATTTTTCAATCTCATCACCATACTCTTTTACGGAACATGGAAATAATAATTATATATATTTATTTAATCAAGTTTTGTGTTAAAATAACTCAAAACAGTATTTATTTCATTTTGTTGAAATTCATAAACATGTCCGTTGCTTTCAACGTTGTGTGTGTACTGTGTGTATTAAATTCTTCGCTAGCAAAAGGTAAGTACTATATTGTATAAATTTAAATATATTCAAATGTCAGTGTTTGAAGAGAAACCATTATTATATACAAGGGCGTCGCCAAGGGGGGGCAGGGAGGGGCAGTTGCCCCCTCCTAGAGATCAAATGTAGCTAAACCTAAATAATTTTAATGATAAAGTGGTTGAAAGTTTTGCAAAAAATCCCCGCAGGTTATGTTTTAATTAAATATTATTTTTTGTTAAAATAAATAATTATTACTGTGTTTAAAAGTTTGATTTAGTTATTGTGCTGTCGAGGGCTTGTGAAGTTTTATACATTGATATTAGAACCGTTCTTATTACAATCGTCATCGAGGCAAAGACTTCCAAAGTGTAACGCTTCATGCTCTCGGCGTTCATATTTTTTATCCTCCATAATATTGCCCCATTGCCCCCCCCCCCCTTAGTCATAAGCTGGCGACGCCCTTGATTATATACATGTATATAAACAATATTTGATCAATAAAGACAGTGTCAGTGAATTTAAAATGACGTCTAAACAGTTGAACGTATTTTCAATTCAATAATGTCTGTATTAATAATTCGTAGGTATGCCGACGTTTGTCAACAGAAGGTTCTCGAAAGTCGAAATATTTTTACTTCTTACCTCTACTATGGTAGGGAAGTAATGGTTTTAGTCCGAAAAAATATTTAGAAATTTTAACAGATCTTCACGTTTTGATACCCTAGAAATCTTTTAAGACCATTTTCTGACTGATGTCTGCATGTGTGTGTGTGTGGTTAATTTCTCGCCTTCGATATCGTAAAAACGGAACAACATACGGACATGCTGTTTATTCCATTGTTTTTATCAACCTTTAACTTAAATCTGATTAGATTTTGAGCCAAATCGGTTCAGTGGGTCCTGAGATATTAAAAAAAACGTTCTCAATGTCACGTATTAACATAGGTAAAAAATTATAAATGAATTCTAGTAGTTAATGTTATAATATGAAAAAAATTTCAATATTTATTTCTCTAAAATGTATAATTTTCGAGAAAAAAATATTTTACTAAAAAAAAATTGTACGTAAATCAAGGTAACCATGATTTTTGCTATAAGTTAGCCATCAATGAACAAATAAGATGGCCACGTTTTTTTTTTTCAAAGAATAAAAAAATATACTAATGCATACGTAATGCATTCATTTATTTAAAAAAAGAGTGTTTATTTCTTGCAAATAAATGCTTTGTATCTTCCCTGTATAGGTACTTGTCGCGCACGACCAGAATGAGATAGACAATACACAAATTTGAACGTTGAGGTACTTGAAGGCCATTGTATTCGTTATCATGGTAATTTTTAGTTAATTATTGTTTACTAGGTGGTAAGTATAGGACTGGTCATCAGTCGAATTTTTTGATTATAGCATTACTACACCTTTACACATGGTTGGTATTTTCTTGGTAGACTTCGGATAGTGGTCTCCCAAATTTATAATGAGCGGCGGATGGAATATTATAATTATTAACTATAAAAGGTTAGAAGAGATTAGAAGATCTTACTATTCGAAATGTGACTTTTATTATGACACTGAATATTAAAAAGTAATCACAAAACATTTAATCACGAACACATGTTAGCATCATCAGGAGATGATAAAAACTAATTTTAATCATATCCTGATGATACTAACATGGTAGGTATTCAAGCTAACCATTAATTATATTTTGCAAATTTTAGACGAAATTGTACTTTATTCGTTACAAATTTGTTTTCAAGATGAATTTGTCTTTGAACGTGCCAAGCTGTCGAAATATTGACAAGCACTGATGTGAATTGTTTAAAGAGAAATGTTGACAGGTCGTTGATGCGTTTTTGTTTGTATTAATGTAGATAATAATGTCAGGTTGTCTATTGAATATTATTATGTGTATATTCTGTTTCAATTATTGATTTATGATATGAAAGAAAATAACTAAACTTTTTATGTATTTCATTATTTCAACTATTTTGATAGGTGAAGTACAGGGCTTGCACAAATGATGCTCTCGATTTGACACGCATATAACTTACGTTTAATGAAATTCACATACATAAAATGGTATAAATGGCCGTGTAGTAAAACCATTCGCCAGCAGAGCCTGACCTTTGGACATTTCTTAAGTATATAGGCCGCTTTAAAAGATTATCGTATAAATATGTTAATTTGTTTAAAAAAAATGTGAAATGTCGAAATTTTATGGTCCTGCCATTGGACCTACGCGACGTCAATATTGTCACCTATAGCAGCTTTATATTTCATTAAATCAAAATACAGAAAATCTATAAGTTAGTTACGGAAATATTATAATTAACAAAGAAATTATTAGTCCTATCTGTAAATAAAATCACATATTAGTGAATAACACAATATATCAGACGACATAATATTATCGCCATGATATTTAATAGAAGGCTATAATATTAGAAAAATGTAAATTTCACTGTCGGGACTTGAACCCGAAACTCCCGATTACGCGTCAGGCAAGTTTCCAATTACTCCACAGTGCCAACAGTAGACAATTTTAATTTCTCTTATATATACACAATGTACAGCAGAAAGCATATACTGCGAGAGCTATTTTTATAAATGGCTGGATGCCTATTATAATCAAATCAAAATACAGAAAATCTGTAAGTGAGTTACGGAAATATTATAATTAACAAAGAAATTATTAGTCCTATCCGTAAATAAAATCACATATTAGTGAATAGGCATCCAGCCATTTATAAAAATAGCTCTCGCAGTATGTGCTTTCTGCGGTACACTGTGCATATATAAGAAAAATTAAAATTGTCTACTGTTTGCACGTAATCGGGAGTTTCGGGTTCAAGTCCCGACAGTGACATTTACATTTTTCTTATATTATAGCCTTCTATTAAATATCATGGCGATAATATTATGTCGTCTGATATATTGTGTTATTCACTAATATGTGATTTTATTTACGGATAGGACTAATAATTTCTTTGTTAATTATATTTCATTTGTTAATTTATGCACACTATAACAAATCCAATTATTCTTTGGCAGAGGATGGTCATGACCAAGATCTCGTCTTAAAAATTACATAAAACTTCCTATACGGCAAGCATCGACATGGATAAGTTTTATACCCATTGAATTTGGCACAAAACTCTGTATAATAAACTGCCCCCAACTTTTAAAAATGATGAAATAAATGTTGAAACATACAAAAACACGTTTACTGAAAAATGCATTTTATAGCATTTACGAATTTCTAGAACCATGTATCTCTACTGACTGCAATACATATTAAATATCTACTATCTATCTAACTATGTGCCTATACTATGTATTTACAAATACCTATACACTAATTACGCTAAAATATATGTATTTTTGGTAATTGGAATTACGATTAAAAAGTTTGCACTGTTTATTTTGAAAATACTACACATTATACATATTTTCACGTTTTAAAAACGTTAGACTAAAGTTAAATTATTTTCCAGTTTATTAAATATTTAACATGCTTTGTAAACTGTGCAGCAACGAAGCTTTAGGCTATGAAAGTTAAAACCAAGCGGTTATTTTCTATTGCGTTTTTAATTTTTCTTAAAAGTTGAATAATATTATAATATAATCAGTTTTGCAAATATAGCTTTAAAAAAATTTCTCAGAAATAGATACACAGGGTGTTCAAAAATTGTACCGACAAATTTCTGAAGATGATTCCATAGATCAATTTAAGAATTTAAATCACACATTTTTACTTCATTATTTCGCAAAGTATTTATTCGATTCGTTTGAAATTTTGACAGATTGTTGGGAAGGTCATTTTGAGTAAAAAATCTCCTGTAAACATAGGTCATTTTTTATTTTGTTATACGGAACTAGAATTCAAACTTTAATTAATTAATGTTACACTAAAAAATTGCAACTATACCGTAGATCTCTAACTAAATAAAATAGGACCTGTGTTCACATAATATTTTTTACTCAAAATTACGTAACTTTTTCAAACTGTTGCCTTGAGAAAATTATCAATTACTTTTTATAACTTTGGGTCTTCAATGATACTAAATAGTTACAGGTTGCTACAAATTCTGTGATAGCAACAAACAGTAAATTGTTACAATCTACCCCTGCCGAGACACAAACCAAGTACCTTCTAGCTTCATATAGGTACCACTAAGGCTACCGACTGGTTGACGAAAGCACTTGTTGTTTACTCTTATATGGGTAATTTGTCCGGCTTCATTTTTATGACAACAGAAGTTTATTAACAGGGATTTGGTATCGTCAATATAAACCGTCGTTAGGAGTTGCCAACCTATTTACCGCCATCGTAAAATGTGATCACGATAATATTAAATAGAATTACTGTTCGGGAGATTAGAAAATCGTTTCCAAGTTACAATTAAAATTTTATATCCTTTGTAGTCTTAAAGACTCACAGTCAAAAATTTCAGTAATATACATATACTGTCCTTATAACATCTTGCATTATTAGTTTAAAAAAATTGACGTACATTTTTTGGTAGCATAGATGTGTGTGCATTAATCCCCCTATATTATTAATCCCCCTATATTATTAAACGAGTAAATCTTGTATATATGTTTCTATGTATAATATATGTTTCTATGTATCTATATAAATATTTTCTCGAAAACGGCTCTAACGATTTTGATCAAATTTACCGAAAAGGGGTTTCGGGGGGCAAAAAATCGATTTAGCTAGGTCTCATCCCTGGAAAAATTCGTTTTCCTATCGATTTTATCATTTTTAAAAACGGTTTTTTGACCTGTCAAAACATTGTAATATCGTGAGTAGGCTTTGGAGAAAACAAACTTTCATTATTTATAAATGTCAAAATACTCTGACAGAATTTTTAACTTATTAAAATAATCCGTGAACTATTTGTATAGTAAAAAATAACAGAAATAAAAACTAAACATAATTATGTAAGTAGTTTTAACTAATATTTAAATAAATAGGTACCTAAGTATGTTTTTTTATATTACCTATATAAAATATGTATATTATGTACGTTAAATATAGTATGACGTATAATCTTACGTAGACTTTTTTTTCTCAAAAACGAATAACGATTTTGATGAAATTTACAGAATGGGGATTTTTCGGGGCGAGAATCGATCTAGGTAGGAATCTTGGTCCCAGAGGGGAGCAATTAAAAAAAAGGGTTTTTTTATTTATAACTCGGTCAATTGTCAGATCGATTCGAAGCCTATTTCTACATAGATTTTGTATAATATATCACAAGGGTTAAAACTGTAAATGAACACTAATATAAGAAGTGTCTTGCACAATATGTAAATAATGACAAACAGGCGGCCCGAATGGCCGCACTTCTGGCACCGCGAGTCTATGTAAAAACACATCGATTTTTGAAAACTATTGTTAAGATACATACAAAAAAGTTTTGTTTAAAAAATTGCACGGCAGCCCGAAGGGCCGCACTTCTAGCGACGCAGGCATGCAGTATATCAAAACACATCGATTTTTAAAAACTATGGTGAAGATGCATGCAAAAAAGTTTTGCGCTTCAGGTTTATAGTCTGACGTTTGTTATTAAAAGATATAATATGAATTCTATTTCTTCGAAAATCGATTTTTGTGTTTTTCAGTAGGTACCTTCTATGCAAAAAAAATATTTGAAATTTACTGGAAGTTGCTAAGATGACATCACAGAGAAAAAGTACGATAAAGTTGATATTGAATGTTTAAAAATGGATTATTGAAACGGCAACGGGCAAGCAGAATTTCATCTGATTCGAACATTTTTACAAGATATTCAATCTATGAAAATCGGTTTTTGCGAGTTCTTCAGTCAACAAAACAATAACGGCGGTAGATTTGAAAATGGCGACCTAAGTAATATTTACAGGAAAAAATGCTTGATTCAAGTTGATACTTAGTTTTTACGCTTAAAAATACACATAGGTATTTAAAATATTTAACAGAAACAATTATTTAAATTATGTTTCAGAAATAAATTCGTTTCGGAATAATATTCTGAGAAAATAATATCTCACAGCATACAAGTACCTACTATTTTTTTGAACTCATCCGAGCAAAGCTCGGCACCCAGATATTTAATATTATAGTAGTACGTTACGTTACGAGTATATAATGCAGTATTATGGGCATGCAGCAAAAAATGTGAAACCAACAAGTTCGAGATAATTTGTGGCTTTGCGTAACTATTGAAAGATAAGGATACCTTGGACAAAAATAAGCAAAAATAGTTGTAGCGAAACCTATCAAAATGGCATAAAAAATGAGATGTTACCGCGGCCATATTATGTTCTATGAAGGTCACACATTTGTATATTTTTTTAATCAAAAAAAAATGATTTACTTAAAAAATATAAGTTGTAAATTTATGAAACACTATTAGCACGTCATAAATTTCAAGAAACTTTTTGAAATTTATAAAAATATATAAAAACGTTTATTTTCTAAATAAAAAAAATTAGTAAACTTACGAGATCGGTAGTGCGCCAAACAGAACTTTTACATTTTAATTTTCACGAAACTCAAAAAATCCCATTTAGGTAGGGTGCACAAAAAATTTACGAGATTTTGCTAGCAAGCTATTAAATCAATGAAACTTAAAAATTTTAACTTTTTCAATTTTCATTAAATGATTAAACCCAAAAAGTTTATTAATTAAAATTTTTTGATTAAATTAAATAGACACTGGTACGTCAATTGAAATTTCCAAAATTTTATATAGCTTCACAATATCACTAATTACATAAGCAGTATTTTTATATTAAACTGATTACCAACAAAACCCGATGGAACGGTACCGTAATTTAATATTTTTACTTTTTCCCTTCTAATCGAGAACTTTAAATAAAAACAATACGTGGTGGTATTTAGAGTAGAGTAAACTTTTGTTGTATAAAAAACTGCACACTGACCGCGAGGACAAAAACTTGGACTATGAATGTTTAATTAAATAATGGAGGCATGGCTACATTAAAGTACGATTACACAAACTGTTACATAATGCGAGCAAAACAAAAGCTTATCGCGGGCAAGCTAGCAAAACCTCCTCTCTTAAATTTTGTAGAAAATGAAATAAGTTGTTAAATGTCATTGAAGACTGTAAATATATATAAAAATCATTTTCGAAATGTATTTTTTTTTTTGGTGGCAAAATCCAAATTTTGACATTTAAATAACAATTGGGTCTAATTATATTATACTACTACACTAACCTCATAGTTCAAACTCCCACCGTACAAAAGTCTACGGGATAGATAGATATTGTAAATTATATATGCTCGACAACAGAGGTTTATGACTTCTGTTGTCGAGCTTCTATAAAAGTCTACTGGACAACACTATTAAAATTTTATTAGTGAATTTAACAGATAATATGATGGAGAACATCAAGTCAGTGGCAGATTAATTTAATTTTTTTAAAAATAATTTTTTATTGTCAGTATCTCGAATATGGCTCAACACTACTCACTTAATGAAATTTATACACATTATAGAAAAATAGCAATTATTTACAATTTTTATTTTCTGCCTTGCAATTTTTTTTGCATACCTGACCTAGACCTCTCCCTAAATGAATAAATTTTCATTGTGAGGTCTGCCAGGTATGCAAAAAACAAATTGCAAGGCAGACAATGACATATTGTAAATAACTGATCTTTGTACATAATCTCTATAAATTTTATCTTGTAGTGTTGAGTCGTGTTCGAGATATTGCCAATAAGAAAGCATTAAAAAAATTAAATTAGTCTGCCACCCATTTTATGTTCTCCATCATATTATAGTTAAATTCACTGATATTTTATTTTAGTAAAGTAGTGTTGTCCAATAGACTTTTGTACGGTGGGAGCTCGGTCTGTCATGGACCACATTTCAACAATATTTAAGCCCACTTTCAGTTGTAAAATTCAAAATATCACATTCGGTTTCGATAATTAAAATAGTTTAGTTTAGATTACCTACTAATTTTACTCTCATATAGAATACAATCGCGAGTTGTATGGACACAGCCATAAATCGATAGCGTTGCATAACGAGGTACCGCAACGCAGAACATGCTATCTGAACATGGTACAGGCGTACCCTGCTTAACGCTTTTTCACGCTGCGCTATTGATTTCGGAAATATTTTAATGTACCACAACCAGGCTGGCGTCAGTATCTTCAGTTTTTTCCCCAGCCATGTCAAGTCCGCCATGTTTTCAGTTGCACCGTAAAATAGTGAATAAACCATCTATATATTTAAAACACAAGCCCTATTTCTCTAGACAATCCGCCAGCAACCCCTGCTCAACCGGTTGACGTAATTTTTTTTTAAACTGAGGCCTTTAGTCCACAGATATGTTATCGCTATTTTTTTTGTTTGGTGAAATTTCTTTAAAAGGGGTGATTTCAAGCGATAATAGTAAAAATGACGAGGGGGGGCAGTGGGGTGAAGAGAAACGTAAACAGAGAAAATCCATCGGCGTTCACGATACATGAGTGTGAGAGAAATGCAAATATGTACGCATGTCGTGGATAGACTATGCAAACAATAAACAATGAAACAACTTGACAGTTGTACATTTTAATTTTTAGAGCCCAGATTTTAATAGGGTTATATTGACAAAATTTCCAAAAGTATTTAAAATTAAACAATAAAGATGTATATTGGCAAACATTTTTTTTTTTGGCGATAGCCTTTACTAAACCATTGTTCTTTGAAGACAGTGTTAAGTCGTCGCAAAAAAGTTTTGCACGGGTACACTATTTATTATTTATTTGATAAAAAAAACATATATTTTATAAATTACGACAGGAATATTTGTTTGGCCCCATATAGCATTCAATTAGATTTTAGAGTATTTATTTTTCCAGGAACGCTTCACTAGCGTTAAGTGGGGTGTGCTTGTATATAATTACACAGTGGATCAAAACGAAAAATTTTTTTAAGCAATGAGACAAATACATTGTTAAAGATGAAAGAACTTTCTTTAAAAAATAGTAGTAATAAACAAACATTTTTAAGTGCACTTTGATAGGTTTGAAACTGGTTTAGTTGATAATTATTTATTGACACAAAGAAACTTGACAGATCTGTGTCTTGAGATAAAAATCAAGTTTCTGTTTACATCCATAAAATTTGTTCACTTGAATTATTGACATCTTGATCTATAAATTCAGAAAGTCGGTAGCGTGAAAATTAATGCTTTTCAAACCAATCGAAGTTTTGATAATAAAAATTTAGAAGTTCAGATAAACAATCGGGACCGAGAGTTTTCATATGGAGTGTTTTTTTTAATGAAACAAAGCTTCAATTGTGGTTAATATTTACCGTATGCGTATTGTAACTTTGCGTTGTAATAACATTGGTGGAAAACCATGAATACATCCATTATTTTTCATAAACGTTTGACGTTTATATATACATACGAAATATTGATACAAGCTAAAACTAACGGAGCTTACAGAATTTCAGTCCGTGTATAAAGCTCTGCATAGCGATCACAAATGGCATCAATAAGTCATTGATCTGCATTGTCGACATAACAAAACAAAAACCGATCTACAGAAACAAAAGAGAGCGCCAGTATATGTGTACGTTTTTCATCTGTCTTTCACTGAAACAATACAAATGTGTAAATGTATATCTAAATATGTATTAACATGAGCGAGCTTTTAAAGCTTTGCAAGCATTTTATTTTTATTTCGACTGAGAATGGCTGTGTCACTGATCTCCTTGGACAACGAATGCATACAAATCTATAAAAGAAAAAGAACTTAAAAAGCTTTGATAAAGCTCCCGATACCGATTACAAATAGTAATACCTCCACTTGATTTGCATTCTCGACGGAGAACTCTATCAAACGTTGCTTTGTTTTCATTCTTAAACTTTTCATATCGGTAAAACTATCATATACATACATAGTATGTTCATTATTAGCTCAGGGTTGAACAAATTATAGTTGTTCACTGCAACTGCACCATTTTCGTACTTTTTTAGATTAATCGATAGATATTGTAGACTATGGACGCTCGACAACTGAGATCATTAGCGTCTGTTAAAACATATGAAAAAGTCACAATCTTTAATTCCGTTTAGATAAGCACAGGCTACTTTTTACCCGGCTATGAATTGGTTAACATAAGGGTTCCGTTAAAAACATCATTAAAGTGAGCTAAATCGCGGGTAATGACTAGTTCTTTATAGTTTTTAATTTAGGAATTAAAAGTTAAATTAAAATTTAAAAAGTTGCCCAGACTTGTATTAAGGAGAGCCTGGGTTCGGATTCCTACCGTTTCCCGGGAAAAGGAATTTTTCTATTGGATATTTTTATTGATGTTTGGCTTTTACCAATCATTACAGATATTAATTATTAGGATGGTTTGGTATAATATGGTTGATTATTTTGCCATCTGTGTTCACGAAGATTCTAACATTATTGTAATTATCCGTCATTATACAGCTTGCACTTTGAACTTAAGTAATCGATAGCATTCTTAATCGTAGATTATCTCACTCAAAATCTAAATGAATAATACTTTACCTACATATATTTATCTACAAAATCTACGATGATTAAGTACCTACTTGATTTGAATTTACAGTTTAAATAAAAAAATTATTTTAAAATCAAACAAAAAATTAATTACAAAACTATTGTGCCATTTTTAATTAAAAATTCAAAGCCATCAATTGATTGAAAATTTATTGATTAAAAGTTTGCAAACTGAAAAAAGTAAAATTTAACTTTTTTTAAAATTTTATTAAATTGTATAGATGTCAGTTTCTGATTGACTGATCGGAATAGATTGTTTTTCATTGACTCCCATTTAAAGTTTTCTTATTTAATTACATACAATATAACAAATGTTTGAAAGCGAATGTTTTTTATTTCTTTGATGAAACTTTTCTTGTTTCCAAAACGCGCGTCTGATTTGGAATCCATGGACTATGGGATGCGGTTACAGAGATCGGAAATCAACAACAGCATCTTATACATTTTTGGTTACAAGGCAAAGTAAAAAACGGATTTTTTTTAAAAGATAAGATTTTATTGTCTGCACAAATATAAAAAATTTTTAATTTGTTACATAAATTTACAATTTGTTACATAAATTACGGAATCTATATATTAACATGCATATGAGTTATTAAGCCATATGCACAGATTAGATTATTTTGATCAAAATGTTAGCAAACATTATCACACCAGAAAAAATGAATTTTCAATTAAACACAAAACAACATTTTTTGAAAAAAGTTCTGTGTACACTGGTCATAAAATGTACCTAAAGTTACATGAAAATTTGAAAAAGATAAAGAACACAAAAAAATTCAAAAATGAATTAAAAATATACTTAATTTCTAAAGTTCCATATCATTTCAACGATCTATTATAAAGAATTCTGTAATTTGACGTTTTGTATACCGGTTGGTCGCTGCAAATAAAATTCTATTATTATTATTATTATTATATTAATTGTATATTAATGTAATATCATTGATTAAAATATTTGATTAAATTTAGAGGGATTCTCAGATTTATCCCATTAATATTAAATCAGTTTTTTTATTTGAATCATTTTACAGATTTCGTTCTCTTCATATTTTTAAGTTGAGGAATTTTGTAGATTCACCCACCAAATGTCGTACAATCCATTTTGGTAATATCAATAAATATATCAATCAGAGGTTGGCGGATGATCGGTTATTTGAATCTTGCTTTGGTGTTTTGGTTAATTTACTATAGGTACTCCAATAATTTATTGTTGTTCCTGAATTACAATAATTATCCACTAGTAAGTTTTTCATTGCAATAGCTTTAAGAAACTTAACAAGCGTTAGTGAACGATGGAATGAGCGAAATTCATTCACCAAAACGAAATCGACAAATTCCACTTTGCCTTATGGCCACACACATATATATTAAAGCTGCGACCTGGTTTGAGAAAAGGGAGGAAGAGAGAAGACTGTTTGAACGTAAAAATGCCTGAAAGTCTGTCGAGATTTATTGTTGCGACCGACGTCCTCGCTGCCAATCGATACAAAAAGCTTTACATATGTACCAAAACCTCATTTACTTTTAACTTTATCCAACGTTTCGGACTGCACTTCATAGGAAATGTTAATATTTGCTCGAACTGCAGCGTTCTGACAACTAATTACAACATCCTGGAAACGATAATTATTTAAACTTCAGATGGTATTAAACGAAGCTAACAAAGTAAAGTCACGACGATAACCAAATTAGAGCAACTTGTTAGCAATCTGACTACTACAAGTTTCGCGTTGCAGTTAAGTCTCGATATCTCTCTGGTGGGAGATGTAGCGTTGCAGTGGCATCGCAGTTGTATATTGCGGGTGGGAGAGCAGTCTAATTTAACATCTTAGTGTCGCATTAAGCCTGTTTTCGTTTAGAATTCAGATACATTTTTGACTGCAGATCAGGCATTGTTCGCCTGACATTACAGAGTAAAAATGTGCGCCTTTGTTTAATTAAATGAGCGGAGTTTTTGAAATGTAATTGTTTATGTGCGTCCTCAACGTTTAACGTTTGCGTTAAATATTTAACGCTAACAGATTAACCATTGCAACCAAATTATATATTATTCTGTAAATGTCAATAAGTAAACTAAATTTTACTATATTATGAAGTATTATGTCCGTCTTGTGACTTCTTGTGATTTATCACTACGCGTTTCAGCAACGAGTTGTCATCTTCAGGCGTGGTTAATTATTTTTTAAAAACGCACATTGAGTATTCGTAACACTATATAATATTATGATGCTAAGCACTGTGTATTATGTCGTGGTTTGTGAAGTACTGATTTAAATTTCGAGATTTTATGATTTATATAGTAGGTAGATGAAATGGAAATGTGAGTATGTGTGTGTATGTGTGTAGAGGATTACTGAGTATTGGGTGTTTGTCTGTTGTAATTATTGTGTCGTACATTATGTTCGATTTTAGTGTTAGTTTGTCATTAAGAATGTCGGTATTGTCGAATTTTGTTGCTTTATACCCAACACTCTAAAAATGTATTTTAAATTTTACTGTGTAAGTTTTGAAGATTGCATAAGAAGTTAAACTTCCTTCGAGTGTTGCGACACACACAATTTTTTTAATTATATAAATTCTAACGTCTATTAAGTCTTTAAATATATGTTGTTCTATTAACATATTGTAGCAAACCCCAAGATGTTATGCCGCTGGCGACAACAGAAGCATCGAGAATAAGTCACAGTGGCGAGCCGTGGAATGGTGTCGAAGATACGCGTACCTGCCGGAATGTTCTCGAAAACGCTAGAAGCGCTGTGCTTAAGCCACGTAGCTCTATATAAGCAGTCACCGTAGTCAAGTCTGTCGTGAGACAGTGTGGATTTGAACATAAATACGGCATATAAATAGTTATTGTTCAGTGTTATTAAAGTGCTTCACTTTGTTTAAGAATTACTGTTCGTTATTATTATCGCTTGATTGTTAGCACTGACATACAGTTATTGTATTTGAATTGTTGTTACATTTTTAATCATTGTAAATAAATAATTTATTCCGCCCACGTAGAAAACAGTTTTGTTACAATATAATTATAGAAATATGTTCACGCCTGTATAAAAACAAACATTCAGAAGAATGTCTGACCTAGATGCACATTTGGAGGAATGTATTTGTACTATCAACTAATTGTTGTTGAATGGCAATTTTACTTATCGTAACTAAAATGTCGCATCATCCAGTGTAATATATGTCCTGTTTGTATGTAGCTCCCGCACTCCACAGTGTGTCGCTGGTGCATCAGACGACAGTGTATAAGTAATTTATGTGGACGGAGCTAACCAAATAGTAAGCTAACGAGACAGTGAAAGCTGAATTAGAATTACTGCATTGCATTGTGTCTGCACACTAAATCATTGATTTGCATTAAAACATCACGTCAAGCGCTTTGGTGTCATTAATTATAAATACAGAACACATACGATTATTGTCAGGGCGTACATGAGTATCAAATGTTTTAAAAATTTAAGACATACAGTACGTTCAAGTGGAGTGAAGCGGATCAAGTTCGCAAGTTTTAAGCTTGTTTTAAATATAAAGAATAGACTGATGAAGGTTGAAGAAAAAATCTTCCATGGCATATGGATCATTAAAACGCAACACTGATGTTGGATTTAATTCTATTTCGATAGATGTTTCTGTCATCCTCAGAGATTGTTAAAACAAATTATTCAATGAAATTTAAAATTGAACAATGTAAGGTACTAAAAATATTCTTATGAATAAACATACGCCATGGAAGAATTTTTTTCATCAGTCATAGAAATTTGTAGAAAATTCTCAATAAAGAATATAGAACTTTACACAAGACCAAGGTTTTTTAAGGTATTGTCGCGACGATGAGATGAGACGGAGACGACACCTGTTTAACAATATTGGGTCGATACAGTGACTATACATCGAGACGCCAGTCAATAATTTGGAAAAAGTATAAGTAAAGAAAATATTTTATATAGAACTTATCATGAGCCTAAAGAACTCTTCAAATCATACTCTATACGACCGTAAAAATGAAAGTAAAATCGGTCCAGTGGTTTCTAAATAAATTGAAAACATAGACAGACGCAAGATGCATTTTAGATAATTCGGTATTGTACCATTTTTCGTTGACTATTGAAATAGATTAATGGGGAAAATATCAATAAATAAGAAAGATATAATTACTTAAAAACTGTTAAATTCGAATGTTTTCGACCACATACCGAGTTCACGCGAACAATTCGTGCCGTTATCAGCCTGTGTCTGTACATATTCCAAGCAACAATAAGATCTAAAACTACTGAATCGATTTAAGTAAAAATTATATAGGACCACCTCGACATCTTTCTGAACACAACGGAATCGAAATCATTCAAATCGGTTAACCCATTGAGAAATTAAGGCTGAACATACATGAAAAAATGATATTTGATAAGTAGAAAAAAACTACTGAACCGATTTAAATAAAAATTACATGGGACCATTCCGCCATCTTTTTGAACACAAAAGCATTGACATTTTTCAAATCGGTTAACCCCTCAAGAAGTAAAGGCTGAACAAACATTTTAAAAGTTATTTTACCCGTCCAATTTGTAACCTCCTTTTTTGAAGTCGGTTAAAAATATTGTTTACTTTTGTACAATAATTTTTTTATAGATCATGTTATGTGACTTGTCGTTTTTGCCTACCCTGCAATAGTATAATATTATAGTCAACTAAAAAGCCTATATGTATTAAGCTTTAGAGAAATTCTGATATCTTTTCTTCTTTTTCTATTTCTTCAAGTTTAGGATTCTAACCTGTCACGTCGGTCGTAGAGATATCTTGCTTGTTATTGATACACCGTAAGCTTTAAAGACTTACATAATATGTACGTGTAGTAGCGCCGCCCCGGTGCTCTGTGTTCAGTTTAAGCTTTTGTCGAAATTTATTTTTATATGAAGCTTTTGTTACTTTAATATTTTTTATAGCTACATTTTTTATACACTTTCTTTAGCAACAATGGAAAGCTTTGTATTAAATATATTCTAGAAAAAAAAGATATTGTATTACCTGAGTTTTTCATCCAAGTATTCAGGTAAAGCTGCTAAAGCAATAATTTTTTGTGGAATATATTATATAACAATATACACTAAAGATGCTTCGATGTATAAAAAGAGAGGATAGTCTACATTATATTTGTGGCCTGCGGATATAAAATTAACACTGAAAATTTTATTTTTACTTTCAATAAAACTACGCAATTTTTCAGTATTTTTAACAGTCCCGAGCAAACAGAATTATACTTTTTTTCCAAATTGTTGGTTTTTTCTTCTAGTAGCGCCGTATCTAGAAGTCCTGGCCCCCTTGGTGAATGGAGGACTTGGCGCCTCTGGTGAAAGTAGGATTTATTCAAAATAAGACAAAACAGCGTAATTTTTACAAACGGCTTTAATAGCCTAAGGACTATTTGAAATTTGTATTTTGCAATAATTCTGTGTCCTCCGGTGCCATCCACGCCTACCCCTATAGATACAGTGCTGTTTTCTAGTATTGATAAACTATTATATTATTATACAAGTTTTTACACGCAGCTTTGCTGGCGTTAATATTAGCTCGCTGATGATCTTAGATGTCGATCGTCTATAATCCACAATATTAATACAAGTTTTATAACCAGAATAGAGCCAGACAAAACGTGTTCCATACTTTGAGTTTGGGTAGGTACCAAAAAACAAGCATTCTGGAAACGCATTCTGCCATCAAATTGCAGAGAAATAATCGTAAAAGCGCAAGAAAACGAAATAAAGACAATTTTATTTATTAACTTCCCATTGTAAGTTATTGTAATGAGTCCGAAAATCGAAATCAAAATGTATAACAATTTTTATCTTTCAAAGTCACTACACTATTTTTACACTATTTTTAGAAATATGTCTCTGTGTGTGTGTGTACGTACGTACGTATGTGTTCATTTCTTTCTAAGACGAAATGTCGAGAATGAAAAATGATATCGACTACGTTAGGGTGCCAATCGACGCGTATTAACGTAAATATGATCTGAAAGAAATTTTTTCAAAATCGGTTCAGCCGTTCTTTTTTCTTAACCAAATAGACTCCAAAAAAGTAGATTTTACACAATATCTCGCGAATAAAAAATTATATCGACTTCGTAAGGGTGTCAATCGAGGCGTGTTAACGTCATTTTGATCCGACATAAATTTTATAAAAATCGGTTCAGCCGTTTTTTATTTTTTTAATTATTGTTAAAAATAAATAATAATTATGTTTTAATGATTAAAATGATTACTTTTCTGTGTAATATCTAATTTAATTTTTATTATCAAATATTTATCAAACTGGGAAGTTCGTCGTGTGGACCTCAAGGGTCACACTTTAGTCCTAATAAACGACCCACCTCACGGCTTGTTTGTATTGATATTGTATTGAGCTCAACAAAATATAGTAACTACATAATTATATGTACAAGTAACTAAAATGTTAACAAGATGAAACAAAAACAACTAAATGAGCCTAATTGTCTTCAGGAAACTTTTGGTATCGATTGAACAGCTGTCGATTTACATAGGAAAACTTAGTTCATTTAAAGCGACCGTTCTAATTGGAAACGTTGATAAACTTTTGAAAAGCTTTTCAAGTTGTTCACAATTTGAAAAAATATAGGTGTCTAATCTGATACTGCCAAGAAACTGTTAACTAAAAGAAATTTTCCGTTAACAGGCTACCGATCCGTTTGATATTTAAGTTTGATGTAATAGATAGATAGATAGATAATTTTATTGTCAATAAGAGATACATAGATCTTTATGACACGTCAAAATAAAATTTGTTAAACACGATATTAATTATTTAAGAAAATTCATTCACACTATAAAATGCATTTTCCAGTAAGAGTATTTTTATATTTTTTTTGAAGGTATTCATTTCGTCAACTTTTAAACTTACCGGTAGTTTGTTGTACAGAGTTGCTGCGAAAATCGATGGGCAAAACTTATAAGCGTCAATGCTTGCCAAACGTAGCTTTATGTACTTTTTGAGACGAGTATTATGATCGTGACCATCCTCTGTCAAAGAATAATCAGATTTGTTGTAATGGGCATAAACTAATACATGAAATATGAAGATACAAGGTATTGTCATAATTTTTTCACTAACAAAAATTTGTTTGCATAGACCGAGAACTAGTGACAATTTTTTGGTGTTATTTATTCAAGGCCTTACTTTTGTGAAGATGTTGAGGGGGTCATATTAAAATGCCCTGAGTAAGGGATTTTGCTAGATAGCGGTATGGGAGGGATGCAGACCGCCCCCAACATGTAACAAAAAAAATGGTCACAATTATTATTGCTTCAAGGCTGAAATTCTTTGCGTAGCTTGTGTGTGACCCAATAATGCCATTATAATATTTGCAATTCAATTGGTCAGTATTAAAGGGGTGGCAGATCATCCTAAACGTGTCATGTACCCGACGAAATTTATATTATCAGTTCAAGGTTCATATTTTAATATGTTGTTACGACCACTGTTTTAAGGATATATTTCAGTTTGCAGAACAAAATGTCGGTATAACCCCCTTGCAGAACGATATAAACACTTAGGCGAACAAATTTCCCTCTAAGAAAGGGGGTTAATACCGACATTTTGTTCTGCAAATTGAAATATATGCTTAAAACAGTCACCGTAACAACATATTAAAATTTGAACCTTGAACTAATAATATAAATTTCGTTGGGTTCATAACACGTTTAGGGTGATCTGCCACCCCTCTAATATTGACCAATTGATCTGCAAATATTATAATAGCATTATTGGGTCACAGACAAGCTACACAAAGAATTTCAGCCTTGAAGCAATAATAATTGTGACCATTTTTTGTTACATGTTGGGGGCGGTCTGCATCCCTCCCATACAGCTATATAGCAAAACCTCTTACTCAGGACACTTTAATATGCCTCCCTCAACATCTTCACAAAAATAAGGCCTTGAATTAATAACACCAAAAAATTGACACTAGCTCTCGGCCTATTATGGTTTCGTTAATATCGCTTAAACATTAAACAGATCCGAAACTTATATTTTGTTTAATGCATTTTATTAAGACATTAGAAAAAAATTAAAAATTATAATAGTTTTGGCTCAATCTTCGAATGAAAAAAGTCCCTGTTTCTCTCAAGAGATATGCGACAATACACTGTCTACCTACCTACTTATTATACAAGGTGTTCATTTAAAAAGAATATCTCGAAAACTGAACGCCAGATGAAAAAATGGTTCGGACAAAAGCTGTATAATTTCGAGGGGAAAGAATATGGACTAATTCAGTTTTAACTAGGGGCCTTTTTATGGTTTATAGCAGCCAAGATGTTTACACATCAAAAAAAAAAATAATTATAAAATAAGAAAATAAAATTAGTGAATTAAGATATTACACTCTAAAAATAGATACCTACTAATTTTCAAATATTGAATGTAATTACTTTAATCTGATTTTTAATTTAAAAAATTAATTAAAACCATAATGACTAAACAATCAAATTTTACATTTTCAGAATTTAATGTTATATTTTTTAAACGTATTTATATTGCGTTTTTAAATCAATGATTTATTTAGCCGACGCATAAAGTTTACAGAGCTATTAAAACTCGTCTAGAAGTTTCATTTCCCCGGTTTATGTATTTTCCACTGCAGAGTTTTCTTTAATTTATCTTTCATCAAATAGTCAACATTAATGTTTATGTGTGTTTTAGTTGCATAATTGCCGTTTCAAATAATGAGTCATTGCAACTGGTAAAGGTAAATGCACATGGTGATGATACTAAGTGAAGTCACTACGCCCATCTTTCCGAACAAACACGAAATACCTTTTGCATAGCAGTAGCCTAGTAGGTACAGTTTACAGATTAATATACTACAGTCGACTCTTTTTAATTCAAACCTGCGATAATTCGAACCTCTCTATAATTCAAAGTTATCACGAGTTCCCTACAAAATCTCTTTATATTTCGAACTAAATCAATACATTTTTATGCACTTGGTAATTCGTACGAAAAAATCATTGCTATATAACAAAACGACGCGTTAATTCGAACTCATCGGCGTCCAACACTCGACAATTCAAAGTTGCAGAGAGAAAAAGGCGGAAAGATTGTAAGTACATACATACATTTTGCGACAAGTTCAAACTTGTATCAACGTTTGTTTGTTGAGCCTTTGTTTCGAACCATTTGATATTTCAAACACTCGATAATTCGTAATATTTTAAGAGTCCCTCGAGTTTCGAATTAACGAGAGTCGACTGTACTTGTGTTTTGTCATAAAAATAGCTCTATAACCTATAAGCCTGCTAGCTTAATTTATAACTTGAAGGTCGTTGGTTCGATTCCGATCATATTCCATTTGATATTTTTTCTATTTTCTTTTTATAGTGTCTCTATTTATTTATTTTTGGAGTCTACTCCTTAAGAATCGATTTTCATATAAGGCCCCCGGTATGGAAATTTTATGAGGAGTAAAATTTATACAAGCGTTAACTAAAAAGCGTTACGTTTTTCTGCGCAACGTACCTTGCGCACCTTTCACTGTGTATACTTGTAAACAGCCGACGTGTACAGGGTATGCTGTGCGACAGCTGACGCATGTAAGGAGTAAGCTCCAGTCGTGCGTCGGAGCTGACACACACACTTTTTTTTATCAGAAAATCAAACTTAGCGGGGTGTGCGCTTTTGGTTTTGATTTTTTGGACGAAACCTCGCGGGGGGCAGAGTTTTTCGCAGACGGGGAAAGTTTCTCGCAGGAGTTTTTGCGGAGTGAAAAGGAAGGAGGTGCAGGGAAGGAGTTCCGCAAAAAACGTACGTGGGGTGAAGATCCAGTGAATTATAAAACAAATATGCGCGAGCAATCGTGCATCTTCGAGTTCCTCATGGTTTGATCCCTAGACTCTTGTGGTACGTAACTTTGCGACGGTACCGAATACCGATGCTGTTACCATAGCTTTATAAATATATCTAGTATCTTCAGTAACAGCACTGGTACCGTTGCGTACATACACCTGTCCCTTCAGAAGACGGGCTTTAGTGTTTTCCAAAAGCCGTCGTTATTTGGTCCTACCACTAATATTTTTTAATTTAAATCCAATTGTTATATTTTATCGGTTATTAAATTAGAACCTGAAAACTGGGGGCTTTGTAATAGAGAAGACATCTAGAAACGCCATATAAACAACGGCATTGCTATACGCTCGGCTATTCTTAAGCCCGACATTAGTGTCGTTCATGCACCACCAACAGGCCGTTATTTAGTGTCGTCGAGGAAAACTTGCCTTAAAGCACAAACTCTTCGTATGAAGGTTATTTTGCCATGTTTAGTTTTTAGCGGCATGGCGCAACTTTAATAACTGAATATGTCCTACAGCAAGATCTGATAGCTGTAGGATTATTGTCAAATACATATAAGTGCTGTCAGTTATCTGTAATTCGACAGGGTAAGCTTGTAATTCTTATCAAGAAGTGAAATGTTCTATTTGTGATCAAAACAATATATTTCAATTAAATGTTTTTCTGTTATTTTCATGTCCGTTATAAACTGTACGCAGAACTTTTATTAGTAAATTATTGGGAAGAATTATGAAGTAATTTGTATAATAATTTATTGGACTCGATACTTGATTTAAACAATTTTTATTATAATAATCAACGGAATAAACGTCAGATATTATTATTTTATTTTATCTATTTAATAATTACTGCAGTCACTCGTATATTTTAGAAAATATATCTTTCAAACTAACTTTTTTCAATATCATATAATTCATAAGTAGCGAATGATTACGGATCTACTTTCCTAACACACTGTAGGTATATTAATTTTAGTTTTCTGTTCCAGTAAGTGGCAAAGTGTTTTTTCTAGATTTTTGATTGCTTGAAAAACTTATACGATCTTAATACGCAGCTTTGACAATTTACCCAAGGAAGTAGGAAGTAGTGTAGTAGTTAGAGCACTAAACTCGCAATTTGCAATGGTTTCCGACCTTGGTGAAGACAGGTGTGATATATTATTATATATAGCACTTTTTACTTCCCACCTCTACTATGGTAGGGAAGTAATGGATTTAGTCCGAAAAAAATATTTCGAGATTTTAACAGATCTTCACGTTTTGAGACCCTAGCAATCGTTTAAGATCATTTTCTGACTGATGTCTCTGTGTGTGTGTGTGTGTGTGTGTGTGTGTGTGTGTGTGTGTGTATGTGTGTGTGTGTATGTGTGTATGTGGTCAATTTTTCGCCTTCGATATCTTAAGAACGGAACAACATACGGGCATGCCGATTATTCTATTGTGTTTATCAGCCTTTAACTTAGATCTGATTAGATTTTGAGTCAAATCGGTTCAGTGGATCCTGAGATATTCAAAAAAACGTCCTCAATGTCACGTATTAACATAAGTAAAAAAAAATATAAATGAATTCTAGATGTTATAATATGAAAAAAATGTAAATATTTTTTTTCTCTAAAATGTATAGTTTTCGAGAAAAAAAATATTTTACTAAAAAAAATAAAAATTGTACGTAAATCAAGGTAACCATGATTTTTGCTATATTAAGTTAGCCATCAGTAGATCACTAAACAAAAAAGAGGGCCATGCTTTTTTCAAAGAATAAAAATTAAATTGTGTTTTAAAGACCACCAACAGCTAAGGTTATTTGGGCCTAGTCAAAGAATAAAAAAAAAAAAGAGTGATTATTTTTTGCAAATATTTACTAGGTGGGAAGTATAGGACTGGTCATCAGTCGAATTTTTTTTCTTATCGTTACCCGCCGAGGAATTGTGCCAAGCATCTTGTTGAGATTTCCTATGGTTTCCCTCAATAATTCCAGATAATGAATGTCGAGATAACTCCTTATTATTTTCTATGTTCACATAATCTTACTCAACTCTTGTGCTCACTAAAGACCTCAATTGTAGAGCGTCTATAATACACAACTCTTGTGATGGCATAGTTTGCCTTACTCTAACTTCAATGATGCTTGCCACTGTGAAATTAATGAAGTTAAATAAAACAATATTTATAAAAAGTTTGGATTCGTGGAGATTGGGATCAACTATTAGATTAAAGACGTTCACATTAATTGATCCAAATCCCTACGAATCCAAACATATTATCCCAAATTATGGCCACGATTATTCCACAATATCTATAAAATAATTTAATAATGCTGAGAACAGAAGTCGGCAATGTCAAGAAACGTTTGCAATAAGTATTATTGAACGTTTTGTAAATCGTGTTGGATAAATTCTCTTACATAACTTCGTCCGATTCGTTGTTTAGTTTGCATTCTCCAGTGGGATCCATGGGATGTGAAGGAAATCAGTGACGTGCCGCGGTGTTTGTTGTAAAGACGTTTCGCAGGGGGCGCAGTGCCGCGAGACGCCTGTGAACCAGTCAACCAACAGAACACGGAGCTGCACACAGCACATGCATGTGGACTAGAGCTAGTAAAGCTCACTCTGACTCTGTGTGTTTTTTAGCTCTCTGCTGTTAGTGTGTGGAGGGGTGATGGCAACCAGATCGATAATTCTGGGTCTCACACTACCACTGTATACAGTGTCTCTTTCTCCCTCTAGCACTGCCAGTCGACTCTCTTTGTATGTAAGACTCGAATTATTATTTGCTTCAATTCTGCAAACCAATGCAGGAAGACCGTTGTGAAAAAAACTGCATCTTCAAGGAAAACCGATTTCAAAATAACGTTTCTAAGCCAGTTACGCATATTTTAAGTGCACGATTACCCAGGGCCGGATTTACCCTAAGTGCCGCCCTGGGGCACCGTGAAAAATGCCGCCCCACACTAAAGTTTTTTTTCAGAATTTTGTAAATAAAACTGTAGTGTTCATAATTTTACACACATTCTTAATAATGAGAAAAAGTATTTAATTAATTAATCTTTTCACGTTCCAAGTTTTGCCGCCCCTGAAAATTTGCCGCCCTGGGCACTAGTTCCTACTGCTCCTAGTGTAGATCCAGCGCTACGATTACCTTCGGAGCTATTGAACCAATTTGAAAAATCCTTTCGCAGTTTAAAAGTCTACTCTTTCTTGAGTAAGATATAGATTATAGGCTATACGGGGTGTTAATTAAGCATGTGCACAAACTTTAAGGCATTAATCTACGATTGATTTTAAGACAAAACCTTCATATAAGTTTATATTAGAAATCGTGTCCATCGTGATTATAATAAAATTAAGAAAAATCACAGGATAGTGGACAAAATATTTTACGCAAAATCGTGAAGCGTTCCACATTTTTGTACATTTAATTTAATAAATAAAATATTTTGTCCACTATCCTGCGATTTTTCTTAACTTCATATAAGTATGGCTCTGCAACGGGCCGCCAACGGCTCTGTTTTCCAGATTCACTATACAGGGTGTTAAAATTTGAAAAAAATTTAAGATTTTTTTATTTATTTTTTGAACCATGGGCGTAGATGTGGGTAGGTAGTCTTTATAAGATTTTCAATAAAAAATGGCACGCCACTGACTTCTTTAAAACTTGAAAGCTTTGTCGGTTGAGGCAGGTAAAAATACACATAAAGTGTCTCTTGATAATTTTTGATAGGACGAACCGTTTTCGAGAAAATTTCCTAATTTTTGAACTTTTTTGAGAAATTATGCATTTACATACGCATTAAAAACTTAAATATCTTGTTAGAAAAGTGTGAAAAAAACTATACTACGACCATGGTTGAATTAAAAACAATTTAATATTTGCAAAATGTGCTCTCTCACTATCTATTAGTGTGTGCAAAGTTTTAATTAAGTAGCTGGCACTACTCAAAAAATAAATAAAAAAATCTTAAATTTTTTTCAAATTTTAACACTCTGTATCTGGATAACAGAGCCGTTGCAAACCCATACTTATATGAAGGTTTTGTCTTAAAATCAATTATAGATTAATTCCTTAAAGTTTGTGCACATACTTAATTAACATCGTGTATATTATTAAGTTACGACAATCATTTTTCTCTTCGTTTTACAATAACCTTCCCTACCTACATTCAATTAGCAGTCGGCGTAAATAATGCATTACAACTATAGTCGAAAAATAATTTCGGTGAAGGAAGGTTATTATTATCAAACGAATAGAAAAATTATTTAATTCTTTTTTGAAGTTTTTGAACTGTTAGAACTGCGTGTTGGTCAAATTCTCGGATTCTTTGGATTTTTTGAAGTTGGTTCCAGCAGTTCCAGGTTTAGAGTTAGTACATATCTCCTCCATAAGTAAATGTGTATTTTAAACGTAATATTTTAACTACAGCATAGAGTGCCCACTCGGGATCGATTTTAGGAATAAATTCATTTGTTGAAAATGAAAGTATTAATCGCAACTAACAATTTTGATTTGGTTCTAATAGTCCTGTTCGAATTTCCTAAAACCGTTCTAGGACTTGACCAACAAACACATCTAATATGTAATGAGCCTATGCCAATAGACTCAACCATGGCCTCCACATCCTGAAGCGGGCCCCCAGGTCAAGATCTTTGGTGGACCACCCTACCTACCGCTAAGACTAAGGACAGAGTGATGCTCTACAGAATTTAGGATAAAATAAATCAGTTGAAATTGTGACACAATAATATATGTAGTATTCAGACGCGTGTCGCGTTTTTAACCTTTAAATCAAAAACTGATAGTTTTTCTTTTTAAATGTATTAAAACAGACATATAATAAATGTTGTCCATCACAAAGACGGTATGATTAGAGGTAATGTAATGTGCCTAATAAAATATTTAATATTAGTTGGATATGGACTGCAAAACAAAAGCCAATATTTTATAAAATCGATGTTTGTCTTCTGTTCATCTTAAGAGTTGGCCGACCTTCCAGGCCGGACCCCCAGGTTAGAACCCTGTTAGCCCTCCCCTTGTGGGGTCATGGCTTCAATTGTTACACAGATTTGAATCAGCTGGGTGAGTAAGTGAGTAAGTCGTTGAGTGAGTGAGTTTTCTTGAGCGCAGTCAGTTTGAAGGTGCCCGAGTAAAGTAGATATACTATATGTACACATACAGAACACCACTAAAGGTACAGCAGTGTACACTATGGTAACATTGCTATATTGTGTTGGTTGCTTGCTTGCTATTCCTCGTTCACTCTACACATAAAGATGTCAAATCATTTTGCATTTCATGTATTTCATTACACTTAAACACGATTTATTTAACTTATATTATGTTAGTACGATAATTTGATTCTCTAGTTTCAGTTTGTAAACTCCTGAACTCCACTGAATAAATAAATCTTTTCAAATGGCGCACGAATTTAGAGGACTGCCGCTTTATATGTTATGTCGCTTAAATTATTGTCAACAGTATTTTGCTTGAATTTAAACAGTTTGTCGTCAAATGTTCAAGGTTATGAATTTACTGACTAAATTGACTTTTAATATATTATGTAGATACGCCTATGGTTTGGTGCTTAATGCTTTCAGCTGGGCCGAATGTTTATAGACTATGCTCACGGACTATCATACCTTAAATTATATATTTTATTTTAGAACTTCATAAGTGCGACGGTTATCTGGGCCTAACCAATTGTTATTTATGGTTAATTAATACATTACTCACTCGCTTCGCTCGTTAGCTCAAGTTATTACCTATGTGTAAAAGTAAAGTAGGTATATATCACCTATCGAACAGTGAAAAAATTTGAAATCCATAATTTCTAAGATTACCCCTGATTTTCACCCTGGAGAATTCGGGCCGTCCAGTTATTATAGCCTATGTTCTAATTTCTAAATGCAAGGTATCACCTACCGAACTTTAAAAAAACATTGAAATCGGTTCAGTAATTCCTGAGATTACTCTTGATTTTCACCCGGGAGGAGAAGCCGGGTCACTTAGTTATTATATCCCATGCTCATATCCATTGCGGAAGCTACCCGTGTGCGAAATTTCACAGAGATTGGTTGAGTAGTTGAGGCGTGAATGCAGAATTTTAACAAACAAACAAACAAACTCACTTTAGCATTTATAATATTAATTAGGATTATAATGGGGTATCTATCTGTAATTTCGTTTTCTTTAGGTTTTTCTGAGGTTTTGAGTATTTCGTATGATGCCTAAAAGGGGGGATTTTTGCTTGTCTGTGCCGACATTATTCGAAAACGGTTGGACCAATTCATTTGATATAGCTAAACTTAAAGTAGGTACAGTGAATGTTTAGTTTGACTAAGTTAGGATTAAGATCGTCAAAACCCGACATTAACACGAGCCAATCTGCAGACAAAATCAATATTTATGCGCTAGCGAAGATAATGACCGAAAGGTGGAGTTTTTGATTATAATAAAATACAAATGATATTTTTATAGTTCTATGATTAGAATCTGGAATTGAATTTATATATAAAACAAACTATTGTATTTTATCATTTTTTTAATGTTGTAAAGGGTATACTTTTCCATTGCCTTTTATTTCCGTCCGTTGAAAGCGTTTTTTTTTGAGAAAAACAACAGGGTATAGTTGTTTCATTTAACAACTTACTGATGAAAAAAAGCTGCATAACATTTCTTTTACTTTAATTATTGGCTTTCAAACTTCATACTCTTTCCCATCAACAGATATAGTAATCTTCTTGGACAAGGATAGAGGATTTATGTACGTATCAATGATATGTAAATAGATCCTCTATTCTTGTTCAAGAATATAGCGAATGCTATATCTGAATTGGGGCGAAAAAGTATAGTCCCGTTCGCATACCGACTAATTTAATAGTCTAGCACGCACTGACGCATGAATTCCAAAAACTATTCAGCCAAAATATTTTTGCCTGAAGCTCTTTACTATGTAGTATCTACCGATTATAAAAATGCATGTTGCAATGGGGCATCTTGATTATAGTCATTTGCACCAATGTCGATTATAAAATTAATAGTTTATCCTATATATTTGTAAACTTTAGCTAACCTAACTGTGTCAGATTAGGGTTAAAGTGAAATCCTACCTTGAATTAAGTCACTAATTTTTCTATCTTCGTTTAAATACGAATGTTGCAAATGGCTAGGTCAACGAAGTAATTTCAGGTTTAAAAAATCGATTCATTTAAAATATATATGTGTATGAAATTACGATGAGGTATTAATTTAACAATTTTACTTTGTGTACACAAATGAGCTAATTAATACTGTCACAATAATCCCAAATTTAAATAATTTATTAAAGCTAAAAGCAATCACGATTTAGTGAGATTTAGTAGGGCTTTATATCTGTCAACAAGTATTTAGTCATCGTTTATAATTGCAACAGATTAAGTGTAGGCATGGATTTGTAAGTTTCGAGTAGCAATTCGAAGATACATTCAGAGATTAGTGATTTATTTATTTTAATATTATTATTATTCATATTTTAATTGTTAATTATACATATTTAGTCGTTATTTTACTCTTATACTTACTACGATTCATTAATAAATAATACAAAAAATCAATCGTTTTTGTGGACTACAATAATTTTAATTTTGTTTTTCACCACGTTGTTTATTACAGTACGTATATGGCACGTACGTCGTACATTATTGGTGTCGGTCGGATGGCAGAACCTGAACCCCTAGGTCCTGCTATCCGACCGACGCGATGTCGAGATTTTGTGGCTCGGGTCACAACTTTACATTTGGTACACATTGGAATCCATCAATGCACGAAGCCTATTTAAAATGAATGCAATCGGACCATAAAAAACGTTATATTTAGTTCTATATTATTAGTGTATTTGCCATAATATGGCACATACACTATTGGCGTCGGTCGGATGGCGGGACCTAGGGGTCGGACCAAAATTTCTCGACGTTTCATAGCCTCCTGAACACTTTGGCACCATTTTTGAAAATGTTTATATATATATATATATATAGTGTGTGTGTGTGTGTGTGTGTGTACACGATAACTCTCGACAGACTTAATCGATTGAAACGAAATTTGGTACACACATTGGAACCCATCACCGCAAGAAGCCTATTTAAAATGGGCCCGATCGGACCATTTTCAGGGTTGCATTTAGGGGTTCCAAAAAGTTTTTGGGCCCAAAAATACCGAAAAATTTGTCAGAATCGTTTCAAAATTGAAATTTAACTCTTTAGTAAAGATTAAAATGTACTGCTAAAATTTTAATAAAATCGGCCCGACAGGACCGGACTTTCAAATTTTATGAAAACACTTGTTTGTTGATACGGATTTACTTATGGAAGGGTGTATTTAATTGGGTGTACTGATAAAATCCATGTCTAATATTGAAATTTAGAAAAATTTAATTATTTTAAGGGATGTATTAAGGGGTTAAATTTTTTATTTTGTTAAAAAACAAACTTAAGTTCACATAATAATGCCACAATGCCTGTATTAGCAAATACACTATATTGTCGGCAGGGTTTTGGCACTGCGACCCGAGTTTTTATATTTAATTTTAATGACACATTGTTCTGTCTTGTAGCATGTCATAAAGAGTATTGCATTTATTTGTTTATTAAAAAAATATATCTCTAATATTGTGACAAAAATCAACTCAATCATTCAATTTCAAATATAGCAAAATATTGTAATATAAAAATTACAAATCACATTTTAAAAATAAAGTCAGCAATATCAATATTTTTATACTGAAATCAAAGTTTTTAAACTGTTGACATTTCAATAATGAGTTTTAATAGTTTGATAATCCGGTATTAACATTTGAAATGCTAAGTTAGTTTTTATGTAATTGAGCAATAAAGTTATAGTAACTGAATACTGAATGCCTTGCAGAAATGACAAAGTCAGCTAATTTCCACCAGTTACACTTTCAACAAGTGACGCCAGCTAGATTAAACACTACGATATTATGCAGATAGTATTACCTAGGAGAATGTTATTCTTTTGTTATTATTAAATTTCCTTGCAATTATGAAACAACGCTGTGTAAATAATACGCACTTATAGCATTATAATTTACTAAAAAAATAATCGCTCACACTACTGCATAGTGCGTATCAATTTTTTATTGAATTTGTCTATGAGTTCGAAATGATCTTATTGAGTAAATTATTTAATAATAAATGGTGTAATATCCAGCAACACTCATCGTACGCATCGAAAAAATTGCCCTACATCGTACACGATTCGGGTAGTGCATTATTGTACAACTAAGACGGAAAGTTGGCGATTGCGAACGAGTGTGACATTTGCCCTTCAGAGCGCAGCGAGGGCGGCAATTACACGAGTCTTAATCACCAATTCCACCCGAGTTACACACAGGCCTTTTTTAATAAGTGCTTTGAAAGAACAACATATAAAACGTGAAATAAAATATTAGTAAAAAAAACTTTTTAAAGACAAGTTTTTATTGAAATGTAGGAACTAAAAAGGAAAAAAACCGTTAAGTGCGAGTCGGTCTCGCGTAGAGAGGGTTCCGTACTATTCCGTTTCCCGTGGGAATTTAAAGACTTATAGGATTTTCGGTTATGTTTTCCTGTAAACTATGAGTGAGACCCTATATTCCCTATTTTTTTTAAATTTTAGGCTGAATACTTTTCTGAGATAATGGAGAGGAGAATGCTCGATTTTCGCATTATTTTCCGTTTCCCGTGGGAACTTAAAGACTTAGGATTTTCGTTTAGGTTTTCCTGTAAACTATGAGTGAGACTCTATATTTCCTATTTTTTTCAAAATTGTAGGCTCAGTAGTTTCGGAGATAAGGGGAGGGAACTGCCCATTTTTGTATATTTTCTTTAACATCTTTTAAAATTTAAACTATGCATTTCAAAAATATAAAAAAAATATATTTATATTTACGAGCCCTTTCATTTGATACGTCACATGATGGACTTAAATTTTTTTTTTAATAATAATAATTCTGTATTTAAGAAATTAATCTATTACAGTGAGGGGGCAGATATACACAAAATTAATTTTCTAATTATAGAATTTATGGAACGTTGCGTCATGTCGCGTTTGTTCGGACCCCCTTTCCCCTCCTCGTCATTTATCATCACGTAAGACGATTGCCCCCCTCCCCCCTTCTTGCGTACGTATTTTATGGACGGCCCCTAAGATATTTTTAAATAAGGATAAACTTAGCCAACTTGTCGGTCAGCCTATTTGTCGGATAAATTGACGAACGAGTATTCCTTTATTTTATTTATTGTAGATTATAGACGCGTCGACAATTTAGGTCATTAGCGTCTTTTAATTACATCAAATTAAATAACAAACGCGTATTCCTATTAGTACTGATCGGCTATAAACATCTCACGGGAAAATATGCTTATATAATATACTAGCCGTTACCCGTGGCTTTGCCCACGTATATTTCGATTTATGTTTTATTGTATCCCCGCGAGAAATTTTCCTCCTGCGAAGCGATGCCGGGCTGGTGATGTTTACACGCTCAAATTTTATTAATACATTACTCACTCGCTTCAAAAATGACTTCCATACAAACTTTCATCCCCTATTTAACCCCCTTAGGGGACGAATTTTTAAAAATCCTTTCTTATTGCTCACCTACGTTATATAAGGAACTCCTGTGCAAAATTTCATTCTTCTAACTTCAAAAATAACTAACTTCCATACAAACATTCATCCCCTATTTAACCCCCTGGGGGGATGAATTTTTAAAAATCCTTTCTTATTGCTCACCTATACGTTATATAGGGAACTCCTGTGCAAAATTTCATGCTTCTAAAAATGACGAACTTCCATACAAACTTTCATCCCCTTTTTAACCCCCTTAGGGGTTGAATTTTCAAAAAAAAATTTCTTAGTGCTCACCTACGTTATATAAGACACTCATATGCAAAATTTCATGCTTCTAACTTCAACAATGACGAATTTCCATACCAACTTCCATCCCCTATTTAACCCCTTTAGGGGTTGAATTTCGAAAAATCCTTTCTTAGTGGGTGCTTACATCACAAAAGGAACCTACTGTCCAAATTTCAAGTTTATATCTTCAGCGGTTTGACCTAGGCGTTGTCTGTCAGTCAATCAGTCAGTCAGTCTGTAACGGAACTGTTTTATATATATAGATAATAGTCCTGAACTGATTTTTTCCGATTTTTTACAAGCGGAAGAAATAATTAGGTATGTCTGTCTTTCTTATGATACTCATTCATATTCACACAACTTGTCCGTTTACTGTTTACGTAATGACAATTGAAGACCACCCGACATGTTGGGCTAGTTTTTATAGACCTGATACCAACCGGTTGGCCGACTACGGCGGCATATCTTAAGTTTCGTTTATGTTATAAGAAGTGACCACGGCTTGATAATAGCCTAGTGTTTACATACTGTATAGAGCTTCCTGTACCACCACGGTGTAGAGTAATTTTGAGGACAGTATAGCCTAGTGGTTAGCGTGCTTAGTGCCACAACCTCT
Organism: Mongoloraphidia duomilia; assembly: GCA_039654895.1. Taxonomy (NCBI): domain Eukaryota; kingdom Metazoa; phylum Arthropoda; class Insecta; order Raphidioptera; family Raphidiidae; genus Mongoloraphidia; species Mongoloraphidia duomilia. Next base: position 17,488,943 of record CM077522.1, on the reverse strand, counting down.
GGACTGGACTGCCGTGGGTTCGAATCCCACCTGTGCTCATGAATGTTTTGTGATGTTATTTAGTTTTAAAATAGTTGTTATTTAGTGTAGTTGAAAGACGCTAATGACCTGAGATGTCGACGCGTCTATAATCTACAATAAATAAAATAAAATATAGAATAATTAGTGATGGGAAAAATCGTATTATTTCAATAATCGGATTCTTAGGTATGGATGATTTTAATAATCGGATGTTTCATTCGAATTATATCAAACGATTCTTTTGAATTATGAGTACTGCATTTCATATAGATACTAGGGCGGACTTAAGACTAGTTCACTAGCCAGTATTTAGTAGCCATTCGCTGTTGCGTCGATGTCAAACAGTAGAGAGAGTGTAGTGTAGATAATACGTTTCATTGGAATTTTCAATCATAACAATCTCTTATCTCTTTCTCTATATTTCCGATAATTATAATTTAAAATGTATACAATTCAGATTATAATATATCATTCAAGTTATATTATATACCTAATTCGAATTATTTCCAAAATCGGATGTTAACGATTATTTAAAAAATCGGATTATCAAATACTTATATTTAATTCGAATTATTCCATCACTAATAGCAATTCCGTTGTTTATGTGGTGTTTTAATTGTTCCTTTAATACAAGTTCCCGCAGGTTCTAATCTGAGAATAAGTTAAATTTATTATTAAGAAATAATCAATAATTGAAAATATGAACTGATACTAAGTCCAAATAGCCCTAGCTCAGAGGTCGGCAAACCTGCGGCTCGCGAGCCGCATGCGGCTCTCCAGTTCCATGCGCAAATATTAATAATTATATATTATTTTATTTTCAAAGCTCATAAAAAATATTACACTGCAAAAAAAACTTTAAACAGGATAAAAACACTCAACAGAGAACAGTGAGAATAGGTGGTGTAGAGAGTATACGGACAGCTGACATTTTTTAAATGTGGCAACACTGTTCTGTTTGTTTAGTTATTGGTGCACTGTGTCGTCAACGGTCGCAGTCATAATATTGAAATAAAAATGTTAGTGGCTCCTTAAAAACTGGGAAATTTTGTAAATTGTAACTTTTGGCTCTTCCGTCTCAAAAGGTTGCCCTAGCTGTTGGTGATCTTAAAAAAGAGGTGACTATAGTCGACCGACTTGTTGACCGACAAGTTTTGACCTTACGTATAAACGTATCTTTACAATGATATAGTTTTGCTCTGCATTTTCAGTAAGCTGTAATCATTTATTTCATGCTATTTTTTGTACCACAATTGTGCGATTAAGTGGCTTGTAGACCGTCAGTTGCAGCTATACCAACAGCGTAAAGCCGCACACTATTCGCTGAAAAACACTAGGTCAAGGATGTATCATGAACGCGCGATTGTTGAAAACACAAAGCACTCTTAGTCGCAGGTTCGCACTATACCGTGCCATGGCTTCCGATGGGGCTGCACACTCCACGCGTAGGCACGCGAATATGAAAGAATTACTTCGATCGTTAGATCGAGCGAAAGTACGATTGAGTCTTAACTTGCTGTTTCCAAATCGTGCGATCGAAAGACATTTCGAGAAGCTGGGTAATAGTCAAATCGCGATGCAGTTAAATCTCGAGTTTTCAAATTTAAATACAAAAAGTAGCATGTGTGCGCTAGTCCTAAGTTATCAAATGCACTATAGTTAAGTTTCAAAGTTAAGATAGTGAGTCATGCACTTATACTTCACTATTTATATAAGCGGCACAGTTTTTATGCAGGCGATCCGTAGGCGGACGCGTATGCTTACATAAAGTTTCATTGAATTTCCGCTGCTTTAACCTTGTTACGAACTATGCATGACCCACTATCTTAAATTTTGGAACCATATTTTTCTTTATGTACTTAATCGTGGTTCTCTAGATAGCACAGTAGCGACCTTGATAGCTGTTAATTGTAAAATTATATTGTTATGTACAGGGTGTCCCAAAATTGCTGGGACACAGAGCTACCACGTGTAGTAGAGGTCAAAATAAGTCGATTGGACCAAATTTATTTATAAACCAAAATGTACCGTTTGCCCGTGAGAAGAGTTCAAAGTTTACATAAAAAAACACATTTTTGTACGCTGTTCAGAAATGAGTGAAACAAATTGAATGAAATTTGACAAAAGTGCATTTTAGAGGATTACTCTCCTTTCAATAATCAAAGAAACCCAAAAGAAATTGTAGTAGGGTTAAAACCCCCCTCACCCCCTGACATTTTTTCAGAACTTTCTTAGAGGTGGTAATACGGTTCTCAAATTTTTTTATCGAGAGGACTGATTAATTATCTTCATTTTGTTACTCTTGTAAAAGTTTCGTATTCCGCATAGTTCCGAAGGAAAAAAATGTTTTCTTAAATAATACCTACAGATATTCCTGGTACAAGTTTAATAAAATTGTAATACAAAATTTTATATACAAAATTTTATATACAAAATTTTATGTAAACTTTGAATTTTTCTCACGGGCAAACGGTACATTTTGGTATATAAATAAATTGGGTCCAATCTACTTATTTTGACCTCTACTACACGTGGTAGCTCTGTGTCCCAGGAATTTTGGGACACCCTGTATATATCCACATTATAAAAGGCTTTAATTTTCACATACATTTTTGCGGTCATATTTATATATTTTATAATATTTCTTTTGTTCGTTTCAGTGAGATTTCATATTTTGATTAATTCAATTTCTGTCGTTTATTTGAAAACAGTGTAGATTATAATCCTAGTAATAGTTTTCGGCACGTGAAACGATTTAAATATTTAATAATTTAGAAAGAAGGCTATATTAAACGAGACTTATTGATTTACTTGAGAAAATACAATACTCAATCGTTATGCCATATTTCAATGCAAACTTTAATAGTTGCTTGTACTGATTTCGAATATAAACTAAATAGAATTGAATTTAAATAAAAAAAAGTACGGATTCAGAAGGAAAACTTTGTTTTCAGCGTTTTTCATGTAATAATTAAAGTACGAGGATAAAGTGAATGGTTTCTGAAATATCAGAGGTCAACGCTGGATAAATTTTTAATAGTTATATTTACCCGCAAGAGCTATGGAAATGACCGAAGACGTTTCAAAAAAAAATAATTGGGTTTCAAATTCAATTAATTATTTTTTTTTAATAATAAATTGAAAATTCAATTGACACTTTTACCAGCTCTCGGGTTAGAACCTGGGAACTGAGGACTTGTAATAGAGGAACCATAGCAACGCTATGTAAACAACAGCATTGCTACACGCTCGGCCATTCTCAAGCCCGAAGACGTTTTGTTTTTGTGTTTTTTGCTATTTAAAAGTCTAAACCTGATTTAAATTTGGCATTTTTACACTTTTTCAACCTTACACAAAAGGGATCTCTTATACACATATTATTATGTTAGAAATCATTAACTTTAGCCTGGTATTTTATTAAATAAAAAATACTTAATCTAAAAGAGGTCTTACTTCTAAATCCGTTGAAAAAAACACAGGATGTTTAATAATAGATTTTATTTCTAAAGTTGTAATGAGGTATACAGGGTGAGTTCGACCACCCGTATCAGTCGTTTTTTTCGAAAACGGTTAGTCGTAGAGAGTTGTGTCAAAAATTTGTATGATAAAAGCCCAAATAAAGAATCGAATGGTGATAATTTTTTTTCCGGGAAGGTCGGCTTCCCTATTAGTTTGCTCCAGAATGTCCAGAACTCCGGAATTATAAATGTAACGATAGGTCGAAAGTGGTATTGTTGAAAAGATCTTTAAAAAATAAGCAAGTTTTGTAGGAAAATTTTTTTTATTACTGCCACCCCTGTTAAGTAATATTTGTTTGAAATTACTAAATTAAAATGTCATAATAACGAACTTTTTAAAAGTCCGCATTTAAAATCTAGTTACCTATCTACCGATCATTAAATACTAAAGAAGTACACTCACAGTATAACCAGAAGAGCTCAGTAGTATGTATTAAAGAGTAAATGGAAGACAGTTTGAACACTTGTGACAATGTCTAAGGTTGCTAGATTTTTAATGCCGACTTCGATCGTTATTATGAAATTTTGATTTAATAATTTCAAACGATTGTTACTTAACAGGGGTGGCAGTAATTAAATAATTTTTCCTACAAAACTTGCTTATTTTTTAACGAGCTTTTCAACAGCACCACTTTCAACCTATCGTGCTTTCTAAAATTCCAGAGTTTTGAACATATAATAATTTATCTTTATACTTATAGAAATTTACAGGGGTGGTAGTAATAAAAAAAATTTTCCTACAAAACTTGCTTATTTTTTAAAGATCTTTTCAACAATACCACTTTCGACCTATCGTTACATTTATAATTCCGGAGTTCTGGACATTCTGGAGCAAACTAATAGGGAAGCCGACCTTCCCGGAAAAAAAAATTATCACCATTCGATTCTTTATTAGGGCTTTTATAATACAAATTTTTGACACAACTCTCTACGACTAACCGTTTTCGAAAAAAACGACTGATACGGGTGGTCGAACTCACCCTGTATACTATTGACGAGTAGTGACAGTATGTTAAAACGAGCGATTTAGCGAGTTTTAGTAGTCTGCACTGATTTTTTTGAGAAATTTATAAAAAAAAATAAAATTATACAGAAATCTTTAAGTTTTTTCGCAGTGGCGTACCTATGCGAAATTCAGATATTTACAAAATAATTAATTTACTTCAACGTAAAAAATTAAATTCGTATTTTAAGTAATTTATAAAAAAAGATAGTACCCACCTATAATATAAGTACCTATTTAAATAAAATAAATAGCCCTGAGTCAAACTTTTTGCTTACACAAAGGCGTCTGTGAAACTATTCAGATATTTTAGATTAAACTTAATCCAACGCTGAAAAAAGTTCCGTAATAAAACTGAAACGATATAAAAAAACAGTAAAAACTTATTTCAGTATTCAGTGTTTGAAGTCCAGTTCAATGAACATAAAATAATATTAAATAATTAAATCAAGCAAAGTAAATTAAAAAAGTGTGTATTCTTTCTTTTCATGTCTGCTGTAGTTTTTTAGGATTCCGTTGTCAAACAAGGAACCCGTATAGTTTCGCCATGTCCGTCTGTCTGTCTGTATGTCACAGTCATTTTATTCTGAGATTATTAGGATTTCAGCGCTTAAATTTGGTAGGTACACGTATAGATAATTTAACCCGCTACAAAGGTATCTATTAACATTTTAGAAAAAAAATTACCTCCCCTACTTGTAAAGTGGAGATGAAAAACAAATTTTTACTTACCCCATCTAGTGGGGTATCGTTGAAAAGGGAATTTAAAATCATTGTGAGTTTCTTAAACAGTTTTTCAAATTTATGTCCCATTTCCAAAATAGTCGGCTCCAATTAGTGGTCTATTTTGTTAAGATTCGTGTCGGCCACGTACCACTCCGAAATATCTAAAAAAAATAGGATACTAGCACATAGTCTGAAATTACTTTAAAAATAACACGACTTTAATTATATAGATACGTAAGGAAATTAATACCCATGGACTTAATGTTATTAATCATGTATAGTATTTGCCACATACCTTACATACTTATTTTATTGATTGGATTATATTTAAGGCTAAGTCTACGTTTTTATTTCAGATCTATTTTAAGAGGCTTATCGAAGTAAATGAAAACTTCAAATGTAAAAACATATAAGTACATCACTTATGTATTACTGTCTGTGCAGTATATTATCTTATACAATAAAACGACAGTTATGTGTGATTTACGTATTTTTGTAAGTTCCTACCTATTTCCTGAAATGTTCAAACCCTGGAAGTATGTGAGTTTTTAGTGAATTTGCTTATACATATTATATAGGATGTCCCATAACTAATGGGACACAGAGCAGATGGTTATAGTACATGTTAAAATAAGGCATTTGACACAAACAATTGCTATTGGTACCTACGTAAAGATTTTTTTTTAAATAAGCCAGTCTTTCATATTTTCACCTCTGTATGAAAATCGTTTTGACTTATTGAAAAAAAATTCTTTACGTAGGTACCCTATATTTCCCAAACGAGCAAGAAATATATGAACATGAATATTTGATGAAAAAAAACAAAAATATTGCGATTTGAAACAGGGGATCGAACCAGGGACCTTTAGATCTTCAGTCGAACGCTCTACTAACTAATCCAGTCGAACGATGATGTTACACGCTCTATAGTACAGTATAGAAGTACGGCTGGTGTCAAGTGTAGTAAAATAAAAATATTAATTTATTAAAATTAATTGATTATTTATTTCTAATTATTATTTGCTAGGATTTATGCCACAACAACACACAATCTGTGAAAATTTCAGCTCGTACTGTTTCTCAGATTGAGACTTGTGACCGACGGATGGACGGACGGACAGACATAACCTCAGTAATAGAGTTTCGTTCGGAGGTATGAAACCCTAAAAAATAGGAGTCCATATAAAGACGGATTTCACTGTAAAATGTGTAAATGGAAGAGCTTTGCCTGTATTAACGAGATTAACTGTGCGCAGATCGGATAATTGTTGCTTAACTATACTTATCGAGCATATAGAATGTTTTATTCATGACTTTTAAGAGATTATATTTTTTCGAGTGGATTTAATAACGACTGTATCAAATGATATCGATACAGATAACAGAATCTTCTTAACTAAAGTACTGCTCACATTAGAAAATTCATCTTCTTTGTATATGGTATCTTTTTACTTCCCACCTCTACTATGGTAGGGAAGTAATGGATTTAGTCCGAAAAAATATTTCGAGATTTTAACAGATCTTCATCGTTTAAAATCATTTTCTGACTGATATCTGTATGTGTGTGTGTATGTGGTCAATTTTTCGCCTTCGATATCGTAAAAACGAAACAACATACGGCCATGCCGATTGTTCTATTGTGTATTTGTGTTATCAGCCTTTAACTTAGATCTGATTAGATTTTGAGTCAAATCCTGAGATATTAAAAAAAAAGTTCTCAATGTCACGTATAAACATAGGTAAAAAAAAATATAAATGAATTCTAGATATTATAATATGAAAAAAATGTAAATATTTTTTTTCTCTAAAATGTATAGTTTTCGAGAAAAAAAATATTTTACTAAAAAAAATAAAAATTGTACGTAAATCAAGGTAACCATGATTTTTGCTATATTATTACTTCCCACCTCTACTATGGTAGGGAAGTAATGGATTTAGTCCGAAAAAAATATTTCGAGATTTTAACAGATCTTCATCGTTTAAAATCATTTTCTGACTGATATCTGTATGTGTGTGTGTATGTGGTCAATTTTTCGCCTTCGATATCGTAAAAACGAAACAACATACGGCCATGCCGATTGTTCTATTGTGTTATCAGCCTTTAACTTAGATCTGATTAGATTTTGAGTCAAATCCTGAGATATTAAAAAAAAAGTTCTCAATGTCACGTATAAACATAGGTAAAAAAAAATATAAATGAATTCTAGATATTATAATATGAAAAAAATGTAAATATTTTTTTTCTCTAAAATGTATAGTTTTCGAGAAAAAAAATATTTTACTAAAAAAAATAAAAATTGTACGTAAATCAAGGTAACCATGATTTTTGCTATATTATTACTTCCCACCTCTACTATGGTAGGGAAGTAATGGATTTAGTCCGAAAAAAATATTTCGAGATTTTAACAAATCTTCACGTTTTGAGACCCTAGCAATCGTTTAAGATCATTTTCAGACTGATGTCTGTATGTGTGTGTGTGTGTGTGTGTGTGTGTGTGTGTGTGTGTGTGTGTGTGTGTGTGGTGTGTGTGTGTGTGTGTGTGTGTGTGTGTGTATGTGTGTATGTGTGTGTGTATGTGGTCAATTTTTCGCCTTCGATATCTCAAGAACGGAACAACATACGGGCATGCCGATTGTTCTATTGTGTTTATCAGTCTTTAACTTAGATCTGATTAGATTTTGAGTCAAATCGGTTCAGTGGATCCTGAGATATTCAAAAAAACGTTCTCAATGTCACGTATTAACATAGGTAAAAAAATATATAAATGAATTCTAGATGTTATAATATGAAAAAAATGTAGATATTTTTTTTCTCTAAAATGTATAGTTTTCGAGAAAAAAAAATATTTTACTAAAAAAAGAAAATTGTACGTAAATCAAGGTAACCATGATTTTTGCTATATTAAGCTAGCCATCAGTAGATCACCAAACAAAAAAGAGGGCCATGCTTTTTTCAAAGAATAAAAATTAAATTGTGTTTTAAAGACCACCAACAGCTAAGGTTATTTGGGCCTAGTCAAAGAATAAAAAAACGAGTGTTTATTTTTTGAAAATATTTACTAGGCGGGAAGTATAGGACTGGTCATCAGTCGAATTTTTAAGCTAGCCATCAGTAGATCACCAAACATAAAAGAGCCATGCTTTTTTTCAAAGAATAAAAAAGGAGTGTTTATTTTTTGCAAATATTTACTAGGTGGGAAGTATAGGACTGGTCATCAGTCGAATTTTTTATTAATGCAGAAAAGAAGTTAAACTAATCAGAATCGATAAAAGAACGTAATATGCTTATTATAATTAATTTATTTAATCATTACTTTGCAAATTTTAGGTTGAATTTTTCATAACGCCGCATCGAATATTAATAAATAAAGTTGATTTACGAGTATATTTAAAAAATCAGGATATGGATGGTAAGTGTGAAAGAAAAAAGTACCCTGTGTTCAAAAATATCTTAAGATATATGTCAATAAAAATTTTTTCGGTACATCACTTAAGTTCAGTTTCAGTTTTATATAGAATGAGTGTGAGCTGACTCATAAAATAACGAAAAAAAGGCGGCAAAATTCGACATTTTAAAATAATAATTCCGTATTAAATTCGAATATTTTACTATTTGTAGAATCTAGATTCTAGAAGAAGCGTCTGCGCGGAAAAAAGCGTTAAAATAATTCGAACATTTTTTAAGGAAAAAAAACTTAAAATATGCATATTCATTTAAAATCTCGTTTTTTCATTTTTATCCCATTTATATACACGAATATGAACTTTTCTTGTTCAAAGTATAAGAAAAGAGATAATTTTAAAGTTTCTTTTTTATTTTCAATGGCGAAGACGTGACAGATTAAGTCGTGGAGAATTGCACAATTTTAATTTCACAGTGAAAAGATTATTTTTGTGGATAAAGAATTTAAATAAAGATTTTGTTTTTTGATTTAATATTATTAAGTAATAATTATAAAAAAGTCATTAGGTGTCGTGGGCCACCCCACAGAAACTATATCTTCTTACGCATTATAATATAATATATAAAAATCGAATTTATTTACATATAAAAGCTATAGAAACTATAGCAACAATACGCGCTGCCCAGCCAATGAGATGCGTTGCATCGCCGCGTTCCAAACTACGTTTCATGATCGCGTTCGTGACGTTTTTTTTACATTTTAGGTCCCCTATCCCAAACGTGCGTTAACAAGCATAGCTTCAAAAATTGAAAATGTGAATCTAGGTGCTAAAATAACCCTACCTATTGCCTGTTAGTGGCTTAAAAATAAGATTTTTTTGTATAATTATTTTTTTAGGAATAATAAATAATAATAATAGAATTAATGATACCGATAGTGGCAGTATTTTTATTGTTTTATTTTTATGTTTATATAGTTAATTAAAGATATGAAAGTACGGCGAGATATATTTTTAACATTATTGTGCTCTCTATCATTAGTCATTACACATAAAATGAAAAAGCTATTTTATTTTACGTCTGCTTGAAGAAAAACAAATTAAATTTAATGAAAGTAAATATTCTCTTTTCTATTAGAATTTATTATTAACTTCGACATAAAAATAAAATAAAAAAGCTTTTTAAATTTTCCATTCAAATATAGAACGGTAGGTATCGTAAATTTAGAGGGAAATTTCTTAACGTGGTATGTGGACAACCCTGTTCTAAACATCATTCTATAATTTAGCCGGCTCCAGGGACTCCAGCGGGAGGTATACTGGGTGCTAATGCGTTAAAGAAAGTTGCACACGACGCGACGTCCTCTTTAGTCTCAACTCATTTCTCTTAAGCCAAGAAGGGGTATAAAGCCCTGTAATCCCCTTTGCGTTATACCCTACCCTGCCTTGACTGGCTCTATTGAATTTTGTATAATAATTTCATGTCTTATAAACCAAGAAATACCTACTTTAATATTCTCTTAACCCTTTTGGTGGTGAGTGAATTTTAATTATTGTTTCTAACGCGCGTAGTTCAATGAAGTTATAAAAATAAAAAAATAATTGTCAAAAGCACATTGACGTTTATTTTATTGCACACACCGCTACACTACTAGCGGATGTGCTCTATTATCGCTTTGCGCGTCAGAGCTGAGCTTCGTTCATACAAGATTTTATATCTAGGTTAATTTCGCACGAAATCCATTCAAATTGTAGCTTTTTGCAAATGGAACCATTTTTAGATTGATTCGAGTTCATAATTACTCCTAAAATTGTAACTGAAAATCGCGAACAGCATAGTTGTCGGTTGGTTTGTACGTACCGTACGTCCAAACTCTACATATTACAATTTTTGACGAATCGCTCGGTTTATATTTTATTTTCTTTGTTTACTATCAGACTAGAACCCTGTTTAAATTCACTAAAATGCGTTGACTAGTTTAATTTTTATTATAGTATATTGTGTAACAAGTGTGCTAAATACATCTTTATGCGTCAGGCGAGATGTTTTCAGCACGAGTAGTAGGCAAGCGCTCACGAGTGAGCATCGCGAGCCGAATACGAGTGCTGAAAACATCGCACCTAACGCATAAATATTTAGCACACGTGTTGCACACTATACTTTATTCAACACATGCATGGTTTTAGACAATAATTGAATAATTTAATGGCACTGACAGAAGTAAATCTCATAATAAAAACATTGGGCTCCATATAATATTTATTCACTTTGTTACCATAGTAACCATATTTCATTTATAACACCGAAAAGAGGTACATAATGTTCATTAGATATTACTGGTTTTTCAAATGTTTTTCAATATATCATCGAAAAGCGTTTCCTAATGGATCATGACGTCACCAGTCAATAAAGGTCCGCAAAACAGATATGAAAAAACACTAAAAGCATGCGCGTGTTGAATAAACAATTTTATTTTATTATTTTTGACAGCTAATAGTTTCAAAAAAACAAACAAAATAATATAATATTATTGTACAGCATATTATCGTAGAACAACCAGGCCGTCTATCTTCTCTGTACACTGATCACACCGGATCGCTACTCGCTATATACTAGCAATATCTATTAAAAAATAATAATTTTTTGCCATACCCATTACAAAATAGCTACTTCCGAGTTTCGATGTATGTTTTATTTATTATTTAACAGGCAGGTGTGCGGAAAGTGTTTTTCTTACCGCACTAGGGCGGTAAATAAACGATTGCCATAGAAACTTCTGTTTATTCGCTCTATACGCCTGCGTGCACCTGCCATTACTTGCTCACGAACATCACGACATACTGTAAAAGTAAAGATGGCGACGCAAATCAACTGTCAATTTTTTTTGAAAATTAAGTGAAAAGTAGGTATTTTGTAGTAGGTATGGCTTAAAATACCATATATATATATCTCGTGCGTAATGGTATTACGACTCGTGTGACTAAAAACTCGCTATCACTCGTTTTTGCATACTGTCATCCCTCGTCGTAATATAGTCCATTACACATCTAGATATACAATTTATTATATACCAATCATTATTATTTATTTATGTGTAATTGCTAATGGCTATTCGACATTGAATTTGTTAATTTGTAAAATAAGGTAACACAGATTCAATGCAATTTTATATTTAAACGAGCGTCCAGTTAGATAGTATTTTAATAAATTTCAGATGCTATATAAAAAGTTTTTATATAGTGTCAAAATATGTAACTCAAATTGAAAGGTGAGTTATTTATTCAGAAAAAAACAAAACATAAAGAAGTGCTCTTGTTTCATTTAGTTGTTAACACAAAATTTTATGAGAATGACCAGATTTACTTTTTTTGTTGTCAATTAAATAATAAAACAAAATAAAAACAATAATTAGGCATAATGTTCACGTCCAGTCTACAACTGCGGTAGACATTCTCAAAGGCGATGTGGCAGCGGTCGAAGTGTCCTCCTTGGCGGCTCACAGGTCAGTGTGTCGGTGACTGGTGTTCTCCCTTCTTTTATACCTAGTGCCAGTGTGTTCTCTGTTCGGTCGTAGTCCGTCTCTCTGCCATTGGTCAACTGCGCAGTGTGTAGTGGTGGTGAGTTCTCTACTCGGTCGTTTCCGTCCTTGTACAATTGGTCATTGGTTTTATATGTCGGAGTGCTGGTGTCCAGGTTTTACTGAGATTGAGGCCTTCATCTTTTCGGTTGAAATTCTGTGTGTGTTTATGTATTTCGATGGCCTCTCTGTATATTCTTGGGTAATAGCTCAACGTTCTGTCTATGGCTTGGGTTTCTTCGAAGAGGATCTTATGATTGTCCAGAGTCAAAGTGTCTTCGGATATGGCAGATTTTTCCGTTTGTCCCAGTTTACAGCTTCTCTTGTGCTCTGCTATACGTGTGTTGATGCTTCGTTTCGTTGTCCCAATATATACTGATCCACAGCTGCAAGGGATGCGGTATATTCCTGGTGTTGCCAGTGGGTCTCTCGTGTCCTTGGCCGATCTTAGACATTCCTGAATCTTTCTCGTTAGTTTGTAGATTGTCCTGACTTTGTACTTTTCCAGAAGTTTGCCGATGCGGTCCGTTATGTTCCTGATGTATGGTAGATAAGCTGTACCATTTTTCACTTCTTGTTCCTCGTTTTTCGGGATGGCTGCTCTTCTTGGACGTATCGCTCGGTTTATTTCTTGCAGTGTGTATCCATTGTTTTGCAGTGCTGTTTTCAGGTGTTCTAGTTCCGGTTGGAGGTGTTTCGCTTCACATATTCGTGTTGCTCTGTTTACCAGTGTCTTGATTAGTCCTCTTTTTTGTCTCGGGTGGTGATTTGACTCCTTGTTCAAGTATCGGTCTGTATGAGTTGGCTTCCGATAGACCTTATGTCCCAGCTTTCCATTGTCTTTTCTTTCCAGTGATACGTCTAGGAAGGCTATCTGTTTGTTCTTTTCTTTTTCCATCGTGAACTGTATCCTGGAATTTATAGAGTTGATGTGGTTGAAAAATCTATCCAATTCCTGCTCTCCATGGCTCCATATTACGAAGGTGTCGTCAACGTAGCGAAGCCAACACGATGGCTTTTTGTCCGCAGTTGACCAATGGCAGAGAGACGGACTACGACCGAACAGAGAACACACTGGCACTAGGTATAAAAGAAGGGAGAACACCAGTCACCGACACACTGACCTGTGAGCCGCCAAGGAGGACACTTCGACCGCTGCCACATCGCCTTTGAGAATGTCTACCGCAGTTGTAGACGAAACGTCAGGTAGAAATACCACCGGAAACCATGAAAACTTGGAAAAAGTAGTTTAATTGTTTTGTAGTTGTCCACATACCCTTTAACCTCTATTTTAAAAATAATAATATTCATTTAAAAAAAAAATCTTATTCTAAATTAAAAATTTGTTTGATTCCTTAAAACCATCAGTATAGTGAAGACTTTTTTGACGGGCCACTTTTTCAGCAGAAATAATTTATATGTAAGTAATAACTCTTTGTTATAAATACCAAATTTTTTTGTTGGATTTGAAGTTTCGAGGACGGATGAGATCATGCCTCAGAAACCAAATAGTTAAATATTTTTTTCCACAATACTTATGATTATAATTTAATGAAAAGAAATTACTGCTTTGTAGAACAGTCTGTATACATCATCATTTTTCAATTTCACTAAGAGGAATAATATTATAAATTTCAGTTCGAACATTTCAAAATTACTATTACCTGACAGAAAACTGTTCAGCTTATAGAATAAAAAAATTATATTCTTGCAGCTTATTATTATACCAAAAAGTTTAACGCCCTAACAGAACAGTTGTCTAGTTTATTATTAAAGCCATTTAACTGTTAATGTAGTAATAATATAAGCCTGGTGGTTGGGAAATTTGAAGCATAGATTCATTATCGATTTAGAATAAATATCTAGACTTAAATAAGTCAGGATCTATAGAAAAATCTCACCCAACGTAATTCGGTTAGAATCCGCATTTCTCGATTGCAAGCTTACAAATACTCCTTGGTTAGTGTTTCATTAAAAAAAATTGAATTTATGTCCAAGAAGTTTTCTTTTCGTTAATTAAGAATTGTTTCATATTGAAATGTTTTGTGTTTCGCAACTATCAAGTATATATTTTGAGGTATCAAATGTGTTACTATTTTGAAAATTCTTCTGACAACTCAATATTTATTATAATACTGCAAATATTCACGGTATGTCGTGCGTCAGAAGCTTGAATTGAAACAAAAGGAATGTCGTTAGTGTCACGCTTTAAGCGGTACATTCTTGTCGGTGGTTTGCGGCTTTTTGCAGTATATTTATCGATTATTTTTGTTGTACTGCCAGTCCGAAATGTCCCCAATTACAAGAGAAATACACGCATGCGAAGAACAAGAAGAGATATATTTGAACAGACAATTGATACTGACAAACACGTGCTCCTATTTACATTAAAAACTTTTGTCTATAGAAACTGTTTTAAACCAACACGTTTTCGATAACAGTTATTCTACATTTTTTCTAAATAAATAAACGTACACCGAAAAAATCGATATTTGAAAAATTTAATTGATTAGGTACGTAAAAATGTTATATTTTAGATATTTTTTACTGTATTCATACCAAAACATGTTTAAAAAGTAATTCTTAATTTGATTTAAAACAATTAATGTAAAAATAAGTTCTTTAATTAAATTTGTTTGAACATACAAAACAAAGAATGTAATCAAAGCAAGTATTTCATAATTAAATTTTGTAAATAAAACAGCTTTTACAAGCCGAATTGTAATGAAAAGAGCATTGATTTTTTTTCGCCTGGTCTGTTACAAGCAGAGAGTAAATTGAACGATGTAATTTTATATATTATATAATAATATAACAACAATAAAAATAACATTACCTCCTGTGAAATCCATTAGCGTTTAGTCTTCCACATTGTAATTTTATTCTCCGTAATCAATTTTCATTTTAAACAAATAAAATACAAACGTTAATAAAAACTATTCACTGTTTGTTTATTTTTAAATCACATTATACAACCACTTTACAAAAACCAAGGGTTTGGAACCAAAAGCACTGTTTATTTATTTATTCTAAAAAGCAGAGAGTGAAATATCCCTATTGATTTTTGATTCAATGCAAATTAAATGAAATCACAACAGCGAGAAGGGTTGGAAGCCACTCAGCTTTTATATTTGATTAAAACACAAAATATTTGCACCGAAAATGCGTATACGCGATTTTTTAATGTCACGATTAATTAAACCGTTCTCGCTCGATAACTACGTGCATTCGACGTTGTGGCATTCGAACATGTCATCACCGAAGAAAATAGAGCTTAAATAAAAAGCGACGATTTTCAATTGTCGCGTATATGCGTCTAGAACTCAGCGTGCGCGTATGCTTTCTTGTATTCCACTGTACGCAATGAACCCCGGATAAGTTCTGTGACCGAAGTCATCTAGTTTCTGTCATTCGACACACTGTCGCCGCATGCCCCCGTCTTTATAAATAGATCGGACGGCGACGAGTACGCCGCGCGTACGTCCGTTCTCGGTTCGGACGCTTTACGTTCATCCCTTCTCTTCACCGTAGCGGTGCACAGTTACCCCTAAATATCATCCCTCTTTGTCGGTACCCCATTTCGAATCTCTTGTTACGTGTTTGTAGGCAGTAAGCGGTTACGCCAGCGGGTTTACATATATAGGCAACATGCATTACATAACGTGGAACGCTACTTGAGGAAGATACACTTACCTGACAGAAGGTCCTTGTGTGCAGTTGCAATGGATAATGAGGGTACACCGTACTCGTTTATGCATTAGTGAACTGTATTGCATCCGACCAAAATCAATTAACGTCAACTAGAAAAACAATAAAGTTCCGATCTCCTTCCCTTCTTTTCTGGTTTCGCAATGGAAATATCAAAAGTGAAACTTTGAATTAAATATTTACGTTATAACTTCTAATCGGGGAAAACACACGTTATTTTAAAATGAGGAATTGCATTTTGAAATATGTATAAGTCACCTAATAGTGATGTTTTTGTTTCAATATAAAAATATGAAACTTTTTCGTTTTTCAAAACAAACGCATATTTACTTCTCTTACGTTATTATTAACCGAGGTCCTTTCTTTAATTTCTCTACATACAACTGTCAAATAATTGTGGTTTCAATTTAACTGGCCTTGGTAAGTACGATCTTGTCTTTTGAAGATATTTTTTTTAATATCATTTCACTCGAAAAAATGTCTAATAAAAAAAGCTTCATCGCCCAAAGTATAATTAATAAGAGAATCGCTTCCTTTCATTTTTTAAAATTCAAGTGTTACATTTTGTGTATTTATATATTTTTTTAATAGTCTTTAGATGTGATTAGCCTGGCAGTTGAAAATTAATTTTTTTTTTATAATATTGCGTTAATGTGAAATCCATAAATAAGAATCTTTATCAATTTTTTTTTATTAATGAAACAATTTTATACCAAAAAACGAATGCAGGAACAGCTGATTAATTGTTTATAAAATGTCGATAATTTTTTATCTAGTAACTGATCCTGTATCCTGTTTTTGGTTTAACAATTATTTATCTATTGTGTATATAGAATTCGTTTTTGAGTTTTCAGGATTTGTATTTGTTCGTTTTTACATATTATATAAATAAATAGAATTGCTTATAGAAAATATTAAAAATATTCTGTGATTTAGGAATTTATATATGAATAAAATTAATAAACGGACGCGAATAAAATTATTACATTTTGAATAAAGATTTTTCAAAGATATGCTCTTTCCTTAATTTGTTTCATCGGTGTTTCCGTCCATTTCGTATACCGAATACAGATACAAAAGATTGGTGTTACCTGATGGTAGATTCCGTCCCTCAGGCAATTCTGACCTCACCTATTGTATATTATGTATTCTACCTTTCTGTGTCTATTCGAAGATACCGTACGAACATAAGTGCTCCAGAACCTTTTAAAAAATTATTTACGGCTATCATTTTCAATGTGTATTAATTATACAACAAAATAGCGCATTTAAATACTTGAAAAAAAATACATACAATACCGGTCAAAAGTTTTTCCTCCCACGCACTTTTTATAAAACAACCCCACTTTTTTGATGATTTTATGAGAACCATAATAATTTGTGAGATAAAGGATGAATCCAACAGAATGTCACCTTGCTTGAAAAAAATTAAAGAATGTGTAACGCATCATTTGAAATATTCTTTGAACCTGCAGAACCCAATTCCGTAATTTCAGAACATTCTATCGATATATTATAAAATTAATTTTTTAAGCAAGAAAATTTGGTTTATCGTTTGTGTCTCACTTTTGTGCCCATATAAAAATACCCTAAAATTTTTAATGTCGCTTAAAAGAAAGTGTGAGGGCAAACACTTTTGACGGGTACTGTATTTAAACTCACAGGATGCCAATAAACTTATCGTAAGAAAATTAAATAACGAAAATTCTATTGAACTAGCGTGTTCCAAAACAATTCATCCAATGAAATATCGATATTCACGATTCACCCACCATTTTCCAGGATTAATGAGGATTTCTTGTAACTTAACCTTTTTTTTTATTACTTTTTCAGAAATCTACGATCAGTTAACCGAATAGCAAACATTTTCCGTACAACATAATATTTGATTGCTGTAGAGTGTAGAAACTTTTTTCGGTATGTAGATCTTATGCCGGCGCTACACGATGCTAGACGAACACCTTCCAACGTTAGCTCGTCGCATCGTGTGGCTGACGATCAAACCTATGAGCTACCAATGTAGAGCGTCCAACGTTCGCGTTTGCGACCATGTTCCGGCAGTTGTCGGTATTCTTGACCCGAGTCAAAGAAACACTCTAAAAATGTATCAAAGAAATTCCTTCAACGTTCAAAGGAAAACATTCTTATGCTTTAACATTCGACACACCGTGTAGCAGAAACATTTGGCACACCAACTGTCGAACTCAGTTGACTCAAACGTTTGGTCCAACTTTCGGTCAAACGTTCGTAGCATCGTGTAGCGCCCGCTTTATGATGGAATGCGGAGCGCATTAGAAAATCTGGCTTAACAGTGATTTCAGATTATGATCATGCAAGTACAGTTTTTATTTATATACGCAGGAATAGTCCAATGTAGGTGTCACACATTTTATTATGGAGAACATTATATAGATTACACACACTATTAATTGGGGGAAGTGGTGCAAACTCACCTTTATATTTGATATGAATGGCGTCGTTAGGGGTCTACACTTCTGATATCATTTACCGAAATAATTAATGATTAATAAAATTAATGATCGTTGATTTTAGAGAATGAAATGCGTGGATTAATTTTCAGCAGCATTGGCCAGTGTCTCGCATTGTATGTAATGAGATAATACAATGTATTCGGCCAAAGAGTCTTTTTTCCCAGTTTCACAAATGTGATCTCCACAAGATAAAGGAAATGAGATTCTAATAATGGAACACGTGTATGTGTTTTGTTTGTGTAGATATATAGACGTTCCTATAAAGTACTATACAATGATAGTATACTTTGTATTATAGTGTGTGCATCGACCTGTCTGATTTTTTAAGATAAATATCTATACAGGGTGTAAGAGAAACGTATGCTTAAAGTTCCTAGATGAATAGATATGGTAAAAATGAAGACAAAACGTAAAATACTTTATTATCAAGATATAATAGACAAAACTTTATTACAAATTTTGTAAATAAGGTATATATAGACACGGTATTAAGCTATTTACATAGGTCTTTTAAGGTGCAGACCTGACTAAAAGTTAGGGGGAAAGAATAAATATCGCTGCTAAGATAATAAAGTATTTTAAGACATATTCGATAGAAATCAGAAACTTGTACCTATTAATTCACTTTATAAGTTTATATATAATTTTTTTTTGTGTCTCTGCAGTATCAGTGTTTCCCAATGCGCCTCGGAATTTTGGAGGCCTGCAGCTATGTCCGAAAAGGTTCACGAATACGGCTCATAAAATATGTACCTAGTAATTATTAAGTCTGAATATTTTTTAACCAAATTCTAACTGGACACTAGTTTTTGTCGAGAAAACGTTAAAATTTAATATAACTTAATTAATATTTGTTAATTTTAATTTCATTAATAAAATTGGTATATAAACAAGTGCATTTTAGTTGAGCAGAAAATTAAATCATTAGGAGAGAAATCTTCGCGAACATTTTATAATTAATTTATGGGCTCTCAAGATAAATTTGGGGAACATTGACCTTTATTTTAGACGTATGTCAAAGGTTTAGCCGGACAATAAAATTTAAAGAATCTAGTCATGCGTTTGAAATTAGTTAGTTATACAAGTATTATTATTATAAGGAACAACACTGTCGTGATGTGGATATAAAAGGACATTGTTGTTCTTTCCAGAGCGTTCCACTTTTCAAATGGAACACAATGTATATATCTACAACTCCCCCATTCTTTAACTGGCGTGATTTACAACGCGTACTAATGTTCACAAACCTATGATGACTACTTGTCTATAAGTATCTGACTACACTCGATGAAATAATGTCATGTGTCCACTCCTTCACACAAAAGAATATATTAAGGTAGTTGTCGTTATAACATCCAAAAGTTTCGGTCATAATACGCTGTAAAACAATAAATAAGTATAGTGTTAAATGTAAAAAAATGTTGTTAGAGATTGTACCTAAACTGTTGTTTACATAGTTACACATATTTCTCTTAGTTTGTTCGCTTGATTATATAAAAATATCAATCTTTTCTCATAAATTATTGAACTTTGAGTTATTATATCTCAACAATAAAAAGGTCAATAATTCTTGGATTTTCTTTTTTAAACTCAGAACAAAAACATTAATGAACAGTTAGTTTTTTGAAAATTTCTGACTTACTTTTTTTTTAAATTAAAAAACTTGTCAAAAACATAACCTTTCCTATGCTCTCCGTGTTAATTATCCGAACTTTAATTAAGTTTATCTCGAGTTAGAGATGGTCAATCAACTTCAAATTTTAATGGTATTTGTATTATAGTATCCTTAATGAGTATACAAAAATTTAGAATTTTCTGACACTATGCCCATAGCACGACAACTACCTTAAACAAACCGCACTGAATCGGCTCGGTTCTGCCCGGAACAATCAGAACTTATAAAAAAACAACTACCTATAAAACTAATGACGCTATTCTGCGTGGACAATAAATTTACAGTGCTGTTAAATTTTTGTCACTTTCTAACAAATTCAACATTACATAAGCTAGTATGAGACAAATTTTACAGCAGAGTCAAATCTAATATTGACCATACATATCCGTTTATAATAGCAGCACTAATATTGAATTTGTCTGAAACAATCAACACTTTAAGAAACTCAAGAAAAACAAAATTGGTTCGAATCAGCATAGAACAAATCTGATCGTTCTTATGTTTGCATGTTCTGTGCAGGGACTGGGCTGAAACCATCCTGACTAGAGCTTTTTATTTTCATTTAACTGAGAGAGAAACTCTCACATGAGTAAACAAGAAATTTGATTAGCTTATAGATAACATAAAAAATCCCTATATTATTAAACGAGCAAATCTTGTATATATGTACCTATGTACCTATATAAGTATTTTATAGAAAACGACTCTAACGATTTTAATCAAATTTACCGAAAAGGGGTTTCGGGGGGCAAAAAATCGATTTAGCTAGGTCTCATCCCTAGAAAAATTCGTTTTCTTATCGATTTTATCATTTTAAAAAACAGTTTTTTTAACGTTATTAAACAGTGTCGTATGGTGAGTAGGCTTTGGAAAAAACAAACTATTTTCATTATTTATGTCAAATTACTCTGACAGTCAATCTTTAACTTATTAAAATAATCAGTAATTATTTGAAAAGTAAAAAAATAACAACAATAAAATCTAAACATAATTATACTTACATAATTATGTTTAGATTTTATTGTTGTTATTTTTTTAACTAATATTTAAATAAATAGGTATATTACTTTTATATTACCTATAAAAATATGTAGGTACATACGTTATGTAGTATGACGTATACTGACGTATAATAATATTATCTACTTATAGGTATGTAATTTTTTTTTCTTAAAAACGACTAACGATTTTGATGATATGGGAACTTTAAGTACTATTTTTTTTGAACTCATCCGAGAAAAGCTCGGTCATCCAGATATTGTTAACTTATAATAATAAATGTCTATAATCCCTTTCCACAATACGAATTCACTTTAATTAGTGAATTACAGTTTCCAGACAACTGTGTTGCCATAACGCTACAACAGTGTAATTTATAATATGAACTGCAGGAACGTTCCATTTTGTTACTTATCTAAATGATCCACTTTTAAGTTCGCGTGCTTTTTCCTGAGGTACTTTCCTTGAGAAAAATAACAAGCTCCGTTATGTAAGTACTTGTTATTAACGATGCAATTTTCCACGTATTTCAAATATAGCTGAAGCTATCATATATTACACGCAGTTGGATCAAGTGTGTAATATCAGAATGTTCTGAGTGTTTTAAATTGAAATCACATTTGCATTGTATAATAATAGTATTATTACGGATCTCCCTGTATATAAACGACAGGCAAGAGTTCTGAGAAACGGGGGTCCGCTTACTGTAACAACTATGGTACTTGCACGCAAGTTCTAGAGAAAGCGAGAACACGCTAGGCTTATGCCACGCAGCCTTTATAAACAGCAGTCAACGGTGAGTCAGTGAGGCAGAGTTGAACAGTGTTGAATAGCGAATATAGTGCGAAATAAATCTGATATAAATCCAGTGAATATAAATATTGAAATATAAATAATTAAAAATAAATAATCTTTGTAGGTATATATAGTTATTTGTTAAGTGCTATTTATTGTTAGAACTGACTTTTCGTTGTTGCATTCATTATTATTATTGTATTTATAATTATTGTAAATAAATATTTATTCCGTCAACTCAGAACACAGTTTTGTAACAGTATATTATTAATTAATACTTAATAATATACTATTATTATACAATGCAAATGTGATTTCAATTTGAAACTTTGTTGACGCCATATTTTCGGGATCATTGGATGAATAAGTGGATATTTATTGAATTGTCGACTCTGCTGATGCAGATACGTGCGTTTAACGGATAAAGCAATCTTTATGCATACAATCTGAATAGTAAATTAATTCATCTTTATCATATTGCTTCAAGGACATACGTTGATTTGTGTTAATGATTTCAACAGACCAGTCTTGATTTCGTCATGTTTTATGGCTTTGCCGAAATAATGAACCCACTAGTCACGCTTAATATGCACAGTAATTCGTGTTCCAGAATGGGCGTTTTAAAATTTTGAAGTTATTCAAGGTCATCATAATGCATTTAAAAGTTTACTAGTTGGTCAGCTTGAATTAACGGAACACGTGATGATGACAATTGACAAAATATACGGAAAGCAAAAATTGATAACAATAACTTTTGAAACAAAATTATTGATAATAACTAGGTTCTTCAGAAAACTGTAAAGGCAGGAAATATGTACACAATTAATATCCTACACACTGATACTGCAGAAAAACAACAAGAAAATCATTTTTAACCACAACAGTTTTATTAATGGATGTATATGTTACTGTAAAGGCCCGTATATTGGTATATCTTAGGTCTTACTAGTATATCTTAGGATTTACCAACTTGTGTTGGTAGATGTTAGGATTTTAAAAAAAGAGACAATATTTCGGGCTTTTACTATTATAGTTTGGTACATGCTAAGTTTTACCAATGACGGTTGGTAAAAGTTGGATTTTTTTAGATAAAACAATGAATTAATTATCTGAATCATTTCTTTCAATTACCACTCACTAACAGTGAAAACCTTACATAATATTTTAATTATTATTATGATATATTTTTAATTATGATTATTTCTTAGTATTTCTTAACACCTGCAAAATATTTTTTGAATAATAAAAAACAAATAAGACTGAAATACTTCACAAACATAACGTTTACGTTGGCTAAGCTAACTAAATCAGTACTTTTTTTATTATTTGGTATTTTTAATAAACATTGAAAAAATGCAATTAATACATTGTTATTTATAGTAAAACATTTTTTACTTGTTACAATAAGGAGAGCTATTATGGCGAAAGCAACAAATTCTTTAAATCCTCTTCAGATCTTACTAATCCACTCATATGGGGGTCTGCAGACTGTCGGCCCACGAATACGAGACGATGCGCCGAACACGTCTTGACATGACCTTTCAACATTTACCATGTCTCTGAGGTAAAATCTAAGATTTACCGAGTGAATGGTGGTAAAAGTTCGAAATGAACGATGATCACCAAGCAGTTCGGACTTTTACCATTAAGAGTTGGTAAATCTTAGGTTTTACTGTAAAATCTTAGGATTTACCGAAGTTCGGGGTATTACAGTAACATATACATTTCGAGACCATTGCTCCCATCATAAACAAAAACTAAACTGATTAGTTTTTGCTGATGATGGAACCATTGCGCTCGAAATGAAGATCCAATAATAAAATTCTTGTGGTTAAGAGGTGACTAAATTGTTGATCTTTCCAGTTTCCAACCACAGTGCTTTAGGCATTCTTTATGAAAATATCAATTGTCAAAAAATTAGAATAAAAATAGACAGGCTCAGTAAAATACTCCACTGCACTGTCAGCTTCATACTTCGACTGTATTTTCAGTAAGAACAGTACGAACAATCCGCATATGCCGATAATGATTCCTACTAAGAAAAAAATGACAATGGACACAGACAGTATTATTACGATTGTGCCCCAACCGAAGACGTAGAATTAGTTCTATGTATAGTTTTATATCATTCTTACAATTAATAATTTTTAATATTGTCACCAAAGTATTCAGATAACTGTTAATTTGAGATTAAAACAATTTATTTTTATTTATTTTATTTATTTTTTTTATTTATTTTAGACGCTAATGACCTAAGTTGTTGACGCGTCTATAACCTACAATAAATAAATTTATTTATTTTATATCAATTGAGCGAAGGCCATGCTTTTCCTACATATTAATCATAAAATGACGTCACATTTGTCAAAAAACATTAACATGACATAGACTCCAATTTATACTCTTAGAATGGTACCGATCAATGTATCGGCGTCAATCATCAAAAGACCACCTAAAGAGGGAAAAAAACAAAAAAATAACTTTTTTTTGTTTTGTTTTTTTTCATTTTTTTCAGTAACCCTTTGCACATTACGCTACTGGGTCAGGTAGGCGGCGTCCAGATAAATAGGCGTTTCCTGTCAATGACGTAGCGGTATCATTCTTAGAGTAATCGGATTCTACATGATACAAAACACAAACAAAGTACGGAGTAACTATGGTAGTTCGCGTCACGTACATTTACCCTCCCCCCCTTATATATCTATCGACGAGAAAGACGCAGTTTATTTAAGTAGTCAACTCTCGCATGTAGTGTGTTTTCAACGTGAAATTGCTATATATAAGAAGAGATCGGTTTCCACTCTCGGGCACTGTGGAGAAATCGGTAACTCACCTAGCCGGAAACTGGGGGTTTCGGGTTCAAGTCCCGACAGTGGTCATTTGATTTTTTCTTAGATATAGCTCAAAAATCATGGCAGCCTAGCTGTCTGAGATATTTATTATTTTCACCTCCAATTGTTATGTGAATAATATGGTGTGGATATAAGGGGTTTTAAATCGATTGATTTTATCATATAACAATTGAGGAAGACGTAGTTCTACGTCAAAAATCGAAGTCACTATCGGGACTTGAGCAAGAAACTTCCGGTATATTAGTTACCTGTTGTTGTTTCTCCACAGTGCCCACAGATTACGTTCATTTATAAAAAATATTTCTTATAAGCTAACTGCATATAACTAATAATCGAGCGCGGTAGTGGGAGTTTCGAGTTTAAGTCGTCATTTTCTGAATGTGAAATTTTCCGTATTTCTAAAAACTGGACGTTAACAATATTTTAATTCTGTATGTATTGAGCAATTTATAAATTTTAAAGAACAATACAAATTAAATTTTATTTATTCATTAAATATTCAGAAATTTTTGAAATGAACAGTACGGAGAATTTAGTTTAATGATTCAATCTTTCAATGCTTCTTTAGTATTTATAGCTGTTTTAAAAAAGTCTATTTAAATTATTTAAGCAAATTAAAATAAAAATAAATGTGCTTTGAATTCATTTAACTTTCTTAAACAAGTACCTAATAATTTGTTATGCAAGCAAACATAACGACTGTTCCCCTTTTCGTCGTAACTCATATTTAAAAATCATCCCTTAAGTATCATATTATTTTGTCATTAAGTTAGCTAAGTGTCAGGAATCAGATGGGCGGAAGTGTAAAATGTTTGGAATCGGATTACGAACTATGCTTGACTTATGCTTAGATTATATACAGGGTATTTGGTAAACATACGGAAAAAATTCAAGGAGTTATTCCCTGGGCTATTTTAAGAATATTTTGTCCATTGATAATGTTCGGAAAGCAGCATTGTTTTGAATATACAGGGCAATAAAACTGCTGAAAATGACTACCACCAGCTAGGATCATGAATCCAATCTTCTGATCCTCATTAACTGTCAAACTCTTTCAAATATACAAGGGTTGTTTCTTCTTGCAATACATCCATCAACTATCCGATTTTTCAAATCTTCATTTTCCAAAAAAAAGCGGCTTTCCGAAAATCATCAAATGACAAAATATTCTTAAATTAACTCAGGGAACAACCCCTTGAATTTTTGCCGTATGTTTACCAAACACCCTGTATAAAATATTATTAATAACTAATACGCATTCTGCATTTTATTTTAATTTTTTAAAACAATTTTAAAATTGAAAATTTAGTCAATAATTCATTTTAAAAATCATATTATTACTATTATAGAACAGCGCTATATATATAATATATATTTGAATGAGCGAAATCTTACATAATTTTTGATAAAAATAGTCTTTTTTAAAACTTTCTCATTTTAAAAATATAAATAGAATGCAGTGAAGCATTATAGTAGACTTCTCATGTAAAAAAGTTAAAATTTAATGTTTTTTCGAGTTTTTTTTTATTTCCATGGTCTGTCTTTTTAATTAGAAAAATTATATACTATTTCAACGAACGATAACTGATTTGATTGATGTTATGGTTCTTTTATAAAATGCACGAAACGATGCTAAAATGATATATATTACAAATTTTCTCTAGAAATAAAAAATTAAAAAGTTTCCGGAATACTTCACCTCTAAGGAATAAGGATTTCTGTAAAAATCTTGCCTATAAGTTAAATTTACAAAGGTATCAGAATATGTTTGTCCATCTATTAACGGTCTATAATTCGCACATATTCTTGTATAATTGTCGTTATTTTATTTATTGTAGATTATAGACGCGTCGACATCTCAGGTCATTAGCGTCTTTCGACAACACTCAATAACAACTTTCTTAAAACTAAATGACATCACAAACATCCATGAGCGCAGGTGGGATTCGAACCCACGACCATCTGATCTAGAGGTCGACGCGCTAACCATTAAACCACACGGTCCCCTTGTATAATAATATGTCAATTCAACAGTCAGGTAAATTCTTTTCGGAAATATTGTTATATATAGTTTATATTAGAAATCGTGTCCATCGTGATTATAATAAAATTAAGCAAAATCGCAGGATAGTGGACAAAATAATTTGATTTATTAAATTAAATGTACGACGTTTCGTCTATAGATTTAGACTTTTTCAAGTACATACATAAAAATAATCTTATGTTAATTACTATGGTTAGTAATTAATATTAATTTTCATAAATATTGTTGTTTTTATGTTTGTATACTTGAAAAAGTCTAAATCTATAGACGAAACGTCGTACATTTAATTTAATAAATCAAATTATTTTGTCCACTATCCTGCGATTTTGCTTAATTTTGTTATATATAGTATTAAAATTAGACACAAGTTGTCGAGAGTTCATAATCTACAGCATTAGACATCGATTTTCACTTCAATTAGGACGAAGTAAAACTTTGTACCATACCGGTATTACATATGTATATTTGTTTATATAAATAAATGCAGATAGGAAATACGAGAATGATATGCATTTGACTTTGACACCTGATAAATAGCAACAAGATTAACAACCAACAGACAGATGCGTTACAT
Organism: Mongoloraphidia duomilia; assembly: GCA_039654895.1. Classification (NCBI taxonomy): domain Eukaryota; kingdom Metazoa; phylum Arthropoda; class Insecta; order Raphidioptera; family Raphidiidae; genus Mongoloraphidia; species Mongoloraphidia duomilia. The sequence goes on along the minus strand of CM077522.1, from coordinate 17,461,556 downwards.
ATGTTAATTCTAAAATCTCTAATGCTCTCTGCTAAAGAAAAAACACGCCGGCCATGTATTATATACAACACTTTATAGGTTTTATATAGAGTGAGTCACAAAAATCGAATACGGCTCAACACTGGTCTTGATGAAATTTATACTGATTATAGAGAAGGTTACCAGGTTACCAGGTATTCAAAAAAAATTGCAAGGCAGACGATGGTAATTTTAATTAATTAATAATCTGTATAAATTTCATCAAGTAGTGTTGAGCCGTATTCGAGATACTAAAAACAAAATATGTGAAAAAAATTGCTTAATATAATATAATAATATCTGGGTGCCGAGCTTTGCTCGGATGAGTTCAATAAAAATAGTACTTGTATGCTGTGAGATATTATTTTCTCAGAATATTATTCCGAAACGAATTTATTTCTGAAACATAATTTAAAATAATTGTTTCTGTTAAATATTAACTACCTATGTGTATTTTTAAGCGTAAAAACTAAGTATCAACTTGAATCAAGCATTTTTTCCTGTAAATATTATTTAGGTCGCCATTTTCAAATCTACCGCCGTTATTGTTTTGTTGACTGAAGAACTCGCAAAAACCGATTTTCATAGATTGAATATCTTGTAAAAATGTTCGAATCAGATGAAATTTTGCTCGCCCGTTGCCATTTTAACAATCCAATTTTAAGCATTGATACCAAATATCAACTTTATCGAAGTACTTTTTCTCTGTGATGTCAGCTTAACAACTTCCAGTAAATTTCAAATATTTTTTTTGCATAGATACCTACTGAAAAACTCACAAAAATCGATTCTTTCAATAACAAACGTCAGACTATAACCTGCGCAAAACTTTTTTTGCATGTATCTTCACCATAGTTTTTAAAAATCGATGTGTTTTTACACAGACCCGCGGCGCCAGAAGTGCGGCCCTTCGGGCCGCCGTTTTGTTATTATTTACATATTGTGCAAGACACTTCTTATATTAGTGTTCAATTACAATTTTAACACTTGTGATATATTATATCAAATCTATGTAGAAATAGACTTCGAATCAATCTGACTTTAATTGAGCGAGTTATATTAAATAAAAAACACCTTTTTTTTAATTGCTCCCCTCTGGAACCAAAATTCATACCTAGATCGATTTCTCGCCCCGAAAAATCCCCATTCTGTAAATTTCATCAGAATGGTTAGTCGTTTTTGAGAAAAAAAGGTCTAGGTAAGATTATACGTCATACTACATTAACCTACTTACCTATACATATTTTATATAGGTAATATAAAAATAACATACCCATTTATTTAAATTTTATCTAAAACTACTTACATAATTATGTTTAGATTTTATTGTTGCTATTTTTTTACTTTTCAAATAATTACTGATTATTTTAATAAGTTAAAGATTGACTGTCAGAGTAATTTTGACATAAATAATGAAAATAGTTTGTTTTTTCCAAAGCCTACTCACAATACGACACTGTTTTATGACGTTAAAAAAACTGTTTTTTAAAATGATAAAATCGATAAGAAAACGAATTTTTCCAGGGATGAGACCTAGCTAAATCGATTTTTTGCCCCCCGAAACCCCTTTTCGGTAAATTTGATCAAAATCGTTAGAGCCGTTTTCGAGAAAATATTTATATAGATACATAGAAACATATATACAAGATTTACTCGTTTAATAATATAGGGATATATATATATATTTATATATAATATTATATATGTTATATAATAAATGCGAACGTTTGTGTGTATGTTTGTTATCACTCAGCTTCGTAACGGCTTAACGGATTTCCATGAAATTTGGTATATAGTTACTTTAGGTCCTGGAATAGCACATATGGTACTTTCCATCCCGGAAAAATGTATAGTTCCCGTGGGATAGTAACAAAATGTAACTCTGCAATTGTCTTGCATTTTAGCGTATTGGCGGAATCCTAGTAATATTATAAACACCACCAGCCCGGCTCCGCTTTGCAGGGGAGATTTTTTCGCGGGGGGTGATTACAAAATCATAAATTCTTAGCACCCGGGCAAAGCTGGACGGGACCGCTAGTTCAATAATAAAATTTTAGTGTTGTTATTTTGCAGTAGACTTTTGTACGGTTAGATCTGAGATAAATAAGTGAATGTGTATTCGACACGCACTTGGCCGCTTGTTTGACTTGGATCATCTGTATATACGAAAGTAAATGTATTCATCTATCACTCGTCAGCACGATGTACATAAAATATATAATATGCACGAGTCTGTTTCTTCCAGTTAATTTTCTTCACTTGTCATTGACAAAGGATGGATTTTTTTGAAATTTTAATGTTTTTACAAATAATATGCGTTCAATTTTTTCTGATTTACTTTTTTCTTAATATTCGAGAATTTCAAATTATAAATTTACAAAATTAAAATTTATTTTTTGCCTGACAAATGTACTTATCAAATATTCACTCGAATTCTGATTCTGACGATAATTTTAAATAAGCATATCAAAACTCAATTTGTGAAGTAATACAATTTTGTGTTTATGTTATATAGGTACACCTATTTGTTAGTTTGTAATGTGTGACAGTTGTCTCTTAGCGTCGAAAGAAAACTATCAACTGCCAAAAATATTCGAATATAGTAATACACTATTCTTAAAGACACAAACCAGGCAATCGGGTTTTTTTAATGTACAAACGAATAGAAATCCATATAAACAGCGGTATCCTTACGATTTCGCTATAGAGATAACATAAAGGCAAGGACTAATCGCGAAGCCAAATTTTTGGAGTTTACTCCTTAAGAACCGATTTTCAAATAAGGCGCCCGGTATGGAAATTTTATGAGGAGTAAAATTTACACAAGCGTTAACTAAAAAGCGTAACGTTTTTCTGCGCAACCTACCTTGCGCACCTTTAAATGTATGTGTATACTTGTAACAGCCGTATACTTTAAGGAGTAAACTCCAGTCGAGCGTCGGAGCTGACACACATTTTTTCTATACTAATTTCATTTTCTGGAAACAGATTCTCTATATAGAGCTAATTAATTAATATTAAATATAAGAAATCTATTGACGAAACGTTGTACATTTAATAAATCAAATATTTTGTCCACTATCCTGCGATTTTTCTTAATTTTATTAAATATAAGTGCGAATTTTCTACGAGGCTAATAGTAGAAGTTGTGATTCTTGATAATAAGTATGTATTAATACATGTTGAAGAATTCTTCTGTAGCATAAGGACCAAATAAGAACGCAACACTGATGTTAATATTCTTTATTATATTCATCTAACGTTTTGACAGGGATTCTCTCATCCTTAGAGATCTTGATTTAATTTCTGAGGATGACAGAATCCCTTTCGAAACGTTAGATGAATAGTAAAGAATTATAACATCAGTTCTTATTTGGTCCTTATGCCACAGAAAAATTCTTCAACTTGTATCTGTCAAAACTTAAATATAAGGCTATTTCACATAGAGGCATAGCCTAACGGCGAAAGGACATTTTGCTGTAGTTTCAATTTATTCCATCAGATGTCATAGCGTCAAACTTCAAATCCCTAGCCCTTGATTTAAATAATTATTGTCATTGCTTTTTAAATCTTTATTTCAACTTTTTAACACGCTTATTAACACGCTTATTAACACGCTTATTAACACGCTTATATTATTAGCTTCACCTGTATGTTTGCGAGCTTGCGGGCTTGCGTGCGTGTGGGCGTGCGTGCGTGCTTGCTTGTTTGTCAGTTTGTAACCGACTTCTTTGAACTTGATTTTGACCAACTTTGAACGGTCAGATTTAGTTTAAACTTTGCACACTTATCAAGGAGTCAAGGACCGACGACAATACAATAATTCCATAAGTTTGTCCCATTATCCTGACCAGGATCTCCAGGACTAAAAAAAAAAGCAAAAAACTTCAGAATGAACTGAAACTTTGCACACTTATCAAGGACCGATTACAATATAATAATTCCATAAGTTTGTCCCATTATCCTGACCAGAATCTCCAGGACTAAAAAGCAAAAATAAATTATAATTTAAAAAAACTAAAAAACACGCTTTAATGAACTAAAAAGTAAAAAATAATTAATTTTATTGTAAAAAAGCGTGGAGTAGTATGAAAATATGATACAAAGCACCCCACGCTTTTTTACAATAAAATTAATTATTTTTTACTTTTTAGTTCATTAAAGCGTGTTTTTTAGTTTTTTTAAATTATAATTTATTCCCCATCCTTTTAACAGAAGTCGGAACGCGGTGCGTAACAGCAAATTGTTGGTGGTCCTTTGGAAGAAATGTGTTCATATTATGAACGAACATTATCGAAAGTCAAAGCTGCCTATAAATTGTATCCGTGGCCGCATTTCATATTAATATTACATTTACATCCGTACATTTGCGCAGAAAGCACATAAATATTCGCAAATTTATATAAACTTCGGAAACCCATAACTGCATAAACTAATTTATTACCTTGGCTAGAGAAATTAAATCTCTTTGAGGATATTGTGTTGGACTGATTATGTGGAGAGAATTATTAGTTTCTTTAGAAATGTAACTTGCGTGTCAAACTATTAGAATGCATTTGAAATATTACGAATATAAATTACGAGACATAATATTCTGATGTTGCGGCTAGTTTGACATGACGGTAACATTTGTACAAAAACTAATCATCAGTGAGGTTAAATAATATTTATTCATAAAATTATTTTAAAGAACACGCTTATGTCAACGCACTAAAAAGTAGAAAATTAATTTCTTACTCTTCATAACGTTTAAAAGCGTGGAGCACTCGATGATATAAATGAAATATAGGTACAGTGAGCGTCACACGTTTTTAGAAAGGGAAAGACATTTATTTTCTATTTTTTGGTGCGTTTATATAGCGTTATTTTTTATATATATTTTATTTTCAAATGCTTAATAAATATATAGGTAATAATTATTATATTATAATATTTAAACTTTAAACTAGTAGAGACACGTTTTCCCACCATCAAAACCGTTACTTCCACCACATGTTTTTATTTCCATTTTTTAAGTTGGTATATATTATTGTTGTCAAAATTCAGAATATTGTATTGCCAAATCAAAACTACATATGACCACAAAGATTCACGTCAATTTGACCTTTGGAAGAGGGTGAAAATTGAGTTGCAAGATTTTTTTACATACACACAACATACAACCTACAAATGAAGCTAATTTAAGACTGTTAAAAATATGTATAATCAGTGAACTAAGAAGTCTTCGGTATTTTAGTAACTAGGTACATAATGAAAATTATTTTTTTGAAACAAGTAGCTACAGAACATTTCAAATTATGTCGACATCGATATTATAATATTATTTTTATGTGGTCTTACAGGATAAATAATTTGTTCTGTATTCCTATATATGGCATTGAAAAAAGAAAAGATAAACACTATTGACAGTGGCGGATTTAACAGGAAAAAAATGGACAGTTTGAGCCGTCTGAACTTCTGTCCAAAAAAGGTCACCAGAATCCTCATCTTGCAACGTTGGTTCCATTTGAATTAATAGAGGACAGTGTGATCCAGTGATTAGCATCGCGACCTCTGGATCAGACTGTCGTGGGTTCAAATCCCGCCTCCACTCATGGATGTTTTGTGATGTCATTTAGTTTTAAGTGTGTTGTTATTTAATGTAATCAAGACGCTAATGACCTAAGTTGTCGACGCGTCTATAATTTACAATAAATAAATAAATAAATTTGAATTAGTAGTCGAAAAACACCATTGCATGTAATTAGATTTTACATATATTTTTAGGAGTCCACGTTAATCTAAAAACATTTAAGACTTAAAATGTAAAAAAAGATTCCTGGACACCTCACTTCTACTGGAGTCCAAACCCCTGGGATTACTACTCTATGAAAATGAGAGAACCTTGGTTATTACGATTTTTAAAAAAGAGCTATTTACTATCTATATAAAAATCGGCCTCTTGGAACGTTTGCGGCCTGGGCGTCTTTACTTAAATCCGTTACTGAGAAATATTGAGAGTACAATGTATTCCGAAACAAAGAACAAACTTCAACTGCAGAGGGCTGAAAATTTATCAAAGTAACTAACCTTCAATGCTATATTTCTTTTAATCTAAACTATGCAGACTGCGCTATATACAATGATTCGAAATAAAAATAATAATAGAATAAAAACAATGGTCTGGAATCAAATTATGTTTTTTTTTTATAAAAAAATAAATATCTAGTCATTGTTGCTGATTACAGCCTCTAAAGGAACAATCAGAAAGAACTTAGCTGGGTATAGAATGCAGACGACAGGCCTCCAGTTGGTGTTATTGAGTTACAAGGTCGACTCGTCAGAAACGAAAATGTTATTGGACTATTGGCCCATTATTACACTGTAAAAAATCTGAGTTGACCATGACTGTACTTGGATGATAATAGTCTAAGGACTATGCTCATACAATTATAGCTTTTATAAATGCAGGAATAGTCTTGTTAAACTTCTTATTATGTAGAACATTAGATTATACTTCCGTCTCACAGAAAAGCAAATGACTGAAAAAACCGTTTTTCAAGCTAAATTTGCCAAGAAATATGTTGATTTAAAGAAGAAATTATAGAAAAAAGAATGTTAAATACATGTACACACTTTAAAAAAAATTGTTTCAATTCATCACTTATTTTTTGAGCAGGACCGATTAAAGGTAATATTTTATTATTTATAATTCTACAATGGTTTTTTATGAAGAATCTAAGGTAATTTTCAAACTAGATTTTCAGAAAATAATGTGTTCTGCAAGTTTGCAATTCAGCATAACAAGTCTGGGTTAAATTTATAAAAAAAAATAACACCATTCTATCTATATTATTGTAAATTCGTTTTGACTCCATTAACATCCCCAATAAAGATTTTTTAATAAAGCATTAATTTTAATATTATTATACCAGACAGATTTTGTCAGCTACCCTTATTTTTCTTACCCTGGTGATAGTTTTTTTTTGTGTTGACATATATTCCCCATTAATGTGTTTATGTAATAAATAGATATTTATTTATTTTTAAACGCTGACACAAGAAGAACGTCACAATCAAAATCTGAGATTTTAATCGGTTAAAATCGCATGCTGATTCATATTCAAAATGTCGCACGTAGATTATTTTTGTTTCGACGAGTCGCCTATGATGTTGTGTGGGACGCGTCGTGTTATTTTCATCTTTAGACTCTTTCACAGTCACGGTGTGATACACACTTAAAATTATACGCAGATTCATCGGGGAATCACAACGGAGACTTGCCTTAAGAAGCATCTTCTTTGTCTACGTTGTTCCTTTTGCCAAATATCGTTTTAAATCTCTCTAGACATTTTTCTCTTCCAATTTCACACTAGAGCTACTCACATTTTGTCGATATTTTTAGTTATCGCTGAGCTAACAAATCTAGCACATTTTTTACAACCTGTTATCACAAAAAATATTTTTAAAATTAAGTAATATACAAGAATGTTAAAAAGGGAGCGTTCAAAATTATTTCTTTATAATAATACTAGCGGTTACCCATGGCTCCTTTCACGTATATTTAGATTTTTTTATGCCTCTTCATACAATCTTCAACACCCCTCTTTAGGGGTTGTCTTAAAAAATCCTAAAATACGTATTTTATTATTTGTTTTGAAGAGTATTTATACCAAGTTTCAAGTTGATACACGCAGGGAATACGTTTCTATAGAAACATTTTCACCCCCTTAGGGGTTGATTTCCGAAAAATATTTTCGTAGTGCATCTCTACACGCTGTAAGGAATTCGAATTTCATTTTTCTATCTTCAGTGGTTTAGGTTTTATAATAGACCCCTTTTCGACCCCCTTATAGAGGATGCCTACATCCTATAAGGAACCTACCTGCCGAATTTCAAGTTTTTAGCTTCAGCTGTTTGACCTGAGCGTTCATGACTCAGTCAGGACATTTCTTTGTATAAATTATAGATATTTAGATAAAAAAATAATCACAATAAACAGAAAATTAGTGATGACACATCTGTGGACAAAAAGTTGTAATAAAAAAAATGTAAATCGGTTGAGTAGGGACCGCTGGTGTCATTTCAAAAGAAAACGGCTTGTAATTTAATTATACAGATTATTATTAGTTATTGATTTAAATGTTATGAATGGTACATTCAAAATATGAATTCAATGTAGGTACCTATACCACTGTTTTTGAGTTTGAAATAAAAAAGTACACTGTGAAATAGCGATTTCATATTTTTAAACAATTTTCGATTTATCGATTGACTAGAATCTGGATTATTATATTTGACGTCGGTTTTGCCCGCAGATATGCTCGCGTTAATGTCTCAGCTATGACGGGAACCCACTCCATAACTTCATGTTATGAGGTACTTTAATGGAGTACCAATTTCATCACAATCGATTCAGCCGTTTTTAAGTGACGTAACAAATAATCTGGCAGACATAATTTTTGGAAATGTGTTTTCCCGTCTATGTATCACACAAAAAACTAGTGTACTGGCTGAAGGCTAAGCCAGGGCCAACAAAAAAAAAAAAAAAAAAAACTAGTGTTGCCGTCTAGATCTAGACTTTCTAGACTCTTGCCTTGTCTTGTCTAGATTTTCAAGACAAGACTTGCAAAAGTTTTCAAGACAAGACAAGACTTGCTTTATCCAGATTCTAGATCAAGACTCTTGCCAAAACTCTAGACAATTTTCAAGAGTCTAGATAAACTAAGTAGTAGTAGTAGGTAAAGTAAACCACTCGGTTAATCTAGACTCTTGAAAATAATCTAGAGTCTTGATATTAGACAAGACAAGCGTTTTTTTAATCTAGACTTAAGTGCAGTCTTGATATTTCAAGACTTAAGTGAAATCTTGTCTAGACGGCAACACTACAAAAAACTCGAAAAACTTTCAAGTGAACGCATTTGCGGTCCCGTTACAATTTTATTGACATTGACATGATGTAAATTAGAAGTTAAATATTTCTGGAATTATTACACATTTGTCATTTTAGATGAAACATCTGTATTAAATCTCATGTCACTTGTATCATTTTTAAAGAGGTTCATTGTAGCAAAGATCAAAGCCATTCTCGGCGTGAAAATATTTCGTACAGTATCATGTCGACACATAAATTTGTAAAAAAGGAACAAAACAAATGGAAAATACGAGTTCTTGCAGCAAGAGCAGCTGTAAAAAATAAATTTTACATTTCAATTGACTGCCACCTGCAGGTTGCAGTGTTGGACAATATAAATTATTTTCTTCTGTTGATACTAGCAGGCAGTGAACTATTATTGTTCTGTATTTATTGTTAAGTATTTATTTTTTCATGGACGTATTTTTATTTTACGAAAGTAAATGTTTTAAGAATAGATATGATACTTATATATATGTTTCATGTGAAAATCGTGAATGCGAACTTTTTTGCGACTAAACCTGCAGCCATTTTTTGACCACATGTTTGATATATTTTTAAGATGTCATTAAAAATAAATTAATTAAAAGATATAAAAAACCCGACTGCGTCAAAAACGAACTAAAAAAAATGGAAATAAGTAAGATCAAATAATAATATGCATTCGGAAGGCATACATGTGACAAGTTGAACAGAAATATCTGATGCCTTCGACTGCATGCTGATCTTATTTTCATCTTTTTAGGTCGATTTTGACGCAGTCGCGGGTTTTTTGATATTTTAATGTAATTTAGAATTTACGTCATTTTCGTTTTTTGAAATCGTCTCAACGCGACTTTTCTTTTGATACCAATATTGATGTATTTAGACGGAAAATTAATTTTACATTATGACAAAATGGCGTCTATCGTCCACCATATTGAATTTTCCGTGACGTCAGTCATACCTTATGTCACTCTCGGGATTAGGATGAATTTCATGACACCTCATTTATAAAAATCCATCCAGCCGTTTGGATGATACAAGGGAATAAAAATCCCACATACATACCTACATACACACATAGATAGCCCGAAAAACATAACCCTGGCTTTGCTGTCGCGCAGTCGGGTAAAAAAGTATAAAATATATGGTAATATTATGGCTATTTCTGTATATTTACTGTATTCATTTGGTGTACATTGTATTATTAATGTATATAAGAAACGTCTCAATACCTTAACTTTTTTTGATCCTAGATTTTTTTTTGGAATCCGTTTTAACATAGTTTCGCAACATTTTCCGCTTCTTCTTAATTTTTTACGCACGTTCGCAAGATCTACGTGAATGATATTAGAAAAAATTTGAAAAAATAAAACTAATTGGGAATCTTCCCAGATACCTACTTAAACCGTTGATATTATACAGAGTGTCTATTCTTAGATTTCTTGTATATATATTAAAAATTAATCAGACGTTCTTTTATCAAAATAAGAAATACCGACTATTGGCCTAACAAACATCGCGAAAAATTTGATAAAATTTTCTGTCCATAAATCTACAAATTTTTCTTCTTCTTTTACAAAAAAAGAAAAGAGATGTGAATGAATTGTTTATGGCATAGGTATGCAATTCATTTCTACATTTTAATACCAACAGAGAAATTCCGAATCATTTAAACCGAATATAAATATACAATTTGCATTTTGTAAACATCTACATATAACTTACATTTACAAATAGATGATATTTTGGCAATTATCCTAAAACAATATAATTATATCAGTGACAGTCTAATAGTCTAGCATTACAAGAAAAATAAAATAAAGAAAAAAATACATGATAGATGTCACATTAAGCGGAAAAAACTCTGTTAGCTACACGGTTTGTCAGAAGTTCGAAGCTTTAGATTTAGTTTTTGTTTGGAAATGAACCATTTTAAAGCAGAATACGAAAATTGAATCGATTCGGTTCAGAATGGCATGTAATCGTCACATAGAAATCTCGTTATAACGCTTTAGCGGTCTGTCGGTATCAATCGGTGTGCGCATTATATTCTGGCTTTTTTATTATTGTATAATACAGTACCTAATACTATGAAGGATTGGGACAGCCAAAAAGAGCGTATTATCCAGAATAGCGCAATAATCGGGAGCGTTATATCAAAATTTCATTATATTGGGCTTAGATTCATTGACTAGGTTCGGTTCCGAACCTATCGATGCATTGTGGATTAGTTTATTCTTGACTTTTATAAAAGTATCGATTGCTTCGCGCCGCACTGGGCCGAACTAAATCCGTTCAGTATTTCTGTTTGTATTTTTATTTTTTGTGGGTTATTTCGGGGTACCTCTTTTATCAAATCTAGATGAAAGAACGAGTTTACAGAATTTTTGTGTGTCTTTTTAACCGCCATTACTAGAAAACAGCTAAACCAATTTTGAAGAAACTTAGTGTGTGTGTTTTAAAGACCACCAACAGCTAAGGTTATTTGGGCCTAGCACGAATTCATATTTTCAATTCATTATTTTTTTTTTTAATAATAAATTGAAAATCCAATTGACACTTTTACCAGCTCTCGGGCTAGAACCCGGGAACTGGGGACTTGTAATAGAGGAATCATAGCAACGCCATGTAAACAACAGCATTGCTACACGCTCGGCTATTCTCAAGCCCTGAAGAAACTTAGTACATTATTAATAATTAGGACACAAACTCGCCACTTTTTACCCTGCCACACTCGAATTAGGAAAGGGTTTTCGTCAAAACCAACCCTGACACAAGTGACTCTACGGGGAAAAAATGCCATCGAAAGAAGTAATATGTGTGTGAGCTGCGTTTTGGGTGTAGTTCAGCCTTAAGCGCTTTTGTTAGTGCTATCAGATATCAAACTGAAACCATTCTATAATATGACGTCCGGACTGCTAGGCATCTCGGCAACTTGCCTAAGATAATTTGGCTTCTGTCCGTGAATGCATGCACCTTATAACATGGTTCAGTCGAAACAATGACATATCAAAATATACATATGTACTAGCATGCACTCTAGATGCCGTTAAAGATTACAGATTCTCAGAAAAATGTCTTTTTATTTATTTATTTATCTGTTTATTATAATTAACTGTGTACCTGGATTTATAAACATTAGACGACGGTTTATTTTAAAGAAAGCTTAACTAAAAGATTTACGATAGACGTAGAAAAATAGTAATCCGTGACCATTATTTATCAAATGCTGCTGTAACTACTGTTTTAAATAAAATTTATTTTTATATAAACTACATTTATTTCTTACTGAGAAGACTAGACTTGAAAAGTTTTTGGATTCCTCAATGGTATCTATCTATAATATGAAATTGAAATAAGTCGACATTGGTCTTTGTTAATGACGAACTCTTAGTTCCCAGACTCTAATCTGAGAGCATGGAAGCGCTAAAAAATATATTTAAAAAAAATAAATAAAAAACACGCTTATATCAACGCACCAAAAAGTACAAAATTATTTTTTTTCTCTACTACACGTTTCCCACCATCAACACCGTCACTTCCACCATATGTTTTTATTTTCTTTTTTTAAAACTTGTTATATAATAGATATTTATGCAACAAATGACTTAAGTGACGAATTATATGACAGTTGCAATCTTGCGATACGAGTCTAAGGTTACGTTGCATTTATACCAGAATAAGTGTGAGTTCTGGTATAAATGCAACATAACTTTACCCAATAAACATTTCTGGTTACTTGTAGTAACGCTTAAGTTATATAATGGGTTTATAATAGTATTGCTCAGAACCAACGTTTTATAACTGTTATATTGCAGACGCATGGATTACCTTCTAGCATGGTTACCAAAAGATATATAAGTTTAGTGTTGTAAAAGTTTACGTTTTTATATTACTAGAAGTAACGAGAGCTTAAAGTTTTATAAAGAGGTTATATAACAGTTATAATTACTTCGTTATATAACTGTACTTATATTGTAGTGCTCATCGCTACCACTATAAATTTCAAGTTATATAACGGTAGCGTTGACAACAATTATAAAACCTATATTGATTAGTGCGCTTATAAAACCTTTACACAACTTTAGGTAATCATGATTGTGTATATTAGTAACTACGGTAACAGCTATATAACTATAGGCGTTGAGATATCCATTATATTCTGATATAAAGATTCACTTAAAAACGGTACACAGCTATCTAAAACTGTACTTTTGATTCAAGTGTTGCAATGTAATATGCGTGTCTAGAGTGACGTATCTGACAGCCGCCATTTTACAATACTATCCTATAGGATAGTATTGTAAAATGGCGGCTAGACACGCATTACATTGCAACACTTGCATCAAAAGTACAGTTTAAGATGGCTGTGTACCGTTTTTAAGTGAATCTTTATGGAAGCTTTATGGAAGCAGTGTGCTTGCAACAACGCCACACTGACTTTGGCAAGTGTTGCATAAATACTTATTATTATAGCTAAAATATCAGAATATTGTATTGTCATCAAAACTACATACGACTGCAAAGTTTCACGTCAATTGGACATTTGGAAGAGGATGAATATCGAGTTGCAAGATTTTTTTACAACTTACAAGACGTAAAGTTAATATATATAAGCGTGTTAAAACGATTCGGTATTTCGGTAGAAGACAGAAGTTTAAAAATAGCTTTTGCAAATTCGCATTCTAAATATAGGTACAGGAGAATGCAATTGTAGCTTTTCAAGTTTCTCTGCTCATCTAAATATTATTTTTTGCTGTTTATGGATAACACTCTTTTTATTAATTTAAATTTTGTTTGATGTTGACTGGTTGGCAATAGTTTATATCTTCACGGCATGCAATTTATAGTGACATTATAGTCAGATACAAGTAAATTTATTGTGACGCCCACACTCACATTATAGGCTATAATTCTAAGAATTGACTGGGGTGCAATGAAATACTTAAACATCTTTGTAGAGGGTTGAAAAAATGCATCGTAAGAACGATATTGTCTACCCGACAAAAGTTTGGTTTCTTGTATAACAATATATTGACTAACAAACAATCTATAATTTACATAAATCTATATGACATATGGAAACTTGCATAAACCGATATTACCAAAGTTTAAAAAAAAGTATTTTCAATATTAGGGCTGTTTATAATAAGAAATAATTAAATTTCATTATGGGATTGGAACACGAAACCTCTAGTAACGAGTTAAATTTAACAAGTTTCTTTATGGTGATTGCGACAGACTAAAAATTCTTATTGTTTTCAGTACTTTTTTTTTGGAATAAATCACATCATGTCGTCCCACTTTTTAAAGTTAAATCACAGCTGTCTTGTAAGCAATAAGCATCTTTTGTTTTGATTTTCTATGTCTACATAGAAAATCAAAACAAAAGATGCTGTGATCTGTACTTCTGTGATCTGTCCTTCTCTAGAAGTACATGTAAATCACAAGATGCTAGATGCGGGATGTGATATTTTGCTGATCAGTCTTTTTGACGTGAATACGAAAAATAGCGTCGAGTAGATAAAGGATGTCCGTACCTGAGATAACCAAGTGTGTCACCACCGTGAGCTCAGGCGGGGGGGGGGGGGTCGCACTACATAGCCTACCCGAATTTTTAATATCTCCCACCTCTAGTTATGATACATACAACAACATTTTCTTGTACTTTGTTATAATCGTGTCGCCGTCTACAAATTGTATCAAATTAAAGCTGTGCATAGGGCGGTATGTGTGTAAGATAGAGATCGATATATAAAGCAATAACTAAGAGCGAGATAAATGATCGCTAATGAGAAGTTTCTATAGTTACTGTAAATAAATAATACCCATACAACCTGATAGCGTCATTTTTGTTTTGTGATTTTATAATAATTTCGGTAGTCTTACAGAAACTTCCTATTAGCGATCATTTATCTCTTTCTTACTAATTGCTTTATATCGATCTCTATCTTACACACAGAACGTCCTATGCACAGCTTTAATTTGTTACAATCTGTATTATAGTCCTGTACAGAAATTATAGGCAGTGACTAATACTTATTTACTGACAAGCTTAATGGAACGGCAAAGCAATTAAACACTGTAAAGCATATCGGTTCTTAGATTTAGTCGTGCATGAAAACTGTACCGCTTATATTGCAACGTGAAATTATAAGTAATAATCACTGTCTAAAATTTCCGAACTGAACTATTGCGTTTTCGGATTGTGCTATGATTACGACCATATTGAGTTCGCAAGGACCATTGATCACAGATAATAAATCTACCTACAATACACAATAATACTGTGTTTTAGTTATGAATGTATGTTGTACAGGTGCATCCCCGTGTGCAGAAGATATTATGAGGATGTGTGCATGGTGGGATAGTTAACTATTGTTTCGTTGGTATTATGTTGTAGCAGTAACCGTAGGCTACTAAAAACACGGCAGAGATCAGAATAATACCGACGTGATAAACTGAACAAACATTATACAGATTATCCCCTTTTTCCAGCTTGTATCACATAAGGTAGAATGAGAGAGTTCTATCCTTTATGTTCGTAGTTTGCTGTCTTTGTCTTACCCGTTCGATAAAACATTTCCACTTCCCCGCCACGATACACTTTAGAAGGGTTTTTACGAGTGATGAAAATGAAACCAAGGAAGAAAATGTTTTTTGCGCTTAATGGTTCCACTTTTTTCTATTTTTTCAATTACTCACATAATATGAAAAGCATTTTTCCAGATTAGGTTTTCACTGTTAATTTATAAAATTATTACGATGATTTTGGAAATTCATTTTTTATTTTATTTTTACGATTTAAAAGCCTACTCCTTCTCAATTAACATATGCTATATAAAAGGTGTCTCAGCAAGAACTTGAATTTCGAATTGCGCGCCATTTTCGACTGTCAATTGTTGAGTCAGCCATATTTGGTGTTTGTTTAAATAAAACATTGACATTTACGAAAATGGTGCGTTATAGCTTGAAAGAACGTTTGTTAATAGTGAATAGTTACAAACCAAGTTTTCAGGTCGTGTCATCTCTCGTTTTGGAGACCAAAACTGGCCGTCAAGAAGTTGCGATTTAACTTGTTTGGACTATTTTCTCTGGGGTTCTTTGAAAAGTAAGATCTATGCGAACCACCCTAAGACACCTGAGGAACTCAAAGAAGAAATTTCACGTCAAATTCGTCAAATCCAGCAGCCTTTACTGCAAAATGTACTGCAAAATTTTGTCAAAAGAGTGCATACCTGCCAACAGAGCAACGCTGGCCATTTAATCGATATTTTGTTTCATGTGTAAATGTCATCACTACCTCCTGCTGGATTTCACGAATTTGGCGTGCAGTTTCTTTGTAATGGGTTTTCACTATTAACAAACGTTCTTCTAACCTGTAACGCACCATTTTCGTAAATGTCAATGTTTTAATTAAACAAATACTAAATATGGCTGACTCAACAATTAACAGTCGAAAATGGCGCGCGATTCAAAATTCAAGTTCTTGCTGAGACACTCTTTATTATTACAGAGGGGATGAGTAATGAGCAAAAATGTAAAACAAGCCGGGAATTGTTTTATGTTGGTCGCAATTATCTCAAGAGCTGGGTACTGGATCGATTAGGATGAAACTTTTGCCGTATAATTTATGATTGCATGATGAAGGACCTTTGACTAGTTGGATTATCCGGCTTTATCTGAGAGAGCCGGAATAAAATATAATATATTAAGGATACTAAAACGTGTGGCATAAAAATAATTTAAAAAAATCGAACCCATTGCAAGAAAGAAATTAAAATATTTTTTTCTTCGATTTAGAATCACCGTCTCTATCTACATTATGACTATAGAAAAAAAGTCTATATAATAGAGAACTATTTGAGCTGACTTCTAATGCATGTAAGGAAGGTGATTGTAAAACCAAGAGAAAAAATATTTTTTTATTATTCAGTCAGTTACATTTTTAAAGATTTTGTTTCTTACTAGTTATTATTGCAATATCCAGCACTGCACTATTTTTTAGAGTATCATGAATTCGCACGTTTGTTAAATTATTTATTAAATCAATGAAAAATGAAGGTTTGTGATCATTGTAATGCCGTATAAACAACAACGTCCTTGTCGTCTGGAATATTTTCCAGCACCTTTTTAGGGTTCCGTACCTCCGAAAGGAACCCTATTATTCTAATTACTGATCAAAGAGCAGTAACCAAACTCTACAAAACCCTTTTAAAGGACCACATGGGGCAAAGCTGACGCGCACGCGATAGTTCATGTGCGCATGACCCCTAGGTAAGAGTTACGTATGTCTATTCTATTCATACATAGTCATGCATGATTCCAGTTTTTGGTCACTGATTTGTGGTTATGTAATGCAATTACTATTAATAATTATGTAATCGTTTTTTATTATCATCGATTTTAATTTTTCAAAAGGAATTTTAATAGCAATTCATTGTCCATTCATTCTTTCATTTGTCGACAAATTAATTTTTAGAATTAATCGGACTTTTTGTTTGAACAGCTGCTACTGAGTTTGAAGCAAAATGAGTTTTTTTGTGGATACACAACGGGAATGCAAGATAAATGATAAATTATCTTTAAAAAACATGAAAATAAATTTATTACTTGTAGTTAAATGTCATTATACGTTAGTCATTAGTTTTAAGAAATGATCAACAGCGTGACGGTGTTAAGAAAAATCTTTTTTATTAGGAAGAAATACAAAAAACAACATCCAGTTCACATCAATACCAGTCAAGCTATCTATTTAATTAAATTCCGACGTTTCGGCTCTTAATTTGAACTCTCCTCAAGGAAACAAATCTTATTAGGTATCAATTTAGCAATGCCGTATCTCTCTATTTTAAGTAACTTTTAAATTACAAGTCAGAAAGAAAAATATTGTTTTCGTATAGAGAATATTGCGATTTTCTGTTAGATGATTTGTTTTTTTAGGTATCACGCAAAACCGGCTGTATCGATTTCTATAGAACTTATATCTACGAGCGATCCAAATTAGACCGTTGGAAGGGAGGTATAATGGAATACTGAACGCTCTGTTACAAACTAACTGGACAGTGAACGTGCAATTTTAGAACGTTCTAAACTTGACATGTGGGACTCAATAATAATTGTTATATTATATTTAATATTAGCCAATATATAAAAAAAACATTACATATAGAATATAATATAAAATATTTTTTTAATTTATAAATGCATCGGTTTTGTGATTATTATTAGAAACTTTTAGTTATGCTAAAAATATTCGTTCCAAACTCAAGATACTGTTATGGATCACCCTGTATATAAACGTCAGGCAAGAATTCTGAGAAGCGGTGTCTGCTTGCTGAACAACGAGTAACTACGCGAAGTTTCTGGAGAACGTGAGAAGCACTGGGCTTCAGCCACGCAGCGTATATAAACGAGTAAGTGAAGCGATCAGTCAATGGTGAGTCGTGCTATCAAGTGGATCAGTGATATAAATAGTTCCGCGATATAAATACACCTGATAAAATAAATATTAGTATAGTCAATTGTATATAATTAAGTGTTAATTACCGTTTAGTTATTGTTTACTTGTGTTGCTTGTTATTAGAACTGACTTTTTGTTGTTGCATTTATTGTTATTGTATTTTTAATTATTGTAAATAAATATTTATTCCGCCAACTCAGAAAACAGTTTTGTAACAATACTTTTGAAGGCGAGACAGAGAGTATCTGGCAATTGGAATGAGTATTTTTTAGTAACAACAATTTCAAATTGGCTGCTTTTATGAACCGGTACTTCGCTTCAGACATTGCACCAGCATTATGCTGAAGAGCTGGGGAATCATTGATTGATTTATAATCAAATATGCCGGCATTGCTATGAACACAGACGAACATACTGACGTTGCACATTTGCAATTCAAATATATTAATTTGTCTGTAGAAATACATGTACAGTGCTGCCTCTGACGGTAGCTGCAGCAGCAGTGATCATTATAACTCGACTCAACTATTCGCATTATAAAGTCCCAACTCCCAATGTCTGTACAGTTCCTTTTGTTATATTATGTTGTATTCTATTATTTTTCTTCTTTAAGATATGCAATAACGTTAATGGTAGCTGCTAAAGTTAGATACTTACAGCCTACAGGTGATCACACTTTATGACGTAAAATAAATATCGTACCATGTAAAAAAAAATTAAAGTCAGACTTCAAAGG
The DNA here is from genome assembly GCA_039654895.1 of Mongoloraphidia duomilia. Taxonomy (NCBI): domain Eukaryota; kingdom Metazoa; phylum Arthropoda; class Insecta; order Raphidioptera; family Raphidiidae; genus Mongoloraphidia; species Mongoloraphidia duomilia. The sequence goes on along the minus strand of CM077522.1, from coordinate 17,442,461 downwards.
TTCAGTGTAGCAATTCCCTCAAATGTCAAAAGCTGTGTGAACAATAATATTTTACCCAATAATAATAAGTCACGGGCAGTTATTTACAAATTCGAGCGAATAGTGGGGCCGTTAAGCGTTTCAACCTCCTTTCTAGGGGCCCGGTCGCGGGGCCAAGTTGCCTCCACTTCTTAATGTGAATATATGGGTCCAACCAACATTCGTACCGAGTGGCATCTCTCTATCACGTCATGCATGGTTTAAACACTTAACGGTCCCACTACATGCCCTTTTCAAGATGGCGGCCAAATGGGGTGGCCGCCGACCCCGAAAACTCATTTTTAAACTTACACCGCCCCCCCACGCAACGAAAAAAAACAACCTTGTCCTATACCCAAAATGCAAACGTAGCCTAATAAAATTTAACATTTCAATGGATTACTTGTATTTCACCACTATACGCGGGCTGGTGGAGGTTTCGGAGTTAGTCTGAGAGCCGTCTCGTATGAATTTGAGTGCGCTGAATCCAATGAGACTACCCCCAGGGCTGTGCGAGGAATGGTTGCTGAATTACAGGTGTTTTTCCCCTGAAAGTTACGCAAGCACTCTGTCTAGGGGCCCGGTCGCGGGGCCCAAAATGCCTTCACATCTTAAAGTGAAGATATGGGTCCGACCAACATTCGTACCGAGTGGCATCTCTCTATCACAAAGTGCAAGGTTGAAGTTGGATTTGTCGCTTGGCGGCCCCACTCGAACGAGCGAAACGAGTGAGTAACGTATTCATTAATTATAGTTCAAGTGCAGTATCTGCGTAAGGAAGTTAAACATTGTCTGCATATAGGGATTGCAATCCGGAAAACCGGATTCGGTAATCCGGTGGATCCGACACTATTAAACGTCTACCGGATCTGTTAAATTAAAAAAAATACATACACACCGACATCTTGGAAAAATAAAATAATAATTTAAAATAAGTATACTAAAAATAAAAGGAAGTTTTAAACTCCTTCATGTGATTATAGTGCCATTGATAAACAGATTTATAATTATTGTAATAATTTCAAAAATAAGACTGCCGGTGTGCCTTAATTACCTAATTCTTGTGATATCATTTGATTAAGATTGATTTAGTTAGATTTAATAAAGTTACTAACATTACAAAATATTTATATTAGAAATCGTGATTATAATAAAATTAAGCAAAATCGCAGGATAGTGGACAAAATAATTTGATTTATTAAATTAAATGTACGACGTTTCGTCTATAGATTTAGACTTTTAATTTAATAAATCAAATTATTTTGTCCACTATCCTGCGATTTTGCTTAATTTTATTACAAAATATTATTTTTAACTTCCCACTGGAAGTTATTGTAATGGGTCCGAAAATCGAAATCAAAAAGGAAAAAAAATTTTTATGTTTCAAGGTCACTACACTATTTTTACACTACTTTTAGAAAGATGTCTGTGTGTGTGTGTGTGTGTGTGTGTACGTACGTACGTACGTACGTACGTACGTACGTACGTACGTACGTACGTACGTATGTGTACATTTCTTTCAAAGACGAAATCTCGAGAACGAAAAATGATATCGACTACGTTAGGGTGCCAATCGACGCGTATTAACGTAAATATGATCTGAAAGAAACTTTTTCAAAATCGGTTCAGCCGTTCTTTTTTCTTAACCAAATAACCTCCAAAAAAGTAGATTTTACACAATATCTCGCGAATAAAAAATTATATCGACTTCGTAAGGGTGTCAATCGATGGGTGTTAACGTCATTTTGATCCGACATAAATTTTATAAAAATCGGTTCAGCCGTTTTTTTTTTTTTTTTTTTTTTTTAAATTATTGATGTTTTAATGATTTAAAAGATTACTTTTCTGTGTAATATCTAATTTAATTATTATTATTAAATATTTATCAAACTGGGAAGTTCGTCGTGTGGACCTCAAGGGTCGCACTTTAGTCCTAATAAACGACCCACCTCACGGCTTGTTCATTAATGACATTTGCTCTGAAATCTAATAAGACTGAATTTAACTGCCTGTCATTATCTTATTATTTCTAATATAAAAATTACAATTACAAATATGACGTCATAGGTTTGTAGAGCAAAAATGATTATTAGCGGGCGGGGCTAACATAAATATTTCAAAAATTATGTTTCACCTAATTTGAAATCAGAAATGAAATCAGAAGTGATTTATGTGTTATTTTGTTCAGAATTTAGGTACTGCTCTATTAATATAACACAAAAAAAAAATTTAGTCAATAATACCCTATTCGTGATTGTTTATTGATTATTATAGTTTAAATAAAGTTGATTTCATAAGAAACGAGCTGAATTTTTAATATGTTATTAGTCGATATTAAATACATACAAGCCGTGAGGTGGGTCGTTTATTAGGACTAAAGTGCGACCCTTGAGGTCCACACGACGAACTTCCCAGTTTGATAAATATTTAATAATAATAATTAAATTAGATATTACACAGAAAAGTAATCATTTTAATCATTAAAACATCAATAATTAAAAAAAAAAAAAAAAAAAAAAAAAACGGCTGAACCGATTTTTATAAAATTTATGTCGGATCAAAATGACGTTAACACGCCTCGATTGACACCCTTACGAAGTCGATATAATTTTTTATTCGCGAGATATTGTGTAAAATCTACTTTTTTGGAGGTTATTTGGTTAAGAAAAAAGAACGGCTGAACCGATTTTAAAAAAATTCCTTTCAGATCATATTTACGTTAATACGCGTCGATTGGCACCCCAACGTAGTCGATATCATTTTTCGTTCTCGAGATTTCGTCTTAGAAAGAAATGGACACATACGTACGTACGTACGTACGTACACACACACACACACACACACACACAGACATCTTTCTAAAAGTAGTGTAAAAATAGTGTAGTGACCTTGAAACATTAAAATTTTTTTTCCTTTTTGATTTCGATTTTCGGACCCATTACAATAACTTCCAGTGGGAAGTTAATAAACGTTTTTTTATAAACTTTGTAATATACACTCAATTGAATATCTTTTATATAGCTAATTTCAGAATGAAAAGACAAAATATGTTTGATATGACTAATCCGGCCGGATCCGACTGGATTGAATTTGGTGCCGGATTGCAATCCCTATCTGCATAGTCTTCCTAGTTTTAATACCAGTAAAAAAGTAATGTGGAAAAAAGGTGGAAGTAACGGACATAAAATATAGACTAGGTATACCAACGTGACAAGCGTTTGTATGAAATCATATTAAAATTTCATAATCATCTGTATAATCATGAAGTGTTTAAGAGCTTCCTGTAATTTGTAAGAAAATAATTTTCCGAGTGTAAAAAATTACGGCATTGTTAAATTTCAATATGAAAACCTTGCTATTTGCTACATTCATTATTCTAGCGCCGCATTGTAAATGTTAGTTCGAAATTTCTTGTTCATTCGAAACTAGATTTTGTTACATGATAGTTACAGGATGTAAGTACTATATTGTGCAATTTAGTGTATATAATTGCCTATGCATAGTATAATATATAATATGGCACATACAATATTGGCGTTGGTCGGATGGCGGGAGCTAAAGATTTGACCATTTTAAGGATCATATTTAGTGGCTGAAATTTGCACCCGAAAACACCGACACTTTATTTGGAATTGTTTAAAATTGAAATTAACCCTTTTAGTATAGAGATTAAAACGCGCCCTTAAAAATTTAACAAAATCGACGGCCTTACAGAATTTATAAGGAAAATACTAGTTTGCGAATACTTAGTAAATTAGTTACTTAAAGGTGTAGTCCGTAGATATATAATTTGGTGCAGATGTTGGATCGAATTTTAATCATTTTGAGGGATATATTAAGAGGTTAATTTTTTATGTTTTCCAAAAACAAATTAAATTTCACTTAATGAGCAAATCCATTATTTTATCGGCAGGGCTCTGCAATCAGGGTTACCAGGTGTTCGGTATTCACCCGGACAGTTCGGTTTTTTAATGTTTTTTCCTGGTTAAAAATTAATTTTTTTTTTAAAAACCGGACTTTTCTATTCCTTTTTTATTATTTCCCCACCTTCCTACCACCCTCCTTCCCAGACAGTATATCTATGGTGGAAATATTCCACCATGAGTAGAACCTCCCCCAGGGGGAACATCGGAATGTAGTTGCTCTCGCAATTGCATTCCAATGTTCTTTGGGAATTGGCGTTCCCAGTAGCCCGAGCTCGTACCAGTCGGTTTGTGTATGCCGGCTGGCAGATTCTAATACACAAATGGATTATTAATTGTTGTGTTGAAGACGCTAATGACCTGAGTTGTCGACGCGTCTATAATCTACAATAATAATAATAATTATGAGTAGTACCTATACTTAGTCTATACTATGATATCAGAGCTGATAAGTGATAATACTATACCTATGTTATAATAATAAACCGCTTGGTAGTCTTACTGATTTAATGTTCGATTAACGAAGTTAACTTTTTGAAAAACGGAATAATGATTAACGAAGTAAAATTTTAGATTAGCTTTGCCCACCTATGTTTAAAAGTACTTTTATCTTAAATCTACTTTGAAAGTCGTATACCAGAAACCGAACTTTAAACTTTTTTTCCGAGAATTTTATTTATTGAAGAGTCGAGACTTTTGGTAAAACAATGTCTAGCGCACCGATTTTATTATTCATCAGAATGAGGTGGAACTGACGTGATAGATGTTTCGATTTCCGACTTCACTCGAAGTAAGGAAAACATTGGTTTTGAAATTGTATGTTTTAACACTGTTTTAATAAAAACAATTTAACATATTATTAAACTGAACACGAGCGAAGACGAAATATGACGGTTTTCTTGTGAACTATCTCTCTTAGAAGACGCCGCACTGCTTATAAACATCATTTATGTACAACTGACTCCCGTCAAATTAAACTGCTCGTAGCTAAATAGCTTCTTCATAAACATAGTACCAATATCTACATAGTTCATTTAAATATTCATAAGATAGCTTCGCCAAAAATAAAATACAATATTATTAATTAATCTATATATATAAATTTCTGTCTGTCTGTCTGTTCCGGCTAATCTTCGAAACGGCTTAACCGATTGCAATGAAATTTTGCATACACATGGAGGGCATTGTCCGTAAGGACATAGGCTACTTTTTTCATTGAAAATAGAATCTATGCAATGAATTCGAGTTCATTGTTTATAACAATTGAATTTGCGAATTGATTGTTTATAACAATTGAATTTTAATAGATCCCGTTTTCGATTGTTTATAACAAATTCAAATGTTAGTAACGTTATTTCATGTTTGTTTTAGACCCTGTTTCAGTGTTAGTAACGTTATTTCAGTCGTCTTCGTTGAAAAAACTCGAATTCGTTACATTGATCCTATTTTCAATAACAAATCAATTGTTTATAACAAATTTAATTGTTACATTTTTTTGCAAGTCAATTTTTTATTGTTTAAAGCAATTGTTATAAACAATCGCCCAACTTTCCGATCTGCCGACAGTCGAGTTTACAGTCGACCTTCCTGTTTCGATACTTTCCATACTTCGCTCCGCAGGGGGAGAATTTCTCGCGGTGGGGATAATAAATTCACAGTATACTGAATATTCGTGAGCGGAGCCACGGGTCGCCGCTAGTTATTAATAATTAGATGGGTTTTTTGTTCTCAAATAAATAAATAAATAGAGAATAGTTTGAAAACTACCTAAAATATTGCCAAAATATTCTGCATAGGATTAAAAAAAACTAGGATGTGGTTTTATGAAACCACGGTGCAAGTGAAACTTTATTCCCATAACCCTAAACGCTTTTAACCCGAAATCGCCGAAAGTAATTATAATTTTTATTACGTGGTTTTTAAATGTAATTTTAACCCTGATCAGTATATAGAGACGTATGAAGAATCCAAATTCTATCGTTGGTGATCAATGGGTATTTGATGTGCTCCTCGACTGAATATTCGTACGATATTAGTTATATGTTGATGTACAATAAAGTTATGAACATAACGTCGCTGCTTTTCGACGAGTACTGCTGGTCGATCGCTTCGATTGGACGTGGATGTGAAGTGACGCTCGACATGCGTAACGCCGTAACCGAACGGAAAAAAACGAGGTTAATAAAGTTTCACTTTAATAATAGCATATTTGAAAGTGCAATAAGTACATAAAATTTCTGTAATTGTAATTTGATTAAGAGTAAACCAGGATTCAATACTGTACGGAATATAGATCAGCACTTTTAGAAAAAACAATTGAAGGTCCGCGTACTACATTGGATAGGTGCAATACGTGCAAAACCACGCCCCACTAGTGTCAAAAAGTGCATATGCCAGCTGAAAACGCTATTAAAAAGAGTACATCTTTTTATACAGCCAACTAAATCACGAAGTGTAAAATCTAATTCGCGCATACACATTGCTTGGCAAGTGATCGCCATGTTCTTAGCAAGCACAGCTATGAATTCTGACTCAAAGTGTCGTATCAGCAGTTTTGTAAATTTAGGAGTGGGGTCGGCGCATGCTTAGCACAATTATTGTGTTCAAGGTCTTGGGAATTGACTGACATACGATACATCAAAGTGCCAACAGTAGACTGAAATGTGTCGGTATTTCTATATGCTGTGGTTACGGCCTCCAATGTCGGATCATCCTCAATTCCGTAAATTGTTTCGGTATTTGGTTCTCAGTTCCGCAATTTCGGAACTAGTTCCGATATCGAGAAAGGTCTACAAAAATGCTGCATGTAAAAGATACATGTCTTTCTAAAGTCTAAATAATATGTTTATTCACATAGAAAACTTTGAATGAAACTTTTAGTCAGAAATTTGGAAACAAACAAAAAAATCAAAATTATCGATTAGCAATAATTAGGAATACTGCAGTGAATATTATCTGAAAATTAAGCAAACATTTCTTTGTTTTTAATTAATCTTTTCATTAATTAATGCCAAATCCAGAATTGATATATGTTTTAAAATTTTGTCCGAAATTCAGGAATTACGAAATCTCGGAATTCCAGTATTGACGCTCTAGCTGTGGTATACTGATTTACTATTAAATATTTTGTACTATGATGTGTCTTGTGCAATAACAGAGGTGTTGGTGTAAAGTAGTAACCTAAAGGTATTGCCGTCGGATCAAACATGTATCAAACAAGTGTTGAGACTAAACTTCCCTTTGACATAGAGTTTCTGTTTTCTAATAAGGATAAATCAAAATAAATCTTCTTGCTTCTGCAGTCTGCAGAGTTTGATGAATTTCATATTTAATTAATTAATTAAATTTAACGATGTTTTACCGGTCTACCATGTCCTATCCCTTGATATTACTTATGTGTTAGGTTTCGTTCTTCTAAAAATAGGGCCGTCCCACATTTTTTTCAGGGTTGGAATCTAGGTTACAAATCGATAAAAAAACAATTTGTTTGAGAATTTTTCGGAAGCTTTTTCTACAACAAAAAAATTCCCAAAAGTGCGTATTTTTCAATGTAATTTTAAACATAGAATTACTCATACCGCCACGGAATACGTCATTCACAGCTAGCCTTCTTTGATTGGCTGCTGTAGTTGAATCACGTCCACTGATTCATAGCTCAAGAGAGATAAGGGGAGAATATATAGTACACTGATTTGTTTATGTACAGTTAACTTAGGTTAGGTTCTTCACTAATTACGACTGACGAGGAAGTATTCCTCTCTTTCCATAGACATATCTCTCTTTATCTATGCGTGAACGTATGTCCTGACTTCATTGATCAGTAATCTGGCTTTTATACGTCATCATAATATGGTGGCTAAGCTCATCCGTTTGATATGAACAGTGAACACATTTTTTTAATTCTTGTTTGCAATTAAGAGAAAGGATATAAGAACAAAAAGTTGGTTTACATTATTTGATTATGTATGAGGGATAACATACGTCATACACTGTTCAAAATTATCAAATTTTGATAAGTGGAACGACGCTATTCATTAAAATATGTTTTTGGTGACTTTTTAACGATTGAACGTAATATTACGTGCAATCATCTTTTTTCATTTTGGGTTCAACTCAGAAAAAAGTGTATGGACAGATTTTTGATTTATAACCAATTTTAAGGATTTCTAATGATCGATTTTGAGAGAGGTATTTATTGCATTCACGAAGTACAAACTCTTCATTAAAAATAATCAAATATCTATACGCGTGTTTAAACGTTTTATCAAAATTCAACCCTTAAAGGTGTAAATTAGAGAAGTGCATTTTTTGCACCTGGGTCGGGTAACTAGTTGGTGTATATTTTCGTTTTGTGTAATAAAAATGCGCTGAAAAATTCCATGAAGTATCTTATTGGCTATTGCGTCGACTATATTTTTTTTTGTGGGAACTGTAGACCCACAATCACTTATGAAAACTACACAATATTGTATTAAACATGCTAGTTTACAATTTTGGGGGGAGGACTTGACGCTATTGGGGGAGAGGTAACCCCCCACATTCCTTTCCGCCACCAATGCAGTATATACTAACAATATCTATGTATATATTCGAACAAACACAATTTTTTTTAGAGTAACAATTTTGTTTTCAGACTCATCATAATTAAGTTAATGTAAGTTCGGTTTACATAACAATGTAACTTTTGATTGATTCAGGTAGGTGTAATATAGGTACGTTTCTTTGAATGAGAATGGTATGGTTTAATGCGGTTATAATTCTCGAACATTTATGGACATGTTTTGTGTTATCTGTCATCATTAATATCATTAAAAGCTATTTAAACTGTAATTTAACGTTAAGAAACTTTTATTTATGCGTATTATAGGTACATTCCGAAAATAAAACTGAAACTTCCAAATCTTCATGGTTTCCGGGCTTGTAGGCCGTGGTTCGATAGTATTTCTACCTGTCGTTTCGTCTTCAACTGCGGTAGACATTTTCAAAGTCGATGTGGCAGTAGTCGAAGTATCCTCCTTGACAGCTCACAGGTAAGTGTGTCATTATCAACGACTGGCGTCCTCCCTTCTTTTATGCTAGGTGCCAGTGTGTTCTCTGTTCGGTCATAGTCCGTCCTTCTGTGATTGGTCAATTGTTCTGTGTGTAGGCAGTGTGCGTAAGTTCTCTGCTCGGTCGTATTTCATCCTTTTGAGATTGGTCAATGGTCATTGGTTTTTGTATGTCGTAGTGCTGGTGTCCAGGTTTTACTGAAACTAAGCCCTTTATCTTTTCGGTCAACAAGCCCGGAAACCATGAACAACGCCAGCCGTAAAAGCTTACACGCTTGGATAAAACTTAAACTGTTAATATAACTTATGTTTATTAAACGGCCCCAAATTTGCTAAATTATTAATATTTATACTAGCTTTCATTGGTGGTTAATTCGCTACCGTTAAGGTAAATTTTGCCCGCAGATTTGCTTGCATAAATGTTGGTTTTGACGGGAAGTCTAACACAGTACGCTATATTTTCATAAGTTATTAGGTTTCATGGTATCATTAAACATATAATAATTAATTAGATTACTTTATATTAGTTTTACAATGTTCCATCGAAATCCACTTGAATTGTTTATGGATTAGATCAAAGTGTGCAAAAAGTCTCAGGGTTTTAATACATCATTACATGTACCGAATTTTACTGAAAATCAAATTAAGTAATCATTTACTGATTTTGTATGAAAAATACTTTAAATTGTATGGGAGCCCTCCCTTAACGCGAGCGAAGGCAGATATAAAGTAGCCTATGCTTTCATTGAAATCGAATTAGGAATTTAAGAGTTATGGTGAAACATTAACATTAACTTTTTTGTATTGATCGAGGTATTGATGAAGCTACGCCTTGGCCTCTTCCGATTTTAATCTACTTTCTTCTTAAAATGAACAGGTCAGTGATTTCCTAACAGGATATTTATTTTATGTCGTCGTATCGCAGATATAAAAAGATGAGAAATGATAATTTGAAACAAAAGCCGATTTGTAATTATTATTCAAGCCGGTGATGGTGAGACTGCAGAGGCGGGCTGTGGTGATTATGAATCAAAGCAAGTTGTCACTGATTGTGCAGGACCGAAAACACCACGCTTTAACAGCGCCAGAGCAACATTACAATCATCATTGTATGATGATGTGTCTAGCAACCATTCCGTTAGACATTTTGCTCGAAATTATTTTTGATGTGAAACATCTTATGTCGGGCTGTGAACAGCCGCGTGAGGGGAAATATACAACGAAAGATAAATGCAACGAAATGTTTCTCCTTCGCTGCTGTTCTCCCCACCACTGCGGCACTTATATTGTACTGGATAAATAATTTATAAATTAATTGTCCGGGTATATTAAGTTATACATATATCAGTAACAACGGCTGTCTAGACAAGTTCATCCGCAGAGTAGTGGTACCACTTTAGCCTTCTATGCATGGGGACTTGGGTTCGGAAACTTATGGCATCGTACAATTTTCGACGTTGTTTTTTCTAAATTCTACATGATATTTATTTATAAAATTTTTTATTTTTGTTATATTCTTTCTTTGACAATAATTATAATTTTTTGAAATTTCATGACACCAAAAATTAATTTTTTTGTTTTTTTTTAAAAAACGAAAATTTGGGTAAATTAGGGTATTTAGGGTAAATTAGAGTAAATTAGGGCAAATTAGAGTAAATTAGGGTAAATTGGGGTAACTTAAGGCAAAGGGGGCTAAATAAGAGTAAATTAGGGTATTTGGGGAAAACTAGGTAAATTCAAAAAATTAGGGTATACTAGGGTAAATTTGGGTAAACGAGGGAAAATTAGGGTAAATTGTGTTAAATTGTAAATTCTTATCTCTCGAACTACTGAACCGATTCTAAAAATTCTTTCACTTATTATCTTCGCAGGGGGAGAATGTCTCGCGGCGTTGTAATAAATCATAAATTATTATATCTGGAACTATTGAACCGATTTAAAAAATTCTTTTACTAATAGAAAGCTACACAATCCCTAAGCGATATAGGCTAGATTTTATTTTGATTTGTCTAGTTCAATAAATAAAAGATTCAAGCTATAAAAATGTTTCATATCTGCCAGGCGTCCCACGACGGCTCACATTTTTTTTAATTTATTGTAGGTAAATTATACGCGCGTCGGCAGCTTAGGTCATAGCGTCTTGATTACATTAAATAACAATACCCTTCTTAAAACTAAATGACATCACAAAATATCCATAAGCGGAGGCGGGATTCGAACCCACGACAGTCTGATCCAGAGGTCGCGACGCTAACAACTGGACCACACTGTCTTCTGTTCGAAATTAACTTTATTATAGAAAGTACTTTTTACTCGCGCCTTCTTAAGGCGATTAAAAATTGCATTGTGTAAACAACATAGGAGATTTTCTCTTAAAGAGAGGCGAGAATCACCTTCTATCGATGTTATTTGAGTCAGAAGGTGATTCTCGCCTCTCTTTAGGAGACAATCTCCTATGTTGTTTACACAATTCAAATGGCGAAACTCGCTCACAAATCGGCGGACAGCCGATTTGTACGACTTTTTCTTGCTTAGCTCTCTCGAGTCTCAGCGTGAATATATACGGTATATATTATTCATGTTGTGACTCCTGATAATTTAAGCAATATGTAGGTGCAGGCTTTTTCAAAATGAATCCGGCAGTTTTTATATAAATAGGTAACGTTCAAACATACACTACCCGTTTTTCGATTTATTATTTTTTATACTTAATAAATTGAAAATCAAATTGATACTTTTATACCGGTTCTGAGATTAGAATCTCGGAGCCTTGTAATAGAGGAGCCATGGCAACGCTATATCGGCTATTCTCGAATCCTACATTTTTTTGTCATCAATGTGGATTATTTACTATTTCTATTTGTATGCTGATTGTGAACCTTAGAACCGCCGTGCTGCGCGATATTATAATGATACAGGGTGACGTTACAGCAACAGATAAAAGGAATACATGCATAGGTTCTTGTAATAAACGCTCCAAGGGTTTGAGTAACACATCAAGGCTGTGAGATATGTTTGACGTGATTTCATTACTACCTTCGTAAATTAGAGAACAAAACGCAATGCTACATATTTTGTATCTAGACCTTTTTTAAAGAATATATATGTTCCAGCAATGTGGATAATGTATCTAGCAATAAATAAGTTGTAAAAAATTTGAAGGATCAGAGAAAATTATGAAATTTTAGTCTACTCTTATGTCTTTAATTTGAATACATTATTTTCCGACCCCATTTAATGGGAAATGCTGTATGAAATGATTTGCCAGACACGCGAATTTGTGAATGCTTTAAAGTTTAAAGCATCAAACTTTTAACAAAAAAATTCTTACGAGATGAAAAATTGAAACTGACAAGGAATTGATATTGAAAACTTGAAACTAGAAAATTCTAAAACGATATTTGAAATATTAGCAATCATACAAGTATTTCTTCATATGAAACATTATTATTGCCACAACCAAAATTGGGGTTGTCACAGCTTTGTCGCAACCGTCATTTGGTTGTGATTTGGTTAGCAGATTTTGAGCTTAAAACTGAAGTTGTGAAACAGTTGTTTTCATAAGTATTTAGCTGTCTAAACCAAATATTTCGTAATTTAGTTGTGCGAAACTTCTCACAACTGACCTATCGAACTATTTGGTTGTGGTTCTTGATTGGTTTTAGTCTTAGTTGTAACAAGGTTGTCACAACTCCGTTTGCGAACTGTTTAGTTGTAGGTCTCTATGGGTTGTTCACAGAACCAATCTATAACCAAACGGTCATAGAATGTTTCGCATCACAAATAAAAGCTTGTATACTTTTTAAACGCCATATTTATTGAGGAAAAAGTAATCGCCATATTGAAAAAAGTGTTCGTCAAATAATCAGTAATATTTAAAAATTCATTTTCGCCAAAAGGAGTGATTTTTTTGTTTGAAAAATAGTTATTACTACATTTTTAAATATTTTCTATAATTAATCTAACTGAAGAAATCATGAAGGAAACCATAACAAAATTTCGATTTTAATTATTATTTAATATGAACGAGTTTGCGGTGCCAAAACTTTATCATCAAGCTAAGATAAAATAATTGCTAAAATATTTTACAAAAAGCCACTATTCTACTGCAGTTATAGACATTATTTTAAACTAGCGGTCCCGTCCGGCTTCGCCCGGGTGCTAATAATTTATGATTTATAATCCTCCCCCGCGAGAAATTCTCCCCCTGCGAAGCGAATCCGGGTTGGTGGTATTTATAATGAAAGAAGACAGCTTTGAAATGGCTTAAGGATCCAAAAATAATAAGCAAATACTGTTAATATTGCATTTATTAAGCTGACGTTTCGAGAATTATATTCTCATCCTCAGAGCTCAAATGCCGTCAAACGTGACAGTAAAATTGTCCAAAAACTTAAAAAAAAACATACTAACATTTTATTTGGTTTTTATTGAAGTGTAAAAAAATTTGTTTTATTGATTTGATTTTGTACACAGAAATACTCAAAACTTTATGTTTTATAGAATTTGATTTTATTTTCTACAATAAAAAATAAAATCAAATTCTATAAAACATAAAGTTTTGAGTATTTCTGTGTACAAAATCAAATCAATAAAACAAATTTTTTTACACTTCAATAAAAACCAAATAAAATGTTAGTATGTTTTTTAAAAAGTTTTTTGGACAATTTTACTGTCATGTTTGACGGCATTAGAGCTCTGAGGATGAGAATATAATTCTCGAAACGTCAGCTTAATAAATGCAATATTAACAGTATTTGCTTATTATTTTTGGATCCTTAAGCCATTTCAAAGCTGTCTTCTTTCATTATCATCAGGATCACCACTTTTCTGTTTTTAATTAAACAGTTCTTCACATCTATGGTATTTATAATATTAGTTATAGGATTCAATACGCTAAAATGCAAAAGAATTGCAGAGTTACGTTTTATTGCTGTCCCACAGGAATTACCCCCCCGCGAGAATTATCAAAATAAAATACAGTCTATAATCTCTATCACTTAGGGATGGTGTAGCTTTCTATTAGTGAAAGAATTTTTGGAATCGGTTCAGTAGCTCCACGGCTTACTCTCTACATACAAACTCACAAACTTTTCCACCTTATAATATTAGTATAGATGAGATGCAAACAAAATTTAAAACAATTTATTATGCTGCTCTTAACTTTTAATAAACATTTCTTTGATAGTTTTCCTTTTTACACCCATATTATTGAAATTAGGAGAGGAAATCTCAGTGGCAAAGGATCAAATAAATTGCAATACTGATGAATTAAAATTGCATTGTTAGCTTACGTTTCGGTGCTCTTTACACCATCTTCAGAGCATCAATGCTGTCAAAAATTCAGTATATTGTACACTGTATAATATATAATGAAATATCATGAAATTTTGTGATTTTTATTTTTATTAGAAAAAAAAAGATTTTAAAAGTTATAATAACCGTACATTGGAAAGAGGTTCAATTTAAGATTTTATCCAGTGACTATTTTATATCTTTTTTTTCTAATAAAAATAAAAATCACAAAATTTCATGATGTTTCATTATATATTATACAGTGTACAATATACTGAATTTTTGACAGCATTGATGCTCTGAAGATGGTGTAAAGAGCACCGAAACGTTAGCTAACAATGCAATTTTAATTCATCATTATTGCAATTTATTTGATCCTTTGCCACTGAGATTTCCTCACCTACAGCATCTCACAGATCACCATTTCTCTATATCATAATGAACATTCAAGATATTACTTAATTTATTTAAAACAAGTGTCCTTCATAAAGAAAAACCGTGGCCTTATATAAGGAAGCGATTCAAAGTTTACTTGGAATTAGGAAAGCCTCATGGAAGAATTCAAGAAATCAGTTTACAGCGAGACATAACAAGCAAATAGTTATTAATGATTACATTTTAATAGTGGAATTTTAAAATGATATTTTGTCATTTTCTGGAAACTTTTGAAAAATCAGATACCTATACGTAGAGAAAGTTCAATAAATATCAACGAACTGCGTCGTTTCTTCGATTATGGCTGCGAGAGATACTTGAAAGCGTTCCTTTAATTTGCTTTGTACGGCCGCGCTGTCAGTTCAGCGCTGATTTAATGCTGATCGTGGAGGAGTACATAATTTATTGACTATATTTCTTCAAGCCCTGTTTTCAACACACAAAGCATTCGTCCTCATTGTAATATTTCATGTAGTCATTCGTCCGCCCTATTGTCGCGGCCACTTCATCTTCGTAGCGGTGCATTCTTTATCATTCCGTGATATACTTAAAGCTGATTACACGCTTCCTTTAAGACGCGCCTGACTATCAGAAACTGGTATCAGGTTTCTCTAACTATTCATTCCATATTTAACACAATAATTAATATTGATATATCGCACACATATTAGAAAAGTGTCACAACTCAAAAAACAAGATTTTTTAGTTATTACTATACAAAAGTTCATCTAGCATGCTTCAAACACGGATCAATATGTCTTCAATACTTCCCTAACAGAGCACATCTAGGTAGATATACTCGTATGTCACTTTTGACAAGCCAACTTCAAGTACGCTTCAGAATCAGTTTTTCGCGGTTTCTGAAAAAATGCTTTTTTTTGAGTTCTATCACATAATCAAGAAATTATTAGTCCTATCACATATTAGTGAATAACACAATATATCAGACGACATATTATCGCCATGATATTTAATAGTTAAGGCTATAATATAAGAAAAATGTAAATGCCATTGTCGGGATTTGAACCCGAAACTCCCGATTACGCGTCAGGCAAGATTACGCGTAATCGGGAGTTTCGGGTTCAAGTCCCGACAGTGGCATTTACATTTTTCTTATATTATAGCCTTCTATTAAATATCATGGCGATAATATGTCGTCTGATATATTGTGTTATTCACTAATATGTGAATTTATTTACGGATAGGACTAATAATTTCTTGATTAATTATAATACCGTAAAAAAACCTACAGTTATTCTGTATTTTGATTCTTTCACATTTTTAATATGTGTACGATATGCATCATTCGGCATTCGGCGATATAGGTACTTAAGATTGCCTTCCTTTATTGCAGTTTGAGAGATACTAATAAAGCAAGGTTTGTACGAAGCCAGTGCGCTGGCGCCAGTCCCACAGATAAGCCAGCGTTGTTTAGACGAGGCCAGTCATTCCTGGATTTTTCTCGTGGTGTGCACACGTTCGGTGTTCAAAAAATGAACTCGGGACAAATACGGCTGTTGAAAAAGAAATTTTATCGCTGAAACTCAACAAAAACAAACACGCACACTACGGATATGCGCTAGCGACTGGTGCGATGCGTTTACACGTGTCCGCAACAGAGGCGCGGGGGCTGCGGGGCACGCGGGCGGAGGCCACTGGCTTGAAAAATATAGGCAAACGTTCTATTCACGCCAGCGCTGGCAGCCAACGCTGGCCTGGCTTGAAGAACTGTTTATACGAGGCTAATACCAAGCCAGCGCTGGCTTCGTATAAACCTTGCTTAATAAACGGCCAAGTGCGTCTCAAGCCACGCAAAGAGTAGGGTTCCGTACTATGAAGTTATACTAAACTATGACTGAGATGAAAAATATTATTAGGTATTATGGTATTCTGGTACGGAACCCTAATAAATCGTATCATCACTTTTTGCTAATGTAAATATGATACACATATTTTTACCTGGTTAAGAGTATTCTCTACCGGAATTTACACACTGTACTCTTCTTCTCAAATCCTTTCCCCTCGTCTAAAATGGTTACCGCTCTCCCGAAACTGTTTTTAAAGTTAAATGGTTCGGGTAAACGCCAAATAAACCGAGAATCACACTACAGATCCTACAGGCAAGAAATTGAAAAGAACTTTCCTGGAAAAAAATTACATAATCTTTCACACGTAACTAAAACTTTTTTTCAAAAAATTCGCCTGTAAGATCTGTATAGTGTGAATGTTGGCCCTTCATTTGGCGTTTACCCGAACACTTGAGCTTTAAAAATAGCGTCGGGAGAGCGGTACCCGTTTTTGCGTGAGGAGAAAGGATCTGAGATGTAGATTGTAGAGAATTCTTTTAATTATGTTTTTTTTAGGTTACATTGCATTTATATGGATACAGTTGTGCATGAAGCTTTAGAAAATCCAGCAATCGACGTCTAAACTTATATTAGTGCATATACTTGTCACTTGACAATGACATGCACTGTAATATAGAACAATAGCGCAGCGATGTGGGATACAAAGTAACAAATAAAAATTATTCTAGATTTAATACATATGGAATAATTAAACGCACGTGAATAACGTCTAAAGTCGCATAATGGGGTGGCATTTTAGAAAACACAACATGTATAATGTTAAGGTCTCAGATACAAGTAAGACAGGTGGCCGTGGGGAAAAGTACGAATCTACCGACAGGTACAAACGCCAAGCCCAGGCAGGTTCGAATCCCGATACTTTTAATATACAGGGTAGTGACCGTGACTGCTGCACATAGGGATTTAACCCGTAAAATCAAACTTTAACGATTTCCTACTTCCCAAATTATTTTCGGAAAAATATCTTCAACAGCTAAAACGTCATCATTTTGTTCAAGTTCCATGGTTATCGCTATCTATTTTTGATATCCAGGGTAAAGGTAAAAGATAGCATATAATGTGTATATTCATTCTGCATAACAGACAAAGAGAGGCCTTATTAATTATGGCACAAACCATAATAATAATAATAATAAGCCAGTTCAAGCTCCATTGGACGTTATGAGTCTATAAAATATAATATATAAATATATAAAGTTACTTACCAAATGGTATAACTTTCTTACTTTATAGAAAGAAGGTCCTTATTGGCACTACAAAATTTATCTCACTTAAAAAATAATACTTATTTGAGTACGTAGGTAAGTAATTAAATTTGATTTTTTGTATTAATAATAATTATTTAACATCTATCTCTCGATATTATGTAGGTAATATAATTAGAGACCGTTAGGACCACTAATCTTTAGTTCACCGCACTTTTTTTTTATTGAATAACCATGAGTACTGTACCTACAGGCGGGAAGTAGATAAGGTAATCATTTTGTGAAACAACCAAACACATTACACACGTTATCTTCAAATTAATATATAATTCAATTAATACAATTCAAATTAATATAATCATTTTTCTTTACCGTCGTGATTGATTATGTTTTTTCATAGGTACTGATTTTTGTCCGAAATCTTACATTTCAAACCGTTATTTAAATTTTTATGTAACGCCGCTGATTATAGAAGTGTCAAGCGTAAGAATCCTACATAGTTTTGATCGACTTGAACTAGTTTGTTACATAATATAAAACCTTAATGAGATAATGTGTTTGACCTAATCAGTCCGCGTTTATTAATTTTTCGAATGAATGAATGAAAAGTGAATTATAGACGCTCGACAACAGAGGTCATTAGCGTCTAATTTTTCGACGTAATTTATTTTTAACTAAATTTTTTTCGTTTAAAACGCACTGGATGGCGCCTAAGTAATCAAAAGTTTTTTAAAATAATTGTTAAGTAGGTATATTGGGATCTGTGAGAACTAATGTATGTTTCATGTGCTTATGTATTTTACTTTTCTATGTATTTATTAAATCTATGTATTAATTGGTCAGAAAGGCAGGCCAGTTTGTAAAGACTGATTTTTGACCATTTGCGCTATAAGCAATAAAGAATTATTATTATTATTATTATCCGTTAAATGGGAGTAGTCCATTGAAGTGTTACATTAGGTTCACATTTTGGGAAGCACACGGGTTTTTTTCGTTGCGTAGGGCGGACTGGTGTAAGTTTAAAATTGAGTTTTCGGGGTCGGCGGCCACCCCATTTAGCCGCCATCTTCAAAAAAAGGTGCTGCTAACAGGTTTTGCACTATATCTCCGTAACGGCACATCTTATAGAAAATTTGTAAAGAAGTTTTTTGTTTAGAATCGAATTCTCTACAACTTTACTAGGCATTTTTTGTTGTAATTGATTAACTAAAAAGATAAGCCTTCTAGAAAATAGAAATTGGTCACAAAATTTTCTTTTAAGCGCTTTAATTTTTTTTCTTTCAATTTTTCAGAAAAACAAAAAAAAATCTATAAGGCATATCTTTTTAATTATTCAATTTACGACAAAAAGTATCTCTAGTAAAGTTGTAGAGAATTCGAATCTAAACAAAAAACCTCTCTACAAATTTTGTGTAAAATATGTACCGTTGCTGAGGTACAGTGCAAAACCTGTTAGCATCCCTTTTTACTATTACTATTACTATATTTATTAGTCAAAACACAATAAAAATTGTACAGACATTGTCAAGATACAAGAAATATTATATAAGATCAATTACAATAGGTTGGAGTTTACTTTTTTAAAGCTTGTAACCATATTACATTTGTAGTAGGTACTCTTCAAAACTATAAAAAGGTTCTAATATTTCAAGATGGCTGCCAAATAGGGTGGCCGCCGACACCGAAACCTCAATTTTAAACTTACACCGCCCCCCCCCCTACGCAAGGATTATTAAAAAAAATAAAAATTCTCGAAACCTGTACCTATAACTAGTACCTACATTTTAGAAAAAAATTTTAAGATTTTGTTCAATTTATCATCTAAAATTTATTTATATTTTTATACCTATGAACTTAATACGCGACCTTAAGAGCATGTTTTCAAATATCTCAGCATCCGCTGGACCGATTTTGCACCAAATCTAATCATATCAAGTTTACGATACGAAGAAGAAAAACTTTACCACATACACACACATACATAGATACATCTATCAGAAAATTGTCTCAAATGATTCCTAGAGTATCAAAACGTAAAGTCGTAATAAAATTCTAGAAAATTCATTTTTATTACGCAAGAAGAGGTGAGAAGTAAAAAAATCTATACAATAAATTTTGAAACTAGAATAATGGAGCTGTTAAAATTTTAAAATTAACAGTGTTGTCTCTTAATTGTCACTTTCTGTGATTTTTGGACAACCAAAAAACGTCATTATTATGATATGCGTAATATATTTTGTTTCAATGTGATTTTAAAGTTAAAATTATTAACTGATTGCGTAATATTTCTAAAAGTCTGTCGTAATTTAATATAAAAAATACGTAAGATTTTTATCAGTACGTTACCAAAAATATATTAAAAGAAAAGACTAGGCCCGTATTCACCAAACACTGTTAAAGATAGAAGTTACTAACCTTAGAATAAATTTATTCCTTGGAATAAATTAACCTTTCTATTCACCAAGCAATTTATTCGATAGAATAGTAACCTCAGGTAAAAATTTACTATATACCATACGCCTTGGATATTTTGTCAAATATTTTGATTCTAAAGCACGTTTACCAAAGATCCGACCGATGGCGCATCGATCGAAAATGTAAAATGGAGAATATTGACATATTTTACTGACAAAAGCCTTTACCTGAAAGATATAAAATTAATATTTACCTGAAAAGGTCGCCAGGCAATAAAGTAATTTATGCATTTCGTGCAAACCCTATTTAACTAGGCGAATAAATATTTATACCCTTGAAATTGGACAGAATAACTATTCTTACGATTTATACCTGCAGTAAACTTAACTATGTTTGGTGATTTGAGTTATCACTATTTATTCCGAGTGATAGTTACCAGGGGAACAAACCAACGGAATAAATAACTAACTAGGCTCGGTGAATACGGGCCTAAATAATTATTAAAATGTTGAACTTACCATAAACTTAAATAGCTTGTCGCGTTATTGACTTTAAAAATTATGCTGCAGGACTTTGAAATAAGTAATGAACGTCGCTGCCTGATTTAGCTGGGTTTTCTTTTCTCGCACCACTGTATACACAAATACACAAACAAATTACTATCTGTTAATTTAATGTCACTAAAATATTCAACTGTTCAATGACCTCAGTTGTTGAGCGTCTACGATTCACAATAATCTAACCATTAACTGGTTCATACCAAAAACTGCATAAATTTATTATTACTACTACACTAAACGACATATAGTTCAAGGCTCAAGTTCTAACTAATTTCTACTGATCGCCTAAAACTGTGTTGACTTTGAGTGCAAACGCAACATTATGTAACTCTTAATAAGTATTAGATTATGAATTTATTTTATATTATAGAAAATATTATAGAATTTATATTAGAATGCCAGCGTTTCATTCATTCTAATTAGTGATAGTATCTCGAAAAATCCAACCTCTCCCCGTTCACCCGTTCGGGTAGTTTTTTTTTAAAAAGCGTCAAGCATGCATATTTCCTCATAATATTATATTATTTTTGTTCACTTATTAGTGTATTTTATTACGCATATTATTATGACAGTAGCGGTCCTGTCCGACTCCGCCCGGGTACTAAGAATTTATGATTTATTATCCCCCCTGTGAAGCGAAGCCAGGCTGGCGGTGTTTATAATATTAGTAGGGTTCCGCCAGGCGTTAATACGCTAAAACGCAAAAAAATTGTAGAGTAACGTTTTGTTACTATCCCACAGGAACTATACATTTTCCCGGGATGAAAAGTATCCTATGTGCTATTTTAGGACCTAACGTAACTATATATACCTACCAAATTTCATGAAAATCCGTTCAGCCGTTACGGTGCTGAGTGGTAACAAACATACACACACAGAGAGAGAATTTATGATTTATTATCCCCTCCCCCTGTTAGAAATTCTCCCCCTGCGAAGCGAAATCGGGCTGGTGGTGTTTATAATATTAGTAAGATTCTGCCTATATGCTAAAATGCAAAATAATTTCACAGTTACGTTTTGTTACTATCCCACAGCAATTATTATCCCCCCGCGAGAAATTTATCAAAATAAAATATAGCTTATATTACTCAGGGATAGTGTAGTTTTCTATTAGTGAAAGAATTTTTAGAATCGGTTCAGTAGTTCCAGAGATAAGAGTTTATGATTAATCACCCCCCACCCCGCGAGAAATTCTCCCCCTACAAAGCGAAGTTGCCTGTCGTTGTTCTCGCTTCGCGTACTTGCGTATACCGTTTATAATATTAGTATAAATAGTCAACATTTCCTACACCCCCGTTTTACCCCCTTTGGGGTTGAATTTAAAAATCTCGAATAGCCTATAACCTTTCTCAATAAACGGGCTATCTAAAAAAAATTTTTTTTGATCGGACTGGTAGTTCCTGAGATTAGCGCGTACAAACACACAAAACCACAAACCCACAAACATACAAACTAGCTTTATACATATACTAGTATATAGATAGATTTATATAGATTAAGATAAGTATACTACATATTTGCGTCGATCATCTGACGGTGTTTCACATCATTCTGAACAATCTGGTACTATTTTTTGAACTGTTTTATATATGTATGTATATTTTAAAACTATAGAATGTAAAAAATAAAAATAAAATTAACTTTTTCCTTGAACGTTATTTTTTGTAAACATGACAAATTGCGATATGAACATATTTTTGAACACTTATTCAGAAACCAAAGATAGTTTTGCCATATTATTTAAAACTTATCGGCCTCTTAATTTCTCCAGTTTTAATTCCAAAATTGTGGAAATTTTCAAGAGTTAAATATAAAGAATTTTTTGAACTTTAATTTTATTAACCCTGGATAAATGTTTACATAATTTGACATGAATCACAGAACAATAAAATTTATTGTTCCTTGGATAAAACAGTTTTTGAAATTAACCTCTGCTAGTAGCAGGAGCTAGAGATTCCTGCTACAAGTGACTGCAGCGCCAGCAATCGACAGTTATGAGTTCTATTGTTGCAATGACTTAACAGAAATCTACCGTAACCAGTTTTAGTTGTAGTTACACAGTATAGATGACAGGTTTAGTTCGTCGTGATTTTAATACTAGATTGAAATCGACGGTTTAATATTACAACTAATATTACGTCTAATTGTATCTACCTATAAGCATATTAAAAAACTCGAGTCGTAGTGCCAAAACCCTGCCGACAATATAGTGTATTTGCTAATACTGGCATTGTGGCTTTATTATGTTTATTTTTGGACAAAATAAAAAATTTAACCCCTTAATACATCCCTTAAAATAATATTTTTTTTCTTAATTTCAATATTTTTATCAATGCAACCTCGGTACCAAATTAAATACACCCTTCAGTAAGTAAAGCACTATCCGCAAACTAGTGTTTTCATAAAATTTAAGTCCGGTCCTGTCGGGCCGATTTTATTAAAATTTTAGCAGTACATTTTAATCGTTACTAAAGGGTTAAATTTCAATTTTGAAACGATTCTGAGGATTTTTTCGGCATTTTTGAGCCCAAAAACATTTTTCAACCCCTAAAAACCACCCTTAAAATGGTCCGATTGGGCCCATTTTAAATAGGCTTCGTGCGGTGACGGATTTCAAGGTGCCTACCAAATTTTGTCAAAATCAATTAACTCTTTCGAAAGTTATAGCCCGCACACACACACACACACACACACACACACACATATATATATATAAACAGACATTTCCAAAAATGGTGCCAAAGTGTTTAGGAGGCTATGAAACGTCGAGAAATTTTGATCCGACCCCTAGGTCCCGCCATCCGACCGACGCCAATAGTGTATGTGCCATATGGCAAATACACTAATAAGTACGTATTTAATTAATCATCAGGAAAATGTGAAAAAACGTATGTTGGATTTTTCATATTTTCCTGATGATTAATTAAATACGTAGGTACTTACTTAATATGCTTATAGGTATATAGATACTTACAATTAGTCGTAAAAAAATTATGCATAAATATGGGCATTGGGCACTGCTTCCAAACATTTGACAACATCTGTAATCAACATCTTAAGGTTTACATCGTAATCTTACTGCAGTTAAACAAGGGCGTACGAAGAATTTTATTCAGGGGAGTAAACATGAACATCCGGTTATCAGTTAGGTCACAAATGCAATAAGGGGAATTCTTATGCGTCAAAGTTCAATAAAAGGAAATAAAAGGGATTAGTATGCATTTTTCACATTTTATTCCATATAGCAGTTGTTAACGGGAATGTGGACAGGTACTCAAATCAAACACCTTATTGAGCTGCGTATAACGTTTCGCCGGTAATTCCAGCTTCTTCAGATACTTAGCTGAATGATGTTTGTGTTATTATTTAAAATAGTCATTATGATATTGATATGTATATTGTATATCCAAAACACAATAGGAAAATATTTTATCTATATATTTTTTTTTTTTTTTTTTAGTTTTATTGTTAAAACGATTAATAACTGAATTCGTTATTATACTGTCTGAAAACACATGGTCTTAGAACGGATTTTTTTTTTTTTTTTTTTTACTAATCCGTTCTAAGACCATGTGTTTTCAGACAGTATAATAACGAATTCAGTTATTAATCGTTTTAACAATAAAACTAAAAAAAAAAATATATAGATAAAATATTTTCCTATTGTGTTTTGGATATACAATATACATATCAATATCATAATGACTATTTTAAATAATAACACAAACATCATTCAGCTAAGTATCTGAAGAAGCTGGAATTACCGGCGAAACGTTATACGCAGCTCAATAAGGTGTTTGATTTGAGTACCTGTCCACATTCCCGTTAACAACTGCTATATTATATCAACAATGGACGTGAAACCAGAAAATTTTATTCCATTATTACAGATCCCAGGGGGGGGGCAGCTGCCCTCCCTTATCCCCCGTGCGTAAGCCCATGAAGTGAAATGTATGTATTTTAAATTACTATCCTTACGATAGTATTGAGACCACAAGAATTTTCCCGCCAGGTACTTTTAGGGTTAGGTACATCTCTATGTAGGAAAATTTTTAACATATATAATTTTTTTAGAAAATTTTTTTGGCACTACAAAATTTGTCTCACTTAAAAACTAATATTTGAATACATAGGTAAGTAATTAAATTTTATTTCTTGTATTAATAATAATTATTTAACATCTATTTCTCGATATTATGTAGGTAATATAATCAGAGTACCGTTAGGACCACTAATCTTTAATTCACCGCACTTTTGTTTTTTTTATTGAATAATCATGAGTACTGTACCTAGAAGTGGGAAGTAGATAAGGTAATCATTTTGTGAACATAATACAAACAAGCCGTGAGGTGGGTCGTTTATTATTAGGACTAAAGTGCGACCCTTGAGGTCCACACGACGAACTTCCCAGTTTGATAAATATTTAATAATAATAATTAAATTAGATATTATACACAGAAAAGTAATCATTTTAATCATTAAAACATAATTATTATTTATTTTTAACAATAATTAAAAAAAAAAAACGGCTGAACCGATTTTTATAAAATTTATGTCGGATCAAAATGACGTTAACATGCCTCGATTGACACCCTTACGAAGTCGATATAATTTTTTATTCGCGAGATAGGTATTGTGTAAAATCTACTTTTTTGGAAGTTATTTGGTTAAGAAAAAAGAACGGCTGAACCGATTTTGAAAAAATTTCTTTCAGATCATATTTACGTTAATACGCGTCGATTGGCGCCCTAACGTAGTCGAGATTTCGTCTTAGAAAGAAATGGACACATACGTACGTACGTACGTACACACAGACACACAGACATCTTTCTAAAAATAGTGTAAAAATAGTGTGGTGACCTTGAAACATAAAAATTTGTTATACATTTTGATTTCGATTTTCGGACCCATTACAATAACTTCCAATGGGAAGTTAACAATGTTGTCAACAATGTTTTTATATAATATTAATGAACCTACTAGATATTTTTCTGCACTTATTGGGGGAAATGATAAAACAAAATAAATTACGATTTCTCAATACTTTCCTAATTTGGGGTTAGAGTTCTTAACATTAGTTTATCCTTATAGTATAATGTCCTATCGGTTTGTGTTAAATAATAATTGATCAGTATAAATTAATTGGTAAGTCTACTGCGTTATATAATAATTATAAACTTATAAAAATAGAAATTAAATTATTAAGGTGTAATGGATATTTGCATATGGCCAAGAAGCGTATGATGTTTGTTTTTTTCTGAATACAGTCAAACCTGAGTAAGTGAGAACTGGATAAGTGAGAAAACTCTATAAGTGAGAGTAATAGGCAGGACCCGTCATTTTAAGCTCCCAAAACCTCTATTAGCGAGAAACAGAAACCTCTGTAAGAGAGAGTCGTTTTTCCCTCATGGACCTCCGTAAGTGAGACTGCTATACTTATCTATACCTCTATAAGCGACAATATAGCTACAATAAAAATACATACATACATAAAAGATACGCACATACAGTAACAAATGACAAAACAAATTACAAATTTAACATCGTGGAACTTCCTACCATTGTTTTTGTATTGTTTTCTCGTCAATATTGTACCGCTGGAGAACAAACCGACGACGATATCGTTAAGAATTGCTGCGTACCTCTATATAATAAGAGAGAAACGCTACCCATGTACCTGCATTAGCGAGAAACTCGGGTTAGTGAGAAACCTCTATAAGCGAGAATGAGATTGTGCTCCCTTGAACTCTCGCTTATCCAGGTTTGACTGTATTTATATATTTACATATTATTCATGAATATTTAAAAAAACACAAAACTGTACAAAAACCGGATGTGATTTATGAAAAATGTAATTGTTTACATAGTCTATACATATTTCGTCTTAATTTCAGGGACACGCCACGGAAAATTTATCGCTCTGTTGCAAAAAGAGTAAGTTACAAAAGTAATATTTAAAGAAGATACGGTATGGTTTCATCTGCATATAAAAACGAACAAGTTGACCCCGTGAAAAAAAAATCCTGACCGACAAACTTGTCTTCGCGATGCGTCATCTTGAAGCACGGTGGACATTTCGTTGTAGCCAAATAAAAACACCTGAAGCATTGGATAAAAAAATACCAGACGTGTTGATTTATGGAGCTTTAAGGATGTTTTCATCACACGCGCGTGTGCTGAAAATGTTTACCGTATTATGTGAGCGATAAAATACAGTGGCTACTATTCTCTCATCTCTGTGAATGTTATAGGTCCTAATCTCGGCTAGAAAAGGAGATGAAGAGGGAGCTAAGTCTTTCTAATGAATGGTACTTTTTCTTGTCTTTTGCGCAGTCTATTAATATCTATGTTAATGAGCAGTTGTAACGAACAGAAAAAGAAATTATAAAATATAAAATATATTAAACCGAAATCAGTAGAGTAAAATCAAAATACTAAATTGAAGTACAAATTAATAATTTATAAAAAATAAAGTAACATCAAAATATATTATCTTGAATAAATATTTTCGTATGCTGCAAGCCACTGGAACTTATTTTTTGGGTCGAAAACAAAACGATCATTAGGATTGATCAGTAACCCAACAACTTTCTTGCTCGCAATTTGCAATTTTGTTTTCATGTTGTTATTAATTTTTTAAATTTTCAGTAGTAATTACATTTTTTGTATAAGAAACATTGATTTTTGCGACGGATGTCCTAAAAATTTATTTCTTTACTGATTTATACTGGAGCCCGTTGCACACCAATGTGCTAGACTCAGCTAGAGTAAATTATATTTTATGCAACCATAATTTATTAGATATATGAAAAATCTTTAATAAAGTTTTATGTAGGATATTTTTGCCGTTAAAAGTGTACGGTAATTAACACAAAACATAATATTATTATTCTGCGTTGTCATACTTGCTCTATATTCAATTGTTTAAAAATCAAGTGGGCCAATTATATAGTTTAATGCCCAATTATTTAAGCATATCAAATTGCTCATTTTTAAGCAACTCACGCTGAATTGTTTATTTAAAATTACATCATTTATTCAGATAAAATATTTCAAATTGAGATATATTTTTCATAGAAATCTTCTTTGAATATTATAATTAGCAGGCGCGGATCTACGGGGGGGGGGGGGCGAAGGGGGCGATCGCCCCCCTCAAGACAGACACATTTTCAACTTTTTATTTTTTGAAAACCGGAGGCTTTCAATCCACAAGAAATCGAGGGCTATAAAAATTAATTTAAACCAAAAAAACAGGTAAATTCGAGATCTGTAAGAATTAAACCTCAGACTTTAAAACGAAATGAAAATTGCGAAGCAGACGTTTTCCCAAACATTCATTTTTTATTAAAAGTTTTGATAACATTACCAATTTCAAATGCAACTGCTGAGCGATCTTTCTCTTGCCTAAGACGATTGAAGACATGGATTCGAAGTACAACGAGCCAAGAGAGATTAACTTCTCTGGCTTTATTACATATCCACAGAGAGATAAATGTAAAACCAGAGTGTATCATAGACAGATTTGCGAAAACCAAAAAGCGCAACACGAACTTTGTGATATAATTAATTTAATAATAAATTAAATAAGTTTAACAATATTTTAAATATAAAGTGAATAATTAAAAATATTTCTCCTGATATGATTTCATTTTTTTTTCTTTCTTCATTACCTACTTGTCTTTTATATATATATATATATATATATATATATATATATAAAAGACAAGTGGGTAATGAAAAAAGAAAAAAAATGAAATCATATCAGGAGAAAT
Organism: Mongoloraphidia duomilia; assembly: GCA_039654895.1. Lineage (NCBI taxonomy): Eukaryota > Metazoa > Arthropoda > Insecta > Raphidioptera > Raphidiidae > Mongoloraphidia > Mongoloraphidia duomilia. The sequence goes on along the minus strand of CM077522.1, from coordinate 17,413,922 downwards.
ATTTTATATATATATTATATATAAATATTATATATATGTGTTGCTTTTTTCTTTGGGTCGCCCCCCCCCCGCTGGATGTCTCTAGATCCGCGCCTGATTAGGAATTTAAAAACAACGTATACATGTTAAAGAAAGCAACAAAAAAGAAAAGAAATATTATTTTGTCCATCTGCCCTTAAACTTTCTTCCTATTCAAAAATTGCAGTTGCAAGAAGTATAACTGTTAAATCGGCTTTTCAAACTGTGTCTATTGTGATTAGACGTTTATTGTGCAACACTTCTCGTATAGATGTTGTATTATTAATTTATAAAAAGCGGTGACTGCTTCCGTTAAATGTCCTTTTTATAAGGGCATTTTTTCACTTATTTTAATACGTAACCTTGAGAACATTTCTTCAAATATCTCAGCATCCGTTGGATCGATTGTACTCAAAATATAATCATATCCCTATATTATTAAAAATCTTGTATATATGTACCTATGTACCTATATAAATATTTTCTCGAAAACGGCTCTAACGATTTTGATCAAATTTACCGAAAAGGGGTTTCGGGGGGGCAAAAAATCGATCTAGCTAGGTCTCATCCCTGGAAAAATTCGTTTTCTTATCGATTTTATCATTTTAAAAAACGTTAACGTTATAAAACAGTGTCGTATGGTGAGTAGGCTTTGGAAAAAACAAGCTATTTTCATTATTTATGTCAAATTACTCTGACAGTCAATCTTTAACTTATTAAAATAATCAGTAATTATTTGAAAAGTAAAAAAATAACAACAATAAAATCTAAACATAATTATACTTACATAATTATGTTTAGATTTTATTGTTGTTATTTTTTTAACTAATATTTAAATAAATAGGTATATTACTTTTATATTACCTATATAAAATATGTAGGTACATACGTTATGTAGTATGACGTATACTGACGTATGATAATATAATATACTAACGATTTTGATGAAATGGGAACTTTAAGTACTATTTTTTTTGAACTCATCCGAGCCAAGCTCGGTCATCCAGATATTTATCTATGTTAAATGTTGACAAATACAAAAAATCAATTAAATGACTTTATATTGTTCTGTTTTTACTCGACAACGAATAAATGAAAGATTATGATTTTACCAGTTTATACGTAGGTATATATGTTAGTTCGTTACATCGAAGGGTCAAATTTAATAAGCCGATTTTCGTAATCGAGGTGTCATAATCACGCGAGTGTTCTACGCTATAAAATATTTTTATGAATTTAAAATGGCGGCCGTGAATTTGACATATTTTTTTTATTTGCTCGTTTTCTTCGTTTACGTAATTGGGTTTTAGTTTTTTTGGCTTTTATTTTTTTTTAAATATCAAAGGAGAAAACATTTACCGCATATAAGTACACACCCAGATATTTATCAGAAAATGAACTTAAACGGTTTCTAGGGTGTCGAAACGTATATATCTACTAAAATCACGAAAACATTTTTTCAGACTAGTTCTAATACTTCCCTACCATAGAGGTGCGAAGTAAAACTTTTTATCGATCTAACTGATCTTAGTACAATGTCAGTACCAATTGCTTCCAAGCAGAAGCTCTATACCTGTGCTTTGTGGGTTATCAGTCCAAGTAGACTTTTAATAGGTATAAAAAGCCTTTCTGCAGTTTATAGTATGTTCTAGGGCTAGATAATGTATAAGATCATTTTTGTTAGTATATAGGTACTTACTTTCAATATGTTTTGTTTAAAAATTTTCCAAGCCATTGTATCTGATATTATTGTGACAGAATTTTTATTATGGGTTCTTTACATAACTAAGATTAAATAAAGTAAAAACTATTATTAAATAAACAACAGGGTGTTGCCGAGAGTTATCTACGATTAATTATTATAAAGAGCAGTTTTTGAAATTTGTTTATTTGGATGTAATACTCAGTCATGATTTTTGTTAAATGCTTGAATATACAAAATAAAAAAAGATTAAATATAAATAAGCAAATTCGATTGGTGGGCCAGTCCTGTAGTTTCCACCTAGTAGATAATTGTTCGTAATTAAGCATTTTAATCTATTAACGACATCTTGGTTAAGTGGATAGAAACGCCGTTAAAGTGATTTCCGCTGGGTTGGGTCATAATATTATATAAATTATGCAATAACCTAACCCATTTATGACTTAATACAGCTGTTTCCCTTCCAACGAACCGTTGTCCATGGAAAATTAAGAAATTATTATTATATATATTATATGACATAGTACTCTTTTAGATAAGCAACTAATCTATAGGCAATTTTTAATATTTATAATATTTTAATGTGTATTTAAACAGTTTGTATCTAAATTGCTTGGCCAGTTAACCAGTTTAAGGAACAGATAAAAAACTACCTTACAAAAAATAGTTTTTATTCCATGGAGGAATTTTTGAATAAAAAATTTATATAAAAATTTTTTAAATGTTTTTTAGAAGAAAAAATGTCATTTTATATTAAAGATTTTAATTAAGAGAGAACTTACTCAAAAATAATTTTATAAAATTATAAATGTATTTAATGTGACTTGTGTAAACTATATAGTGTAAGCACCTATAAATCATCTATCTATCTATCTAAAACTATGAAAAAATTTCCTATATAGACATGTGTCCAGAAAGGTTTACTTAAAAAGTTACACGCGAATTTTCAAATTGTGATAAATTAGTAACATTTTTTATTTAAACAGCCAAAATTCATTAAATGTGCTATGGTTACAACTTACAGTATCTAATTTGAGTATACAGCTCATTTGATAAACTCGGATAAACGGTTGAAATAACAACCTTATTATTTGCATGTATCAATTTTGAAATTCGCGGGTAACTTTTTAAGTAAACATTTCTGGACACATGTCTATAGGAACTTTTTTTTCAGTTTTGTTTCATACATCACGTTCGTGATGTTTGGCCAAGTATTTTAGATACCCCCTGTATATTTTTACAAATATATAGGATTGAATCTAATCCAATTGCCTTGGCAATAAATAAATCCAAATCTAAATTATTTTTTGTCATTTCATTCCAGAGTGTGAATGAATATTAACGAAAACTTTCTTTTTCACCTTGTTAACAATAAAATATAATTTGCAGAACGAAACACGTGCCCAGAGAACAATTTCTTTCAAAATATAGATAACTTACTGTTATTAATTTTTTTTTAGAATAGACACATTAAGGAAAGTGATACATTTTTTCCTATTTATATTGCGAAAACAAAAATTAATTATTATTAAATAAGATGCGGAATTTTCATATCTGTTATATCACGACATCTATTTTATTGTGAGACAAAATATTATAATTGATTTCACGAATTTGAAAAGCACTAATAGAATAATTAATAATGCCGTGGTTACTATTAAAATTTTTACCAATTCAAATTTTGCTTAGGTCACTGTCATAATTTTTTTATTTGTTATTCAGATAATTTTCTCCTACTGAGACATTAATTAAAATATACTACCTACTTTAATAATAGCTATAGTTAAATTTTCATGACGCAATATTCGGGCATATGATCGAAAAAATCTAACCAGATTGTTTTGTCCAGTTATAGTTGCAAAAACGTTAAGGTAGAGGTCTGAGTATTATTAGTGTATTTGCCATATGGCACCTACACTATTGACGTCGGTCGGATGGCGGGACCTAGGGGTCGGACCAAAATTTCTCGACGTTTCATAGCCTCCTGAACAATTTGGCACCATTTTTTTTGGATATATATATTATATATACATATATATATACACGTTCGCGGCATAACTCTCGAAAGACTTAATTGATTTGAACGAAATTTGGTACACACGTTGGAATCCATCACCGCAGTGAACCTATTTAAAATGGACCCAATCGGACTATTCTAAGGGTGGTTTTTAGGGGTTGAAAAAAGTTTTTGGGTCCGAAAATACCGAAAAAAATTTCAGAATTGTTTCAAAATTGAAATTTAACCTTTTAGTAAAGATCAAAATGTGCTGCTAAAATTTTAATAAAATCGGCCCGACAGGACCGGACTTACAAATTTTATGAAAAGACTAGTTTGCGGATAGTGATTTACTTACTGAAGGGTGTATTTAATTTGGTACAGAGGTTGCATTGATAATAATATTGAAATTAAGAAAAAAAATATTATTTTAAGGGATGTATTAAGGGGTTAAATTTTTTATTTTGCCCAAAAACAAACCTAAGTTCACGTATTAAAGCCACAAGACCTGTATTAGCAAATACACTATATTGTCGGCAGGGTTTGGCACTGCGACCCGAGTTTTTTATTATTATTATAGCAGAGCACAAGAGAAGCTGTAAACTGGGACAAACGGAAAAATCTGCCATAGCCGAACACACTTTGACTCTGGACAATCATAAGATCCTCTTCGAAGAAACCCAAGCCATAGACAGAACGTTGAGCTATTACCCAAGAATATACAGAGAGGCCATAGAAATACATAAACACACACAGAATTTCAACCGAAAAGATGAAGGCCTCAATCTCAGTAAAACCTGGACACCAGCACTCCGACATACAAAGCCAATGACCAATCGTACAAGGACGGGATACGACCGAGTAGAGAATGAGAATACCTATATATCATTTTTTACGCTGTGGTCCACGGTGGAGTAGCGGTAAGGCGTTCGCATGCCACCACGAAGACCCCGGTTCAAATCCAACTGACGATACGTGATTATTTTTATAATGTTAGCATTTTGGAAATTTTCACTTTATTTTTTATTCTTTAAATATTCTGTTATAGTAATTTATGCTACATGTGGGATAAGTAGCAAATAATCTGACAGTCGTGTTTTGCGACATGAGCGTAAGGTTTATGGGGCATTCGTATGAAGACGAGTGTGGTTTGTCGCAACGAGCCGTTAGGCGAGTTGCGACAATCACACGAGTCTTCATACGAATGCCCCATAAACCTTACAGCGAATATCGTAATCACGACTGTCATATTTGCTACTTATCCCACCTGTAGCATACAATACTTTTTACAACTACTGCTCTGGAAGTTGACTTTGAGAGAAATAGGGTAGAAGTAGTCTCTAGCAGGGGTGTTACGAATATTCGCATCCGTAAATGCGGAATATTCGCATTAATTCAGACATCTGCATCCGCATTCACATCCGCTTCAATCAATGCGGAGTTTTTACGGATTTTTGATTATGAAACTCGAAGCTTAAAATTCTGTTGTGTCATAAGTAAAACTAAAAACTTGTGTAATTTTGTTCTAAAAATATGATTAAATAAATAAAAAGTTAAAATTAAATTCATTTTCAGTTATTTATGCACTTAAAATTTAAATAATAATCCTTTTAAAATCCCAAAATCCGCATCCGCATCGCATCCGCATCAAATCCGCATCCGCGGATGTGAACTTCTAGTAATCCGCATCGCATCCGCATCCGCATCAAAACCGCATCCGCGGATGTGAACTTCTAGTAATCCGCATCGCATCCGCATCAAATCCGCATCCGCGGATGTGAACTTCTAATAATCCGCACCGCTTCGCATCCGCATCAAATCCGCATCCGCATCGCATCCGCATCCGCATCAAATCCGCATCCGCATCGCATCCGCATCCGCATCAAATCCGCATCCGCGGATGTGAACTTCTAATAATCCGCATCGCATCCGCATCCGCATCAAATCCGCATCCGCGGATGTGAACTTCTAATAATCCGCATCCGCATCAAATCTACGTCTAATAATCCGCATCCGCATCAAATACGCATCCGCGGATGTGAACTTCTAATAATCCGCATCCGCATCAAATCCGCATCCGCGGATGTGAACTTCTAATAATCCGCATCTGCATCCGCGGATGTCTAAATTTTTGAATCCGTAACAACCCTGGTCTCTAGTAAAGTGAAAAAGATAGAGTGAGTTAAGTACAGATTGTGTTCGTGAGGTTATATTTCTATAGTAGTATAGTTTAGGCGAAATCCGTGCAGTTATGTGATATATAACCGAACATGTGCGTTTATGAAACACATATAGTCAAGTATGCGATTATTGAGTATTTCGGAGATGACATACAGCGCTCGAAAAGTCAACTTCCAGAGCAGGCGTTGTAAAAATATATTTTTTTTACTTTAAAAATATACCTACTTTAATTAAATTTGATACGGAAAAAAGATCAAAATAAAATATAAGTAAAAAGTCTGTTAATTTTTTACCCCTACCTAACTCCTTATTTTTATTATTGTACGGAACCCTCGATGATCGAGTCCAGCTCGCACTTGACCGGTTTTTTTACAAATCGCAGCGTTTTGTTGTTATTTGTTTATAAACCCATTTAATTTACTAATTACACAATTATTAGCAGCTGTGAATTCCTTATTAACTGTATTAACTATCTTTTGTTGGCATTTCAAATAATTTATAAACAAGTAAACACGTATAGTAACAATAACTGTGAATAATTGAAACTATAATTAAAATACGCAATAAATAATAACTTATTGTCAATTACTAAGCGAAAGTGCGTTTAATATTGTGACCATGAAATATAATTTAGTAGCCTTAAAAACTTTGTACATTCAGGAAGAATTAAATAATTTATTATTTTTAAAGTATCAACACATAAAAAAACTTTATTTATTTACAAACAACCTAGTATTGACTGATACTTAGCTAGTTAAACTTAGAACAATTCAAATTTTTTTTATACGCTATAATATTGGTATCTATTAAATTTGAAGATCATCTGTGTTGATCTAACCATTGAGAAAATATGCTATTTATATAATATATACAAGCCGTGAGGTGGGTCGTTTGTTAGGACTAAAGTGCGACCCTTGAGGTCCACACGACGAACTTCCCATTTTGATAAATATTTAATAATAATAATTAAATTAGATATTACACAGAAAAGTAATCATTTTAATCATTGAAACATAATTATTATTTATTTTTAACAATAATTAAAAAAAAAAAAAAAAAAAACGGCTGAACCGATTTTTATAAAATTTATGTCGGATCAAAATGACGTTAACACGCCTCGATTGACACCCTTACGAAGTCGATATAATTTTTTATTCGCGAGATATTGTATAAAATCTACTTTTTTGGAGGTTATTTGGTTAAGAAAAAAGAACGGCTGAACCGATTTTGAAAAAATTTCTTTCAGATCATATTTACGTTAATACGCGTCGATTAGCACCTCAACGTAGTCGATATCATTTTTCATTCTCGAGATTTCGTCTTAGAAAGAAATGGACACATACGTACGTACGTACGTACGTACACACACACACACACATACACACACACAGACATCTTTCTAAAAGTAGTGTAAAAATAGTGTAGTGACCTTGAAATATAAAAATTTTTTTTCCTTTTTGATTTCGATTTTCGGACCCATTACAATAACTTCCAATGGGAAGTTAAAAACAGTTCCGTTACTGACTGACTGACTGACAGACAACGCCCAGGTCAAACCGCTAAAGATATAAACTTCAAATTTGGACAGTAGGTTCCTTTTGTGACGTAGGCACCCACTAAGAAAGGATTTTTCGAAATTCAATCCCTAAGGGGGTTAAATAGGGGATGAAAGTTTGTATGGAAAATCGTCATTTTTGAAGTTAGAAGCATGAAATTTTGCACAGGAGTTTCTTATATAATGTAGGTGAGCACTAAGAAATTTTTTTTTGAAAATTCATCCCCTAAAAGGGCTAAAAAGGGGATGAAAGTTTGTATGGAAGTTCGTCATTTTTAAAGTTAGAAACATGACATTTTGCACAGGAGTTCCTTATATTACGTAGGTGAGCAATAAGAAAGGATTTTTAAAAATTCATCCCCTAAGGGGGTTAAATAGGGGATGAAAGTTTGTATGGAAGTTCGTAATTTTTTAAGTTAGAACCATGAAATTTTGCACAGGAGTTCCTTATATAACGTAGATGAGTAATAAGAAAGGATTTTTGAAAAATCATCCCTTAAAGGGGTTAAATAGGGGATGAAAGTTTGTATGGAAGTTCATCATTTTTGAAGTTAGAAGCATGAAATTTTGCACAGGAGTTCCTTATATAACGTAGGTGAGTAATAATGTATTAATAAAATTCGATCGGACGAGCGAAGCGAGTGAGTAATGTATTATTAATATTCGAGTGAACGAGCGAAACGAGTGGGTAATGTATTAATAAAATTCGAGCGAACAAGCGAAGCGAGTGAGTAATGTATAATTAATATTCAAACGAACGAGCGAAGCGAGTGAGTAATGTATTAATAAAACTCGAGCGAACGAGCGAAGCGAGTGAGTTATGTATTATAAAATTCGAGCGAATAAACACCACCAGCCCGGCTTCGCTACGCAGGAGGAGAATTTCTCGCGGGGGGGGGGATAATAAAACGAAAAATACGTGGGCGAAGCCACGGGTAACGGCTAGTTTATTAATATAATAATAAAAAGATTTTTTGTTAAAAATTTACACGCGTACCGTTATACGACCGTACTTATCTTATATTTTTTTTATATTTTTCATCTTACTGTCTACCGACTCCTTATATTGATATCTCATATAGTTTTAGGTTTTTTTTTGTAGATTTTCAGTACATAAATATGTAACCCAATAAACAAAACAAAAACTATCTGTTCAATATAATTCATATCATGCTAATAAAATAATTTATAATTAGCAAAAACTTTAAAAAAATATGAAATTTCGAAACGTATGTTACACCTGAGTAATGATACTTTTAATGATATTCCTAATATTGTGTCAGGTGACGAAAAATTTCCGTAAGTTATGTCAGTTGTATATAAAATGTGCAACTTATTAAAGGTATAGTCACATCTAGAAATACTAAGTTTTATAATATATTCTCTATACTAGACTAGTACATTCATTATAGTACGTCGCCATTTCGATCTTGACAGTCAATTTCTAAGACCTTGAGCTGTTTTAAGCGCGAGCTAACCCCGCCCCTAATTTTCCAATACATGACTGATACCACAGAGAACCATAGACACAGGAATCTAGGGAGAAGTATAAAGTGCCACTTTAGACGAAGGGAGAAGCCATTTCGGGGAGAGTGCATGCCTATGTCTATGGTGCATGTGCCCACATTCTATTGGCCGAGTCTTTGCGCATGCTCAATAGCGCAAAAAACAGTCGTTTGTTATTGTTTAGACGATACTTTGACACTTACAGCACTTGCGCAACTGAAGCGACCAATAGAATGTTCGCACACTTGCTTCCTCACCGCCCCCCTCAACAGAAACTACCCCACTCACTTGTACTGCGTCCCTAGATTTCTATGTCCATGAGCAGAACTGGCAACAGCCTGCTTAGAACATGCCGATCGCTTGCGCAGCATGTATGCGCGAGTTAGGTTTTTCAATTTACATTTCGAATGATTTAACTGGTTAATAAGGCTGTGGTCTTAACGAATCACCCTTGATATTATAAGTCTTTCCATACGTATTTATATATGTAATGATTATATTATATAATTATACACTACACAGATTTTTCAAAAATGGTGCTAAGTTTTTCAGGACGTCGAGATTTTGTGCACCCGCAATTCGACCGATGACAACAGTATGTGCCATATAGGCAAATAAACTAATAAGCAACCTATATTTTATTTTCCTCGTAATGTTATTTCACAAATTGTACAAGTGTTACGAAAGATTTCACGGTTTCTCACTGTTTACTTTTTTATTTAGCGGTAGATATAATGTGTACATAATATAATTGCGATTATTTAAGTTAAGAATTATTTTTTTAAATTGATGAACAATAGCGAAAAAAATATGCGTATTTATCATGTAATTTTATACCTATTTTATTACACTTGTATTCACCAAACTCAGTTCAGGGTAAGTTCGGTTTTGCACTCAGATTTATCCGAGCGCAAAATCGAACATACCCTTAAACTGAGAATGTGTATGAAAACTAAATATTGATTTAAATTTGTTTACCTAGAGCACAGCTCTTGTAACCAAGATTTATGCCATGAAATTTGGTAAAAAAATCTTATTTCAAAAATCACGCTTAAAAATAAATGTTATGTTAAATTTGTTAGAAAATTACAAAAATGTAACAACACTGTTATGAGAGGTTTACATACATACACCCCCCTCACACACACACACACACCACACACACACATACATACAGACATACTGACATCATCGTAAAAATAGTCAGAATAGCTTCCTAACATCACAAAACGTCGAGATTTGATGAAAACCCGATTTTCGAAATTCGGGGTGAAATCAATAACTTCCCTATTTTTGAAAATTTTCAATTTTCTTAGCGGGAAGTTAAAACTGGTTCATTTCAACTGAGAAAAAAATATTACCGTAATTATATTTAATAAACTAATACTTGCAATTGTTTTAAACAAATAAAAATAATGAAGAGAATAAAACTTAAAAGTTATAATGTAATTTTAATTTCACAACTTTCATTATCGAAGCATTACAATTTATAATAATTATTAATGTTCTGAGAATTGACTGTAAAAAAATACTTTGTAATACGTTTTCTTTCCGATATATTTTAACTGTTCTGTATACAAAGGATACCTCGCTAATAACGTCAGCTTTCGATCGTCTATAATTAAAAGGATGCCCATTTTGCTTTGTTAACAGAAAAGGGGAAAAGAATGCACCCAACTTACACTTTCGAAGTAACTTTGATTTCCTGAATATTGCAACTTTCTATGTAAAAAAAAATTCTACTGATGACCAGTCCTATACTTCCCACCTAGTAAATAATAATTAACTAAAACTTACCGTGGTAACGAATACAATGACCTTCAAGTACCTCAACGTTCAAATTTGTGTGTTTTCTATCTCATTATGGTCGTGCGCGACACACAGCATATAAGTATTTGCATGAAATAAACACTCTTTTTTTATTCTTTGAAAAAAAGCATGGTCATCTTATTTGTTTATTGATCTACTGATGGCTAGCTTATAGCAAAAATCATGGTTACCTTGATTTACGTACAATTTTTTTTAGAGAAAAATATTTTTTTTCTCGAAAACTATACATTTTAGAGAAAAAAAATATTGAAATGTTTTTCATATTTCATATTATTTTTAATATCATTCTTAGGATCCATTGAACCGATTTGGCTCAAAATCTAATCACATCTAAGTTTAAGGCTGATAAATACAACAGAACAAACGGCATGGCTGTTTTTACGATATCGAAGGTGAAAAATTTCACCACACGCATGTTATACACATACAATTCACAAACATACATATATACATCGGTCAGAAAATGGTTTTAAATGATTTCTGGGGTATCAAAACGTGAAGATATTTTTTCGGACTAAATCCAATACTTCCCTATACCATCAGTAGAAGTGGGAAGTAATAAAATGAGTCAAAGTGACTCGTCACAAGGGTTCCTTTATTTTACTATTATTTTTGGTACGGAGCCCTAAAAATATGACAACTCCAAGTGTTTTTCTCTTTTGCTCGTTGCTTTTCACTCATAAAAATACAGCGAAGTATGCCAAAATGGAAGACCAGTTTTTTAAGACCGAATTCTGTGCCGTTTGTTACTTTTGTATGATTTCTGTATTGCATTTATTTTAATTATTATTAACTGTACCGGTGTACGTCATATTATGTATGTACTATGCTTAAGTCCGAGTGCGTGAAGTTTATGCCTTTTAACGGTTTTTTATTTCGCGAGTTGACTGATTTGTCATTTCTCTTATCTGGATTTACCGGTTTTGTAGTACAATATGCAATAGCAGGGTAGCAATTTAAAATAATGGTCGGTATTTAATACATTATGCATATAAAATATACATAGTGTGTAGTTAAAATTGACTAAGTATTCAATAAAAAAGATTTATCTCTTACTTTTCAATACTTGTGCCGCATTTAAATGCGTGTTTGTAGCGGTACATTATAATTATTTCTACATACCTACTTGTAACTCTCTTCAAATTATGAACTACAATATTGTTATGAATATGATAGTCGAAGTATCATAATTATGTATTTAAGATAATTTAAGTATAAGTTCGAAATTTCAGATAAATTGTATATTATAGACGCTCAAAATCTGAGGTCATTAGCGTCTATTCCAAATTTTGGAGCTATATATAAACAAATGACTATGCAACAATATAAGTAAAAAATAGTGATGTTTTTGAATGAAAAGACGTTGAAGTAAGATTACATTGTAATTGTCGACAGCTGAAGTCATTATAGCGTTTAAAAAACGATGAAGTTTCGCATGCATTTTAATAGGAGATTGAGGAATCCGTAGAATCAAATGTAAATAATATTTATTATTTACTTTAGGAGAACTGGATGCAAGGCAAAATAATGACGATATTTATTTGCTAACTTCTTTAATGGCCAACATTCATTACTAATGCGTCTTCTTCAGGGTACAGGTTCTGAAAAAGGCTCAATAACGTTGAAACGTTGGGCATTAAAAGGGGCCTGTACTTCACCCATTTCAAAAGATGACGTCACCATATGTAATTTAACCCAATCATTATCACAACATAGCACAGCTTTTATATTGAAAGTACATGTCAATTTGTGTGATCAGTAAGATTCAATAGATGACACGTTTGGGTTCATGTATTGAAATTAATAAAAGTAGGAATTGAAATTGAATTTGAAATACTTTTTTTTGACGCTAATGTCCTCTATTATCGAGCGTCTATAATCTACAATTCATTCATTCGAAATACTTTTTTCAATGAAGAGGTATTTTGAGGCATTTAATACCCAAATTGGAAGACAACAAATAGATATGTTGAACTTCAAGACGAAATTGTTAATAATAACAGCAGAAAGTCATGTCAGATACTGTAACTGTGGCTGCTATTAATAACTAAAAAAGTGTAGTTATTGTCTAAGAGAGGGCGCTACTTTCGTTTTGTTTACATCGGTATAAATGCTGGTTTTGAATTTCGTGTTCAGTTCGTGTTTTTCAGACGTTTTGTGATTGATTGTGTTTCAAGCATCGATGCTGTAAAGTCGATGCGGCAAAGTGTTAGCATGGGGTGACGTCAGACGTGTATTGGCTTAATCGTTCAGAGTCATCTAAATGCTAGTAGTCGAACTACTAAAAAATGTGTAAAAAATTAAACGGTTAAAAATAATATTACATTTATGACTACGTCAGCGCCTCTAAAGGTTTTTAACGGCAACTCGAAGTGCAGGCCTCTTTTAAAGAATTTAACAAATATATATTGGTATTCTTTTGCCTTGTAAGCTTTATAAGCTTAATATGAAGTTCCGCCCAAGTTCAAAGAATGTTCCTGTTAAATTCCGTTAAAATTAGGTCCACGCATTTGTCCGTAATTACGAAATAAACAAACAAACACACATATCAAAATGTGAAATATTCAAATCAAAAGAGGGCACATTTAAGGATTAAAAATCATTTGTTCATTCACACTGTAACCCTGTATCAATGCTAATGTTAAGAATGCAGTAAAGCAAGTGTTAATGAACTTCTAACAACTTATACGACCTTCACTTTGTAGTCTAGTAACTAGATGTTATAGGGAAAAATAGTCAAAATAATCAAAATTAGGTTTCTAATCTAAACCATAAAAATGTGTACATTATACAGAATACGAAATTATTATTAAGCTATTTGTATTAAGGCAGCGTTACACATGCCAATGACAAACAGAATATTTGGTATTGGGTGAATATCAAGTAATTTCGATGAATTTTTTAGACAAATGTTTCCTATTTATGAATATATATAGCAAACATTGGCAGTTTCTGACTATATTATAATTATTTAATTGAAATTCGCAATATTATATACGTTATTTTGCAAAGTAACCGACAAATAACCGACATATAAATATCGCAGATGTGAAGCTGTCTTTTTATGCAAATGTAGCACAACTTTCAATATCTGTTTTTATTATAATATATGGGTCAAGTTTTTCATTCACAGAATTATAATACAGGGTGTTAAAAAAAGAGTGTAACATATTTAAAGGGCTAATAGTATGAAATAAAAAAGTCTCAGTATACATGGGTCCGCAAAGTAACGGTTTCGGTTATTCTTTTTTGAAACATTTATTTGCAATAATTATTTATTATTTATTTATTATGCACAAATAAACAAAAGAAGCTTCTAGCAAAACCAAAAAATAAAGTTACAATGTTCAAAATGCCCTCCTTCCATTTCCAAGCAGGCACGACATCTTTGTCTGAAAGATATTAGAATTCTTTCTAAAACCTCTCATTGGCTCGGATTTGTTGGCATTTTTTATTAATTTGTAGCTGCAGCTCTTCGAGGCTATTTACAGGAGTACCATAGAGACTAATGTTTTCAAATATCCCCAAAAACAGAAATCTAGAGGGTTTAAATCAGGCGATCTTGCAGGCCATAATACAGGTCCGCCCCCTTCCATATCCCCGAAACCATTACTTTGCGGACCTATATGTTTACTAAGACTTTTTTTGTTTATTTTGGTCCTATACTATTACCTCTTTAAATATGTCACATTCTTTTTTTAACACTCTTTATAATATGTTGTTTGACAAATGGTATTCATCGTTGGGAATATTATCTTGAAATGTTGTTATATTCGTGCCCATAATTTTATTAATCTTGAAAAATCGCAGGGAATTGGACAGGAAATTCGAAAAAGAAGAATTAACACTGAGCCTTGTTGAACGTTTTGTTGCCTTATTGCAACTTCTTTAGCAACTCTCAAACATTATTAGCAAAAATAATACATATCACAAAAATATATAAGACTGTGTGATAAGATGATAATATATCATAATTTTATTAGACAATAGATTTACAAGAATAAGGTACGATAATAGTATATTGTGTAACTAGTGTGCTAAATACATCTTTATACGTCAGGCGCGATGTTTTCAGCACAAGTAGTAGGCGAGCGCGCACGAGCCTTGGCGAGTGTGCATCGCGAGCCGAATACGAGTGCTGATATTTTTAGCACGAGTAGTCGGTGAGCGCACACGAGCCTTGACGAGTGTGCATCGCGAGCCGCATACGAGTGCTGAAAACATCGCGCCTGACGCATAAAGATTTAGCACACGCGTTGCACACTATACTTTATTCAACAAATCATGGTTTTAGGCTTTAATTGAAATAAAAAAAACAGTTACATAATGAACCATTATGTAACTGTTTTTCATTATAGCTACTGAAAAGCGTTACATAATGGTCACTAGTCAATAAACGACTATTTAAGGTCCGCAAAACAGATATGAAAAAACACTAAAAGCGTGCATGTGGTGAATAAAATAATTTTTATAACCTATGTAACTATTTTTGTGATATGTATTATTTATGCTAATTGTTTATCATTATAATTACAGTTGCTGAAAAAGTTGCAATAAAGAAACGAAACGTTCAAGCAGATTCAGTTTAAATTCTTCTTTTTTGAATTTCCTGTCTAATTTCCTGCGATTTTTCAAGATTATCTTGAAATGGAAAATAATTCTCGTGATTCTAAAACTCCAAGAAAATGATTCATATTGACTTGAAGGTTCTTTCTAGCAGAGACAATTTTCCTGTTTTAAAAATGGTGATTGAATTTTACAAACTTTCCTGTTGCAATTTTATAAAAAATCTAGATATTAAATTTTATTAAGACATTGAAGCTATGAGTTATTTGTAATTAAAGCGTCGTTTAGATAATATTGCCGTTATGCATACATTTTATGATGCACTTTTACGCTCGTTTCATTTATAGGAAATTTGCGCAGATGTTTAATGTGTAAAATATCACAGATGTATGAATTTGTATGTTAATTAGGTAGCAGTTTTTTCGGCGCGGAAAATTTTGTTTTACGCTTTTATTTATATTGAATATGATACATCAGTTGACCGTGAGAGGCAGCACTCTATATTCCTAGTGCTCTCTCATGGTCTGCAGACGCCAGTTTTCAGACACTAATGGCCTCTGTTATCGAGCGTCTATAATCCACAATTCATTCATTCTGCAGAACGTCAGTTATCTTTATATATTGGCTATTTGACTTACATATTTGAGCACTATTTGACTCTATTCATAAATACTACTGGTCAAGCTACCAGGGAAAGAATATATCTACTAATTCTTTGTTTCCTCAGAAACGCGTAAAGGAAAATTGAGGTACAAACGTGCGACTGACGGATAATTTTTCTTTTTAAACGGTTTTATTTAGCTTGACCCCGTATATTTTTTGTTCATATGTTTATATCTTATTTGTTTCAAATCTTGCGACCGATTTTTCATCCAGTTCCCGTTATCCGATTGAGTTGAAATCTTGCACACATGTGTAGTTCCGGTGACAATACAATATTATGGTAACTAGCTGACCGGCCCGGTTCGTCCGGGTGTAAATCGTACTTTTGAATTTTCACCCACTTCCCGTGATCCGACTGAGTTGAAATTTTGCAGACATGTGTAGCTCCGGTGACAATACAATATTATGGTAACTAGCTGACCGACCCGGTTCCCGTCCGGGTGCAAATCGCATTTTTGAATTTTCACAGGCAAAAGGTCTTGCTCCGGTAACGTTTCAGTGGATCAGATAAATGTAATAAAATCAGACTAAGCAAATAAAGCACACTAAAAAATTAAAAATAAAAATAGGTAAAAAAACTTTTAAGTTAAACGGTTTTATAAATGTACTAAAAAGAAAAAAATATTATTTAATTTAGGTTCATAAGTATAAAATCGTGGGTCGTGAGTGTAATAAATTATCATAGAGTTAAAGACACCCGCTTTTATACTTGTGAACCTAAATTAAATATTATCTTTTTCTTTTTAGTACATTTATAAAACCGTTTAACTTAAAAGTTTTTTTACCTATTTTTTCAAGAAAAAGAGTCATTACAGTTATAAATGTTAAGATAATTGCGGATAAATGCTAAAATATTGATCAAACTAAGTAATAGTTGTTTTTCCTTTCTTTGAAAAGCATTATTGTTTTCTTACGAGGAAAATAAATTAAAAAGTGAATAAAAAAACTAGAATATATTCCATGTTAAATTATTCATAAATTCCAGAAAATATTTTTGTATCGTTAGAGATTATTGTTTTTACATCATGATATAATAATTAATGATTGCGTTTCAATATTATTAAGGAATTTTCCTTGTATTTTCAGAGTCGTGCCTAGAGTTTTTGAGCTATCAAATCTATATTTTTTATGATAAGCTACCGATATATTAAATTAATAGTTGGTATAATATAGTTTTTTTATTGTGAAAATAATATCTTTTGTTTAAATAATATATCTGGAAAACTTTGCAGATCTCATTTGATAATGTTACGCCACTGATCTTTTAAGTAAAGAAATCAAGATATTATTATAGTTTAGATCAATGTCATTTTTGGTTCTCAAGGTTTATTTTGTATAAACTTTGATTTAAACTGTTTAGTAATAAATAGTTCCTTTTTTATGAACATTAATTTTTTGCACAGATTTAACACTTTAACTACTCTAAATCTTTTGGTGCCCAAATCGACAAAAATGAAGAATTAAAGTAGTACATAATATCATAATAAATATTTGAGAATTAATAGTGTAGTGGCGAGTCGTTCCCACCTCTACTATGGTAGAGAAGTAATGGATTTAGGCCGAAAAAAATATTTCGAGATTTTAACAGATCTTCACGTTTTGAGACCCTAGCAATCGTTTAAGATCATTTTCTGACTGATGTGTGTGGGTGTGTGTATGTGTTTGTGTGTGTGTGTGTGTGTTTGTGGTCAATTTTCGCCTTCGATATCGTAAAAACGGAACAACATACGGCCCTGCCGATTGTTCTATTGTGTTTATAAGCCTTTAACTTAGATCTGATTAGATTTAGAGTCAAATCGGTTCAGTGGATCCTGAGATATTCAAAAAAACGTTCTCAATGTCACGTATTAACATAGGTAAAAAAAAAATACATGAATTCTAGATGTTATAATATGAAAAAAATGTAAATATTTTTTTTCTCTAAAATGTATATTTTTCGAGAAAAAAAATATTTTACCAAAAAAAGAAAATTGTACGTAAATCAAGGTAAACATGATTTTCGCTATATTAAGCTAGCCATCAGTTACGTAGATCACTAAACAAAAAATAGGGCCATGCTTTTTTTCAAAGAATAAAAAAAGAGTGTTTATTTTTTGCAAATATTTACTAGGTGGGAAGTATAGGACTGGTCATCAGTCGAATTTTTTGTATAGTACCTACAGTGAATTTCACTTAAGACGCAGGCGAGTTTTATATGCATCACTATCAATATTTTAATTAAAAAAATTAATTACAGCAATTTTTTTAAATTAAAATATTGTTAGCTATTATTGTTAGTGATGTATGTTTTTGTTCAATGGATGTTGAATTTTAATTGAAATGATTTTCTCTAATGCATTAATGTTTTCCATAACTACAACCTAAACGAAACCCGCCTAAAGGTACATGCAGTACGCAGCTGGGATTCTAGATGGTAGCATAGATCATAGCAGGGCTTGCTTAAATTAATGCATTGTTATATATGCGAGCGTACACAACGAAGCAGTGAGTGTAGCAGGTATAAGCGCTGTTACAAGAGCTGGTAGATTCAAGAATGTATCCCACCATTCTTTCAGCGCGCTGACTACTAGAATCAACATGTGACAACTGTCATATGGCCGTTACAAGTTTAGCAATGGATGTTATTAGTTTAATAAGTGAAATTTTGCCAGTTTTTATTTAAGTTGTTTTGAGTTTTTTCTAAGACGTATTTAAAAGTGTTAGGTTCCATACGTAAATATTCAAAAAACCGGTTTGGGTAAAATTTTAATTCTTGGTATAAATGATGAAATTCGCCATGTTTAGATCGTTTTCTATTAATAGGGTGGACATGACAGCTCCTACCCAAATTTGTATTTAAAATATACCACTTTGTAGCAGAAGAACACAAATATTCGTCTTCGCTATCTGACATTTCAAACGCGACTTAAGCTTGTATCAATGCTGTATCAAAGCTTCGTTGTGCAAACCTATAAGCGCTTATAATTTCAGCCACCATCTACCATACATGCTACCATCTAGAATCCCAGCTGCGTACTGCACGTACCTTAAGTATGTTGCCTCTTAAGTGAAATGCACTGTATATAATAAAACTAATCAGAAATATTCTCTATTTTATTAGCAAAAGAAAAGAAAAAGCTTAGTACATGAAAGTTTACTATAGGCCCTGCCCACTTCTCACTGTGCAATTTGTATATTTTTTTTAAGATCGTCTACTATTTGCAGTCTAAGGCCCTTGTCCCACCAAAGCGGAGCAACAGGGACGCGACAGCGACACGATGTCGCCAGCGTGTATCTTTCGTGTTTAATCCATGGTTTATATACACCGTATACCCACCAACGCTCCGGCAAAGAAACATCCAAGCAGCGTGTCGGCTTCTTGTTGCCGAGCGACTCGACATGTCAGTTTTGAAGCAACATTCAAGCTGTGTGTTGCGGTGGTACATTGAAAGCACACCGTCGTCTTCACTTGATAACATTGTTCCCTGAACTGATGTAGAAAACACGTTGCTTTGGTGCATCTTTGGTGGGACTACTCCATGTCGCATGCTTGTGTCATGTCGAAATCGTGTCGCTGACGCGTCGCTGTTGCTCCTCTTTGCTGGGACAAGGGCCAATGGAGATGAACACATGAAAAACGTAATATAGATGGCACCTAAGTTATCATTGGTTTTCATAGAAACACGCGCGAGAAATCAAGTTTGTTTCCTTCTGAAAGCATGCACCATTTCTTTTCAGTTCCGTATTCTCTGGAAATCCAAAGCCTCTATGATTTTAACATTAGTAATCCCAGCACATCGGCATTGTCAACTGTTTATTATTTAAAATAAACTTATTCTATACACACTATTATGAACTGCCCACAGAAACAGATCGAGGTGGTTACATAGCTGGCGCCCTTAGCGATCAAGTTTAACAGTCCCCATCTTCCCAACTGCGAAGCAAAGGAGGGTATTGTGTTTTGACATATTATAATATTATGGTTGATACAAAACTAGAGTGGTTTTTATCCTAAATATGCTTAATATGTATACAAAAATCTTGTTGACTCTATTTATAAGATTAATGTCCTATTTATAGTTCACAGACAGCCATTAAATAAACGGAGGCGTTCTTTCAAGCGATATTCGCTTAGCTCCATACCACTAAAATTACTACCACTAAAATAAAAAAGCAGCAGATTACTGTTCAAACAATTAGAATAACAGATACTAAAAAATTGGATAAAAGTGAATGTCATGCGATATTGTTTTGGCAACCAATATTCGCTTTTTTGCAAACAAGAACACGCCTTGACCTCTTCCAATTTTAATACTATGTTCATTTTAACTAGGTTTACAAACAGGTATTGGAAGTTAATGTGTTAAACGAATAATGGAAAAATATTGAATAAATTATTTTGTTTATAGGTATGTTATATCGACATTTTTTTTTTCGATGCTGATAACCTTAGCTGTTGGGCGTCTCTAATGTCTTATCATTTCCGTTTTTGAAGTTTTCTTCTATTATTTGCAATTTTTGATTTATTTATTCATTTTATTTCCGCTATAAATATCATCATTTTATTTAACGTGACAAGTGACACTGCGGTTGACAAAATATTGGATTGAAAAGATATTTAGCTTATTGGGATCCGTCAAATGAGCATATGACATCTGGTGGCGAAAAATTGTACTCAAAACGAGGGAAAATTTTACATGCAAACAGTGCAAATTTATCGTGAAATTGTTTATTACAAAAACAAAACAAGTAAAATAAACAAAAAGTTTATCGAAAATGGAATTCGCGACGTTTTCTAATATCATGGCATTAAACACTATCAGTTATTGCCTTGTAAAACTTACTTTACAGCGAATTATTTTCTAATGACATATGGAAAAACTGAATTTATGATTTAAAAAAATATTTTATATTAATAATAAGATGTACTCATTATCATACTGTACTACAATAGTTAAATCACTGATGTTTGACGAAATTATGCGTATAAAAATATTTTAAGGTTAGTAACTTATCTATTTATTACAATATAACATATTATGTTGCAGTTATGTGTTTACATTATTCACCTAACCCAGCCTTAAAGGATCATTGAACTGATGATTAATTTCGTGGAGATTTTCTTTTAATTTTCATGTTTTTAAGCAATATTCCGTAAAGATTACTATTTTTGACAGCTCATTTTTCATGCATTTTTCTCGTTATATTTCTGACATTTGATAATATGTCCGGCTTTGAAAATCTCTTCTCTTTCAATGAAATTCCTTTGTTTAGGATTCGTACCGGCCCAATCACAAATTGCACTTATATATTTTATCATTTCTTATCACTTTGAAAATCACAAAATTACACGCAAAAGTATACCCTGTATATGAAATTCCCCCCTCTCTGCGCCATGTTTTTTAAGTTCCGCCCATCTGACGGATCCCAATAGGTTATTGTTTTATTGTCTATACTAGCTGCCTGGCCAAACTTAGCCCGGGCAGAGCTAACTTACTCTAACATAAAATTTATATACCTAAGTAATTTGTTTATACGGCTGAATTTTTTAGTAAAAGAAGGTGATAGGATAAGCAGCCAATAGACCAATCATAATCAATTCCAGCATTTTTGGAAAAAAAAATCATTTTACAACCTATGTCGCAGCCGGGAACCGAACCCGATCCTTTCTACTTATCTCAATAGCTGTTTTACGCAGCCAATATAACCTTGGCTGCGTAAAATTACAGGAATTGATTATGATTGGTCTATTGGCTGCTTATCCAATCACCTTCTATATAAATAAAATTTATAATTCCCAAAAAATCAGTGAGATTAAATTATATTTATTCATACTTAAAATATATATTTTAAAAACACGCTTATGTTAACGCATTAAAAAGTAGAAAATAAATTTCATTCTCTTCTATACCGTTTAAAATCGTGGAGCACTCGGTAAATTAAAGGAAATATAGGTACCTTAAGTTTCCCACGCTTTTAACTTTTTAGTGCGTTGATATAAGCGTGTTTTTAGATTTTTGTGAAACTATTAAATTTTATGTTTTAAATTTTCAGTCTTTATTATATACGGGGTTCGAATCCCACATCTGCTCATGGATGTTTTGTGATGTCGTTTAATTTAATTTGATGTAATTACGCGCTAATGATCTTAGTTGTACTCTAAATAAATAAACGTTTAAATAAAAACTATTGTAAAACTGTGAAGGCAAAATTTAAGAAACAATAATTTACTCAAGAAATGTCGCGCCTTGTAATTCTTCAATTATTTATGTAGGTACCCTACTCTCACTATACTTATTGATTAAAAATTATCACGGGATCGTTTGCAATGCAGTAAATTGCAGTTGGATTCTGAAGACGCTCTTATACGGATCGAAACGAATTACTCACATATATAGATTGTAGATTATAGACGCTCAACAGCTAAGGTCATCACCGTGTAACGTTGATCACAATAAATACAATTCATTGAACAATGCACATTGTTTTAAAGCCTCAGAACTAGGGATGCAAGGTGTTAGAAAATATCGATATATATCGATTTAAGTCGATATCGATATATCGATATCGGTGGATCTTCGATATCGATAAATATCGATATTTTTGGGCGTCGATATATCGATATTTATCGATATCGATGTATCGTTGCATCCCTATTTTTTTTTAATTCTCACTGCCCGATCACAATTCACAGAGTAGGTAATTTAAATTTTAAATGTTAACTTTTTTTTAGACAGTCAGTGTTGCCAATTGGCAGTAACAACATTTTACCCGATTTCGTGGGTATTCGATTTTGGGCGGGCTCTTTCAATATTTCGTTTTGATTTTTTGAGTTTTTTCGATATCGATATATCGATATCGGCAGATCTTCGATATCAATAAATATCGGTATTTTTGGGCGTCGATATATCGATATTTATCGGTTTTTCGATATATCGTTGCATCCCTACTCAGGACACACGCTGACTTTTAAAAAATATACTATTAGATACAGTTAATAGATTGTAAATTTGTCATTATAAAAACTTAAAATCATACTCAAACTTAAACTTAAAATAATATTAAAACGCAGTTTTAAACCGTTCCTAATTTATCTAAAAATAATTAAGTACTTATTATGACAAAGTATATTAAAAATAGGTGCTTGGTTTTACGTTCAACGTCCCCGAACCTCGATGCCCCCACGTTTCGGACGCCACTGAACTTAACTAACTATAAATAACGGTTATATCAATTTTGAATAGCAAAGATAAATTATTTATTTCAGTATTTAACAATTTACAATTCGTTTCTATTATTTATATATTTTTATACATCAATTCCATGTTTGCTTTGAAAAACTTTTTGACATTTTCCGTTGTACATTTTTGACTTATTTTGACACTTGGGTTGAAGTTCAAGGTAAAACACTGTATTTTATAAACACTCATATTTTTGGAACTATGATCGATATTGAATAGATTCAATGGTATTTAATGACGTATTTATTGACCTTCTTATAAACCACTAAAACGTTTTTTTCAAAATAAGTCTAATGGCATAGATTTAATGAATAGTTATAAAGTTGATGTCATTAAGTCAACACTTCAGTTTCATATTTGCGTACGTCCGCGTCTTCAGCTGTGCAAAATTTTCAATTTACCTCTGTCAGTTCTCAACACAACCAAAGTTCAAAATGGTTACGTGACGTATTATAATAAATATGTTTTATATTTGCGTATTGTAAAGATTGCAGAAAAATTTACAGCTCATGGTATTTCCTGAATTATCTTAACTGAAAAGTAGTACTCATAGAGTAAAAGCGTTATTTTTTTATTTAGGTCATTTTTAAATTGCTTTTTTACACCTTGCTACATTTAAGAATTATAATATTAAATTAAGATAGTTATTGTCGAACCTGCTCGTTAATAAACAAGGGAACTTATGAGATACAATCATACAATACAAGGTCCTGATCCTACAACGTAGGTTCTTAGTATAGATAGTTAGAATTTAGAGAAGGACTGCGTCAATAATATTTATCATCGAGGCTATAAAAATAATATACTTCGTTACAGATAATGTTGAACTTTCTCAGAAGATGTCTGAAGATTCTTTAATATACCCACGTCAGTGATTCCAAACCTTTATTGTAGTGAACACACATAATACAATATTACATATATACAACAATAATACAATAATTACCAGTTTAAATTATTTATTTTTGACAAGAGGTGAAACATTTCTGCAACCTTTTGAAAAAATCCAAATAGTCTTTTATCGGTACCGGAAAAGAAATTGTTGAATCATTTTTGTGTTAGCATCGGTTTTGTTTATTATAAATTTATTATATGCCTTCGGTATTCTTGAAATTTACGCCGAATCAATATTTCCATCGCCTAGAAATACATTAATCCTTTGATACTTAATTAAAATTTAATAACAAAACAAAAAAAACGACAAATTACTTACTTTGCAAAGCACGAATCCGAAATAATTTTATTCATTACAATCCAATTTAAACACTACCGTTCGAATGCAGTAGAAGCTTCCATAAAGAATCACTTTTCAAACGGTACACAGTCATCTAAAATTGTACTTTTGATGCAAGTGTTGCAAAAATATCATTATAATATTATTATTACGACAATTTGAAAAGTTGAAAGTAATTTTTTATCCGGTGATTTATGAATGACAGTAATTTTAAACGTCAGGTCACCAAGTCACCGATAGTTAGTAGTGCCTACATACACTGAAACACGTCATATTTATGAAATGGTGCGCCCTTATTCACTGATTTACTCATCGTTTGGATCAGTTAAAAATCCCTTGAAACTGATGTAAAAAAATCTTTGAACAATTTTATCTCCAAATAATTGTTGACTTTCTCTTTCTAAATTTTCCTCAACTAAGAAAAAACATTGAAATTTTTGAAAAATCATCCATGTTGGCAACATTGAGACGTAGCTTCCTAAACCGCAAAAATTATCCTTATTTAATTTTCCCCCTGAAAAACCCTTTATTTTTCCTTCCCTGTAATTTTTTCCAAGAAGCGAAAAAATTATAAATTATAAAACAGTTATGGCTCTCCGGACGCTATTTTTAAAGGTAAAGAGTTCGGGTAAACGCTAAATGAAGGACCAAGAATCACACAACAGATCCTACAGGCGAGTTCTTTGAAAAAGTTTTGGCTATACGTGTGAAAGATTACGTAAGTTTTAAAAAGTTGTAAGTTTTTTCAAGAAATTTTTTTTCAATTTTTCGTTTGAAGGATCTATAGAGTGATTATTGGTCTATTTTTAAATCTAAAAGGCGTTTACACAAACCTTTTAGATTTAAAAATAGCGTCGGGAGATCTGTAACCGTTTTAAAGCAGGGGGAAAGGATTTATGATGAAGAGTTCAGGGGTGATTTCCGGTAGAGAATAATAGGTATATGAATTGCCATTAAGCCGAATTAAGTCTACGGGATTAGGGTTTTTATAAATTTAAATAGATACTTAAATTTTTTCGCACCCGGTATAATTCATTTATTGTTTTTTAATACTTATCTATCTAATTATAAGTGACGAAATTTTTAAAAACAATAAAGTATTACTTATTCTGGCAAGACTAACAATGTACAAGAAATTCATTTATTACTTTAATAAATCCATTATAGGTCATTATTTAATTTTGAAAACTTGTTTTTATACTGAGATTAAAGTTCTTCCCTCTGCGTCATGCTTTTTCATAAAGTGAAATGATCCCATTGTAAAGAATAAGTGCTTGAAATGAAATGGAAAGTACGCTTTATGTACTATATTCATCATTAATTACCACAAATTTCATAACATCGCATCATATGCTTCAAAGTTCATACCGCAATATTTTCAGCCACAAGGCGAACTGCGTTATGTCGAATTTTCGGTAATCTATAATCTTTGCCTCGAACAGATGTAGTTATCACGTTCTGCTGTGTTGAGTTTCAAACGACCAATCAAATACTAATCACACAGTTTTATTACTATATAGGTTCATATGTGATAGACTGTAATAATAACAAATAAATATACAAATTTTAACATGGATGTCGTGAGTAAATACACAATTAAATGAATGCATAATGTCTGCAAACAGTAAAGAACGTTTAGGGTTAGAATCCCTACGGTAACATAGGTTTGAATTAATGAATTTTTCCTGATTACAGCATTGTGTTCCGTCATTGTTCTTACAATAGGTGTTCACATACTGTTTGCAGTCATTATGCATTCATTTAATCGTGTATTTACTCACGACGTCCGTGTTAAAATTTGTATTTATTTTCTTAAAGCCTGCGTTTCGATTCCGAAATTACAGATATCTACTACTTCACATCCGATTTAGTATCTGAAATAGATAATGAATGTTAGACGAAAATTAAGCATTATCCCCCCCATGACCGAAACTACTGAGTCTAAAATTTTGAAGAAAAAAAAATAGGAAATATAGGCCTTCTCTCATAGTTTACAGGAAAACCTAAACAAAAGTCCTAAGTCTTAATAGTATGGAACCGGCTCTCCACGCGAGTCCGACTCACACTTGACTGGTTTTTTTGTAATCTGTTTTCTTTTAATTGGATTCAATTCATAAAGATCAAACAACGCCTTAAACTTACAACACTTTCAAACATCTACCAACAATTTGTTCTTTAGCACAACAAAATGTTTTTGAATGCAACAAAACATTTTGGTCGACATAACGTTTTAGTTGATCAGTGTGCAATGGGCCTTAAGGTAGAATTGTGTTTTAGTTTATCGCATAGCATCATAATATTATATAGTGTTACGAATACTCAATGTGTGTTTTAAAAAAAATAATTAACCACACCTGAAGATGGCAACTCGTTGCTGAAACGCGTCGTGTTAAATCATAAGAAGTCACAAGACGGACATAATACAAGGTATTTCTAATACTTCATAATATTTCGCATAAGAATGTTACCAAGTTATTTTATAATATATAATGTAAATGTATCAGGAATGTAACTTGTGATATGCCAGAATAGATGTCAATAAATATGTAAGGAAGAAATTTGACATAAGCCACTTTGTCTTGTGACCACACATTTGTTGTGGCAGTCATTTTAACATCTAATATTTTGTTTGTGTAACGGCAACTTGTGTAAGTGCACACAAATATTTATTAACTCAATTATGAGCTACCATTTTTTACACAATAGTTTGCTATAAAATAGCTGCTTTTCATTTAATTTTCGGTATTTTCAAAATTTTTTCACACTTCATTTTGTTTCGCCAAGTTCACTTCTATAGTAGGCCGAGAGTAGCTGTCAGTAGTAGTAAAAATTAAAAAAACAAAACTGAAATTTTTGTTTTTTAATTTTTAAGATCGACTATCAACATTTTCAAATTGAAGGTCACGCATTTTGGATAAGTCTGTAAACTTGAAAATTTAATTGAGATAGTCGATCTTAAAAATTAAAAAAACAAAAATTTCAGTTTTGTTTTTTTATTTTTAAGATCGATTATTTCAAAAATTTTCAGATTGAAGGTCACGCAATTTGCATATACCTAGGGCTATATTCAGAATGTCAAGCTCTATCCAATCAGTTAAAAAAAAACTGTGGGTTGTCATTAAAAAAAAGTCAATGACGTCATAACTGAACAACAAAACACCGTAACGAAAAGTTATTCACCTAGAAAGATGCCTCTTTTAAAAATAAAATTCACCGGTTCGAGGATTTTTTCTAAAAAGCGTCCGTTAAAGTTTTATTTCCATATAGTTCCATACTTTACGAACGCACTGTATATACAGGGTGTCCTCAAAGACACTAAACACATGCCTACCACATGTTCCTGAGACCAAAATAAGCCGATTTAAGCAAACTTACCTTCTTACAAAATTGCTTAGTTTGGGCGCTATACGGCCCTGAAGTTACAATTTTGAAATCGTTTTTTGTTATAAATTTAAAACGGCTTGTGCGATTTTGCTAAAATTTGGCACGTTGACATAGTTTTATGGAACAAAAAAACTCATGTTAAAATTATGATTAATATTAATCCATAGGCGTAGAAATCGGGTTTTTTAATATTTGAACGTTTCAAATGTCTACGCCAATGGAAGAAAAGGGGTTTAAGTATAAAATTTAGAATCAGTAACCCGATTTCTACGCCTATGGATTAATATTAATCATAATTTTAACATGGGTTTCTTTGTTCCATAAAACTATGTCAACGTGCCAAATTTTAGCAAAATCGCACCAGCCGTTTTAAATTTATAACAAAAAAACGATTTCAAAATTGTAACTACAGGGCAGTATAGCGCCCAAACTAAGCAATTTTGTAAGAAGGTAAGTTTGCTTAAATCGGCTTATTTTGGTCTCAGGAACATGTGGTAGGCGTGTGTTTAGTGTCTTTGAGGACACCCTGTATATTATATACATTATACTACGCCCAGATTATAATTTTTGGCTATGCTAATGTTACCAGTAAACTATTTTTATAAATAAAAATGACAGTAATTTATTTCATGTTTTTTGTTGACTTAACTGTGACGCAAATTGCAAGAATAATTCGACTTTTAGTTAATCGAAATGTTTCGTCACTATAGACTAATGAAAATGATCAGCAAGATTGATTTTTTTGTCTGAGATGTTTAAAGTGTACACCTGCACTTTAAACATTAATTACAATTTATTTTCCAAACATGACAATATTTTACAGATTTTTTTAATGTTGATGCAATTACGAATAAAAAAATATTACAATATAATTTTCTAGCCAGAATTTTGGAAAACTAATTTTCAATTACTGTTTGTGACAAAAGAGCTCAAGTGAGGAAACTATCAATAATGAGTTATCTGCAAAAATCTTGTCAAATTATTGTTACTAAAAACTAAAAAAAAAAAGTCAAGAGGTGTCATGGGACACCCGACAGAAGCTATGCTTTTTATGCATTGTATATAAAACCGAATTTATCAAAGCTAAAGACAATACAATTGAAAAGTTATTATTTGACCGCCATTTTGAAATCTGATGCAATTTTATTTTTTTGTGTCCTATAAAACTCTTAAATATCAATTTTCAAAAAGATCGAATAATTTTTACGAAAGTACGTATGACCGCCATGTTGAAATCTGACGCCATTTGATTTTTTTGTGTCCTATAAAACTCTTAATGCGCTATTGAAAACTTTTTAAAACTTTCTATTCTAACATACTTTAGTAATTGTTTTGGATAATGTTTATTTATGTCATTTTCATTTAACTTAATTAGGATAATTTTAATTACGCAGACTATTAACGTATCAAACATCATAAAATATAATATACATAAAGAACTTCATGATGACAAAAATAGGTAATGTTCTTTTCCATTTATATTTATATCTTTTATTTACCGTAACCGCTAATAAATTTTAATAATTTATTGATGAACTAATTCCCATCTTCTTAAAGAGCTGCAGGTACGTAACTTTGCAAAGGTATACTCATGGTGTTGTTACCATAGTTTTTGTTAATTATAACTATTGTAACAACACCGGTACTGTCGCGAAATAACCCACTTGTCCTAACAGAAGATTGCCGCAAGTATTTTCTTTGTCTTATAACTATGTGCTCCGTATGGAACCTTATTATCCTGCCTACGATATGCCTGTCTGTCTGTCTCAGGGCTCTATCTTACAAACAGTAGGAGGTACTTATAGTTGAAATTTTCACAGATTGTGTCTTGTTATGGCATGGATCCTGGAAAATAATAATTATAACTAAATAAATAATCAATTAATTTTATTAAGTTAATGCTGTTACACGTTCACAGTACATTCAGAGTACAGAGAATATTATTAGTAACTCTCTACTATGACTGCACTGTACACTGTATACTTGCATTAAGCGCGTGTATAAGATAGCCTGACCAGCTTAGTGGTAATAGCGTTAGTCTGAAGAACGAAAGGTCCTTGGTTCGATCCTGGGCTTCGGACTGCAATATATTATTTTTATTCATCAAATATTCTGTTAATATATTTATTTACTTTAATTTGATACAGAAAAATTTTAAACACTAAAAAGAACAAAATAAAATCTTTTTAAAAATAAATCTGTTAATTTTTTACCCCTACCTAACTCCTTATTTTTATAATTTTACAGAACCCTCCATGCGCCAGTTTTTTGTAGGTTTACCGTTTATCTCTAAATAAAAAAAAATATTATATGCTAGGTTTATTCACTTAAAATGTACAGAAAGTAATTAAAAGCTTTTATATTATTATTAAATTTTTCCGCGGTTTAGTTAACCAGAACCAAAGACAAAAATGCTTTAACACTTCTCATGGCATCTTTTAGTTTGCTTAGAAATATTACGTAAGTTTTTGAAATCACTTAAATGATGTGAATTAACATTTCGGGTTGCATAAACTATTTGCTTAGTCACTCAGATATTAAATTTAGCAGATCAAAATTACGTTAGTGCAAAGTGCAGTCCGATAGGGATGTGTTTTTTAGCAAATTGTGGAGCTTTCACGAAAAAAGCTAATGAAAGTTTCCCTCAAGATAATGAACAATTTTATTTTTATCATTCGGGGGAGGAATGCAGAACGTGTTAAGTTTACAAAAATCAAAATATTTCATGAAGAAATTATTAAAAAAATGGAATTACAAAGTATCAGAATGCCACAAAAAGATAAAGGAAACTTTGTTTTATCCTTTTTTGAAGCTTTCTGTTTCCTGTTTTGTGGTCAGTTCAATTTTTTTTTAAATATTTTTATTCCACTCTTTTTAGTGTCATTGCATTTTATTTTATTCTGGGTCTTCCGGACAAATTTTTATAGGTATTCTGACTAGTAATTAGTATAAGGTCCTTCATAATCGCGTTCATATGTACAATTCCCCTCGACTTCTTTTTCGCTCACTGTTCATCCCTTTAGTCGTAGCTTAACAACAAATAGCACATGCTACTCGAGAAGGAGTAGGCTAGTGGAAGAATTTCTCGAATCGGTCCAGTAGTTCCTAAGATAACGGCGGTCATAATATCTATATAATATATATCATATATATATGATATACTCGATGAACTGATAACATCTTTTTTAAGTCGATTGAAAAATTCAAGGAATTAATAAATATTTACACTTAAAATATGAATAAAAACAGTGATACATATCTGCATGTTTTTATGTTTTGAATTTTAGCAGAAACTTATTTGGAAAGATTGCACAATGTTAATGACTTCTGGAGCCACAGTGCTGATTGCGTAACGGCTTAACCTATAATATAAAGTGAGATAAAAGTCGCTTTCCGTTTTCGGTTTTAATATTTGTTCACGCATAATACAACTATCATAACTTGAACAAACGAGTTCCCATCTACCAAGTGATAGTATAGACACCTGTATCATTCTACCAGCTGCCGCGTTATTGGTGTCTTATTTGTGTTGCAATTTTGAGTTGTCACAGTCGATTTTGTTATTAGTAATTACCTACGCGTGTTAACATTTTCAGGGAAAGCGACATTTATCTCACCCTGTATACAGCGTCGTGTCGACGCGAAAACTTTCGATACATTTAATTTTTTTTGCTCTTTAAGTTATACAAGCTGGAAATTTTGTGAAGTTGGGTACCTAATCAACAAGGAGACAAAATTCCTTAAAATTAATATCTATCAAATTTGAAAAAAAAAATAGTTTTCAACCCTAACATTAAGAAGAACTCCTTTACGAAATAATAAAAAAATGTGTCCTTTACGTTTTGATTCGTTTCTAAAATTTAGCCACTTGTTTTGGAAACACTTAACACTTTTATACATAAGTAAACACGCGGTAGAATTAGTATTTTATAACTGATAAGCATGATTTCAGAGACTAATGACCTTACTTGTCAAACGTCTATAATCTGTAAATGTATCTATCTATAACAATTTCTGCACATAAATTCCCAGGAACAATTCAAATACGATGCCGATAATAGTATTTACTCAGTTATTTAAAGAGACTTTAATGCTACATCAAGCATGTAACCTCGCATTTATCGATGCAAATACATATTGTTATTAATTTTAATAAATAAAAAAAATATATATATAATATATTCATTTCAAGGCTGGATCGAAAATGAAAATGCCTTTTGTAATAAGATTAGTCGATTTTAATTATTTTATTTTGTCGCTACAGATAGAAATAGGTAATATATGTAGGTAAGGTAGGTACCCTAATTATAATATTATATGTCGCAGTGATATTTCAGTTTTTATTTCGTTAAACTAATTGTTTCCAAAACTGTGTTTTTTTTGTAATTGATAATTTCTAATTTTTAAGTTGCTTATTAATAATATCTATACCTAATTGATAATATTATTTCAAATTTTTAACCGCGACTTCAAAAAAAGGAGGTGGTTCTCAATTCGATTTTTTTTTTATGTTCGTTACCTCATAACTTAGTCATTTATAAACCGGCTACGGCTAAACATTTCCCTAAATAAAGAATTTATTATTATTATTATTATTTGAAATTTTTTTTTTATTTGAAAGGATATACTTTCAGATTGGTCCCATAGAAGTTTCATCAAAACCGATTCAGTAGTTCGGCTGTTTTTATTAAAAGTGAGTAACGGCGTGTGATTCTTTAAGGTAAATGTCATATCATACAGCATAAGAAAGTCGGTTTAATAAAAGTGAGTAACGGCGCGTGATTCTTTTAAGGTAAATGTCACTTTTTGACACTAAAAAGTAAAAAATAAAAAACTTTTTAACAAAAAAAAAAACCTCCTTCAAAAAACCACTAAAAAGAGGAAAATAATGAAATTTTGAGGTCTGTGCCAATTTAATAAAATATGAAGTTGGTTAAAAAGTAGATCACTATACTATACTTTTTAACTGACTTCATATTTTATTAAATTAATATAGACCTCAACATTTCATTATTTTCCTCTTTTTAGTGGCTTTTTGAAGGAGGTTTTTTGTTTTTTGTTAAAAAGTTTTTTTCGGAGCATAAAATAGCTAGACTTAATTCTCTAAGACTATATAAAAAAACACTAAAGTAGTAAATCGATCTTTATATGTTCCGAAGTTACAGGCCTGTGAAATTATGAATAGCAAGTTAGCAACCAATGAACGCGTAGCAATCAAAATGTAACAGCGTGATTAAAAAAACAGCCTATAAAAATTGTACGATAAACCCAGCATAAAAGTCGTAAAACAAATAAAACTTAACCTATTGCACAATTCTTTAATTAATGATATTTTCAAAATGAATTCTTCCTTGCATACTCTTCAGAAGAAAATTGGTAAGAGGGCACTTAATTTATGGACTGACTTTGTTACTTTGTTGATTATTTTTAAGCAATAAAGTGATTAAAATCAAATCAAATAGCCATTTTTTGCACGCTCTGACTTATCCCTCCCCCGTCCACGGTGTCCAGTTTTTCCAGAAAAATCTGACAACACAGCTAGTGGACCTCATTGATAATTTTACAGATTTGCATTGTAATTTGTAAGTCATCAGGTATAGCATAATATCCCCCATCCTTATCGTTAGACAATACATTTCACCTATTCCACCTGACTGTTATTATCAGTGGGCGAATGTAGTGGTTTTTTCTCTCTCTCTTTCCTACTCTGTGAATGCTGGTGACTTAACTGATCCAACTGATTAGAGATTCAGTCAGTATCGTACTGATCGCGCACAACATCCGACCTATTTAAGAATAGGTTTTGAGCTGTGCTCAACGTGTTGAGATTTTGTGACTGCCATCGCAAAGCTCATCGCATTATTTTTTGTTTAATGTCGTATTTTTGACTTGTGTTGTTGACATTTCGGCACCGCGAAATCGATTCAATATTTCTTTGGTTTTTGTGTTTCACTTTTTTTTTGGAATTATCTTGCAACGGTAAGTTATCATTTAAATGTTCAAATATTTACCAAAAATCGGTGTCGAAACGTTGTCATAATTAATTTAAAAATTTGTTTCTGTTAGGGTTAATAAGCAATGTGAAATTTCAAATGGATTGTGTTTGAAAAATAACGCTCGTTTTTTAAAATTTAGTTTACTTGTAATTAGCATAATTTTTTTAGCAGCTGTCAAATCACTGTTCCTGAAGAAATAATTGTTGTCAAAACGCAGTTCGAAAAATGCATTTTTTTATAGAATTCAATTATTTGTTTTTCGGTGGGTGCATTCTATTATTCTATTGAATGAAGCGTTTAACAGTGACCTTCAACTATTTGATATTTATAAAAAATGTTATTGTATACGCACAATTTTATAATTTTGATAACGTTTTCCAAAACCAAAATAAGTAATCTATAATTAAATAAGCTAATTAACGTTACACTGTTTAGTTTGTGTCCTGTTTTTGAAAACCGAAATTATTTAGACGAATCAAATTTTGCATAAATCAGTACAACGTTTTATAGGTATTCTTCTTATGGAATAAATATAAAATATTACAGAATAAGTGCATCAGAAGCAATTATAATTAGCAATATTAATTTTATGCAAGATTTTTATTAATTAGTAGATTCTATTGTGCATGTATTCATAATAATTACTATATTATTAAAGTACAGACAATAATATCTCAAAACTTTATTATTTAAATAGATCATTACAATAATAATTGTCTACGCTTTTTTAATTTTTCTTTTGAGAAAATGATTATTACACAGCATTTTTTAATTACTCGCGATTTGAAAAAAATGCTTTACCAACCTTTGAACTGCCGGCGTCACTATTTTTTAAACGTATTTACACAATTTTCACTTCCATCGTTCGTAAGGAAATGGAAGTACGGTGATGAGGTTCGAAATAAAGTCACATTCTGATTGACCTACCCTCAAAATGCAAAGAAATATGTCGTGCGTGTGTATGTCTGTGGAATTTTCTTTTATGCAAATTTGTTGGATAAAACATAAACAACATTAATTTAAAATGGAAATATAAACCTTTCAAGAATGTGATTTTACTCACTACGATGATGTTGTTGCTTTTTATCAGACTGTGTAACGCCAACGAAGGGTGTGTGTTTTGATTCCAAACTATTGTTGCATCGAAGCGAATATTTTAAGCGATATGATCGAGACTTTATCATTTTCAACGTTTTTACAAATTAAATGATAAAATATTTAAAACATAAAAATATTAATTGTTAAAATCTTATGTTATATTGCATAAAATATAACACAGACATGTTACGTTATATTATTTCTAAATCCCGCATACTTGATGAGTTTAACCTAACAGAAAATACTAGTTTTAAATATGTTTAAAATTTTCCATTCGCCAATCCGATATCTACAGATATGTTTATTTATTATTTTGTTTAGTATTAAATGCTTGTTTACAAAAAATATCTCAGGCTAAAAATTTAATTTGAAAATTTAAACTGTGCGTAATTTAAAGTTACGTACAGTAAATGAAAGTACTTACTATCTATACGGTATTTATTTTGAAATTATCATTGTTTGTTTTTAGTCTGTTAAAAAATGAAGATATGTTGTCCAAAACAAACATTTTTAAATTATAAACTAGTGGTCTCCGGCCGGCTTCGCCCGGGTGCTAAGAATTTATGATTTATTATCCCCCCACGCGAGAAATTCTCCCCATGCGAAGCGAAGTCCTATTTCATAAATCATATAGTAATCCACCTATACGCTAAGATGCTAAAGAATTTCAGAGTTAAGTTTTGTTACTATCCCACAATGAATTATGCCCCCCCCCCTGTGAGAAATTTATCAAAATAAAATATAGTCTATATCACTCAGGGATAGTATAACTTTCTATTAGTGAAATAAATTTTTGAATCGGTTCAGTAGTTCCAGAGATAAGAATTTATGATTTATTACTCCCCCCCACCCCGCGAGAAATTCTCTCCCTTCGAAGCGAAGTCGCTTGTCGTCATTCTCGCTTCGCGTACTTGCCTACCGTTTATAATATTAGATAGTCAAAGAATCTTACACCCCCGTTTGACTCCCCTTGGGGGTGAATTCAAAAAAACTATAACCTTCCTCAATAAACGGGCTATCTAACAAAACAAATTTTTTTTCAAATCGGACTGGTAGTCCCTGAGATTAACGCGTTCAAACAACACACACACACACATCCACACACACAAATAAACAAACTCTTCAGCTTTATAATATTAGTATATTATATATACCTAGGTATAGATTATTTGAAACGCATTTCCTAAAGTTCTTATAGTTAGTATCATCAAAAAAGTAATAATTTCCTTTTTTAAAATAATATAATATTGAATTTCTTCGAGTATTTTTTATGCTAACTCGACGATCATGTACATAAGCTATATTTGCGTTGCTCGTTCGGTGCTTGAGTTTTCCATTGTTACACTCGCACGTACTTAAATATTAAGCTATCAATTTTACTGAGATTTATAATGTAAATAACATGCTAAAAATTCACGATTAAAAACATGTTGACCTGCAGGAATCTCAAGTAGATTTTTGTAGCGGCGCTAGGGTTTTTTGCTAGGGTGGGCCAGTGTTGGGTATAGTGATCTGAAGGTGGGCCAATAACATTTATTCCCAAAATTTCAGTGCTCGATAAAATTTTAACCCAAGTTACTTGCTATAGAATTTACAAGTAAAATTGTTGAAATTTCGAGGGTTAAAAACATATTTAAAAGATAACCTAGAGATTAGAGATTATGCCAGGGTGGGCCAAGACAGTTTAAGGTGGCTCTTGGCCCACCCGGCCTACCGTCTGGCGCCGCCATTGGCAGATTTATATAGTAGTTTGTAACCAGGTAGGTATATATAGGACCTTTAGCATTGGGAAAAAATGATTGGGTCAGAATGAGCCATGACTCCTAATGTACGTTTTAATATAGGATTTATATGGTAATTTTAGTGTTTCCATTCATAAAAACACTAAAATTACCATAGCAACCCTATATAAATACGTCCATGGATCATTTTAATCCAATCATTTTTTCCTAATGTTAAATGTCCTATGTAAACCTTACCTATTTACATACTGTATGTAAAATAACTGTTATTATACTAACGCGATATGAGCAAATACTATTTCAGAACAACGAAATTATACAATATTGCATCAAATTTTGAAGAAATTTGATGAGCAAGTCTTGTTAGACGTAATAATCAGTGTTGTCTCTAATGAATTTAATGTGAAAATTACCACAGAAACAAATTAAAATTTAATATTTAATTTCCGTTTTTTAATTAAAAAATACATTGTTGTATAAAATATTATTTTTTAAATCGAAAGCTTACTAATGCACACGTGTTTACTATTTAGTAGATATATTTCATTGATAAAATGTGTAATTGGGTGTCATGATTTTATTATGCTTAATGATTTATTTCGTTTTTAATAATGAATCATCGAGTCACTATATCAATACATTCTTGAAAATTGTCACCTGGTTGATGTCATACAGAAAATTTTGCTAGTATATTCGCAATTAAATCAAACTAAAGGTGTCAGCATGGGTAATGTTCTAAGCGGGATGACCTTGTAATTTTACACGTTAATGGAGAGTCTCCATACTGCTCTGACCTTTGACAATACAACTATGGACTATAGCAGCTATAACTTGATTCGTGTTTTGACAGAATCAACAAAACATTATAGATTGTGCATTAAATTATATTGATATATGGAAATACAGTGGAAATGACATGCACGAAAAACGTTGAGTGAGGTGTATTGGAAAAGGTGGTAGAGTAGGTACTTACTTGATTAAGGCTCTGATATTCTTTCCTGGTTATTCTTACCTTCGTAATAATATTTAATTTGATGCACCTACTAGCATTGCAGATTGCTTATATTTTTATCTACTCGTATACCAGTTTCTCCAGTGGTCATGACCTTACAGTCGATGCACTTACATATTATAAATATATTAATCATAAAACCTGTCAAAAAAATTGAATGATGGATATTGGAATAATCCTCCTTTTTTATTTTCACACTGGGCATACTTACTCTATTTTCTAATTTCCATATCACACTGTGCAACAGACAAGGACAACCGAAATAAGTTCGCGATTTATTAATTTATTGTTATAAATCGGTATACATTTTACCATTCCTACTCCACAAATGGGGAATGGTACTAATTTAAGTCAAAATTCACTTTTCAAAATTTTACAATATTTTTTCGATTTGAGGTCCCCTGAAGTCAATGTAAAAATTCCTCCTCTTTTGTTTAAGACAGGTTTCGAATCGATCTGACTTTAATTGAGCGAATTATAAGCAAAAAACTGTTCGTCACGTATTTTCATCACGTTTTTTTCGTCAGACAACATATTTTCCCCCCTATATACAGTCGGAAAAGACGTAGTACTATGTAAAAAAAGTTACCGATATTGTTTATTGCAAAACATAGATTTTGACTCTTGATCGATCATTAGTCTAAGTGCCGACAAAATATTATTATTAATTCATTTTAATTTTGTGAACTTAAATTTGTTTACGAATTAATGTACTTAAAACTTCTTTGCCAAATTTAATAAGCGTCAACCTTCTTCAATGATTTATATTCACATAAGGTAATGAATAATTAATAAATCGATAAAGTGTTTCCTAATGTTTGCACATTCCTATAAAGACGTTTACGTTGTTATAGAAAACGTTA
Organism: Mongoloraphidia duomilia; assembly: GCA_039654895.1. Lineage (NCBI taxonomy): Eukaryota > Metazoa > Arthropoda > Insecta > Raphidioptera > Raphidiidae > Mongoloraphidia > Mongoloraphidia duomilia. The sequence continues at coordinate 17,375,356 of CM077522.1, read as the reverse complement.
TCGCGGATCAACTTGATCACTACCTACTTTTTGCCTTTGGGTCCAAGAACTATTAGGGTGAACGCACACAGAAAGATCAAAACTGTTTTAGTTAAAAACGTTTTTGTTTTATGGAAGTGGACGCAGAAAAACTAATTGTCTTGATTGAGGCCGATTCATCGTTGTCAGCCGACATCTTTTTTAATACTGACAAAATAATAACGTTTTTGACTGAACTGAAACAGCTTTGCTCTTTCTGTGCACCGACCGGCAATAAAATGTTTCTTATAGAAACAAAAACGTTTTCGTTTAAAACAAAAACGTTTTTGACTAAAGCAGTTTTGATCTTTCTGTGTGCGTCCACCCTTAGATCTCAATTTCAAACGGCATTGAACCTCAACCTATCAATTTAATGTCAAATCTATTTCCGTAATATCTTAAAAATGTGTTTTCAAGGAGTAGAATGTGATTATTATGACGTATCATTGCAACTTTTCTACGCAAATATTAATATTGTAATATATAACGTTTTATTTACTCTACGATTTTAATATTATTTCATCAGAGAGAACATGAAACTAATAATAACAAAATAATAAGTTGGTTGTGCTTCAGATGATGAAATAATATTCCGAAATAATCGAAGAGTAAAGAAAACGTTTGCAGAACTTCTTCAAGAGCCTGTTTCAATCCTAACCTGTATTATAAATGTGAAAATCTGTATTTATGTTTGTTACTCAATCACGCCTCAAAGGCGCAACAGATCTGAACGAAATTTTGCATGAAGGTAATTTATAACTCAAATTAATATTACTTTTTATCTCGGTCGAAACTTTATTTTCGGTTTGTTACTTCGTTGCGTCTAAAGGAAATGACTGATTTGTTTTAAATGTTACAAATGGACAAGCAGTAATGCATGAGCTCAATTTTATTCTTACCGCCTATATAATGATTTTTTTAACACGATTCTATGCCTATGAGGGAGGAGTCCCGGCTAAAATTAGTTCATACAATTTTTTGTAAAGCTATGATTTTTTTAAATTCACTTAACTTTTTATGTAATACCTACCTATCTAGTCAAACTTTTTTTAAATGTCTTTGTAAGTATTACTGAATTTTTCTCATGTAGAATGAAATTTCTTAACTTTATGGTAATTATATAATGTTTTTATTACCTATACTACAATAATGTTTTACTAACTACAGATTTGAAATGTTAAATTTTACAACCTCATATTAAATCATAATAAAATTCATTTATCAGTACCAAATTTAACAAGTTAAAATGTTTTGGCGGTTTTAGAATACCGTGTCATTTTTCTTAAATATTTTTTCATTGATTCAAATGATCAATTCAGAAATACGCTCTAATTATTATTATAAAGTTCAGGGTTAATCCAAAAATAAGGTAATTTAATTTACAGTTAAGGCTATAGGCAGTGACTCAGTTTACATGTAGATAATATTGTATAAATATTGATAACCATAAACATCATGCCTATATATATGTATAGTGCAGAGTGCTTCATAAATACGAAGAGAAGAAAATTCAGAGAAAATTGATATATAAATGTTAATTAGATCTACATTGAAGACAATTTCAAAAAACTCTTTTTTATGCTTAAGAAAATACAGTGTTAAATAATACATAAAGTTACCAAATAACAATTGTTTTAAATCAGTTATTTGTTCACCCTTATTTATATTATTGTTGAAAATTGTAAAATAAATATCGACAATGATTTCATAACAGTTTTTATGTCCAATATTGATGCAAATATCTTCAAATCTTTACTATCGTTGCACGGTACTGGTTTTACTTAGTACTTATTATTAACGTCGTCTATTAGAGTAAAAGCACCGGTTTCCGACAACATGTTTATATTATTTTATACTAGCAGCCCGATCGGCTTCACCCGGGTGCTATGAATTTATGTTTTTTGATAGATTGCTCACTTGGTACGCTCGTTCGCTTCAGTTATTATAGCCTATGTCTTAAAGCAAAGTAACGCCTATCGAACAGTGGAAAAAAATTAAAATCAGTTCAGTCATTACTGAGATTACCCCTGATTTTCTCCCGGGCGAAGCCGATCCGGCCAGTTATTATAGCCTATGTTCTTCTTCATTGCGGAACCTACCCGTGTGCAAAATTTCACAGAGATTGGTTGAGAAGTTGAGGCGTGAAACGTCCCTACATACATACATGCATACATGCACAACATGCATACACCCGAAAAACATTACCGGCCTTCGGCAGTCGAGTACAATTTTGAGCCTTTACTTTAATTTGTTTTGTTTCTACTTTCTACAATCTGTAAATATCCTACCTGGATAAAGTTTCATACTATATACCTATGTGTATTCTATGCTTAATGCTTATCCTACTGAAAAATTATCACTTATCTGCTTGTTTCGCTTCCGCACAGTTGTTGATATGTCCCTGGATAAATATCTTTATTTAAATGAGCCATTTTCCTGAGAGTAGTTCCTTCAATTATCCACGAGAGGCAGCACTTGTGATAGGTACAAACATTATTTATTCCCCATTAGTGTCGTATCATTTTAGTGGTATAACTTAATTATTTAATTAATTTAATAATAATAATAATTTAATAATTAAGTTATACTACTAAAATGACACGGCACTAATGGGGAATAAATAATTTGTTTGTATCTACCACAAGTGCTGCATCTCGTGGATAATTTGAAAGAACTACTGTCAGGAAAATAGCTCATTCATTTGATTTCTTATAGTTAATTTCCGGAATGTTACTTTTTCAGTGTTAATTATCAAAAAATGAAAAAATATTCTCAGGTTTCCTTTCTTATCGCCTATTGATATCTTTAAAGTTATATTTAAAATCTTATGATTTTTATTTGTAATCTTTGGAATTGTGCTGATTTTGCTGAGTTTTTTTATACATATCAATTTCAATTATTGTATTCAAATGTAAAAATAGTAGGTATTTTAAATTATTGTGTAATCTGTTCATATAAAACTGAGGAAAAACACATTTTTTAAATTCACGTAGGTGTCTATAATAACAGTTTATTACTACGTGTTTCTTCATAAAGCATAATTTGCTTAATTTTTATTTACAGGGATGGGGAAGCCGTTAAATCAATGCAACTAATTAAAGATTTAATCAATACATTAATAGTCGAGGTACAAATTCTGAAAAAAACGACAGAAAATCATTTCAATCAATATTATCAATATTTTTTTCAACTGAGATAGGTTAATTATTGTGGACAAATTAATTGCAGCTTGAGGGATACTAATAAATCATATCATATCATAATGTCATATCATATCATATATCATTTAGACGCTTGACAGCTAAGGTCATAAGCGTCTAATTGAGATCTCTTGCATTATGGATTTTGATATTTTGAATTTAGACCCTTCGGGTTCGGATTCTTTGGATTTAAATAATGTAGATTGGGATATTTTGAATAGAATAACAGGAGTTTGAATTTTTGATGTGTGTTTTGTATTTTGAACCTTGAGCGATCTCTGTTACGTTTCTCAACCTGGGATTTGCTTCGTGCGCGTTGTGCAGTCCTGGCGTCCTTTCATTTTCATTCGGTTCGGCACGAACGGTTTTTGTTATCCGCAGCGGTCTATCAAGTGTTCAAGTGTGTTTCGTCCAGTGGCGTCTAGGTGATGGTTTTAATATGTTAAACTGGAATTTGTTTTCTAATTTGTTAGGGTGAGTTTTTATGTTGGAGGTGGTTGGAACCGCGGAGATGCCGGATAATTTTGGGTTTTCAATTTAAACACAATCCTGCGAGTTGCGACGCTGACCAAGGAATCGTTCAATCTTACTAAGATTTTAAAGTTTTGTTCAAGTTGAAACGTATATTTTCGTTCTGAATCATGAAAATGCATTATGTAACAACTTGTTTTCTAAATATTTTTGGTGAACGTAATGGAAACTTTAAAGCAAGTTAAGAAAAAAAACATTTCAGACAAGTGTAGATTAAATTAATATTTATTATACTATTGCTGGGTTTATCGTACCATTTTATTTTTTAATCACGCTGTTAAATGACGGTTGCTATGGTAACGATCAACAGTTTGCCAAAATGAAAACGCCGCAGCCATAGAACACATAGCAATCAAAAATTAATAGTGTTGCCGTCTAGACAAGACAAGACAAGATTTCAACTTAAGTCTTGTCTTGAAATATCAAGACTTCACTAAGTCTAAGTCTAGATTAAAAAACTCTTTTGTCTTGTCTAATATCAAAACTCTTGATTATTTTCAAGAGTCTAGATTAACCGAGTGGTTTACTTTATACCTACTACTACTTAGTTTATACTAAGTAGTTAATCTAGACTCTTGAAAATAATCTAGAGCCTTGATATTAGGCAAGACAAGAGTTTTTTAATCTAGACTTAAGACTTAGCCAAGTCTTGATATTTCAAGACAAGACAAGACTTTGAAAATCTAGACAAGACAAGACCAGAGTCTAGAAAGTCTAAATCTAGACGGCAACACTAAAAATTAACAGCGTGATTAAAAAAACAGCCTGTTAAAATTGTACGATAAACCCAGCATAATTATCTTAAATTATATGGTGTCTATTTTTTCACTTCATTGATAAAATGATTTACTTATGCGACTGTAACGCAACCAAAATGTATAAATATCATATTTTTGTAATTTCCTGTAAATAGATTTATCTTAAATACAGTATTCATACAAAAAATTATAGGTCCTGTTTTATATTATGCATTTTTTTTGATAGTTTTGTTTACGTAACGCGTGCACGTCGCACTTAGAATATTTGCAACAAAAAATACATGATTTTAAAAGGTACACGTAAAAAATAATTTTTCTCAATGCAGCAAACTCAAAATAAATGACACCAGCAATAATTCTTCGATTCAAGAAGGGTTGGTTTTATCTACTTCCAATTTTGATTTTAGTCTTTCAAGATTTATTTTTCTGAAAGGTTTTATATTTTCCGTTCAAATCAGTAATATGTAGTAGTCAATAAATGTCTTATTACTTATTAAGCAATATCTATTTAAACAACATGTTTAGAAGAATAAATATTGTTTTAACTAAATATTGATATTTATTTATAATGTAATTTGAAATGTTTGATCAAATCTGACATTTGTTTTTAGGTTTCTTGTATAAACACATTTTAAGGTTAACTATGCTGATTCATCAAATATCTAACAAAAGCTACTCAGTTATTTCTTTTTTGTTTGTACTATTTTTTTTTCTTGTTTGTATTATTATTATTATTTGTATGTATGTAAATTTTCTACTTACAATTTGTAACTTGTAAGTATAAATTTATTGTTGTATTTATAGATTGAAAAAAAAAATGGACTCAGAGATACCGAAAAATACTGCCGGTTAGGAATCTCATAAATTACCAGATAAACCCATTTAAAGGTTCACTACCAATTTTATATAGATAGATAATATGGTATATATTAGTATGATGATAAAACCATAAAATACGTACTGAATTTCATAAATAATGTTTGTATCTTTGAAAATACAAAGAAAACTGCTAGTGAAATAGTTTCAAAACAGACATAATTTACTCATAGTTAACAAAAGTTAATTAGAAGAAAGTTAACTTTCAACAAATTACTGTAGAAAAAATTGCATGTTTTGTTTCGTTATCTTCATTGTAGCAATCTATAAGATATTCTCTAGTGATCAGTATATTGCACAAATTGGTGGTAAGATATTATTATCCTGAAGACTAAAAAAAAACGTGTATGGTTAACATAAAAGTAGAACACGAAACTTTACGGGAAAGAAAATTATATTTTTGCCAATTTTTAGATTAAAACTTGGAAACTGGAGGCTGGTAATAGAAGAACCGTGGAAACACCATATATAAACAACGGTTTCTTTACACTCTTGGCTATTCTCAAGTCCCTATCAGGTTCCAATCTAAATAAAATTTAGAAAAAGAACAGCTTTTATTTAAAAAAATGTACTAAAAAGTAAACTAAAAGCTTTGGGGCGGTCTTATAACACTATAGCATAGTTACTTTGCTCAATTGACCGCCCCAAAGCTTTTAGTTTCAAGATGAAAATTATTTTTTATTTTTTAGTATATCTACATTTTTTGAATTACGTCAAACCCTTTCATTTGATACCCATATCTAAGGGGGTTGTAAAGAAAAAGGTAATCCGACATATTGGGGCGTCCGCCATATTGGGTTAAGAATGACGTCACATAAATTCGTAGTCTACTCGTAAAGCCCTATCATTTGATATCCATATCAAGGGGGTTGTGAAGAAAAAGGTAATCTGCCATCTTGGGGGCGTCCATCATATTGGATTTAGAACGAGATTAGATAATATAATATGTTGCAATGTCACGGGACTTATACATGTGAGCAAAATTTCAAAGCTCTAGCTCAATTAGAACTAAGTAGTCGAAATTTTTATTGCAAGATTTGTAAGCTTTTAAAAACCGTAAAAGTACTAAAAAAATAATAAATTGAAAATATATGAATAGATGCATCTAGACCCAGATAATCCTGGCAGTTGACGATCTTAAAAAAACATCCCCGTATAAACACTTATAAACTAAAAAAAAAAACAAAAAAAAAACATTTAGTCCCCGGTACTATCAAGACTCAAGAGATTGGTAAGCATTCAGATTCGAATACGATGACAGCCACATAATATAACCTAAAAAAAAAATGGTTGAGGAAGGAGGGAAGAATATAGCTGGCATTTCAATGAATAACTCTAGCAGAAATAAATTTTATTTTAAACTAGCGGTATCCGTCCGATTTCGCCCGGGTGCTGTGAATTTATTTATAAGTATAGATTATCTCCCAGCGAGAAATTCCCCCCTGCGAAAAATCTTCAAGTAGAAGTAGGATACTGTCTTATAATTTAAATTTTGCCCATAAATTCGACAGTTTTTCGTTTTTTACGCAGGAACCCTAAATATTTCGGATAAAAAGTAGCCTAGAGTACTCTCTGAAAAATCTTCTACCTGTCAATGAACGTCCCGTCAAAATCGGTTCAGACGTTTCGGAGATTAGCCTAGACAAACAAACAGACAGACAGACAAAAATTTTAAAAACGTGTGTTTGGGTTTTGGTACATGCAAATAATCATATGAGCTTAAGAAAAACCCTTTATTTCGAAATCACAGACAGACATTTCAATTTTATTTATTAGTACTGATGTATAGATTTTGAATCCTATTAATTCTAAATATATGTTTTTCGGAGGAATAACTATCAAAACTTCTGTGTTTATTTGCGACACATTTTATTAAGCAAGTAAATACATAGACTGTTATTCTTTTCTAAAACATATATTTAGAAATACATTTTATGAATGAAATATTCATTAAGAGTAGGCCAACTTCTTTTTGAAAACTAATTTCATTGCAAGTGTGAAAAAAGTAATTATTGGCTGAAAGATACATTCTTTTGTTTATGGTTCAGAGTAGATTTTTACGTTTTTGTGAAAATGTTTGATTTTTACTAATAAATATTGATGGAGGAAATAGAAATAATAGCAATTGTGCTAAACAAAAAGTTTTTGTACTCCGAAAAAGAATGCACCAGTTGTTATTGGTCATACCTAATTAACGAGCTGACCTTCAATTATTTATAAGTCACTAATTTTATTGCTTATTGTAATATAGTTTTTTGCTTATTATACCTATTTAATTTATTTTATTGTCTTTGTATTTGGAGATTTATAGTAGATTGTATATCTAGTGTCGTAATGAGGTACATACTGAATAGTTAGTGACAGTATTTGAAAACGAGTGATAACGGTTTGGAAATAATAGAGAGTGAGACATGCATAGTTACTAGCTAGGTTAATGGAGCGGAAAAACAATGAAACAATGTAAAGCATACGCGTCCCATGCATAAAAACTGTTCCGCTTATATAAATAGTGAAGTATAGAATAGAATAGAATAGAACAGAATAGAATAGAATAGAATAGAATAGAATAGAATAGAACAGAATATTTATTTTTCATTGTCAAACAAGGTGAAAAATTCTGTCGGGCTGATGAGCCGTGGTCAACTGGAGTTTTTCCAAACGTTTCGTCTCTAACTGTGAGAGACATCTTCAGTGGCACAGTTACGGCGACGTAAGCTCACGTCGCCGTAACTGTGCCACTGAAGATGTCTCTCACAGTTAGAGACGAAACGTTTGGAAAAACTCCAGTTGACCACGGCTCATCAGCCCGAAAGAATTTTTCACCTTGTTTGACAATGAAAACCGGCCGTGAAAGTCTACACAATCTTATTTATTTTTCAGTTTTGTACAAGTAGGTACATAGAAAACTGTCATTACAAAAAAGTTAGAAGAAATAATAAGTCACTCTCTATCATTTCCGAACCGTACTATAGGAAGGTACGAACCCACGACGAGCGCCTTTATAATATTATACAGTCTCTGAATCCACGAACCCACTGGTACAAGACAATTATTATTTTGTTCTTTTTAAAGGACTTATGTCGATTTTTTTTAATTTTAAATTTTATTTTTATTATGTTGGTATTACAGTGAAAATAGGTACATGATATATCAATTAGCGTAAGAGTCATCGAGGAGAAAATGTGAACTTAAATTATAGGTAAATATTATTTTCGGTAAAAATGACGTGACATTGCATGATTGAAGTATAATCTAAGGTTATTAACACTTATTTTAAATGGATTTCGCGTCACTCAAGGCTCATTAAAATAATGCCGATCTGTTTGTGTCTTTACAACTTAATTTGTTTTTTTCATCACATAATACGTTTATAGTCGGTGTTTATTTGGTAAATTTAGCAATAAAATATATTATTCAAGAAACCTATATGATTCATAACAAATTTCATAAGTATTGACCGGATTGTTGTGTCTTTAATCCCCCATACAGGTGTTATTATGCACTGCAGTTTCTCAGTCAATATTTTATTTCATTTATAAAACAATATTAATGGGGTAGAACCAAGCTTCAAAATTATTTGATAATTTTGCGCAGTGCATGTTATTACTCATACCTACATAAACAATTAATAATGCAAACCAACTTTTTCGTTCACTCATTTAAAAATTCGATGTATTTTTAATCAATAAACGTTTATTGGTTGATTATTAATTATAAATATTTTTACTTCCCACCTCTACTATGGTAGGGAATTTAGTCCGAAAAAAATATTTCGAGATTTTAACAGATCTTCACGTTTTGAAACCCTAGCAATCGTTTAATATCATTTTCTGACTGATGTCTGTATGTGTGTGTGTATGTGTATGTATGTGTGTGTGTGTATGTGGTCAATTTTTCGCCTTCGATATCGTAAAAATGGAACAACATACGGCCATGCCGATTGTTCTATTGTGTTTATCAGCCTTTAACTTAGATCTGATTAGATTTTGAGTCAAATCGGTTCAGTGGATCCTGAGATATTAAAAAAAACCTTCTCAATGTCACGTATTAACATATTAAAATAGGTAAAAAAAATATGTAAATGAATTCTAGATGTTATAATATGAAAAAAATGTAAATATTTTTTTTCTCTAAAATGTATAGTTTTCGAGAAAAAAAATATTTTACTAAAAAAAGAAAATTGTACGTAAATCAAGGTAACCATGATTTTTGCTATCTTACTAGCCATCAGTAGATCATCATATTACTAGCCATCACCAAACAAAAAAGAGGGCCATGCTTTTTTTCAAAGAATAAAAAAAGAGTGTTTATTTTTGGCAAATATTTACTATAGGTGGGAAGTATAGGACTGGTCATCAGTCGAATTTTTTTCAGAGTGGTGCAGGTGATAACGATTTTAATATGAACCGCTATCGTTATGAAGTAAATTTTAAAAATTATTAAAAATAGAAATATTTTCTAAAGCAAATCATTTTTTGAAAAGTTACATAACAATCCTTGATAAGTTTCTTGTGACGAACTCTAATTTATATCACTTGAATAAAACTATTTGAAAGTAATTTCTTCAGACGTAAAAAATATTTTTTTATCAAACATTATAATTATTATGCTTATTCTAACTGGTTTATAATCATTAGTAAATAAGTAATTTTCTAGAGATGATAAATTAAAATTTCTAGGTTGAGGTAAACGAGTCGATTTTATCATTTTATTGAGGATTGATTATTAAACAAGTAAATTTACTGAATTAGTAAATATCTTGTGTGACGAAACATCTTTTTAAAATTATGGAAAATCTGTTACAATCAAAATATGTTGATAAAAAAAACTTGTAAACGATTGCCTATTCCGCAATATTAGGCAAATTGTCAGCAATAAGGGCCAGAGCGCACATTTGCTACTTTTTATAGATATTGAAAACGCGTGATTTAGCAACTAAAAACACCGCGACTGCTTTACGATTTGAAGAATTTCCTCGTTAGATCGTACGATTTGGCAACAACATGAAAACTCAATCACACTTTCGCTCGATCTAACGATCGATGCGTTTGTTTCGCGTTCGCGAGCCTGCGTTTTTAGTGCAGCCCACCAGACTCCACGGAATATGGTGTCGCCCGAAGTATGTTATGTGGTTTCGATAATCGTGCGTTCGCGATACATCGGTTGCTTATTTCAGCGAGTAGTGTGCGGGCTTACGCTGTATGTGACGATCTACAAGCGACTGGATTGCACAGATCGTCGTACAAAAAGTAACAGGTGTGGTCTAGCCTTAAACAATTTCAAAACTGTTCAGTTCATTATCACAGCTGAGACTACTTATCGATATCGATACTTATCGATTTTATAAAAATATTGTAGCAAACTCCAAGACGATACGCCACTGCCTCCAATAGAAACCACGAGACAGAAAGGTCACAGTAGTAAAGCGTGGAATGGTATCGAAAATTCCAGACAACGCTAGAGAATACGAGCACACACTGGGCTTAGGCAGCGCAGGTATATTAACGAATGAGTCAGTGAATGGTGGGTCGTGCCATCAAGCGGATCAGTGATATAAATATTGATCAGTCAACGGGAATCAGTCAGTGTAGATTGTACTGTGACGGTGTTGAACAGCGAAATAAATCTGATATAAATACAGTGACATAAATAATTACAAATAAATAATCCTTGGATATATAGTTATTTGTTAAGTGTTATTTAAGTGGCTCGTTTAGTTCAATAATTACCGTTTAAGTTTTTTTTATTGTTAGAATTGACTTTTCGTTGTTGCATTTATTGTTATTGTATTTTTAATTATTGAAAATAAATATTTATTCCGCAAAACTCAGAAACAGTTTTGTAACAATATTATACTGTTTAGATTCCTTATCATCGTGCTTTTCAATATTTTCATAATTAATACCTACGGAAGCTGTTTATATTCGGTATAATTTTGATATGCATTAGTTAATGTCGATATAGCAAATCTTCGTTTATTTTTGTCCTTGATAAAGATTTGACTTTTTCCCTTATCTACACCGAACGGAACCGTGTCAATTTGGAGTACATTCTGCTTCCAAAAACCTTGTTATATCGAAAATTTACATTTCTGACGTTAATATTTATTTTATTCAAATAATTAAACGGAATAGACAAACTTAGTTTTTGAAAAAAAAATCTAGATTAAGTAATACTTACGTAAACATAATGTTACGAAACTTAAACGCTTATTATAAATGCATTGTGATTCAAAGATTAGTGATTAACTGATTACTATTGTTAGCTGTTTAACAAGTGACTCCACCTTTCTATTTTCATATATACTGTAAAGTGTTCACTTTTCAATTACAGTAATTTTAAGATTATTCACTTCGTTGAATCACGTTGATATTCTGAACAATTGAAGCATATTACTAATAAGCTAGTGTAATTTGTTTTGGTTTTGTAAGAAAATATAGTTTAGAATCAATTTTGTTGTTTCATGAATTAGTTCAAATGCAGTGAACTTTAAGAAATTAAATAAATAAATAATTTATTTAACCCATAGGTGTTACAAATTTAATACTACATCAGTATAAACATAAGAATAATGAGGTGGGGTTTGATCAAATATCACGATCTTTTGGTTAATAAGCTGTTTAAATATTGAATACGAGGCTCGATGATACAATGGTGTGAGACCTATTTATCTGGTAGAAAACAAAAAGTCCAGACCAGCGTCTGATTGAAAAACGATTGAATATGGCCTACCACAGGGTAGTATCTTAGGACCACTTTTTGTATTATGGCTTTCCTGCAGCTGCTATGAAAACTAAATGTGTTCAGTATGCAGATGACATTGATGTTCAAAACAGATTCAGAAAATAAACAGTACTTTATTAACTTAATGAAGTGATTTTCAGACAAATCGTTGAAACTTAATATCAAAAAAACGCAGATCATAAAATCTCTAGATCAAAAAATCATCAAAATTATTCCTGCAGTTCTCGAGGGATGCTGGTGCAAACAGACAGACATATGTCCCGCATATTATATTTTAAAAATTAGTACCTACTGATAAAACAATGCGTCGCCTATGTGAAATTCTTAAAGAAAATACTCTATAATTTAAGACGTTTCCGGTTTCGTCTCTATGGCATATAGATAATATATTTTATATCGTTCGCCGCGCGAGTTACACATATATTTGCTGCGAAGATAGGCCACACCCACGTTATCTCGCACTATCTCATTTGGCGATTCTAATACGTCTTTTCCAACTTGGAGGAAAGGAATGAAGGCATTATTTTTATAACATTAGAATGATTAACAAGCAATGAATATGGTTTTTATTATACAATATATATAACTTCATTTTAACTACATTTTTACATTGTTGTCTCAATATAAATAAATATAAATATTAATGTACAATTATTATTGTTCATACCCATTTTTTTTTTTTTTGAAATTATTATAATAAATCGTAGGTAATTTGGACTATATATTATAAATAAATGATTTGTCATTAGGTACTAATTGTATAACGTTTCATCTCTTTATTGAGACTTCTTTAGGTACACTTAGTATTAAAATCAATTAAGAAATAAGGTTATACAAGTTTTAATTTTTTTAAATATAACAAATAAATAAAATTATTTAAAATTCTCAAAACATAGATTGTAAATTATTTATGTTTTATTTGTCTCATATTTTAGATTAATTATAATAATCCTGACTTCACTTAGGAATATTGTGATTATCAGTTACATTCCACGGCCGCAAGGGAAGCGCGGGATGTGACGCATGCGATGATTTACTGTACAGTATACGCACTAGCTTTCCCGCAAAAATTTTGTTGTATGTTTCAAATGGATATTCATGAAATATATGAGACTGATTTTATGTTCAAAACTGCTGATTAGTAATAATTAAAGTCTTTTATTATTTTATTTTTTTCGTCTTTTACCATTGATTAACATATTATATGGGAAGATAGTGATTCCATGTAGTGGAAAATATACTATAGCTGCCCGCTTACGTTTCATTCCCCTGGCCCACAAACTCAATGTTGACTTGTGCTTCCACCTATATTATTGTTGAACTAACAGCTCAGATATTGTCAATGCTACCTCTAACTGATCCTAAATAATGATATAAGATATTTACATCACTGCCGCAGCTGACATTATTTTAATGTTTTGAAATTTGTTGAGACTGTATAAAACTTATATAAAGTGAACTTAGTTTAGTTACATAATTTATCTGTAAACGCTATCTGATTTTATATTTCTTTGTCTCTGAATAAAAATTGTTCAAACACTCGTAAAATATATTTTGATGTATTCATAGGGTAAGAGCTGATAACACTTTTTTCATGTGTTTTTATAAGACTTGGAACTTTTTTAAAAGATGAATTTTATATATCTCTACAAGGGGTATATAGTCTGTCATTCCAACCGCGGGGCAAAACCACCCCATATTTTTTTGTTCACTCTTGCGAAAAAAGACTTATGTGTGTTTATCATTAGTAAAGTCTAGAAAAAGTTTTGCCCCGCGTTTGGAATGACAGACTATTTACCCCTTGTAGAGATATTTAAAAGTTATCTTTTAAAAAAAGTTCCAAGTCTTCTAAAAACACATAAAAAAGTGTTATCCGCTCTTAGTCTATCATAGCAACTTATACTAATTAGTTAACAAAAGCAAGCAGTTTAAGAGAATTAGATAATCAAATTCATTAAGATTGTAAAATTTGTTGTTAAATAAAAGAATTTAAAATAAATCTTTCACAATTTTTCCAATCGTTAGGGGCCTACACACGATCAGTTTAACTTCGCAGTTTATCTGTGCAGTCAAACTGCACAGTTGTGTGAACTGTACGGTGTGTGGGCTATTTCAGTTTGCTCCTCAATTGTTCTCAGTTTGAAGAGCTGACGTGCGTGGCTAGACACGACTAGAAAGGGAAGTTCGGTTTTGCGCTCAGATTGATCTGAGCGCAAAACCGAACTTACCCAAAGACTACACATGACTGTGCCAACTGTTCAATTAACTGAGCTGACTTCGCAGTTTATCGGTGCAAAGTAGAGTCAAATGCGCAGGCCAAAAGCCTGCGTTAAAATTTGTCGGAACTATGCAGTTATCTCAGTTTATCGCTCAGACATGGCGCCACAAGGGTTAAACTGCGCAGTTAAACTGATCGTGTGTAGGCCCCTTTAATGAATTTGATTATCTAATTTTCTTATGTATGAATATTTTTAGTTTGACATAATAATGATTAACATTATTAAGTTTAAAATTAAATAAAATATCAGAATGGTCCAAAAGTCTTGCCCTAATGTTAAATCCAATTAAATTCAATATAATGTCTATAGAAAGCCGGAATCAGTTGGCTAAAGTGCCGTAACGCTGTCTGGTCATCAAACTAATTCTGTAGACTACTGCAAAAATTTAGGATTATACATAGACAAATACTTAGTGGAATCGCTCATTTTATCATCTAATTATTATTGTGATATTGTGTACGGACCATGTATAAACCAGTCAACATCGCAGCTTATCCAAAAATTTTAAAATATATGCTTCAGATATATTGTATACAACATAAATTTACATATCGCATACTTCGTAGACAACTTGATCACAACCGGGCAGCCAGATTATTTAAATTGCAATTTAAAATATTTATCAGATTATCATAATAATAATAAAAATACGATGTCACAGGATACAACATTGTCAATAAACTTGCATGAAACAAATTTTTATAAAAAATTTTTTACTTATGGTTCTGCCTCTATATACTTATAATAATATTCCTCGTGAATATAAACATCTCAAAAAAGAGGCGTTTCGAAAGAACGTTAGGGGTTGTCTATTAATAGTCACCGCGAAATATTATGCAATATGAACCAATGACGCAAGATTGTCTTAAATAAAATTAAGATGCTAGTCACCAGATGGCCTAACGATTGTCAACACAACTCACTTCTGTAAACTCTACAATTATTCTGTACTCAAAGATTAAATAATAAAACTTAGGATGCTAGTCAACAGATGGCCAATAGTGCGACGTCTAGCTGCCTCTATTAAAAGTGGCCTCATTTACGCTCATAAGGATCAAAATCTTCTAGTAATATGTTAAACAATGCTTTTACTTAATTCTACGGTTCAAACATAACCTCAATAATAATCGACCAATTAGCGCATCGTAACTTTCCTTTACAATCTTCCCAAGTACTAGGTAAGAATTATTATAATAACCTAACATAATATGAGAAGCAAATCAGTAATATTGCCAAAAAACATCTCATGCTACAATTTTCTTAAGGCTGGCCAGTATAATTATAATAATCCTAAAACCTGCTATAGTAATAATGTAAATTTTAAAATCTATTGACAATAATCCCTAAAATTATAATTTTCCTAGGAATATTATAATATTCTGGATTTTACAATATTCCTGCGACTGTGCGACATATAAACAAAGTAACAACAATATTCCACGATATAATTTTATGAGAAAAATGTGTGCAAGACTCGAAGGGACGTTTCGGAATATGCAATGTCGAGTTATTATTCATCTAAATGTGACAGATTATTTTGTAAGATTTCACACACAACTATACTAAATGTCAAGTTACACACGTGGAAATAAATTTAAACATTAATTGTAGAAAAAATGAACCATAAAGTTTACACCACACACTATACAGAAGTGAAACTTATTTACGCAAAATCTACATACATATTATGAATAAATTGACATTTACAGAATAAATATTTATATTAGCTAATTTGAGATTTTTTTTTCGTTGCAATGGAATATACTGTTGCAGATTTTCGTCAGATGAATCCAATTTACTCTGACGTGCTGAAGAAATTAGAAAACAGTAGCGGCGCTGGTGTTTTTTGTTAGGGTAGGCCAGTGTTGGACATGGTGATCTGAAGGGGGGCCAATAACATTTATTCCCAAAATTTCATCGCTCAATAAAATTTTAACCCAGATTAGGTACTTGTTATAGAATTTACAAGAAAATTTTTTTGAAATTTCGAGAGTTAAGAAAGTATTTAAAAGATAACCTAGAGATTGGGGATTATGCAAGGGTGGGCCAAGACAGTTTAAGGTGGGCCATGGACCACCCGGCGCCGCCACTGGATGAAAAATGCTTTAGATTCGGTCAATCAAAAACTATTCACATTTAATGAGTTCATCATTTCTCTATTTAAAAGTAAAGCACTTGCAACTTTGTGAAGAATTAATTAATTATAAATTAGCGACCAATAAAAGGTCGATAATTTGTAGATTGGAAGAGAATATATTAATTATAGTTCAAGATAGCGGTTAAAACGTTTCGTCAGTAAAAAAATGCATTAAATAATTAAATAAAATTCATTAACCTATGTTCTGGAAGAGAAAAAAAGCTGTCACATTCTTTGCGTACATCACAGATTTGTTTATTTATTAGCGTATTTGAAATCGAAGGTCGTCTTCTTCCTACACTCTATCCCATGAACCGATTTAGTAATAAAACTGCGTGATCAGCAGCGTAGTAGCTAGGACCTGGCAACTGGGACCCGCGCCAGGGGCGCTAACCCTAGAGAGGACGCAATCAGCGATGTGAATATGATTATTTTCAAGCTATAAGAGCGCGAAAACAGAATCGTGACCTGCGAGCACCGGTGATCCTAACTACGACGCTAGTGATCAGCATCTGATTGATCACTTGAAACTCAACACAGCAGACAACCAATCAGATACTTTGTGCATTCTAGCCAAGCATGTGCTGTTCACGTGATAACAATATCTGTTGTTGGGAAAGACTATTGTCAATTTTATGGCTTATACGTCTCAGATAATAACAATATAATAGCTTCTTAATTTTGGAACGAACTTTTTTACTTTTTGTTTTTCAGTGTTCTTTTCTTCAAACTAACTTTTACGACCAAAAAAAGGTCTCAATTTTTATTTGACCCAGATATTTCGCTATATGGCTCAACGAACTGACTGTCATGAAGATTTTTATGCTAATGGAATGGCAATATAAGGTCGACAAAAACTATTGCTGGATAAAATTATGAGGTCGATAACTTTACTAGTTAGATGGAATTATTAATAGACTGTCGTATAAAATATGACGACCTTCCCAAACACTACACGTTTTTTAGTATGAACATTGAACACTCTTTTCTGCGATAGAAATTTGGAAGGAAATCAAGAAAATAATTATTACATTAAATTTTCATTACTGCTGGAGACAGTGAGCTTATCTCAAATGAGGAATTGTGAAAATACAGCAGGGAGAAAATATATGGTGATAAAGAGACTGCCCTCTCTGGAATATAATATTATCATGATGCTATTTGACCTTCGAAAATAAGGGAAGAGGCAACATTAATTTTGATAAATTTCCGAATTATTTTAATAACGAACGCATCAGAAATTTTTTTAGTTGATTTTAAACTTGTACCTATTACTACTTTATAACTTACGACCTACATATTTTATATAACATTTTAAATTATGTTAATCCTCTCTTACATAATCATATAGTATATAATTATAATAGTTTTATATATTATAACAAAAAATAGTTTGTCCTTCGAAAATAAGAGAACAGGCTAACGTTAATTTTGATAGATATTTGAATTATTTTAATAATAAATGCATCAGAAATTTTGATTCTTAACTTAAGTTTACAAACTAGTTTTTTTTTAAATAACGTAGGTACGTACTTGTTTTTGGTGTTTCATGCTATTTTACTTATTTAATGCATTATTTTCTTTGAGATTTAAGAAACAGATTTTATCCCTTTACCATCCCAAAAATTCCATCTGCCACCATCTTGAAATATACTGCTGGCTAGGAACTTGACAGAAAAAAGCAGTCGCCGAGATAACGAGCTCAACGTTGGAAGGAAATTCATAAGAACGAGGAAACAAAAAAGAAATTTAAACCAAACTGAAGATGAGACTAGTTCAAAAAACATAACGTTGAGGTTGAAAACATGGACTCAAAATGCGGTTTAAAGCTTTTGTGAAATGCAGAACATATCCAGAGTAAACCCCCAATGGCTGATTAGATCAAAGTCCTCGCAATGAAACCTTATACAATTTACAAATACACGAATATTATGTATTTTTTTCTTTTTTCAGGTTATTGACACTGTTTTTCTATTCTTCTCTATCTTTATTTGTGCCAGCAAAAATAAAAAAAAGATAGCATTAAGTCGAATAAGTTCAAGTTTAATGGAACGGAAAATTTCCATAAACTAGTTTAACGTGTTATTTGTGCATACGAGCTGTATATAACAGTAGTAAACGTGTAGCTGTGCATTTATGTAGATTAAAGCTTCTGTTCACATAGGAAAATAATATTATTGTTAAATAGTTGTATGTAGCAAATGCTATAATGTATTTTAAAAGCTTTCTGAATTTTGATAATATTTTGAAAATATCATGTTCAGATAGAAAAACATCTAGCCTATTCAAAAATGTCAATTGATTGCGTGCATTTGTTTCATGACCGTTATGAAACATATCATAACAAAAATTAAAATACATAGGTAATTAATTAAACATACATAGATAAAGTACAATTTATTGACAGTTAACCTATGAAATAATAGCCGCAAAAATTGTTAAAAAACATATTTTGAACAAGAAAAAAAAACAAACAAAGAAGAGAAAATGGGTTATCAGCATTTAAAATGCTTACTTACATATATACTAGTGTAACACTAATCGATAGTCAAATTTGTCAGAATATATTAAAGAAATAATCTGCAAAAAATTGTTTTTTGCATTCTACGAGTTTATTTAATAAATACCTTTTTCATTTATTCAACTTTTAGATTTCATTAATATAGTTATGTGTGCGGGTTCCGTGATCCTCGAAAAATCGACTAAATAAGTTTGGAAAACCCTGATATACCTACTCTACAAAGTACATGCTTTGGAAAAATTAGGGAGACTTTTATGATCCGTTATGCTATACTCTTTCCTACCAACGGATATAGTAACCGCTATATTCTTGAACAAGAATAGAGGATCCTATTTACGTATCATTGATACCATATCTGTTGGTAGGAAAGAGTATAGCCGCTGTCTTAGTCGGATTTTAAACCAAAAAACAAAATATTCAATTAATTATTTATTTTGAAATACGCTTTTTCACTACGACAGATATCCATTTTGTTTCGTTGTTTCAAGTTAAAACACTCAATTTGAAAAAGTGAAGGGTTAACAGAACCATCCCAACTAGAAGACTACTCACCCCAGGAAAAAAACTTATTATCTCCGGAGTTCACCCTGTCATCACTAACCAAGACATCACCGATGCACTAAAAAAAAATAATATAGAAATACTAACTACAATCTCAGACATAAAGTTATATACCACGGACCCACGCTTCCAACACGTCAAAACCTCAAGGAAAATTACCTTCATCAAACCCATCGAAGACATCCCACCTACAATAAATATTGAGGCGGAAGGAGAAATCCACAGAATATATATAACAATCGAAGAAAATAAATGCAAACACTGTAACTCAACCGTACACTCCTCCGGTAGATGCGTACTACAATCAAGAAACAATCGTCAAGAGGAATCAGACATCCAAGAGAACACATCTGGATCAAGTCCAGAAAACTTTTCACAAGAAGAAACCCACCACACCATAATCACCGAAGCATTAGTACACTCAGAACCAAAACCATCACCCAGACTAATGAAACCAGTACAAACTACAACAGAGGAAGACAAATTAGCTCAAGACCCCAAATATTCTTCCCAACAAACCAAACGCTCACACAAAACATCAAGCTCAGACGAATCTAATACATCACGGGCCAACGACGAACCAACGCAGCAACACATTATGCAGGTTAACGAATCGCCAAACCTAAAGGACAAACTAGAAGATACCCAAATCTTCCTGACACCGGAAAATATGACAAACAGGAAGAAAAAAAACAAAACTGAAGAACACAAAAATAAAAGAACGTGCGTACAAAAACCTCATACTACAAAATTAAATCTATCCGATCTAGAAAATATAAAATCAAGGTATACCCAAATCAAAGATCAGCTTAATACAAAATTCCAAACAATTCAAGAACTACTGACCAGCCCCAAGGACAGCCAAAGCATCAAAAACATCATAATAAAACATAAAGCGAACCCCCAAGATATAATTGACTCTCTGATAAAACTAAAACCCGACCTACCGTCTAAATACTTAAAGGGGTCGTTCACACGACTAAACACCAAAATCGAAAGAATTATCAACAACTCCGACTTCGAAGAATCAACTACTACGGAATCAGAATACGAATACTAACGATGAACATTTTACAGTGGAATATTAACGGATTGTTCAATAACTATACAGAGCTACAAATATTAATCTCAGATTACGATCCAAGTATAATTGCTTTACAAGAAACACATTTAACACCTCGTCAAACAATCCCACTAAAAGGTTATAACAACATTAGACTCGATGATACAACAGGTCAAAGGGCTAAAGGAGGAACATCTATCCTAATAAAACAAGGAATTCATCACTCACAAATCCAACTTCAAACAAACCTACAGGCCATCGCAACCCAAGTCCACGCAAAATTTGGGATCTCCTTCACGATATGCAATGTTTACATCCCACCTAATCAAGTTCCAACATCACAGGACTTACAACAAATAACAAACCAACTACCACAACCTTTCCTACTATTGGGAGACTTCAACGCCCACAGCGACCTCTGGGGAAATAGATACACAAATAGTAGAGGAAAGGTCCTCGAGACGCTTCTAAACATAAACCTTAATATAGGCATTCTCAATGATGGACAACCCACCCACTTTAGCCCTGCAACAGGGAATACGTCAATAATAGACCTAACCTTTGCATCCCACTCAATACTCAATTCACTAAAGTGGAATGTGCATCCAGATCTCTCCAATAGCGATCATTACCCAATCTTAATATCCTTAACTGGCGTGCAAAACGCCCAACAACCTAACAAGAAGCCGAACTTCAATAAAGCAAACTGGGACCTTTATCAACAGCTAATCAAATTCGATAACAACATAAACGAAGCAGTGAATATGGTAGAACATTTCTATTCCGTCCTTTTCAACGCATGCAACTCTGCCATCCCGTTAAAAAAAATGAATAACAAATACAACGTTCCTTGGTGGAATAACCGAATTGCACAGGCAATTAAAGAGAGGAAAAAAACGCTAAGAAAATTCCAAAAAACAAAACTAGACGTCGACAAAATCGAATTTAAAAAAGCGAAAGCCAAAGCAAGATACATTATCAAAAATGCAAAAAGAGAATCCTGGCAAAATTACATAGCATCAATAAACCCTTCCACTCCGACAAGAGAAATTTGGAATAAAATTAATAAAATAAAAAATAAAAACGCAAACTATAATATACCTGCAATAATTATTAACCAACATACATATACAAGCAATCAAGAAATATCAGACTCCCTCGCAAATTACATGGCGAGCATCGCCAGCGACCAAAACAACACCCACTCAAAAGCAGGCATAAACAAGCAATTCCTCACATCAAATAATAATGAAAAATATAACAAGGAATTCTCCTTAGTAGAATTAACAGAAGCCATCGGCAAAATTAAATCTAAAGCAGCCGGACCGGACGAAATGTACCCCGAAATGCTACTCCATATCCCTTCAAATGAACTCCCTTTCATGTTAAACATGTTCAACAGTCTATGGAATTCAGATACATACCCGGACCAATGGAAACACGCAACAGTAATCCCAATCCCCAAACCCGATAAAAATAAACTAAAACCGGAAAGTTACCGCCCAATCTCATTAACAAGCACAGTTAGTAAAATATATGAACGAATGATCACAAATAGATTACAGTGGATCCTAGAAGACCAAAAATTACTCAACAACAACCAATACGGGTTCCGGAAAGGAAGATCAATCTTAGACATTCACAGTGTATTATCGAACGAAATATATAACGCATTTGTAAATAAACAACATTTAATAGCAATCTTCTTCGACATACATAAAGCATACGATCGAGTACAAAAAAACAACATTCTAATTCAACTAAACAAATGGGGCTTCCGAGGACACCTACCTAAATTCATTGATAACTTTTTAAGCAACAGAACCTTTCAAGTTAAAGCCAACAACACACACTCAAAAAAAGAAAATCTAGATAATGGCATCCCACAAGGATCTGTCATCAGCCCTATACTCTTCAACATCGCCGTAAACTCAATAAAAGAAATATTCGATCCACCAGTTCAACACTATTTATATGCTGACGACCTCGTGATATTTATGAGAACAGCCAATACCAAGTACGCGGAAAAGAAACTACAACAGAGCTTGAACAGGTTACAAAAATGGGCCGATAAAAATAACCTAAAATTTTCAACTGACAAAACAATATGCATTAACTTCAATAGATCAATCAAAACAAGCCAAGATCCTACACTTAGACTAAATAAACAACATTTACAGTTCAAAGACGAACATAAATTCTTAGGTATGATCTATGACAAAAAATTAAAATGGGATAGCCATATAAAACAAATCAAAACAAAATGCCAAAAGAAACTAAACCTAATAAAAGTATTGAACAACCAAGACTGGGGCGCCGATCGCTCAACCTTATTGACTGTATATAAATCAACAATTCTCTCCTGCTTGGATTTCGGCTGTGAATTTTACGGAGCAGCCTCCAATAGTGCACTCAAACGTTTAGACTCAATACATCACTCAGGACTACGCCTATCAATCAGAGCGTACCATACAAGTCCAACAATGAGCATTTGTAATGAAGCCGGCGAATGGCCCTTAAAATACAGAAGGAAAAAAATAATGACAGCACAAACGCTCAATATCCTATCTAAAGAAGAACACCCCATAAATAATAAAATACTTAATCCACCATACGAACAGCTATATAACAAACAAAAACGAGTGAAAAAACCATTCTTCTCAATGACATCCTACAACAACAAAGAACTACAAAATGTTATGCAGCTCAAAGACACTCCCTATCCGCCATGGCTAACAACACCAACCCAAGTCATCGACTCCCTACAAAAATCGCCAAAGGACTCAACCCATCCCTCAACATATAAACAATTATTTCTACAAACCCTTAACGAATATCCCGACTATACCTGTATCTTTACAGACGGATCCAAAATGGACACCGGAGTTGGCTGTGCTTATAGAGCAAATGACCATTCAGAACTCTTCTCACTACCAAAACACTACAGCATATTCTCTGCAGAAGCATTCGCGATACTAAAAGCACTAGAATATATCAAAAATCAGGCACAAGGAAAATATTTAATAATCTCCGACTCATGGAGTATAATTGAGGCTATAAAAAAATCTGCTAATATTAAAAACCCCATAGTGACCGAACTAAAAAACAACTTAGAATACATTAGCCAACAAGCATCCTTAAAAGTCACACTCTGTTGGGTCCCAAGCCACTGTGGGATCCTCGGCAACGAACTAGTGGACAATGACGCTAAGCTAGCAGCCCAAAGACCCCCCCCAACGAACAAAGTAAAAACACCAGTCAGCGACATGCTCAAACAATGTGTAACAAAAATAAATAAAGAATGGGAAAATGAATGGACAAATATAAACAATAACAAACTAAGAGAAATAAAAACAGATACAAAAAAATGGATAACATCAAATAACACAAACAGACGCAACGAAACCATCCTAACAAGACTACGCATAGGACACACGGCGTTAACGCATTCATACCTATTAAAAAAAGAAGACCCACCAATGTGTACCACGTGCAACTGCATATTATCCGTTAAACATTTACTACTAACATGCAATAAATATAACAATGAAAGAAAAAATGTCAACTTACCAGCAACAATTAATGAAATCCTAAAAGACTCCGACTCCAATGTAAAAAAAGTGTTAACATTTCTTGAATTAACAAAACTAAAAGCATTAATATGAGACCTATACCTGAAAAAAAACAAAATAAATAAAATAATAACATATGTTATAAGTGCGCCATTTGTGAAGTGTATACTAACCAAACAACAAACTCTGTACATACTTACCTATTTTATTATATAATTACATCCCCACACACACGCATATAGCCATTGCAGCTGAGCGTGTTATTGTATATAAAAAAAAAAAAAAAAAAAAAAAAAAAAAAAAAAAGTTAAAACACTCAATTTGAAAAAGTGAAACACTTAAGGGTGATCCTAGATTGGCCCAAAAGGTGCACAACATCCTATAAGGAATTTTACGCTTCTCCTTTTTTACTAGATCTAGTCAGAAAATAGTCTGGATCTTCTTATGAGCGCCAGAAGATTGCCCACTAGATTATCCTGTGGATTAATTCCGTCCTTGTCTATGTAATCAAGGATGATTGTCTCCTTTAGGCTAGAGCCTCACCCTCACCCCCCTCCCTCTCATCAGCAAGCACCCCAGTAGCTTGTACTCGTCCCTAGATTTCTATGTCCATGAGTTTAAGACGCCGTCCTAAGCAACTATGTTAGAAATCATTTTCTAACAAATTAGTTTCATAAATCGATTAAAAAATTGTTTCAATTTTTCCGAATATTATACTTATTAGTGAAAGTACTTCGTTTTAAAGTGTAAGAATCAAGCGTGAACAAAATTGTTCAAATATTAAAAAATATATAAAGTATAGGTAACAATGCTTTTGTCTATGTAATCAAATGTTTGTTCGTAAACTGTGCATATTATCTCTTTTATATGGTTACGTCAAATATAATTATGACGACATACCTGCGGTAATTACTTTAAATATTTTACAATGTAATATTTCTTCTACGAATGCAGGATACGTTGAGGCGGTAATTACTAATTATAAAGTTGGCATTATTGTTAGATGGCTTCATCACAATAATCTAATTTAGAATTTTAATGATCAAATATTTTCCCAAATGATAAATAGTCATTTTATTGTATTGTATGCCAGCAGGACGCCTTTCTGACAAGCGGTGACAATGAATAGTAATTTTCATGTAAATAAAATGAAAATCAAATTATTTGTTTAAACCGTTGAATTCTTTTTATATAAATTCAATGTTAATTTGATATTTCGGTTTGTAATAATTTTATTACCTACATAATAATAGGTATAACGTACTTTTTTTTAACATTTTAACTTTATTATTAAAATCGGTTGGAAATTAATTATTTTATACAGTGCCAGCCAGAATGTGTGCAATATATGAAAACAAACTTCTATTTATGAAGTTATCAAAAAAATTTAATTGATCATGCTTCATAAAAAAACCGTAAAAACCTTGAGAAAAATTTTTTTTTTAAAAAAGGGGGTTATTTGTAAAAGTATCGAAAAAATTAATTATTATAAGATAACATTTTCAGAATTTAATTATTAGTCTTCGTGCATTATTCGACACAATACATAAAGGTCGATTTTATCATTTTCGCAAAATGTTTACAAGCTTTTCCACTCTTATTTCTAAACAAATTTTTGACGGAAATTTTGAATTATTTTCATCGTAATGATATTAGTTATAGTATTAAGGCCACAGACCAAAACTGTGGAACAATTATACAAAGTTTCTCTTCAAGCATGCTTCTAGCTTGGTCACATGATCTGGATCCTGTCAATTTTTCTTCAAATTGTCTGTCAACATTCATTTCGGTTAGCGCTTCTAATTTTCTCAAAAAAGATTGACTTTAAAACAAAAATTATTGTTACAAAAATGTTTAAAAACAAAGTGCATTTCTATGTGTCACTGTACAGTAATAATTTGATAACTCATCCAGCGCGAAACTAGGGGTTGGACATGTTTAAATTAATAAAACAAATGTATACAGCATTAACGTTAAGACAACAATGGGTGTTTACTGTTTGCAATAAAAATTCATTGACCACTATACAGTGAATTCGTATTGTGGTAAGTAAAGGGTGTGATTATTAATGTGTTGAAAAGAACATTTGGAGCAAGCTTTTTAACAGGAATCTTTTACTCTTTTTTGAAAACGGTTAGCTTCATGGCATAGAAACCGAAATGTAGTTTAAAAAAATTGTATTTACAAATTATTTTTTGGAGAAAATTACGAGCGTTGACTGAAATAAATATTAGCAGCCATTTTGAAAAAAAAAGCGAGGTCCAGATCACATTATCGTCCCTAATATATCACGAAAAGAGGTACCTGCCATTTACAGCACAGTTACGCCGCACTTCGTGAGAAGAAAGTCAAGCTTAGAGGCGGTAATTGTTCATTGGCGTATCTCAATTTTTCGATTTTTGTCAGTTACGTCTTTACGTGAGATGAGGAACGATATGACTAAGCTAAAATCGAGGTTAAAATAGTCCATTACCACCCTAGAAAACATTGTTGAACAGAAACCCTTTATATACGTCGATTTTCCAACAGATCTGGTTTGTGTCCCCATTACCTACTAAATACGACAATGACCTGAAAGTCTGAAAGAGATTATAATTTCGTGTAAAGAACTAAAAATTTATGAACAATGGAATTCGGTTATAAAGAACTTCAATTAAATTTCAGACACTGTGTCATCCCCAGACTATTTGGTATGAGTATTTATTTATTCTGAATTACAATAATGAATAATAATTTATAATGCGAGGACATATTAAAAATTAATATTATTAATATAGATAATTTTTGTTTCAGATAATAGGAAACAATGTCAGGCTTAACATACTTAATGGATCAATACAATTGGCTTATGGAAACACAAAGTGGTAAATAATAATTATTAAAAAAAACACTAGTCGCATAGTATAAACGTAGATTGTGTATCTAGGGCGTAATTACATATATTTCGGCGAGGTGTGACAGTGTGACACTGTATGTTAAACGAGCGTTTGAGTTTAACCATCACTCGAGTCAAAGTAGCATTGCGCCCTAGATACACACAGTATTTTTTGTCCTACACTCTATAAAATAGCTGCCTTTTTTCATTTCCAGTATTTTCAACACTTTCTAAAAATTACTTTACTTTTCATCACCGCCGGCCTGAAATGGGTCATTTTACTATCGGTATAGATGCATGAAAAGCAGCTATTTATAGAGGGTAGGACAAAAAAATATAATGTACTAGCCGTTACCCGTGGCTTCGCCCACGTATTTTTCGATTTATGATTTATTATCCCCCCGCGAGAAATTCTCCTCCTGCGAAGCGAAGTCGGGCTGGTGGTGTTTATGCGGTCGAATTTTATAATACATAACTCACTCGCTTCGCTCGTTCGCTAGAATTTTAATAATACTGATATGAACACGCAACATATAATTGTTCTTACAATACATTACACACTCGATTTGCTCGTTCGTTTGAATATTAATAATTCAATACTCACTCGCTTCGCTTGTTTGCTCGAAATTTATTAATACGTTACTCACTCGCTTCGCTCGTTCGCTCGAATATTAATAATACATTTATCACTCGCTTCGCTCGTTCGATCGAATTTTATTAATACTTCTAACTTCAAAAATGATGAACTTCCATACAAACTTTCATCCCCTTTTTAGCCACCTTAGGGGATGAATTTTCAAAAAAAAATTGCTTAGTACTCACCTACGTTATATAAGAAACTCCTGCGCAAAATTTCATGCTTACAACTTTAAAAATGACGAATTTCCATACAAACGTTCATCCCCTATTTAACCCCCTTAGGGGTTGAATTTCGAAAAATCCTTTCTTATTGCTCACCTACGTAATATAAAGAACTCCTGTGCAAAATGTCATGCTTCTAACTTCGAAAATGACAAACTTCCATGCAAACCTTCATCCCCTTTTTAGCCCCCTTAGGGGTTGAATTTTCAAAAAAAATTTCTTAGTGCTCACCTACGTTTTATAAGAGACTTCTGTGCAAAATTTCATGCTTCTAACTTCAAAAATGACGAATTTCCATACAAACTTTCATCCCCTATTTAACCCCTTAGGGGTTGAATTTCGAAAAATCCTTTCTTAGTGGGTGCTTACGTCACAAAAGGAACCTACTGTCCAAATTTCAAGTTTATATCTTCAGCGGTTTGACCTGGGCGTTTTCTGTCAGTCAATCAGTCAGTCAGTCAGTCAGTCAGTAACGGAACTGTTTTATATATATAGATTTGCTAATACATATTGTATTGTGGCATTTTAACGTACCATTCTGTGAATTTAAATTGGTTTTTTGACAAAATAAAAAATTTAACTCTTTAATTTTACATCCCTTAATAGAGCGAAGGCTAGTGTATACCCCCCAACCCCTCATGGGAATTTATGACTCATATATTTTCTTGTTGGTATTGCCATGGAGTTTAAGGTTTTTGTTGTTTGCCCCTTGTAAATTACAGCATATACCGGAAAAACTCGGAAAACCGTATAGAGATACGGAGTAAATGACTTTTTACAAACAAATCTTTATTCTATGTTCCTAATATTCCAATTTGACTTTTACTTCGGGTAAATAATTTAAAAATAAGCAAACCCATACTCGAGCATTTTTTTTAAATTCAACCCCTAAAGGAGTAAAACCGGGGTGTGATATTTTTTGACGGCCAAATCAAACCGCTGAATCTATAAACTTGAAATTCAACATACTGAACCTTCTTTAAAAATAAGCGAACCCATGTTCGAGCATTCTTTTTAACACGCTTTTATTAGCTTCACTTGTATGTTTGCTTGCTTGTTTGTCAGTTTGTAACCGACTTTTTTGAACTTGATTTTGACCAACTTTGAACGGTCAGATTTAGTTTAAATGTTGTCGACTTATTAAGGACCGACGACAATACAATAATTCAATAAGTTTGTCCCATTATCCTGACCAGGATCTCCAGGACTAAAAAAAAAGCAAAAAACTTCAGATTGAACTGAAACTTTGCACACTTATCAAGGACCGATGACAATACAATAATTCAATAAGTTTGTCCCATTATCCTGGCCAGGATCTCCAGGACTAAAAAAAAAAAGCAAAAAACTTCAGATTGAACTGAAACTTTGCACACTTATCAAGGACCGATGACAATACAATAATTCAATAAGTTTGTCCCATTATCCTGCCAAGGATCTCCAGGACTAAAAAAAAAAGCAAAAAACTTCAGATTGAACTGAAACTTTGCACACTTATCAAGGACCGATTACAATACAATAATTCCATAAGTTTGTCCCATTCTCCTGACCAGGATCTCCAGGACTAAAAAGCAAAAATAAATTATAATTTAAAAAAACTAAAAAACACGCTTTAATGAACTAAAAAGTAAAAAATAATTAATTTTATTGTAAAAAAACGTGGGGCAGTATGAAAATATGATACAAAGCACCCCACGCTTTTTTACAATAAAATTAATTATTTTTTACTTTTTAGTTCATTAAAGCGTGTTTTTTAGTTTTTTAAATTATAATTTATTTAAATTCAAAATCTAAAAGTCGAGCGTCTATAATTTACAAAATCTAAAAAAACGTTTTCCAATTCATTATAAAACGCCTAAATGCGACTGAATAACTAAGAGTATTTTATTGTGATTTGTTTTTCTTTAGATCCTAGGACCGCACAATGGCTACTCCTAAGTTCACCGGGACCAGTCCTAACTATTCTAGCTAGTTATCTTTATTTCTGCATATCAGCTGGACCCAGTTTTATGAAAGATAGAAAACCGTATCAACTTAAAAACACATTACTGGTTTACAATGCCATACAAGTTGTAATGAGTATCTTTTTAGTACATGAGGTAAGTTCCATTTCCATGAAAATGTTTTAAAAATAATCAGTTCAGAGCTTAGGTTATCTTACTTAAATATTTTAAAGTGAAACTACTTCCAAAATCCTTTTAACACAACCGATTTCAAACATTCTATTGACGTTCAAATTTGACATATTCATATTTTTTGGTAAGGTGTAAACTCTGATATTACATTTGCCAGATGAGTTAAAAAAAAAATTTTAACTCACAATAACTTTATATGAAGGGGAAGACTTGACTGTATAACTTCATTATTAATTAGTAATAAAATAATAAAAATGATGAAGACTGAATGAATTATTATTTTGTGTGAAATTTTTACTTATTGTGTCATCATATCATGTACCAAGGATAATTATTATCTATCCTTCAATTAATATCTGTCAAGATCGAGAAAAATACATAATAATGCATAAATTCACTAATAATTTTTATTATTACTTATATGTGCTTACATTGTAAATAAAATCATGTCCTTGAAATCTGCATTGTTTTTATAAAATTATAATAAAAGAAAATACTTCCTTTTAAGTACCTTTTTAATTTATTGACATTATATTAACAGCAATTATTATTAATAATTATGTATGATTTGTTTTTACAAATAGCGCATATTCATTGAGGTAAATACACGATTTTTTGCGTCGTAAAAACTAATTATTAGATTATTACATTGTTTTAATTATTCTAATAGATTAGTGCCTGCAGATGTCTTATATAGCCCAGTAAATAAAAGGAAAAAATCACCCAATGTTGCAAATATTTCCCATAGCGCTGGATTTTTCACAGATGGTAGAACACCTTTAGACATGTATTTTTACAAAATTCTCCGGTTTTCCACCTTGTGCTTCACACGCCACTCCCTTTTGAATATAATTTTGCAAGCCGTTCGGAAAACGCTAATATCTCCTTAACGAATGTCTGAAAACAGACGATTTTTTCAGTTTAGTTCCTAATTCGTTGCTCTTAATAAATCTCTCTTCTTCAATTTTGCGATAAAATCAATATATGCGTTGCAATTTATCAATAAAGAGAAAATACAGTTTGTTAAGGAATATTCCACAAAATATTTGCAAGACAAAGAGAATAACAAAAGATTAAAAAGGTTTATTTAAGGGGGCGCCCATACATTCAAACGGGGGTCAAATATTTTTTTGTACCTATTCTTGTGGGGTATCGTTGAAAAGAGGCTTTTGAGTAAATTATGAACGTGTTTTTATTTTATTTATTTTATCAAAATTATACATGCAAACGGAGGGCAAAAAACATTTTTTTTACCTATTCTTGTGGAGTATTGTTGAAAAAGGCGTACTTGGCCGTTTTTTTTAAATTTCCGTCAGTAAAGTTATGACGAGTTATTATAGTAAATTTCTGGTAGACCTCAAAAATGAAACATGTTACCAAAATTATGTTTGAGCCATTGAATTTGACTATAGACTAAAAAAACTCGGGTCGCAGTGCCAAACCCTGCCGACAATATAGTGTATTTGCTAATACAGGCCTTGCGGCTTTAATACGTAAACTCAGTTTGTTTTTGGACGAAATAAAAAATTTAACCCCTTAATACATCCCTTAAAATAATATTTTTTTTCTTAATTTCAATATTATTATAATCAATGCAACCTCTGTACCAAATTAAATACTCCGTTCAGTAAGTAAATCACTATCCGCAAACTAGTGTTTTCATAAAATTTAAGTCCGGTCCTGTGGGACCGATTGTATTTAAATTTTAGTACCACATTTTAATCTTTACTAAAGGGTTAAATTTCAATTTCGAAACGATTCGGACAATTTTTTCGGTATTTTCGGGCCCAAAAACTTTTTTCAACCTCTAAAAACTACCCTTAAAATAGTCCGATCAAGCCCATTTTAAATAGGCTTCGTGCGGTGATCGATTCCAACGTGCCTACCAAATTTCGTCAAAATAAATTAGCTCTTTCGAAAGTTATATATATATATATATAAAGATTTTCAAAAATGGTGCCAAGTGAAACGTCGAGACATTTTGGTCTGACCCCTTAGTAGGTCCCACCATCCGACCGACGCCAATAGTGTATGTGCCATATGGCAAATACACTAAAAAGCTTTTACAAGTGTACATATACCTACCGCTATACCTTTTCTGTATCTATTTATGATAGTCAACTAAATGCACTACAAAACAACAAAAATGAAAAAGCCACATGTACTTCTGTTTTAACTTAATAATTAATTTATAACTTCTAGTAGGTATCTGTACGAATCTGTTTACAGAGTACTAGTTTCTATTTTTTTTTTTTTGTTTTCAGGCTTTATCAGCAGGGTGGTATAATGATTATAGTTTCAGATGTCAACCAGTAGATTATTCAAATAATCCGAAAGCAGTGAGGGTAAGTATTTTAAAACTGGAAAAAGTCCAAAAAAGCACAAAAATACAGAAATTGACCATTTAAACAAGTCGAATGTAACAATAGTCTTTTAGAATGTAGGATGAATATCAGTTAACTTGACATTTTAAGTTATTGTCGCTTTCGCTGTCACATAGATTTTAAGCCACCCTCCGTACTCTTTAGGTCCCTTGCAAAAACTATAAAACAATTTACGTAAACTCTCGGTGTACAAATAATTTCAAAGAGGTTTGAACATTGTTGCGCAAATTGTTTGATCGTGTACAGGGGCCTTTAGTCAGTTTTGTTAATACTATATCTCAAATTTTAATTTCCAACTAAATTTACTCAAAGATAATTTAATGAAATGAGCGCAGTTTCATCATTTCGCTATCGATACATATCTAATTGGATATTTATTTTTTATTCAGATGGCCGGTGCAGTTTGGTGGTACTTCCTCTGCAAAATTATTGAATTACTCGATACGGTAAGTTGAGTTCTATTTTAATAAATTTTATTTCACTTTGAATCTTTAATCAGATCAGATAAGAATTTTAATAATATTTTTTCTATGCAAAAATTATCCCCAAATTGTGGATGGATGGACAGAATACAGCTGCTTTCATCACTTATTGGCCGTGAGCTTAATAAGTAACATTTTTCACAGAAAAAATGACAAGGGGTGCAGTAATTACGATTGTGTCGCAATCGAAGAAATATTAACATGACACGATACAAAACACAAACAAACTATGGCGTACTCCGGTAGTTCGCGTCACACATTTTTGTAACGCATATCATTTTACCCTCTATACACCGCCGGAAAAGACGTAGTTATCTACGTCAAATTTAAATAGGTTTATCATCATGATGATATCTACTTTCGAATTTCGATTGATGAATTCGTGAAGTTGTTCCCTTAGAACTCTTGATCGGATTCTTATCTACATATCTGTCATAGATCTAGATTACCAAAATCACCTTCTCATGTACCGAAGAAATGCCAACTTTTTCATGTATTGTTTCTTATGTTTACAGGTGTTCTTCGTACTAAGAAAGAAAATGAACCAAGTATCTTTCTTGCATTTATATCACCACTTCATGATGCCAATTTGTGCTTGGATAGGCGTCAAATTCTTGCCAGGTAAAAATAAAAAAATTATTTCTATGTTATCAAGATACCTACTTAAATAAATATTTCTCATAAAGTAGGATTTGATTATTAATTATTTTTTAAGACATCTAGAACGGAAATTATGTTTGAATAATTATAAAAATTTAAGATCAAAATGATGAGTATTTACTGAATCTACACTAGAAAACGGTCAGACGAACTAGTATAAAAATCAACTACAATTTTGTACAGTCTGCCTGCTGGTTCGGTCATCACCTAAAAAGACATGACCTATTTTTATGAAAATTTAAACATAGCAATTATTACGGTTACAGTCACCCCGTAATAATAACGGTAGTTGAAGGTCGCCAAATAATAAATAATTATTTTTATTTGTTAGGTGGACAAGGAACGCTGCTTGGTCTAATAAATTCTTTCATTCACATCATTATGTACTCGTATTATTTGGTAGCTGGACTTGGACCACAGTACAAGAAATATCTATGGTGGAAGAAATATCTCACATTAATGCAAATGGTAAGTTTAAACACAATAAAATTATGTATTTTATTACTAAGCCCGGCACTGTATCAACACTTCAAGGTACGCGTGTGTATAAAAAATTGGCACGTGCATCTCCGTGCGTGTAACTGTCTTATGATTTATAGACAAATTCGTTTCCGTTTTCTCGGAGATATTCATTGTTGATGAGAGTAAGGTTTTGTCTATGTACGTGCGCCAGTGGTGAAGCCTGATTAAACAATTTTTTATTTGCAAAATATAAGGGAAAACTCAAAGGCTTTTAATGAAACACTAAACACATAATATGTTCAAGATTGTGTTTTTCCCTCAACATACTAGCTTCGTAATCATTTTATGACACTTGTAGAATTAGAGCATTATTGACTAGTTCTGGAGTAACTAGGAAAATAATGAGTTTTTTTGCTTGTTTCAGGTACAGTTCTGCCTTATATTTCTTCACAACGGGCAGGTGCTAGTAACGGACTGTAACTATCCTAAATTTATAGCTTTTTTGTTAACCACGCAGGCGTTAGTGTTCCTTTATTTATTTGGAGCTTTTTATGTTAGAACATACAAAAAATCACAACTTGAAAATAAATCAAAGGAAACAAAATCTCAATAATTTATTACCACTTTATTATTCAAATATTAAATTTATTATATTTTCGTTTTCATTTTTAAGTACGACGAATAATAATTGTTTATAAGAAAAATGCTGTTTAAAGTATTTACATTTAACATTTTCGCCATTTTATCTTTAATTTATATTATTGTTAGCGGATATTTCGCTCAGATTGACAATACTGTTGAATGATAGGCATAAAACAAATGGTCGGTTAAATTTTATTTATTTATTGTAAATTATAGACGCGTCGACAACTTAGGTCATTAGCGTCTTGATTACATTAAATAACAACTCTCACTTAAAACTAAATTACATCACAAAACATCCATGAGCGGAGGCGGAATTCGAACCTACGACAGTCTGATCCAGAGGCCGCAACGCTAACCACTGGACCACACTGTCCTCACGGTTAAATTAGATTTGTTTTAAATAAACCAGTATTTTAAGGTAAAACTAATCAACCCGGCATTTGTAAAGCTTCCTCATCATATTTTATTTATAATTAAATAACACAACGCTAAATCAGTTTGTATTTATTATAATATTTAAAAATATTATGAAAAATAACAATCTATTTATTTTTTGGTTTAAACCTTAAAAGTTTTACGTGATTCATGAACTTAAGAGTTTCGATAGCCTGCACCCTTCATCTCAAATTCTTTCCCCTCGCCTATAAAACGGTTCCCGCTCTCCCGACGCTATATTTTAAGGTAAAGGATTCGGGTAAACGCCAAATGAAGGACCGAGAATCACACTACAGATCCTACAGGCGAAAAATTGAAAAAAAAATTCCTGAAAAAACTTAACTTTTTAAAAAATTACGTAATCTTTCACACGTATCCTAAACTTTTTTCAAAAAATAGGCCTATAGAATGTGCAGTGTAATTCTCGGTCCTTCATTTGGCGTTTACCTGAACCCTTTAGCTTTAAAAATAGCGTCGGTAGAGCGGGAACCGTTTTCTAGGCGAAGGAAAGGATTTGAGATGAAGGCAGCAGGGGGTAACTTCCGCTATCGAATATTGTAATCGAGTATTGTAATGTTTATTTTTGTCGTACTTCATATTAATCTATTTCCTCCTTGGTTTTGTTATAATTTGTTTTCAATTTCTATTAATTTATTTTTTATTTAATGCAACTTTGTAAAACAAATTTTCAATGCTGTTTTAGGTTTTTATTTTTAACATAACAAAAGTTTTCGGAAAAATATGCTAAAAATAATAGTTGACTTAGGTATCTAGTCACCATTGGATCAAAATAATGTCTTTGCACATAAGTTTCATCAACAGTTAAGTTAACAAAAAATATTGTATTTTTAATTTTTTTACGAAGTCTTTTGTTATATAGTACCTTATTAGATTTTAAGAACAAAAAAACTGTTTGATTTTTTTAAGAGTTGTATTATTTATCATCATCATCATCGGCACTACCAAAAAGGGACCTGTTATTAGAAAGTGATTTTTTTTTTAATTAGCATGTATTGATTTTTTAAAAAAATATTTGCACTTTTACAGTTTATCAGTAGAATTTTGAATATCGGAGATGCCCGGAATCAGAGCTACCATGAATTTTTTTTTATCGAATTCAAATATTAGAGGATCTGTATAATGGGGACTCTGATAATCAAGTTTTCACAGTAAAATAAATTCAAAAATTGAAATGGCATGTTCCTAATTGTGTTGATGCCAACGGTCATTTTTTCATTTTCAGATCAAACAAAATATGTGATTTTTACGAATTGTAATATATTTATCTTTAGTTTCTAATATTTCAAAATAGATATGTCAATAAAAAATAGGGTAATTCTGTAATTTAATAAAATGAGAATCTTCACTAGGTATAAAACAAAAAATATCAATAATGATAGTATTTCCTGGACGAAAATCGTTTATTTAACGAATAAACAAAAATATTAACCATTCGTTAATGCGCGATAATATTCTATAGATTTTGTTTATTTATTCTAGATTATAGACACGTCGACAACTTAGATCATTAGCATCATGAAAAACATATCACTTAAAATTAAATGACATCACAAAACATCAATGAGCGAGATGGGATTCAAACCCACGACAGCATGCTCCAAAGGCCAGCACGCTGACCTCTTATAGATTTAGTTAATAATAATATATGACGCTAATGACCTTAGTTGTCGAATGTCCACAATCTACAATAACTGAACAGATATGTTCCTTGGAATGTTGCCTGAGTGTTCGATTGTCTTTGGATTTACCTTGGAATAGCTTTTCGAAAATTGCGATCGCGATGGGAGACGACGATAGATCTCAAAAGCACCGATTAGGATCCACATACTACTTTTTGTCGTACGATTTTGCGATTAAGTCATTTGAAGATCGACAGATGTAGCTACCAATGCTGCACTTGTTCCTACACAACTGATGTATCACGAGAAATTTCGAGTAGCCGAGTAATCGCCAAAGCGCGATTTAATATATCGATACAAAAAGTAGCATGTGTGCGCTTCCATAAATGGAATTGAATATGAAACAATTTGTGATCAGCAATCTTGTCGCGCGACACATCAGTGTCTGTTCACATGTCGAGTGCGACGCGTTGTTTCGCGGTTGTTGTTTCGAAAGTCTACCGTTAATTTAGAAAAATCGGCATGGATGAAAAATAAAATTATCGGTTATTTAAAATTTATTTTTTTTAAATAAGTAAACGCAAGGTTTCGGTTTCTAAATACGAATTTCAGCTTTAAATCTAGATTTAAGAATGTCATTTGTTTTCAAATAAATGCGGACATCTCTATTTGGTTGAAAACAAATTACGTTTTTAAAT
This sequence comes from Mongoloraphidia duomilia, assembly GCA_039654895.1. Classification (NCBI taxonomy): domain Eukaryota; kingdom Metazoa; phylum Arthropoda; class Insecta; order Raphidioptera; family Raphidiidae; genus Mongoloraphidia; species Mongoloraphidia duomilia. The sequence goes on along the minus strand of CM077522.1, from coordinate 17,337,822 downwards.
TTAGATCTGAAGCTGAAAGCCGTAACAGAAACCCAGAATTAGTGTTTTTTTCTAAGTAAGCTAGATGATACAAGGCTTTGTATAATGTAGCTTTCTTTTTTTGGTTGCTGATTTTTTTTTACAAATTTGTAACCGTAAAATTCTTTATTTTGTGCCAATATTATATAACATCAATTTACATTTCTTTGTAATTTTGAATTTATGGTTATTATTTCATAATCGTAAAAAATTGTTAATTCAAATTGTTACAATTTTTATTTTCATAATTATACAAAATCCAAACCAAAACATAATTGAATATATTTTTTTATTCCGTTTGTTTTGTATACTTATTTATTTTTACAGATTATATTTTGCACCAATATTTAAGAAGAATATAAGTAATATTATTGTGACTTCAAATGAAATTTGCTCAAACTATTTGGAATTATATTTTTAATTGCTGTGATATGCAATGAATATATTCTATTATTTTTGAGACATTTTTATCATTTAAATTGCTTTATTATTCAAAATCTTTAAAATATGGGTCTAGAACTGCACTGCCCATAACCAATATAAATACATAAAATTATAAGGGACCATCTATCTATAATTTCGCTTTTTGTGAATTTTTCGGGTACTTTGTACGACACTCAGACAGAAGAACGCGTTTCCAGAATTTTGAAGTGAAACTTCTTTAGGTGCGGTAGGTGGGAGTGATTCCGATCGAGTAATAAAACGAACAGCGTGACGGAAGTAGTGGTGGGGGTAAGGAAAAAAGAATACAACCACGGTACTAGAGAGGTTCGTTACTGACGCACTATTTATGAACTAGACAATGCGTTTGGTTGACGCTGCCGCCTATGGTTTGAGTACCTAAGGTAGTTTCACTTCTGCCGTGTGGTCTTAAGTATATACTCCCTTTTTTAACTGACTTCAAAAAAAAGTAGGAAGGTTCTTAATTCGACGGCATTATTTATGGTTACGTAACCACTAAGAACCATCAAAATTTTATATATCTGTCTGTCATTTTGTACCGGCATCATTCGAAGATCTGGTAGATGATCAATACTCGGCTACGTTCCGGTTATCTCCGTTGACCCAGAATTCTGAAATGTTGCACAAGACAGAAGCTAACGGAGGCAGATTTTCGATTTTTTCTGCGGGGGCAAGAGGAGATTTATATTTTTAACTATAAACAAATTAAATATAATTAGGAATCACATGTAAAATGTAGGTACTAGCTAATGTTAACCTCAAAAATAATAGGTATATTTTTTTAGCATAAAAAAAATTATAACAGCAAGTTCTAAAATATATATTGACAAACTTTTAACTGCCAAATAATTATGTTATAGTACTTTGTACAGCTGTCCCGCAATATGATGTAGGTACATTGCTTAAAGTGTATGTGTTTTTGTCGTTCTAAAGAAAAAAAATGTGTTTTAAAGACCACCAACAGCTAAGGTTATTTGGGCCTAGCACCAATTCATATTTTCAATTCATTATTTTTTTTAATAATAAATTGAAAATCCAATTGACACTTTTACCAGCTCTCGGGCTAGAACCCGGGAAATGGGGATTTGTAATAGAGGAACCATAGCAACGCCATGTAAACAACAGCATTGCTAGACTCTCGGCCATTCTCAAGCCCATTTATCGTTCTAAGTCAACAATTCAAGCCAATTGGACGCGGAACCATTCCAACTTAAAAAATACTGACATTTTACATTACAATATAATAAATAAAATAAAATTTTTATTAACGTCTGCGATGACGCGGGTAACGGCTAGTATTAAATATTTATATTATATTTGTTTTTCGTTTCCATAGTTACATATGGTTTCACACGTAAAAATTTACCTAAGCATGCTTGTCAGATAACTCATTTCTTTTTGAGAGGCCAATAATATTATTAGTTCAGAACAAAAGAACAGCTGATTTTTTTATTTTCAAAATATTTACGAAACTAGGTATACAGGGTGTTTCAAAACATGTGTCGGAAAATAAAGGGTGTGACTCCTTGGCTAATTCTAAGAAAAAAAGTTCCAATTAACATAGGTCCGCAAACGCACCGTTTTCGAGATACAGGATGTCAAAAAAATGTTTTTCGAACGGGTACGTCAGTCACCAAGACATAGGTTGACACAGGGGACCTCAAAACGAATGAATATTGTAAAATTTTGAAAACCTAAATTAGTACCATTCCCCACTTGTGGAGTTGGAATGGTAAAACTTTTAATAAACACGTGGACTAAAGTCAATTTAAATTTCACTCAATGTTATTTCTTGGCACTTACAATACCTAGTGGTAATAACTTTCAAGCGATTGACTTTAGACCACATGTTCAGTAAAATATACATTCTTTTGCGGGACACCTGTATAATTAGTGCAATATAGTCATTTTTATGAAAATAAAAAAAAAAATTACTTTGTTAGATAAAATTATTATGAAAATATTAGAAAATGAGATTAATCTAACTTTTTAATTAGAAAAATTGGAAATTTGTTTAGGTGAGCAGTAGGTACTTACAACATTATTGATTTTATGTAATAAAAAAAATATAATATAAGTAACGTAACATGTAATTATTTCAGTGAAAAAGAACAATATTATTATAAACCCTTTCCTGTTTTTGGTGCTTTTAGCAAATTTATTGCTTTAAACCTGTAATAAACAAACCGAATTTTTTTTTTATTTAGCAAACAACAACAACATAACATATGTACTTCAACTCTAGGGCTATTAGCACTACTAAAAAATACGTGAGGTAAGTACATAAATACATAAGGTAAGTACATAAACCGAAATTTTGTTATATTCGATACTGACAGATTTCGGCTATTATTCTTATCAGACCTCAAACGATCATCAGACCTGAGCTCTCAATTTCGTGTTCGCGATCACAACTTTGTGATTCTGGAGAGACCGGCGTCGACACAGACTCCATATCACGGCACTATTGATACTGATGAAATACTATCAAAATAACAATACAATATAATCAGTATATCTTCAATAAAGTAACTCCACCCAAATATACTGATAGAATACTTTCAAGTTGCTGAAAGTATTTCAGTATACTGACATTACATCAACAATTGCTCTCACATGATCATCATTATACTGCCAGTATTCTACAATACTGAGGGTCGCTTAAAACTCGCTTTTTCAGTATGTAGGGATCATGAAACTAAATCTAGAATTCCGAGATTTTTTGCCTTTACAAGACTTTTTTCATTTCTAGGGTCCTCGAAAGTAATAAAAAACACTGGTCGCAGTGCTAAACCCTGCCGACAATATAGTGTATTTGCTAATACAGGCATTGTGCTTTTATTATGCGAGCTTGAGTTTGTTTTTTGACAAAATAAAAAATTTAACCCCTTAATACATCCCTTAAAATAATTAAATTTCAATAATATACATGGATGTTATCAGTACAACATCTACACCAAATTAAATACATCCTTCGGTAAGTAAATTCGAATCCGCAAACTAGTGTTTTCATAAAATTTTTATGTCCGGTCCTGTCTGGCCGATTTTATAAAAATTTTAACAGCACATTTTAATCTTTACGAGAGAGTTAAATTTCAATTTTGAAAAGATTCTGAGAATTTTTTCAATAGTTTTGGGCCCAAAAACTTTTTGAAACCCCGAAAAACTACCCTTAAAAAAGTCCGATTGGGCCCATTTTAAATATGCTTCGTGCGGTGATGGTTTTCAATGTGTTTACCAAATTTCGTTTAAATCGATTAAGTCTGTCGAGAGTTATCGTGCCCACACATATATAATACGTCATATTATAATATTACATAAACATTTTCAAAAATGGTGCCAAATTGTTCGGGAGGTTATGAAACGTCGAAACGCCAATAGTGTATATGCCATATGGAAAATACACTAATAATCTAAAGTTTCGTTTTTTTAATATATTACTCCCTTTTTTTAAAAAAATCCGATATTTGTAAAATTCTAATGTTCTTACTTTTAGATAATTAATTCTCAAATTTCAAACCATGCTTGTCGAGAAAGATATATATTATGCTGAGAAAAATGGAACTTTAACGAGACATTTGTTTAATAAATATAAAATAAAAAAATACAAGACGCGCTGTAGAAATACGGCTGTCTCGTTAAATACGCCTTAGAATTCGATTATTCAGCTTTGATTCTAGTAGTAGGGTAGCTGCTGCGTCTTTGTTTAGAACTTTCCAGATTATGACCTCTTTTAATTTTAATACTTCTATCTCATTCTTGATTGTAAAAACTTTTTTCAAACATAGGCAATCAGTTCGCAAGTTTTTTGGGTTTATTCATACCTGGACAGGAAATCTTTATTTTTAACAGTTCAGAGATAATGGTAGCGAAGTATGGTGCAACTCTTAATAATTAATTATAGTACTTTCTGAATATTTGTAAAGTTAGAGGTATTTCTAGTGGCGGATCACCAACTAAGTTAGGGGCCTCCAAATGGTTAATCTGCTACCTACCAGACATTTCAGAAAATGGAAATATCTGTTCACGAGACGAATCTGTGAAGTTGAAGCATATCCAATTAAATTGTGACACATAGTAGAATATCGTAATTAATCTATCGGATTCTTTGTGGTCAATTTGTAAATGACAATATCTACTTAATAAATTAATAAAACTCTATATTAAAATAAAAAAATGTGTACTAAATAAATACCTAAAGGTATGCAACCTAATTAACGCTGTAGTTCGTAGTCTAATGTCAGGCTTTTAGAGCGCATTGTTGCGCCGGTTTTATTTATTTTTTAGGGTATCTGTACGACTGTACCTCCGTATGTAACCCTATATTATCCTGCCTACGATGTCTGTTTGTCTGTTCGTCCGTCTGTCACAGGGCTCTATCTAACAAACTGTAAAAAGTAGGCTGCTAGTTGAAATTTTCACAGATTGTGTGTTGTTGTGTAAATGATTCTGGAAATACACGTCACCAAGTGCAAATAATAATTAGAATTAAATAATCAATTAGTTTTAATAAATTAATGTTTTTTTTATACTAAAAAGTGAAGTGGCGTCATCTTGCGCGACGATTATAACTTATATTATTTATATATTGGAATCAAACAGTGTGGTTTATGGTCTTCGCGTGTGATGGCGCCACTTTGTCAGTTATAACTGTCACAGTGGCGTCGCCTTGCGCTATGATTGTAAATTATTATGCTATTATTTATACTGAAATCACCATAATAACTGCCAACTGTGAGGTCCGAGCTTACACTGGCTTACACTGTGCTTTTTAACATAGACACAGATTACACTAATTATTAAATTATTGTAACGGTACGGAACCCTCAAGGCGCGAGTTTTACTCGCACTTGACCGGTTTTTTAGTGCTCCAATTACCACACTTTTCTAAGCCCAATACTAATGCATATTATCAATTTATTATATTTATTAACAAAAACTGGAAAAAGAGTGGATATTTTCACGCGTTCACAACAGTTCTTTTATAGATGTGATAGATCTTTTATTACAAATCCTGAAAGATAATACTTTTCGTTGTTGTTGATTAATAATTTAATAATATTATTATTAGATACGTTGCTGTATATGTAATATTATAACATTATTTTATATTTTTTCTTATTTTTTCATAATTGTTTTAAAACCATTAGCTTTATTTTGATGCAAAAATATTTCGAATCAAAAATACGATCAGGGCTGTGAAATTAAGTTTTTGGTATGAAGGAGGGGGCTGAACCCCTTTTAAGTATTGTATTAGGTTATAAACAGCGAATGCCGTTAAAGATGAGTTCTGATTATTATTTTTTGCCATACTCACTACAAAAAGCTACTTTCGATGTATGTATAGTGGCCATTACTGACCCATTTAACAGGCAGGCGTGCCGAAAACGCATAGCCATAGCAATTTCTGTTTATTTGCTCTATACGCCTGCTTACGCTTGCGTGCGCCTGTCATTACTTACTTGCACAAACTTCGTGGCACACTGGAAGGAAAGATGGCGACGCAAATGAACTGTCAGAATTTTTTGAAAATAACGTGAAAAGTAGCTATTTTGTAGTAGGTATGGCAAAAAATATCATATATGTCTCGTACGTAATGGTATTACGGCTCGTGTGACTGCAAAAACTCGCTATCGCTCGTTTTTACATACTGTCATCACTCGCTGTAACATGGCTCATTACGTATATCTAGTCATACAATCTACTATTGGTATAGTTAAGGAAAAAAATCTAATGGCACTATTTAAGTTATAGACGGGGCTCTTTCTAATGACATAAGTTACATAATTAACAAGTTAACAAGTCGTGAGGTGGGTCGTTTATTAGGACTAAAGTGCGACCCTTGAGGTCCACACGACGAACTTCCCAGTTTGATAAATATTTAATAATAATAATTAAATTAGATATTACACAGAAAAGTAATCATTTTAATCATTAAAACCTAATTATTATTTATTTTTAACAATAATTAAAAAAAAAAACGGCTCAACCGATTTTTATAAAATTTATGTCGGATCAAAATGACGTTAACACGCCTCGATTGACACCCTTACGAAGTCGATATAATTTTTTATTCGCGAGATATTGTGTAAAATCTACTTTTTTGGAGTCTATTTAGTTAAGAAAAAAGAACGGCTGAACCGATTTTGAAAAATTTCTTTCAGATCATATTTACGTTAATACGCGTCGATTGGCACCCTAACGTAGCCGATATAATTTTTCATTCTCGAGATTTCGTCTTAGAAAGAAATGGACACATACGTACACACACATACACACAAAAATAGTGTAGTGACTTTGAAACATAAAAATTTGTTGTACATTTTGATTTCGTTTTTCGGACCCATTACAATAACTTCCAATGGGAAGTTAAAAAGGTCGTTTACAGGCTCATTGCAATGTGTAATACATAAACTGTCGTTGACTAAAAAATGTTTTCTATTGTTCAGTCGAAAACAATTCATTCATAATTATTTATAACCATAAGACACGTGTCAGTTTTAAAACAATACAATTAATTTTAACTGGTTTGACGAGAAAATCACAACTGTTACAGTACGTAACAGTGATCTATGAAATCACTAATTGGCTATTTTACATCAACTACTACCTATAGAAAAAATGTAAATAAGTCAACTTTGCTTAACGATGATTCATAACGGCTTGGAATTTGCATGGTTAATGGTATAGCGAAGTCAATTAACGCATATGAATTTATATCTATTTGTTTTTATAAGAGAAAATAAAAATTTAACCCCGATATGACCCCTTATTACATCCCTTATAACAATGAATTTTTCTCAATTTTAATATTTGGCTGGTGTTTTATTTAGTTGTCGAGCTTGTGTAATCTATAATCTCTCTCTTTTTCTTTATAACGTCTGTACCAAATTCCGAAAACTAGTGTTTTTTGGCACATTTCAATCTTTACTAAAGGGTTAAGACTTGATTTTGAAATCATTCCGCAAATTTTTTCGGTGTTTTTGGGACCAAAAAAACTTTAGCCCCGTAGAACATCCCCTAAAAATAACATACATATTATAAAAACATTTTTAAACATCGTACCAAGTCGCGCAAAATGATGTAAATCTCTGGGTTCCGTCATCAGTAATGTACGATATGTGGCATACTATGTATAGGCAATTTAATACACTAAAAAGTAAAAATTTAAACTCCAATAAACTCAAAACTATCGCCTATATAAATTATAATCTACGAATATCTATCAAACTGGGCATTTAATAATTAATTAAACAACGAATCAAATTAAATTTAGGGAAACTGACAAAATCTGGTTTAAATAAAAAAAAAATATTTATAATTTATAAACAATAAACAGGCCAAGGCCTAATTTTACGTAGCATAATGCAAATATTTAAAAGTTAATCAAACTCATCGTGGTATCAACTCGAAGGCGAGGGCAGCCGGCAGCTTGTTTTTTTTTATTGTTTTGTGCTTCGGCATACTTTCAGTTTTGGTTAATAATAAACTGATGTTTAATATTACTTATAGGTTTTAAACAAAAATTCACGCAATGTACGTAGTCAGTCCTGTTTTATTTGCAATCTTGTTTTTTGTTTAAATAGCTATTACAATTAAATATATTATTGTTTTTGAAGGTTATCAAAACGTATTAAACCAATAATATTTGAGTACTAGAACTCTGCCTTGGTTAATAATTACTCAATATGCAATTAAAGACCACTCACATAATAGGTGTTAAAATAAAATGACAAACCAGAAAGGTCAAAACAAGGAAAAATGTGTAAAAATTTCTCAATTAAATTTTGAAAAGTGTTAATAATTATTGTTGAGCTATGAACCTACAGTATATCGATTAAGAAATCAAATTATTAAGTTAGGATGAATCAGATGTAATATTACCTACTTTTTAATGTGACAGATTATTAGCAGTTCACTAATCTATAGTAATAATATATAAAATCCTTTGTATGTATGTATATAGGGTGAGTCTCGGGCGATATCTCATTTATTATGAGCATGAGAAAAAATTTTTTTAAATAAAAGTTGGATTGGAATAAGAGCTTTATACAATTTACAATTATTTTTAGCTATACAGGGCGTACGATCTAGTAATAGTACAACTGACTTGTATTTTTATAAATAGAACACCCTGTATAATATTATAAACATCACCAGCCCGATTTTGCTTCGCGGGGGGATAATAAATCATAAATCGAAATATACGTGGGCGAAGCCACGGGTAGTAGATAGTAGTTAATATAAATAATAAGTTAGGTACCTAAAATTCCGTTGACGATATCAGCTATAAACTTTTAAATTTACATTTCCGTTGACGAAATCAGCTATTAACTTTGAATTTACATGTAAATTCAAAAGTTTATAGCTGATATCATCGACGGAACTTTAGGTAGGTAACTTCAAAATTACCAAAGTGTTTATATACTTATATTATATAAGTATAAACACTTTGGTAATTTTGAAATTTAAAGTTTATTGCAGTCCATGCATTTAAAATGGCTTAATGTTTCTTTCCAAAAAATTTCAAAGCCGCATTCTCATGGCCCGTTATATTGCAGGCACGGGCCGAGGGAAGAAGCTTAGTAATCTGCGCCCGCTATCTAGCTCAAGCACATTCGGGACGCGACGGCGTGCACTGAGAAAACTCTATAAATGCAGGTCTTATATTACTATCAGAGACAGAATTAACTCAGAAAAAAATATTTCTAACGGGTTGAACCGAACGCAATGCCGATTTTCGTACAACTTCACAAGGGGCGGCTGGTACTGAACGGCGGGTACTAATGGTCAAAAAATTTACATTAACATCTTTACAACAAATTTATATAGGAATACATAACGTTTTAAAGGAAAAGAATTAAGCATTAAAAATTATGCAATATTTTTGTCTGCATGAGTCTATTATAACGCGACGACAAGAGGAGGATGAGTAGTACGCGAAAATAGCAATTTGCAACCGGGCGAAGTCGGACTGAGTAGCTATAGTACTTTATAATATACCTAGTTGTTTAAATAAAGTTTCCAACCTTACAAAACATGTACGGCAAGCATGTATATTGTATAATGTAATTAACATAATATGTATTCGTTTTGTTATTTTCTCCCTTAATATAAAATTTTTTCTTTTATAAATATTGTAATTACAATAGACGTGATTTTTTTTTTAAAAATAAAAATATTTTTTGTTATATTAATTATTAAAACGCATTGTTTAATTTTTGTGACATTTAAAATTTAATAGTATGCGTAATCAGCTAACCTTGAGTATCAGTTTTTTATATATATTTTTTTAATAATATTAGGCCGGTAGTACAGTACCTATCAAAGATATTTCATAAAAAAAATTATAATATACCTACTGGTCATGATTTACACCAGGAGGCGAATTCGTGCTCAGGATTGAATAATAAGCAAAAAATGTAAAATGACTTTTCTGATCGGCCTTTGTTTTGGAGATATCGAGGTTTTCTGAATTTATTAATTCTTTTCCATAAAATTAGTGTAAACCATGGACATTTCTAGGAAACAAAAGACTCATTTACTAATTATTGTTGACACTTGCCTTGTATGTTCTGCGTGTTGCTCTTAATTCTTTGTGTTAAAAATATAAAAATGTTGCCAAAAAAGTTTTTTTTTGCCATACCCACTACAAAATAGTTACTTTCGATGTATGTATAGCGGCCTTTAATGAGTCATTTAACAGTGCAGAAAATAACGGTTGCCATAGTAACTTCTGTTTATTCGCTTTATACGTCTGCGTACGCTTGTCATTACTTACTTGCACGAACTTCGCGGCACACTGTGGAAGGAAAGATGGAGACGCAAATCGTCAAATGAACTCTCAGAATTTTTTGAAAATGACGTGAAAAGTAGATATTTTGTAGTGGGTATGGCAAAAGATACCATATATTATGTCTCGTTATACGTTATGGTATTACGGCTCGTGTGAGTGTAAAAACTCGCTATCGCTCGTTTATACATACTGTCATCACTCGCCGTAATATGCCCCATTACGTATCTAGACATACAATCTACTATTATAATTCAGTGGTTTGTATTCCGGATGGTGGTGGATTTTTCGAACATGTCTTATAAGTTAAAGTATGTTTTTTTTCTGTGCAACCGTTACAAAGATTAAATAAAATATTCATAATTATGTAAAATTTGAACTTACGTTTTTCAAAAGTTTGAACCTTAATATCTTCAAAACAAAGGCTGATCGAAAAAAGTCATTTCAGACTTTTTGCTTAAAAAATTCAACCCCGAACATGAATTTTTATCATTATTATCACACAAAAACTCTCCAACGGTGAGTCCTGGCGTTTATAAAATTTAGACAGTTTGTTATGCTTGGCAAATCCGAATGAAGGTGGCTATTTTCAGCTCACTTTCCTTTACTATTTATATTAGAGTAAGTTAGTCAGAGTAACTAATGCTATATAATATTATACTCCGGACGACGCCGGGTCGGACAAGTAGTTCTTTTATAAAAGGAAACTTCGTATTGTTTCAAATATTTGATATCTTTATAAAAGATCGGTGATATTATTGTAATATCCAGATAATATTTTTTAAAAGCTCTTTTATTTCATAGTACGTATTATTTTGTTCAAAACAAAACTTATAATTAAAAAATGTTTTTTCCAGTAAATATTTACAAAACTACACTCAGTTTGGCGTTAGTAATAGTTGACAAATAGTAAAAAAACAAACTTTTTATAGAGCAATAGCATCGCATTAGATACTTCCCATCAAGTAAACAATCGCTCGTAACTGAAAATTTTCCCAACAAAACAACTCTTATTTTATTTATTATTATTCAAATAAAAAGTATGGGCATTTTATTTGTTTATTGATCTACTAAAGATCACATATCTTGTTTAGGCAGATAAAATATAATAATTTTCTGGGCAATTATTTTCTCAGATTTTCTTATAAGATTTTGCTCACATTTAATTGTATCACCTAGAATTAATTAATGTTATGTTAATACGTGAATTTATGATAGTAAAAATTCCTGAGCCAGCAAAACTTTCAACAACAAAAAAACAGACATACAAAAATTACGAAAAAAGCTTATTCGGCTAGGTAGACTTGTGATAAACTGTACATCGCCGAACTTCGTTAAAAACTTACGATTTTATTTATTTATGTTGATTATGTATTTTAAGTTTTTCATACTGAAATGTGAAGTCAAACATTTCTCTGAACTAATTAACTTTGAAGCAGCAGTACTCCAGAAAATCTCAATTGAATATAAATTATAAAGCATCTCAGAGTTCAGTGATATCAGATCTGGAGGGGATTACCCCTAATTCCCCTACACTGACTTAATATATTATGCTCTCAGATGACAAGATGCCGATCCTACTCAGCTGAGAAACAGCTGATCTGAGATTTACGCTAAAGAACGATGTCAGGTATTGTCTTTGATATTACAGTACGTATTTTACGCAAACCCCACCTTGACTATTTTTGTGTATTTACTATACTTTATTCGTATATAGAAATACCTATATACTTTATTATTAATATATTCCTTCGACTTGGTTGTCCACTTTGGTCCGAGTAGTCAGTGTTTTGTTTCTTTAACGAACAGTGCTTACTCGATAAATGAATATGTATTGTTTTGTAAATAACGATACGATATAAAAAATAACATAGTCGTATGAATATTAATAAATAACTTAAATTCCAGTTGCATATTATAGTTTACCTAATCACGTCAATAACTGCCAACGAATTTCAGTTGGTTTCTAGGAAGGAAAGAGGAAACATACATATCCTAAACGTTCTTGTTCTACTGTGATTTTGATAAGTTCAAGCTGAATTCATTATAATGGCGCAAGTTATCACCGAAATTTACAATATTTATAAATATTTAAACGATGATCTTGCCGGTAAGTTTTAAATTTAAATATTTTAGATGATTTTTTCGGGTGTTTTTTTCGAGTCAACAAGGGATACAGCACGGGTGATTCGCCAACTCTCGGCAGTTTAGGCTCACTTTGTACATTTCTCTACAAATTAAAATAGTTACTTATAATGCAGAATTTTTTAACGCTGCGTTGTGAATTTTTCGCGCGCTTTTGCAATACTTTTTTTTAGATGTAATTTTGTTCGAAATTTTATAAACTTTCAGATTGACAATGACTTTTTTGTTCTGAAACTATTTTTGAGTTAGGTATGTATTTTCATTTTTTTTTATACGTGCACCCCCTCAAAAATTTTGTTAAGAATAGTAACCCCTTTCCCAAATTATGAATTCACTATAATTAGTGAATTACTATAACAAATTGTTGTCGCAACGTTACACAGGGAAATTTTTATACACACGCCACTGTCGCGGTCGGGATTTAAATCCGAATCTCCCACAGCATGTCGGAAATTTCTAATAACGATCCTGAAGTATTGATATAAGTTTAATTGAAGATATACCAGGACTAATTGGACAAGAGTTTGGATTTAATATAAAGACAATACTGAACATCTCTGAATAGAAAGAAATTTGTTGTACTTTAAAGTCAGATTTCGACAAAATGGAACAAAATTACAAAAGACGGATGATCCGGTTACGTTAAAATCTCGTTCAGTGTAAAAAGTACACCTCTCGTGACGGGAATTTTTTTCGTCCCGATAAAATTTCGTGTTCGAGCCCTTAGGCGGTTCGTATTTTTTTACAATCCGAAGTTGTTTTGGAAAGGTTAATAAGTTTATAATATTTATAGGTAATATAAATATTTATCGTTTCAATTGTTATATTATTGTCTTATTATAAATATTAATGTTATTAATTATTAAATCACACGGGTGCATAAAATTAAACGGAATTTTATGCAGTCTGCAACAATTGTATTTTATAAAGATTTTGGAAATTTATTTATTTACATCAGCCTTAAATAATAAAAATATAGAAGTAGGTAGCAATTAAAAAAAAAAACTCGGGTCGCAGTGCCAAACCCTGCCGACAATATAGTGTATTTGCTAATACAGGCATTGTGGCATTATTATGTGAACTTAAGTTTGTTTTTTGACAAAATAAAAAATTTAACCCCTTAATACATCCCTTAAAATAATTAAATTTTTCTAAATTTCAATATTAGACATGGATTTTATTAGTACACCCAATTAAATACACCCTTCCATAAGTAAATCCGTATCAACAAACTAGTGTTTTCATAAAATTTGAAAGTCCGGTCCTATCGGGCCGATTTTATTAAAATTTTAGCAGCACATTTTAATCTTTACTAAAGAGTTAAATTTCAATTTTGAAACGATTCTGACAAATTTTTCGCTATTTTAGGGCCCAAAAACTTTTTGGAACCCCTAAATACAACCCTGAAAATGGTCCGATCGGGCCCATTTTAAATAGGCTTCGTGCGGTGATGGGTTCCAATGTGTGTACCAAATTTCGTTTAAATCGATTAAGTCTGTCGAGAGTTATCGTGTACACACATATATAAATATATATATATATATATATATATATATATATATATATATATATATATATATATATATATATATATATATATATATATATATATATATATATATATATATATATATATACATACATATATACATAAACATTTTCAAAAATGGTGGCAAACTGTTCAGGGGGGTATGAAACGTCGAGAAATTTTGGTCCGACCCCTAGGTCCCGCCATCCGACCGACGCCAATAGTGTATGTGCCATATGGCAAATACACTAATAATTTTAAAAAAAGAGTGCGTGTACAATCTTTACGCGCGATTGAAGTAAAACTCTTTTTTTTCACTCGGGCGATGTCGGACCGGCCAATAATTAAAATTCATAAATCTTAGCGGGAGTGTGCACAATAACTCACCACAGTTTCATTGCAATCGGATAAGTAGTTTCTGAGATTACTTTTTTCACTCGGGCGAAGCCGGATCGGCCAATAATTATAATTCAGAAACCTTCGCGGTCGTGTGTATAACTCACCAAAGTTTCCTGGCAATCGGATGAGTATAGTTTCTGAGATCACTTTTTTCACTCGGACGAAGCTGGACCAGCCAATTATTATAATTCAGAAACCTTTGCGGGCGTGCGCACAACTCACCACAGTTTCATCGCAATCGGATTAGTAGTTTCTGAGATCACTTTTTTCACTCGGGCGAAGCCGGACCGACCAATTATTATAATTCAGAAACCTTTTAATAAATAATATTATTATTGGTTTGTTTCTATACTCTTTTTGGGTTGACATCTAGTTTTTTTTTTTAAAGAACGAAAGTTAGTCCATTTTTGCACTGAGAATTTTCATTCAGTTACCGCTTAATGAAGTTTTAAGATGTTTTTTTTTCAAAGTCGCCCCTAAAGAAGTTTTACTTCAAAAATTAAACTGACTTTAAAAAAGACATCAACAAATGATCGACAACTGACGCCCTTAGCGTTTTATTTATTTATTATCGTTGGCGTTAAAATTAAAAATATGTACTTTTAACAAATGGGGGCTCCTAAGAGTGACGGCCTTAGAATTCCCAGCCCAATCACCCTGTGCTTATTACGTATTTCGGATTTTACAATGCGTTGTTAGAATATCTGGAATGAGAATTTGATTGTGAGCAATTATTATTAACAATAGTCCATCTCACAGTTAAGGTCATTGACAATCTAGATATTGAATGAATTAATTGTGAATTATAGACGCTCGACAACAGAGGTCATTAGCGTCAATCTAGATATTATATTAAATATTATTATGGTACCCCATCCGGCTGATTGGGCGACCAGCTTGGTTGCGCTGCTAGTATCGACACGCCATCTCTTTAAAAAAATAGATTTGTTTGCAAATTAACTAATGTTAACGAAAAATTTGATCGAAAAAAAATTGAAATATCAAAAAATGGGCGTAAAAATATTAATTTTCGCGAATTTCAACATAATGTATAAATAATACCAAAGTTTGCAGCAAAATTGATTTTTTTAAATTGCGTCCTGTCGTATCTCTTTTCGTAGCTTTGTTGGCAGCCTATAGAGAAACCACGCTAGCGCAACCAGTTGCGTTGTCATGGCAGCCTGGTGAAACAGGGCCCTGAACCTAGATTTTTTGGCAATGCATTTAGCAACCCAGCATACAGTTCTATTTTTTAAATTTATTTGCTTTTGGTTTCGCTAAAATTGTTCAAAACCAGTATTTGTTTATAGCGCTTTTATATTAAGTATGAAGATTATAGGTAGGTAAGTACTCTTATAGATTACTACCTATAGACAACTGAGGTCAGTTGCGTCTATTTAATCTTATCTAAAAATAGATGAAAAGCAGAAGCGATTTTATATTACTGTTTATATTATAAGAACAATTTTCTGTCTGAAGTTCAGTTTAAATTTTACGTTTAAAAAATCTATATTTGAAGGAAATGTAAAAATTAGATAAATTACATTTTGGCTTGTGAGTACTACTGAACTATCTGATAATTGTCTAGTTCATAAATTACTGTTTATAATTAAAATTAAAAACATTGCTAAATAATTAATATTTGCACTTTAAATAAACATATATAAAAATATTTTGTATATTTCGATATACTCTGTTAGAAAAATAAATATTTTAATTAGTAAAATATAACAATTATGTAAATAGGCCTTTCAAAAGTTATTTTTCCTCATTCCTAGAAACTTACGTCTTAGTAGGTAATATTTTAAAACTGTGTGACGTAACTACTCGTAGGTATCCCGCCGCTCCCAACATTGCGGTGGGGGCTCCTCAGGTTTAAAGGCCTTTGCGAAGTTAAAAATCCATCATAATTAAAAAAATCTGGAAAATGATGTGCTATAATTTCTGCATTATCTACAATGAGATTTGTTTTCAAAAACATCAGGTTTGCAGCGAGTTGTAAATTTTGAGGGAAGAAAAAAGCAAATCGAATTAATTGACTAAAATATTTAAATAATTGTAAACGCATTATCCATAAGGGTTTATTTCAAAGAAAGAAAATAGATGTCGTTTTTTATTTATTTGAGTTTGAATTTAGATATATTTTTTGTTTTAGATCCAAGAACGAAAGATTGGTTTACGATGACCACACCTCTATGGCCGTTGACAATTATATTCTGTTATTTATATTTTGTAACAAAATTGGGTCCAAAATGGATGGAGAATAGAAAACCGCTTCAAATAGATAATATTGTTATGGTATACAACGCCTTGCAAGTTGTGTTTTGCGCTTACATAGTCTATGTGGTGGGTATTAATTTGGTGTCATTTTCAAAATATAACATCAAGATTAAAATGTCATTGTGAAGCTATTAAATCGTTGATAATTTATCGAAAATTGTCGTAAGGAACAGAGTTTGGAAAATGGCTACAGATAAAATAATAAAATGCCGACAAAAATAAAAAATTTTAAAAGTTGCAATTTCTATATAGGTTGGACATGTAGGTATAGATACAGTGAAATACAGAAAAAAATTCTGCGCACAAAAGTCCTCAGACATTTTTTGATCCGATGTAATGCGCCTTAATTCGAATTTATAATAAAATGCCAAATCATTTAAAAGATGAACCAAATAAAAATAAATTTAAAAATAACTTAAAAACATTCCTGTTGAGACTTTGTAGCTATTCTTTAAAAGAACCTACATGACGTTATTTATACTTCGTGGTACATCAAATGAAGATTTTTTTATTATTATATTATTATTATTATTATCACCAAGAACTGGGTGAGTAGGCGTGGTTTATTAATATTATTTTGAATTCCATGATACTAGGGTAGTTGCAATTGTATTACGTAGCATGAAAACATACGTTAATTTGAACACAACTCTAAAATTTGAGAAACATTGAATGTTTCATTAAAATGCAATAATTTATTGAAATACGAATAAATTTCTAAAGAAATCATGTGATCAAAAACAGTGTCTGACGTCAGTCTTGTACTGAGTGCCCGTTTTCATAGTTACCTAGCTTACTAAATTTACAAAACAGTATTAATTTTCGTTTATAGTTTGCTGTGGTTTTAGATAGTATTAGTAGATACTAGATAATATAAACGCACGCCCATACAATTACTACGTCACGGCTTGATACGAGCAAAAAAGCTTTTTAACGGGCGTGGTTTACATAAATATTTCAAAAATTATTTTTGAGCTTATTTGAAATTAGAAAGAAGTGATTTAGGTGACATTTTGTTCAGAATTTAATGCTCTATTAATATAACACAAAAAAATTACCATGTAAATACCTTATTAATTAAAGTAACGGTACATCGGATCAAAAAATGTCTAATGACTTTTTTGCTCAGAACTTTTTTTCAGTATTTCACTGCACTGTCCGTAGGCGATTGATCTGAGACACCCTATAGATTCATCAGTAAACTTGATACGATATCGACTCAAATTAACGTTTTGGTCAAACTTAAATTTTAGTATTACCTATCGTAAATCTTTCTGTGAAACAAGAATATAATATAGCAATAATATTTTAATTACAATCGACTCTTGTTAATTCAAACCTGCGATAATTCGGATGAGTCAACTTGGCCCCCCACCTCATTTTTTTTCAGTTTTTTTTTGACAAATCAATTGTGCTCGAATTGTGCTCAATTGTGCTGCTAATATTTTCAATTGTGCTCAATTGCAAATTGCTTAAAAATTGAAAACAAATCCGGGGGCCAAGTTGACGCTCAGCCCCCGGAAATTTTGGAATTTCGATGTTTTTTTTAGCTCATTCAATTGTGCTCGCAGTGTGCTGAATTGTGCTGCAAAGATTTTCAATTCAGCTCATCTGCAAAGTACCTTAAAATCGAAAACAAATCCGGGGGCCAAGTTGACGCTCAGCCCCCGGAAATTTTGGATTTTTGATGTTTTTTTTAGCTCATTCAATAGTGCTCGAATTGTGCTCAATTGTGCTGCAAAGATTTTCAATTCAGCTCATCTGCAAAGTACTTTAAAATCAAAAACAAATCCGGGGGCCAGGTTGACGCTCAGCCCCCGAAAATTTTTGATTTTTGATGTTTTTTTTAGCTCCTTCAATAGTGCTCGAATTGTGCTCAATTGTGCTGCAAAGATTTTCAATGCAGCTCATTTGCAAAGTACTTTAAAATTGAAAACAAATCCGGGGGCCAAGTTGACGCTCAGCCCCCGGAAATTTTGGATTTTTGATGTTTTTTTTAGCTCATTCAATAGTGCTCGAATTGTGTTCAATTGTGCTGTAAAGATTTTCAATTCAGCTCATCTCCAAAGTACTTTAAAATCAAAAACAAATCCGGGGCCAGTTAAAGCTAAGCCCCCGGAAATTTTGGATTTTTGATGTTTTTTTTAGCTTATTCAATAGTGCTCGAATTGTGTTCAATTGTGCTGTAAAGATTTTCAATTCAGCTCATCTGCAAAGTACTTCAAAATCAAAAACAAATCCGGGGCATGTTAAAGTCAGCCCCCGGAAATTTTGGATTTTTGATGTTTTTTTTAGCTCATTCAATAGTGCTCGAATTGTGTTCAATTGTGCTGTAAAGATTTTCAATTAGGCTCATCTGCAAAGTACTTCAAAATCGAAAACAAATCCGGGGGCCAAGTTGACGCTCAGCCCCCGGAAATTTTGGATTTTTGATGTTTTTTTTAGCTCATTCAATAGTGCTCGAATTGTGCTCAATTGTGCTGCAAAGATTTTCAATTCAGCTCATCTGCAAAGTACTTTAAAATCAAAAACAAATCCGGGGGCCAGGTTGACGCTCAGCCCCCGGAAATTTTTGATTTTTGATGTTTTTTTTAGCTCCTTCAATAGTGCTCGAATTGTGCTCAATTGTGCTGCAAAGATTTTCAATGCAGCTCATTTGCAAAGTACTTTAAAATTGAAAACAAATCCGGGGGCCAAGTTGACGCTCAGCCCCCGGAAATTTTGGATTTTTGATGTTTTTTTTAGCTCATTCAATAGTGCTCGAATTGTGTTCAATTGTGCTGTAAAGATTTTCAATTCAGCTCATCTCCAAAGTACTTTAAAATCAAAAACAAATCCGGGGCCAGTTAAAGCTAAGCCCCCGGAAATTTTGGATTTTTGATGTTTTTTTTAGCTTATTCAATAGTGCTCGAATTGTGTTCAATTGTGCTGTAAAGATTTTCAATTCAGCTCATCTGCAAAGTACTTCAAAATCAAAAACAAATCCGGGGCATGTTAAAGTCAGCCCCCGGAAATTTTGGATTTTTGATGTTTTTTTTAGCTCATTCAATAGTGCTCGAATTGTGTTCAATTGTGCTGTAAAGATTTTCAATTAGGCTCATCTGCAAAGTACTTCAAAATCGAAAACAAATCCGGGGGCCAAGTTGACGCTCAGCCCCCGGAAATTTTGGATTTTTGATGTTTTTTTTAGCTCATTCAATAGTGCTCGAATTGTGCTCAATTGTGCTGCAAAGATTTTCAATTCAGCTCATCTGCAAAGTACTTTAAAATCAAAAACAAATCCGGGGGCCAGGTTGACGCTCAGCCCCCGGAAATTTTTGATTTTTGATGTTTTTTTTAGCTCCTTCAATAGTGCTCGAATTGTGCTCAATTGTGCTGCAAAGATTTTCAATGCAGCTCATTTGCAAAGTACTTTAAAATTGAAAACAAATCCGGGGGCCAAATTGACGCTCAGCCCCCGGAAATTTTGGATTTTTGATGTTTTTTTTAGCTCATTCAATAGTGCTCGAATTGTGTTCAATTGTGCTGTAAAGATTTTCAATTCAGCTCATCTCCAAAGTACTTTAAAATCAAAAACAAATCCGGGGCCAGTTAAAGCTAAGCCCCCGGAAATTTTGGATTTTTGATGTTTTTTTTAGCTTATTCAATAGTGCTCGAATTGTGTTCAATTGTGCTGTAAAGATTTTCAATTCAGCTCATCTGCAAAGTACTTCAAAATCAAAAACAAATCCGGGGCATGTTAAAGTCAGCCCCCGGAAATTTTGGATTTTTGATGTTTTTTTTAGCTCATTCAATAGTGCTCGAATTGTGTTCAATTGTGCTGTAAAGATTTTCAATTAGGCTCATCTGCAAAGTACTTCAAAATCGAAAACAAATCCGGGGGCCATGTTGACGCTCAGCCCCCGGAAATTTTGGATTTTTGATGTTTTTTTTAGCTCATTCAATAGTGCTCGAATTGTGTTCAATTGTGCTGTAAAGATTTTCAATTCAGCTCATCTGCAAAGTACTTCAAAATCAAAAACAAATCCGGGGGCCAAGTTGACGCTCAGCCCCCGGAAATTTTGGATTTTTGATGTTTTTTTTAGCTCATTCAATAGTGCTCGAATTGTGCTCAATTGTGCTGCAAAGATTTTCAATGCAGCTCATTTGCAAAGTACTTTAAAATTGAAAACAAATCCGGGGGCCAAGTTGACGCTCAGCGCCCGGAAATTTTGGATTTTTGATGTTTTTTTTAGCTCATTCAATAGTGCTCGAATTGTGTTCAATTGTGCTGTAAAGATTTTCAATTCAGCTCATCTCCAAAGTACTTTAAAATCAAAAACAAATCCGGGGCCAGTTAAAGCTAAGCCCCCGGAAATTTTGGATTTTTGATGTTTTTTTTAGCTTATTCAATAGTGCTCGAATTGTGTTCAATTGTGCTGTAAAGATTTTCAATTCAGCTCATCTGCAAAGTACTTCAAAATCAAAAACAAATCCGGGGCATGTTAAAGTCAGCCCCCGGAAATTTTGGATTTTTGATGTTTTTTTTAGCTCATTCAATAGTGCTCGAATTGTGCTCAATTGTGCTGCAAAGATTTTCAATTCAGCTCATCTGCAAAGTACTTTAAAATCAAAAACAAATCCGGGGCCAGTTTAAATAATGTGTTGAAAAAAAAAATGATTCACTAAAATATTTAAATGCTTAGGAAATTTGGCAAATATTCCAGGTAAAAGCAGCTTCTAAGTCATTTTACGGGCTTTTGTTTTAAACCGAAAACATAAAGTTGTTCACAATAATTCACACATGCGTATGAAGGGTTGCCGATTTTAAACCAACGTATTTCCAACGGTTACTCTAAATACAAACTAACATATACAGTGTGTCCCAGAATAGATGTAACAAGAACAAAAAAAGATTCGAATATTGTAGTAGCATTAATTAGGGATATAAACTAAGATATACCAAAAATGAGTTAATTCGGTCTTCTACTAGGTGTTTTATCAGCAAAGTGGTAAAAATGACAACGAAAAAGTAGTTTTATTTTTCAAAAAATCAACTAATAAAAGTAGTTTAGAATGCAATTTTATAACCCCATACCAAATTTCAGAAATATATTTTTAAAAAATCATGAATTTTCTGTATTGGTAACGATTTCTTTTATTATTGCTGAAATTTGAAATGGAGTTATAAAATTGCATTTTAAACAACTTTTTTTAAATCATATTTTCAAATTTTAATAAATAAATATAAAAAAAATCGTTTGTTTTGTAACGTTGTAAAAATGACCGAGAGAAGTATACCCTTTTCTTGGTCATTTTTACAACGTTACAAAACAAACGATTTTTTTAAATATTTCTGAAATTTGGTATGGGTTTATAAAATAGCATTCTAAACAACTTTTGTCTGTGACATTTTCATATTTCGAAAAATATATTCTGTCATTTTAGAGCCCCGTACCTCCGTATGGAACACTTTTACTCTGTTTACGATATCTGTACGTCCGTCCGTGTTTCCGTCCGTCTGTCACAGGGCTCTATCCCACAAACAGTACGAGGTAGCTAGTTGAAATTTTCACAGATTGTTGTTATGGCATAAATCTTGACAAATAATAATTACAATTATTATTTGCTAATCAAATTTAATTAAAGTATATTTATATACTTTAATTAAATTTGATACGGAAAAAAATTGAAACACTAAAAAGAACAGAATAAAATATAAGTAAAAAAAACTTTTTAAAAACAAATCAAAAAATTTTTTACCCCCACTCAACTCGTTAATTCTATTTTTGTATGGAACGATCGATGCGCGAATCTACTCGCACTAGGCCAACTTTTACAACTTTGCTTATAAAACACCCTGTAGAAATTCTAAATTTGTTTGTTCATTACACCTTTCGTTACATCTTATCCTAGGACACACTGTATATAGAGTAGTATTTGTTTAAAAAATCTTCATTTTCGGGTTGGACGAGTCTACGTTTTCAAACAACGGGTGGTCCTGTAAATTGGCATTTTAAAAAATATACATTATTTTATTATTAGAATTTATAGAAAAATACAAAATTCTTTTTTTCATTCCTGCATACAAAAAAATCACCATATTTTGTTATTCTAAACTCTTACTCATCCAGACGCCAACTATCAATTATTCAATAAAAAAAAATTAAAAAAACATGAAAAATTCCAAAATTTTAGGGGACTGAGCGTAAACCTGGCCCCCGTGTTTGTTTTTGATTTTAAAGTACTTTGCAGATGAGTTAAATTGAAAATCTTTGCAGCACAATTGAGCACAATTCGAGCACTATTGAATGAGCTAAAAAAAACATCAAAAATCCAAAATTTCCGGGGGCTGAGCGTCAACTTGGCCCCCGGATTTGTTTTTGATTTTGAAGTACTTTGCAGATGAGCTGAATTGAAAATCTTTACAGCACAATTGAACACAATTCGAGCACTATTGAATGAGCTAAAAAAAACATCAAAAATCCAAAATTTCCGGGGGCTGAGTTTTAACATGCCCCGGATTTCTTTTCGATTTTAAAGTACTTTGCAGATGAGCTGAATTGAAAATCTTTGCAGCACAATTGAGCACAATTCGAGCACTATTGAATGAGCTAAAAAAAACATCAAAAATCCAAAATTTCCGGGGGCTGAGCGTCAACTTGGCCCCCGGATTTGTTTTTGATTTTGAAGTACTTTGCAGATGAGCTGAATTGAAAATCTTTACAGCACAATTGAACACAATTCGAGCACTATTGAATGAGCTAAAAAAAACATCAAAAATCAAAAATTTCCGGGGGCTGAGCGTCAACCTGGCCCCCGGATTTGTTTTTGATTTTAAAGTACTTTGCAGATGAGCTGAATTGAAAATCTTTGCAGCACAATTGAGCACAATTCGAGCACTATTGAATGAGCTAAAAAAAACATCAAAAATCCAAAATTTCCGGGGGCTGAGCGTCAACTTGGCCCCCGGATTTGTTTTTGATTTTGAAGTACTTTGCAGATGAGCCTAATTGAAAATCTTTACAGCACAATTGAACACAATTCGAGCACTATTGAATGAGCTAAAAAAATCATCAAACATCCAAAATTTCCGGGGGCTGACTTTAACATGCCCCGGATTTGTTTTTGATTTTGAAGTACTTTGCAGATGAGCTGAATTGAAAATCTTTACAGCACAATTGAACACAATTCGAGCACTATTGAATAAGCTAATAAAAACATCAAAAATCCAAAATTTCCGGGGGCTTAGCTTTAACTGGCCCCGGATTTGTTTTTGATTTTAAAGTACTTTGGAGATGAGCTGAATTGAAAATCTTTACAGCACAATTGAACACAATTCGAGCACTATTGAATGAGCTAAAAAAAACATCAAAAATCCAAAATTTCCGGGGGCTGAGCGTCAACTTGGCCCCCGGATTTGTTTTCAATTTTAAAGTACTTTGCAAATGAGCTGCATTGAAAATCTTTGCAGCACAATTGAGCACAATTCGAGCACTATTGAAGGAGCTAAAAAAAACATCAAAAATCAAAAATTTCCGGGGGCTGAGCGTCAACCTGGCCCCCGGATTTGTTTTTGATTTTAAAGTACTTTGCAGATGAGCTGAATTGAAAATCTTTGCAGCACAATTGAGCACAATTCGAGCACTATTGAATGAGCTAAAAAAAACATCAAAAATCCAAAATTTCCGGGGGCTGAGCGTCAACTTGGCCCCCGGATTTGTTTTCGATTTTAAGGTACTTTGCAGATGAGCTGAATTGAAAATCTTTGCAGCACAATTCAGCACACTGCGAGCACAATTGAATGAGCTAAAAAAAACATCGAAATTCCAAAATTTCCGGGGGCTGAGCGTAAACCTGGCCCCCGCGTTTGTTTTTGATTTTAAAGTACTTTGCAGATGAGTTAAATTGAAAATCTTTGCAGCACAATTGAGCACAATTCGAGCACTATTGAATGAGCTAAAAAAAACATCAAAAATCCAAAATTTCCGGGGGCTGAGCGTCAACTTGGCCCCCGGATTTGTTTTTGATTTTGAAGTACTTTGCAGATGAGCTGAATTGAAAATCTTTACAGCACAATTGAACACAATTCGAGCACTATTGAATGAGCTAAAAAAAACATCAAAAATCCAAAATTTCCGGGGGCTGAGTTTTAACATGCCCCGGATTTCTTTTCGATTTTAAAGTACTTTGCAGATGAGCTGAATTGAAAATCTTTGCAGCACAATTGAGCACAATTCGAGCACTATTGAATGAGCTAAAAAAAACATCAAAAATCCAAAATTTCCGGGGGCTGAGCGTCAACTTGGCCCCCGGATTTGTTTTTGATTTTGAAGTACTTTGCAGATGAGCTGAATTGAAAATCTTTACAGCACAATTGAACACAATTCGAGCACTATTGAATGAGCTAAAAAAAACATCAAAAATCAAAAATTTCCGGGGGCTGAGCGTCAACCTGGCCCCCGGATTTGTTTTTGATTTTAAAGTACTTTGCAGATGAGCTGAATTGAAAATCTTTGCAGCACAATTGAGCACAATTCGAGCACTATTGAATGAGCTAAAAAAAACATCAAAAATCCAAAATTTCCGGGGGCTGAGCGTCAACTTGGCCCTCGGATTTGTTTTTGATTTTGAAGTACTTTGCAGATGAGCCTAATTGAAAATCTTTACAGCACAATTGAACACAATTCGAGCACTATTGAATGAGCTAAAAAAATCATCAAACATCCAAAATTTCCGGGGGCTGACTTTAACATGCCCCGGATTTGTTTTTGATTTTGAAGTACTTTGCAGATGAGCTGAATTGAAAATCTTTACAGCACAATTGAACACAATTCGAGCACTATTGAATAAGCTAATAAAAACATCAAAAATCCAAAATTTCCGGGGGCTTAGCTTTAACTGGCCCCGGATTTGTTTTTGATTTTAAAGTACTTTGGAGATGAGCTGAATTGAAAATCTTTACAGCACAATTGAACACAATTCGAGCACTATTGAATGAGCTAAAAAAAACATCAAAAATCCAAAATTTCCGGGGGCTGAGCGTCAACTTGGCCCCCGGATTTGTTTTCAATTTTAAAGTACTTTGCAAATGAGCTGCATTGAAAATCTTTGCAGCACAATTGAGCACAATTCGAGCACTATTGAAGGAGCTAAAAAAAACATCAAAAATCAAAAATTTCCGGGGGCTGAGCGTCAACCTGGCCCCCGGATTTGTTTTTGATTTTAAAGTACTTTGCAGATGAGCTGAATTGAAAATCTTTGCAGCACAATTGAGCACAATTCGAGCACTATTGAATGAGCTAAAAAAAACATCAAAAATCCAAAATTTCCGGGGGCTGAGCGTCAACTTGGCCCCCGGATTTGTTTTCGATTTTAAGGTACTTTGCAGATGAGCTGAATTGAAAATCTTTGCAGCACAATTCAGCACACTGCGAGCACAATTGAATGAGCTAAAAAAAACATCGAAATTCCAAAATTTCCGGGGGCTGAGCGTCAACTTGGCCCCCGGATTTGTTTTCAATTTTTAAGCAATTTGCAATTGAGCACAATTGAAAATATTAGCAGCACAATTGAGCACAATTCGAGCACAATTGATTTGTCAAAAAAAAACTGAAAAAAAATGAGGTGGGGGGCCAAGTTGACTCATCCCGATAATTCGAACCTCTCTATAATTCAAAGTTATCACGAGTTCCCTACAAAATCTCTTTATATTTCGAACTAAATCAATACATTTTTATGCACTTGGTAATTCGTACGAAAAAATCATTGCTATATAACAAAACGACGCGTTAATTCGAACTTATCGGCGTCCAACACTCGACAATTCAAAGTTGCAGAGAGAAAGAGGCGGAAAGATTGTAAGTACATACATACATTTTGCGACAAGTTCAAACTTGTATCAACGTTTGTTTGTTGAGCCTTTGTTTCGAACCATTTGATATTTCAAACACTCGATAATTCGTAATATTTTAAGAGTCCCTCGAGTTTCGAATTAACGAGAGTCGACTGTATTAGTTTTAATGTAAAGGTTACATTTTCTTACACGGTTTATTTCTAATTTTATATAATGTATACTGATGGTGAAAATATTATTTTTAACTTGGGATTCTATTAAGCTAAAATCATACACTCAAAAACCTCACGCGCACTTGACTTTTCCAGTATTGATTCAATCATTTCGCCATTTATTAAACAAGTTGCCATCAAGGTTATAATTTAAAGAAAGGAGGTTATTTAATTAAGGATTGTTTATATCGGTTGTTTTGAAAACAAAGGTCATTAACGCAAACTCTAATATTTATCTATTTTCTATTTAAATGTAAACAAAAGATATATTTTCCTTATTTCTATTAGTTCATGAAAATTTGCAAAAATTATCATAAAAGGTAAATAAAATATGAATTAAAATTAGACGAGACTAGAGTGTGGATTCATTAGTACAAAAAAAAAGAAGAAAACAAAATGACAGTTGAAATACCTGAAAAATCAATATCAATATTCAATACATATTATGAAACAAAGTCCCCCTTCCGCGTATGTCTGTCTGGGTCTGATTTTCTCCGTAACTACTGAATTTCTAATTAGGTAGATAGTTTGATTCACAAGGAAGGTTTAGATGTATAATTGAAACCGGCCGGCCCGGCTTCGCTCGGGTAAATATCGATGGTAATCTCAGAAGAACGATATCTCTGTAACTATACTGAACGGATTTTGTTTCAGTTTTCACGACTAGATAGACTGATTGACGAGGAGGGTTTAGATGTGTATTTGAAACTGGCCGGCCGGGCTTCATCCAGCTGAAAATCGGGGGTAAACTCAGAATTTACTGAACCGATTTTTTCACTGTGAGATAGGTGATACATTGCGCGAAGCCAGTGAGTAATGTATTATTATATCATAAATTCATAGCACCCGAGAGTGAACGAGCGAAGCGAGTGAGTAATATATTAATAAATCAAAAATTCATAGCACCCGGCTGAATCCGGACCGGGCCGCTAGTTGCATAGATAGATAGGTAGGTAGGTAGATATACTAAAAACCAAATCTATGTGGAATTTTAGTGACTTTCCTAGTAACGAAAATACACTCTGTAATACACATAAATCTTTTTTGAGCAATCTGTAGATTACTAAAAGCAAAATTATTAACTGTCAGAAATATTTCTATAAATATTTTAATAATTCTGTAAACTGTCAGTTTAAATTTCTTTTTCAAGATTTTCTTTAAATACTCTTGCAAGTTATAATAAACTAAAAAGTGTTGTTATTTTTTTTTTAATTAAAAATGAACTGTTTTAATAATTTCTTAAATTTTATTTTGTCAAAAAAATTAACATAATGTCTTAATTACTTATTCACAATGATAATATTAATAAAAAAATATACAAATATAGTTTATTAACAAAAATAAGAACTGTCCGTTTAAAATAATATACCTAATTATTGCACTTGCACATTGATTAAGAAAATATCAGCCACTGTAAATTTACCGAAAGCAAATGAAAAATTAACTGTTATAAATAGGCAGTATTAGAAACCACTCGTTCCCGTTGTGTTTTTAAGTTACGGAATTTTAACGTAACGAAAGTTCGAGCCTCTTTATGACGTTTTCATCAACTTATTATTCCATATTTGTCTTTTCATATTCTGTACTTATTTATAAACGCTTTAAACCAACTTGAACTCAGTCGAGGTACGCAAGACTAGAGTTGTGTAGTTTCTAATATGTATAGCTCCAGGAACCATATCCTCTCTATCTTTACGCAACTTAGCATGTCCATACTGCGTATTATTATAATCAGATTTCCATTTGATTTTTTCCATTTTTTCCATCAGATTTTCCAATACAAATTTGTGTATTACTAATTCACTGTTTAAATAGAATACGTGCATACAGAAAATATTTTCGCAATTTTTTTTTTGAGTTCACCCGTGCGTTCACCGTTTTTTACATATTGATTTTTAAACTGCGAAAAACATTCAATAACAGCCAGTTTTAATTTTTTTGTTAATAAATTTCTGCTCTTCGGCATTTTTTAATTTTTTTTTTGTGAATATTTTTTGACGAATATTTTTAATGACAATAAAAATCTGAAATTTACCTTACCTGTTTGAATGGTTTCCATAACAATTTTAAATTTAAACGAAAAGATCTATCGGAAATTTGTATTAATTAATTACCACACATACAAACTAAAAAAAACTTTTAAAAATACTTAGTGCTGCCAACATAAATCAGTTACTAAAATGTAACTAAAATTCCACATAGATTTGGTTTTTAGTATAGATAGATAGATAATCTTTTCTGACACTACCTGACTACTGACTAGGTCAGGTGTCTTATGCAAGATTTCCCCTCCTCGCAAAAAAAAAAGATAGATAATCTTTATTTTTGACAGACAATGAGTCTATATAATAGCGTCAAACAAATTACATAAACAAAACATTATCAATAATTATATTTAAGTGGACAAACACAAACAGGGCTATCAAAAAAAGATGCAACCTGGTAAAAACATTTTTCTTTTAAGATACTTGAAATTTGACCTTTAAATTTGGAGAATTTTAGATCTCTGAAACAAACATGCAAGTTCTTGAATAATTTTTGACCCATGTACTGTGGTCCTTGTTTATATAATTCTAAATTACATTTAGGTAATCTAATTTCGGAACCAAGTCTTGTGTTATAGTAGTGTACATCATTATTGTTTTCCACTGTATCTAAATTTTGCTTTATATATAACAGCGTTTCTAAGATATACAGGGTGAGTTCGACCACCCGTATCAGTCGTTTTTTTCGAAAACGGTTAGTCGTAGAGAGTTGTGTCAAAAATTTGTATTATAAAAGCCCTAATAAAGAATCGAATGGTGATAATTTTTTTTTCTGGGAAGGTCGGCTTCCCTATTAGTTTGCTCCAGAATGTCCAGAACTCCGGAATTATAAATGTAACGATAGGTCGAAAGTGGTATTGTTGAAAAGATCTTTAAAAAATAAGCAAGTTTTGTAGGAAATTTTTTTTTATTACTGCCACCCCTGTAAAGTAATATTTGTTTGAAATTACTAAATTACAAATGTCATAATAACGAACTTTTTAAAAGTCCGCAATTAAAATCTAGTTACAGCTATCTATCGATCATTAAATACTGAAGAAGTACACTCACAGTATAACCAGAAGAGCTCGCAGTAGTATGTATTAAAGAGTAAATGGAAGACAGTTTGAACACTTGTGACAATGTCTAAGGTTGCTAGATTTTTAATGCCGACTTCGATCGTTATTATGAAATTTTGATTTAATAATTTCAAACGATTGTTACTTAACAGGGGTGGCAGTAATTAAATAATTTTTCCTACAAAACTTGCTTATTTTTTAACGAGCTTTTCAACAGCACCACTTTCAACCTATCGTGCTTTCTAAAATTCCGGAGTTTTGAACATATAATAATTTATATTTATACTTATAGAAATTTACAGGGGTGGCAGTAATAAAAAAAATTTTCCTACAAAACTTGCTTATTTTTTAAAGATCTTTTCAACAATACCACTTTCGACCTATCGTTACATTTATAATTCCGGAGTTCTGGACATTCTGGAGCAAACTAATAGGGAAGCCGACCTTCCCGGAAAAAAAAATTATCACCATTCGATTCTTTATTAGGGCTTTTATAATACAAATTTTTGACACAACTCTCTACGACTAACCGTTTTCGAAAAAAACAACTGATACGGGTGGTCGAACTCACCCTGTATATGCATGGATGCGTTAATATTTTAGATTTTTTAAATATAGGTTGGCATGAATCCCTAGACCTTATGTTACAAATTATTCTTAATAATTACTTCCCACCTCTACTATGGTAGGGAAGTAATGGATTCAGTCCGAAAACAATATTTCGAGATTTTAACAGATTTTCACGTTTTGAGACCCTAGCAATCGTTTAAGATCATTTTCTGACTGATGTCTGTATGTGTGTGTGTATGTGTGTATGTGTGTATGTGTGTATGTGTGTGTGTATGTGGTCAATTTTTCGCCTTCGATATCTTAAGAACGGAACAACATACGGGCATGCCGATTGTTCTATTGTGTTTATCAGCCTTTAACTTAGATCTGATTAGATTTTGAGTCAAATCGGTTCAGTGGATCCTGAGATATTCAAAAAAACGTCCTCAATGTCACGTATTAACATAGGTAAAAAAAAATATAAATGAATTCTAGATGTTATAATATGAAAAAAATGTAAATATTTTTTTTCTCTAAAATGTATAGTTTTCGAGAAAAAAAATATTTTACTAAAAAAAATAAAAATTGTACGTAAATCAAGGTAACCATGATTTTTGCTATATTAAGCTAGCCATCAATAGATCACCAAACAAAAAAGAGGGCCATGCTTTTTTCAAAGAATAAAAATTAAATTGTGTTTTAAAGACCACCAACAGCTAAGGTTATTTGGGCCTAGTCAAAGAATAAAAAAAAGAGTGTTTATTTTTTGCAAATATTTACTAGGTGGGAAGTATAGGACTGGTCATCAGTCGAATTTTTTTTTCTGTCATATAAATACATTTTTTGATTGAGAGGAATTACCCCAAAAAATAACTCCATATCTCAATCTAGAAAACACGTTTATAATACAGCATTAAAAGTGGGCAGTTGCAAGTTGCAACTATAGTTTTTAAGTTACGAAAAAGAAAACACAAATTTTTCAGTTCATAAAACAAACACTAAGATATTAATTAATACTTAGGCCTGGCGCTGAGAGGCAATTTTTAGTCGGCCGACAGTTTATTTGAATGAGTGACTACCAATCATTCTTATGAAAAATCGGCCAATTAACATTAGTTTGTGGATCATTTAGTTGGATCTGTGTGCGTTGACTATCGATCGGGGGACCGAACAATTAGGAAGTTTCCCTTTTTTATTTGTTTAGTCTAAATCATAGTTCCAAAAATTACAAACAACAAAGTTATGCTACTTCAAAGTTTGAATTTGACAATTCTTCAAGAAATTCCATTTTCAGTCCGGGTGACGTCACGCGGCACGATATTTTTAGTGTATTTGCCATAATATGGCACATACACTATTGGCGTCGGTCGGATGGCGGGACCTAGGGGTCGGACCAAAATTTCTCGACGTTTCATAGCCTCCTGAACAATTTGGCACCATTTTTGGAAATGTTTATATATATATGTATGTATATATTTATATTTATATATATATATATATATTTATATATATATTTATATATATATGTGTGTACACGATAACTCTCGACAGACTTTATCGATTGAAACGAAATTTGGTACACACATTGGAACCCATCACCGCAAGAAGCCTATTTAAAATGGGCCCGATCGGACCATTTTCAGGGTTGTATTTAGGGGTTCTAAAAAGTTTTTGGGCCCAAAAATACCGAAAAATTTGTCAGAATCGTTTCAAAATTGAAATTTAACTCTTTAGTAAAGATTAAAATGTGCTGCTAAAATTTTAATAAAATCGGCCCGACAGGACCGGACTTTCAAATTTTATGAAAACACTAGTTTGTTGATACGGATTTACTTAGATATGGAAGAGTGTATTTAATTGGGTGTACTGATAAAATCCATGTCTAATATTGAAATTTAGAAAAATTTAATTATTTTAAGGGATGTATTAAGGGGTTAAATTTTTTATTTTGTCAAAAAACAAACTTAAGTTTACATAATAATGCCACAATGCCTGTATTAGCAAATACACTATATTGTCGGCAGGGTTTGGCACTGCGACCCGAGTTTTTAAAAGTTATTTTCAGTTTGTATGTGTGGTAATTTAACATGCGGTAACTTCCGATAAATCTACTTCTTTAAACTCGTAAATTGTTATGGAAACACTAAAAACAAACCACTTGATGACGGAAAATATTGACATATCTAAATTTTTGACAGTTAATTTAAATTTAATATAAATAGAAAAGTCTGTATTACAACAAAATAGTTACTAAGTAACCGCGGTTCTAATTACTCACAAAGCTAAAAAACAGCAAACTTGTACCACGTGACGTCATATTCATAAATAAGTTTCGTTTGCGACCCCACGTACAAGAAATTGAATATCTCCGTTGAAATTAAAGATATCAAAATAAGTCTTTCAGAATTTTTAAAGTTATCTCCAGTACAATGATGTGACCGTATCATAATTAGTATTTTCGTCCAATGGAAACTTCCTAATTGCGCAATTAAAAATTTCCTGTCAGCGCCAGGCCTTAGTCGTTCCTTATTGCGCCGCAATTCACAGGGCAGTAAAATGGCGCTTTCACTTCATCGTGCGACGCAAATGAAAATAACTACATTAAAAGATATGTAAAATATTAAAGGCGCCGCCGCCGTTTTTGCTGTTTCAAAAATTGTGGCGCAGTGAAGCACGACCATGCTTCGCTGTTAAAACTATTCACTTTTATTTTTGTTGCGTTATTACATAATATGTATACCTACGGTGTTCATGCAGAAGTTTACCCAGGCGCCAATCTCATTAATTTTAATGCTAGGTATATATTAGAGGTTAGTTTTGCAATCATATTGCCAAAATTAGGATGATGTATGTGTTTGTTTGTTTCTTTTTTTGAAGATTTCCATCAAAATGATGGACGCTCATTCGGACAGTCCATTTAAATTTAAATGTGCACAGTCGGACACGCAGTCTAAAAATTTACTAACGTTCACAACCAATAATTTATTAGAACTAAATTAAGTTTTTTTTTTCTATTTCAGACGATTCAATATAAAGGATTCAAAGACTTGAAATATGAATGTCAAAGTATTGATTATTCGGACAGTGTACTCGCTACCGTCGAGGCAAAGTACACATATTACTATTATTTATTGAAATATTTGGATCTATTCGATACGGTAAGTTTAAAAAAAATTATATTGACAGCAGAAATAAGCTTATTTTCTGTAATAATTATTAAAATAGACTGTAGCCATTCTCACAAGCATATACTTTTCTTAACGTAATCAGTCGGCAACCTGCCATCGTGATGTTAAATGTCAAACAAATTTTTTAAGATATACAAGGAAAAATTCAGAAGCCACTGTCGGGACTTGACCCCGAAATTCCCAGTTTCCGGCTGGTTGAGTTACCAATTACTCACACAGTGCCCCGAGAGTGGAATCTGTTCCTTCCCTATACAGGGTGTCCAAGACTTGCGTTGTCGGCCGATATTTTGATTTTGGGTGAAGATAGAAAAAAAGTTTAAATACAAAAGTTGTATAAATTTTAATGGTGTATAATCTAAAAATATTTTTAATTATGCAGCCTGTTCCATTTAAGCGTGGCAGATCAAAGTTATGTTTTTTTTAACCTAGCACCTTGTTTTTAATTGTTTTTTCAATTCTGCATCTAAATGTGAGAAATTGTAAGGGAAGCCATGCTCGAAAATTCATACTCCGGTAATTTTAGATATTAAAATCACCCACCTGCAGAAAAATTCCCAGTTAGCTGATTTTTTTTTATTTACCTTCGTTATGGTGTTTTAAAAAACGTGTAAAAAGTCCCCATCGATATCGTGCCGGCGTTGCCAGATATTCGAGGTTCAAGTTCACGATAGACGGTTTTTTGCGAATTTCTTGGTTCCGTTCCATTTCTTGTAAAAAATGGTTATTATCAATCTTGTAGAGGACGACATTATCTACAACTTTTGTATAAACATTTTTTGTCTACGATTTATAGTTTGTCTTATTAAAGTACCCGCGGCTTCCTTCCCCTCGATTTTACATAACGGGATTATGCTGCTTCCCGAGGGCCTAACATAATAATTTGTACCATTATTTTAAGTTGAACTTAAAGCTAACGATCAATTATAATTTTATCGAAATTAATGCAGTAGTTCTCTACTTACAAGCAACCAAACATACAAATCGACAGCGCTCAAACAGACAGACAGACCGACAATTTTTTTCGAAAATACGATATTTATACTTGACATCAATTATAAAGACCATTCGTAAAGTAATTTCGTAAAAAAAATTTACAAGGGTTGAGAGAGTGCGGATAAAGTACGAGTATGCATTTGCATACCGTATAACGCACTCTAGTAATAATAGCCACATTTTTAATTTTTTTTACAAAATTTCTTTACGAATAGTCTTTATAACAATTATAAGGAGTATTCGTAAAGGAATTTTGAAAAAAAAATTAAAAGTATGGTTACTCCGAGCTATTCTTAGTAGAGTGCGTTATACGGTATGCAAATGCATACTCGTACTTTATCCGCACTCTCTTAACCCTTGTAAATTTTTTTTACGAAATTAATTTACGAATGGTCTTTATAATTGATGTCAAGTATAAATATCGTATTTTCGAAAAAAATTGTCGGTCTGTCTGTCTGTTTGAGCGCTGTCGATTTGTATGTTTGGTTGCTTATAAGTAGAGAACTACTGCATTAATTTCGATAAAATTATAATTGATCGTTAGCTTTAAGTTCCACTTAAAATAATGGTACAAATCATTATGTTAGGCCCTCGGGAAGCAGCATAATCCCGTTATGTAAAATCGAGGAGGAGGAAGCCGCGGGTACTTTAATAAAACAAACTATAAATCGTAGACAAAAAATGTTTATACAAAAGTTGTAGATAATGTCGTCCTCTACAAGATTGATAATAACCATTTTTTACAAAAAATGGAATGGAACCGAGAAATTCGCAAAAAACCGTCTATCGTGAACTTGAACCTCGAATATCTGGCAACGCCGGCACGATATCGATGGGAACTTTTCACACGTTTTTTAAAACACCATAACGAAGGTAAATAAAAAAAAATCAGCTAACTGGGAATTTTTCTGCAGTGGAAATCTAAAATTACTGGACTATCAGTAGTTTTTTAGTTATTCAAGTTTTTTAGAAATTTTTGACAAGTGCAAACCTTTACCTAAAATTCGACATAGCCAAAACAGAAACCTTTATCAAACTGAAATTTTGAGAATCACTAGATAATGGACAGATGAATCAATGTCTGTCCTAAAAAAATGAATTTATTATACAGGGTGTTCAAAATAATGTACTTCTTTTACCTAACTTCAATCACGTGTAGCTTTTGATTGTTAAAAACAACGAGGGTATTTTTTTGCTGGAATTGTATTCTTCAGGATATTTACTAACACTTCTATTAAGAGTTGTCCAAACCTAAACCTATTATTTTAATACGAAATTATTAGGTTTAGGTTTGAACAACCCTTAATAAAAGTGTTTGGGGGCCCTTTCAGAAAGCCCAAAAAATGATAAAAACATCAGAGTGTACTTTTGTTTAGTGACTTCATTGAATATTTATAAGAAACCAATGTGCCAATGTGTTTTTAAATTGATTAATTGGATAAAATATGCATAGGCACTGGATTTCGGCATTTCGAGGCCCCTATCAGGCCGGGGGCCCTGGGCTCGTACCCCACGTGCCCTTATGGTAAAGGAACTGGCGTCGCGCATCTCTGTGTGAGAAGTATATAAAATTTCGTATCGCATCTCATTGTAACGTCATGTGTGAATTAATTGGCCTTTACGCTTAAGTCATTGATAAATAAAAGATGTTTCGATTGCGTGACCTTAATATAATTCTAAATAAATTAATTATTGTAAAAGCACAAAAGTTGTTCCACTTACCATTTTTGCGTACTTATACGTAGATGAAAGAAACTGAAAAAAAAATATTTTAAAATATTTTTTATGTAACGTATATAACCAAATTTCAAATCGAAAAGAATAATTAATATAATTCTTATAAATCACCAACATGAGGCAGTTAACAGAAGATAAATTACTAAACACAATCAACTCTCTCTATAAAACTTTTTATAAAAAAAAATAGAACTGTCTTCAAAAAAATCCGCTAAAAATACAAAAAATTTATTTTTGAAGAGTGGGCTTATCTGTTTACTAAATAGTAATTAAATTGGCAACAACTTCGAAAATTTATTATTTTTCTCTTTTTAGCGACTTTTTTAAAGGCGGTCCTGTTTTTTTATACAAAGTTTTAATTTTTAGTTGATTTTTGATTACTACCCACGTGAAAATAATCAGGCATATCATATATTGTGCAATACGTAGTTTTCACGTTATTTCTTGATATTTGATTACTATAGAGAAAAAGAATACTGAACCGATTTAAGTAAAAATTATATGGGACTACCCTGGTATCTTAATCATTAAAATCGGTGCAGACTTTTGAAGCGCGCTGCCCAGTATGCGCACCTCTGATATTACAGGCTGTTCTGTGTCTACTTACTTTATTTTTATGATGACGATTAGTGTTATGAAGACGATTAGTGTTAAAACACTGTAGTAAAAATTGTATAAGTGAGGAAAATGATTATCTAAATTCATATTCTAATATGGAATTAGTTGACAATACGATGCTAATTTATGGGAAAGTGCATTAAAATTATCGTAATTACTAAAGTGTTTTAACACTTCTTTTAACTTGTACTTTCACCTATTAAATATGAACTAAGTAAACCGAAAACACTCTGTATATTATATCAGACATTATTATAATTTATATATTATACAGTAGAACCTCGATAAGTTTTAAAGTTCAAGAGAAACAATTTGAGTTACAGAGTTTTTCACTTAAAAAGGGTTTAAGTTAAGAGTATTCGATAGCGGAAGTTACCCCCTGCACTCTTCATCTCAAATCCTTTGCCCTCGCCTAAAAACGATTCCCGCTCTACTGACGCTATTTTTAAAGCTAACGGGTTCGGGAAAACGCCAAATGAAGGACCGAGAATCACATTACAGATCCTACGGGCGAAAAATTGAAAAAAAATCCTAGAAAAACTTACAAATTTTAAAAAAGTTATAAATTACGTTATCATTCACACGTAGCCAAAAATGTTTTCAAAAAATTCGCCTGTAGGATCTGTAGTGTGATTCTTGGTCCTTCATTTGGTGTTTAGTCGAACCCTTTAGCTTTAAAAACAGCGCCGGGAGAACAGGAACCGTTTTATAGGCGAGGGGAAAGGATTTGAGATGAAGAGTGAGGCTTATATTTTTACTTAGTGAGGTTTCATTATGTGTGTTACCATGTGCTGTGCAGTTGTCTATAAAAAGAAGATTTTTTCTTTTTGCAGTGATAACTGCAATTGCCTTGGCAGAGCTTCAAAGGATTTTATTTATTTATAGTATAGATTATAGACGCGTCGACATCTCAGATCATTAGCGTCTTTCAACTACACTAAATAACAACTATCTTAAAACTAAATAACATCACAAAACATCCATGAGCACAGGTGGGATTCGAACCCACGGCAGTCCAGTCTAGAGGTTGCGGCACTAAGCACGCTAACCACTAGGCTATACTGTCATCTAGCTTCAAAGGAAAAATTAACATTAACAATAAGTGTAGTCCAAACTAACAACCATATTCTGCTGAACACGTGCAAGGAATAAAAAAAAAACAAAACATCAAATTTCTACCTACAGGTTATTTGTTTACACATTCACTTAAAGTGAGTCACTGATACATAGATACTTTTTGTTTTGGAGGTCTTTTACAGCAGTAATTTATATTTACTGAGGGCTTAAATTATTCGTTTAAATTGTAGAGGTTTCGTATTTTAAGAAAAGGAGGTTTCAGACCCTGAGGGGAAGGGAACACGTAACTTTTTTAACTTATAGAGGTTTTTACATTACCGAGGTTCTACTGTAACATCCGTAATTTTTATTGTTCTTACCTATTTACAGCGTGCCGGTAAATAGAGGTTTTTACGTTACGAGGTTTGAGCTATCGAGGTTCTACTGTAGTATCCGTAAAAGTTTTTTATTGTTCTTACCTATTTAATGCGTGCCGGTAACTTTTATAACAATCATTGAGCGATCACTTTAAAAAAACACGTCTATTTAATAATTTATAATGACGCCCGAATTTTAATCAATACTCTCACAAACATACAAATATACTAAAACAAACACACGACAATCTATAAAATTACACCTTATAATAATTTATAAAATAACTAGATATTGAATCGGTCAGTAAATAATTTTTAAAATATATTTTTAATCTTTCTGGTGGTGTAGTAAAGCCGAGAATGATTTTTAATTTTTAAACGTGTCAGAACAAATTACTTATTGATATTTATTATATAAAAAGTACAATGCCGTAACATGCTATGAAATAATTAAATACGGTTAAACAAATTATTCTTGATTGATTGATTACGGATTATAGAAACTAGACAACTCAAATTATTAAACTTACACTATTGGGATCCGTCACATGGGTGGAGCTTAAAAAACATGGCGGAGCTCGGGGAAAATTTCATATACGAGGTATAGTTTTGCGTGTAATTTTGTGATTTTCAAAGTGATAAAAAATGATAAATATAACTGCAATTTGTGATTGGGCCGGTACGAATCCTAAACAAAGAAATTTCATTGAAAGAGAACGGATGCTCAAAGTTATTTTCAAAGTATAACGAAAAAAATGAGCTGTCAAAAGTAGTGATTTTTACGACACATTGCTTAAAAACATCAAAATTAATAGAAAATCCCCACGCAGTTAATCATCCGTTCAATGCTCCTTTAAAGCTGGGTTAGGTGAACAATATAAACATGATTGCAACATGTTTATATTATAATAAGTAAGTTTTTAACCTCAAAATATGTGTCTACATATCTTTGGTGCTAAGTTTGTCAGTCATCAGTTGTTAAACTATTATTATTAGTACAGTATGATAATGAGATCTTATTATTAATATAAAATATTTTTTTAATTCATAAAAACAGTCTTCACATTTCATTAGAAAATAATTCGCTGTAAAATAAGTTTTACAAGGCAATAACTGATAATGTGACGATAGTAGAAAAATTCGCTAATTCCATTTTCAATAAACTTTTTGTTTATTTATTTGACTTGTTTTGTCTTTGTAATAAACAATTTCACGATAATTTGTACTGTTAGCAAATAATTTTTTCCCTGATCCGAGTAAATTTTTCTACCACTAAATGTCATATTATGTTCATTTGACGGATCCCAATAGTCAGAATTGTTTTGTCAGATTGTCAATGCCAGAACAAATGAAGAGGTGTCCACAAGAGATGTGTCTCTAATTCAGAGGCATATAGCTGACCTCTGCATTAGGAACACATGGATATTTTTTTCCATATTGTACGGCATTTATTATACAAATTGAGATTAAAAATATTTTAAACTAGCTTTTGCCTACGGCTTCGCTCCAGCGAACGTAATATTTTTTCGCAAAAAATATTTTTTGGTTCTGACTGTTGAATTAAATGCGGGCTATTCTTTACAACTATGCTAAATTTCTGCTTATTTTATTTAGTCTAGAGAAATTTGACCGTAACAGACATACAGCGGACGGACAAACAAATGATCCCATAAGGGTTTCGTATTTACCTTTTGAGGTACGGAATCCTTGAATAATTGAAAAAAGAATCAAACATATATGATTTGTATTAATATAATATGAATTAATTATTTAATATTTATTTATATTAACAATAATTTTTTATTCTTATTGTAAACATATTAGTTAGGTATTATTAACACCAAAAGACGAAACTATAAAATAATGATGTGTTTTAATTAGGTTTCAATAATTTTAAATTATATATTTTATTAATTTGTGATTTATCTTAACAAATTCATTTTGTATTTTTTCCAGTAATTGCTTCTTTTTATGCTCTAGAAAATCCCAACACTTACTCATAGTTTAATGACACTTATTCCTTGGGTATTTCCATGGTTAGATAATAGTAATTAGCTAATAATTTAACACTTTCAATCAACAAGTGGCAAAAAATTGATAAAATAGTACTACTTATACAATTATATTCTTCTATTATAGACAGAGTTGTCCTTAGCTGAAAAGTTCCACTGTATTTACTCTGCACTAAAAATACACTCATGGACAAAATTATCGCATATTTTTTATCACTATTCTTGAAAATAATTTTAAAAGAATTTATTTCTTCAAAAATAAATTACGAACAATTAGAACTTAAATATTCGATAATTTTATTCATAAGTATAAATGTTATGGATGAGATTATACACTAAGAGTTCGTGACCAAAAAATGCAACAGTTCTAGAAAGGCTAAAATGGACTGTATATTTTATATTTTACTGAGGAACAAATAAATTTGAAATTTGAAAAAAAATTAATATCAGCTTATATTTAGGCTGTATATAAATATACTAAAGTCAGCAGGCCAAGGACACCTGACGCAGGCGCGCTTTGAAAAATAAAAAAAAACGAGTGTTATTAAAGTGTTTTGGAAAAACTGAAAATTGACCTATAAGCAGTTTATGCAATGCAAAACTGAAAAAGTCATCAAATAGCGCATTGCGTCAGCATTACCATATTACTCTCGTGAAAATCATATCATTTGAAAAAGTTGATATTTGGTAGGTACAGTGTTACTTAATTAATTGAATTGAATTTATGAAACAAACATTTTGACCAAATTTTGATAGAAGAGTCGGTGAGGCATCATTTTCCCAACTAATTTTGTAGTTTTCCTAACGTTTTTACATCTTATCATGGATTAAGGAATTTCCTTAATCAATGCTGTTATCGTAACCTTGTCAAGACTCAAAACTCGTATGTCGAAGACAGTGTGGTGTAACGGTTAGCGTAACGACCTTTGGATCACACTGTCGTGGGTTTGAATCCCACCTCCGCTCATGGATGTTTTGTGATGTCATTTAGTTTTAAGTGAGTTGTTATTTTACCTAATTAAGACGCTAATGAGCAAAGTTGTCGACGCATCTATAATCCACAATAAATAAAAAAAAAATAAAACTCGTATATCGTAGCTAAACTGTGATATTTTTTTGCAAAAATAAAATCGCTGTAGGGTTAAAACAACCGATGACAATAAATTACTATTTTAATTTAAAAATACACATAGTCCCAGAGCTGACTGTCGGATTTCCTATGTATCGAATATACAGACAAAATTGTCACAATATTAGTACCTATATGTTTATTTTGTCGGAAATTGAAAAATTAAAGCTGCTAAGGGGTTGCGGCAGGATGAACGCTGGCCATTCATGATTATATGAAACCACTCGCTGAGACCGACATTTTGACGTCAATTTTATTTATGTAGTCGATGACATTCTAAGAAGACAATCCAAAAAATGACGTCAGTAACTCATGATTCGGCAGAAAAAAAATAATAATAATTGTAGCTCACTGTTTGTCTACCCCTATGCTAACTCACACAGACAAATTTGTCTGTCTCCGTCTAACACATACACATAAGGGGCTGTTTAAATATTACGTAAGTAGGTTTAGAGGATGGGGAGTTTTGACTTTTCTTATTTTTAAGGACTGGCGAATTAAATGAAAATAAATTAATTAATAAATAGAGACAAACATAATAATATATAAAAAAATAATTCAAATCGTTGCATTTTTGCAAAAGTTATTATGACCGTAAGATAATAATTTTAGACACACACACGCAAAGCCGCGATGAGTAAACCACAATTCTTTATGTTTAGAGGGCAGTACAAAATCTGACCTTATCTAAAATACGATATTTCGACTCTATCACCATACTTCCATTTTGTTAAAGAACATGGAAGGAAACAGATATTTTCCATCTAAACAAATTGAAAAGGGGGAGGAGACAAAAAATTAAAACAATGTCTCATTAAAATCTGGTATTTTGTTTCAGTTGTTCTTTGTTCTGAGGAAACGTAACAGACAAATAACATTTCTTCATCTCTACCATCATGTAATGATGATAACAATTACTTGGTATGGCGTCAAATACGTCGCGGGTGGCCATTCAACTTTCGTTGGCAGTATTAACTGTGTGATCCATACCATCATGTACAGTTATTACCTGTACTCGATTATGAATAAGGGTTCCAAGGATCATATCTGGTGGAAAAAGTACGTCACCCAGCTACAGATGGTAAGTTGAATTTGTCAAGAATATCTGCTATGAGACAGACAGGATCCTCCGATTAGCTGAGAAAATTGTCGTTGAAGACGATGTCTTCAAGTTGACTGAAGAATCCAGAATAAAAACGCAATCGCTGTAGTGAATTTCATATTTATTAGCTGATGGATATATTTCACGAAACGTCAGCTGATAAATGCGAAATTCATTACAGCAATTGCGTTTTTGTTCTGGATTCTTCAGTCAACTTGAAGACATCGCCTTCAACGACAATTTTCTCAAGTAGAACTGTTCGGTAAATTGGTTAAAAAAAGTGGATGACAGCACTTTTTTTCAAGGACATTTAATAAAAAAAGAAACTGGATCTTTTATAACAAAAATGAAATAAAAATATTAAGAAAAAATTCTCTACCGCTAAGCTATTGGATCGAAAATCAAAATCTGGAATTACGCTAAGAAAGTACACAATTGTTTATTATTGTTGAAATATTTTTTCGTGATGTTTTCAAAAAAATTTCGAATAGATTTTGAAATTTTATAATTCCTGATATATACTACAGTCAGGAAACTTTTTTAACGAAACAAGCATTAAAAAATTCTTGATTTAAAACGAGCAAAAAAACTTCAGTTATCATTTTCATGTTATATTTCCCACGGGCCACGAGTGCTATGCCTCCCTAGTCCACCCTTTACTGACTCCCGCTCTTATTTTTTGTTTTTTTTTGCAGTTTCAGTTTTTGCTTATGTTTTGGCATGGAACCAAAGTGATATTTATGCAGCCATGCAATATACCCAGGGTAGCATTTCTTGCTGTCCTTGCACAAGACTTTATTATATTTACGTTATTTTTAAATTTTTACAGAAAAACGTATTTGAAATGAAATGTTTTAGTTTTATTTATTCTTGTACTTTTAGGATTAATTCTTGTATAAATAAAATAATAATTAATAAAACAATCAAGATCTCATATTTGCGTTTGTACTTGTCCCCTCCTCTTTAATATACAGTGTGTAGCAATTATTTCACTTTGACACCACTGGGATCACGAAAACGATAAAAGAAGATTTGTAACAAAATGATACCTTTATAATCACAATGCCAAATCCTGCCAACAAAATAGCGTATTTGCTAATCAAGCATTGTGGTATTTTACTGTAACATCAAGTAAACTTAATTTGTTTATGGGCAAAATAAAAAAGGTCAACCCCTTAAAATGATACAATATTTGGTATTTATTTTATGAATCCAATATGTGTACCTAATTTCATACACCCTTAAGTAAATAATTCGAGGACAGTGTGGTCCAGTGGTTAGCGTCGCAGCCTCTGGATTAGACTGTCGTGGGTTCGAATCCCGCCTCCGCTCATGGATGTTTTGTGATGTCATTTAGTTTTAAGTTAATTTTGTTATTTAACGTAATCAAGACGCTAATGACCTAAGTTGTCGACGCGTCTATAATTCACAATAAATAAAAATAAAGTAAGTAATTCACTATCCGCAAAATAGTGTTTCCAAAAATTCTGATATTTTTTTCTAGACGATCCTTAATGAGTATACGAAAATTTAGAATTTTCTGACACTATGCCCATAGCACGACAACTACCTTAAGCCACCTATGTTCATTTTCAAAATTTGCCATTTAAAACCACATTGCATTGATTACTTTAAGTGTAAATATCTTGCAAAAGGTTACTCCTAGCCACTTTTACAAAGTATACCTTTAATACGTAAAAATGACGGAAAAATCAATTTTTTAATTCAAAAAAATAGTACGAGTCATACAAAAAAGTTATGACTATTTGAATGAGTGAAAAGGTGTGTAAGTGGCGCCCCCTACAAGTAAGAGTCATATCAAGGTC
The DNA here is from genome assembly GCA_039654895.1 of Mongoloraphidia duomilia. Lineage (NCBI taxonomy): Eukaryota > Metazoa > Arthropoda > Insecta > Raphidioptera > Raphidiidae > Mongoloraphidia > Mongoloraphidia duomilia. Next base: position 17,293,460 of record CM077522.1, on the reverse strand, counting down.
AGATTTGAATTTCTCATGTCAAAAAATCCCCATATACCAAATTTCATTAAAATGGCCTAAATTATTTTAAAAGTTATTTAAGAAAATCAAAAATAAAAATTAAACTTTGACACCCTGTATCTCTTTTAATATCAACTTTCGGAATAGACAAGTTGGGGTCTATCGCAATATTTTTTTGTAAGGAATCAGCTGTTACTTTATGTCCCATTCTTTTTGGGACACGCTGTATAGAGTTTTGTTTAAAAAGTACAAATAAATTAAATTCAAAATTTTAAACACACCCGAACCAAAAGTACTATCTAATCGTTTGTTTTAAAAGTAAAAGATAATTTAACATTTTTTATTCCTCATATAAAAGTAGCTCATATTGCTCATGAACGCGTTGGGTACATTTTACAGCAGTCCCCAATGCGTTCATGAATATCAGTTAGTTTTATATGAGGAATAAATAAAAATACCGAATTATTTCATAATTTTGGTGGAATTAGATTAGGTGATCGTTTTGAACTGATCATTTTCTATCGCAACAAGTTCTAAAAATGCTCACAATTGTGTGAGCGAGATAAAATAAAGTGACGGCCAATATTTATATCTGTAAACGATACCGAGTCTGAATCTCCTTGCATGTTATTGGTCCAAATCGGAACCTGAATCGTGAAGCGGCAGCTACCACTCTGTCTACCTCTTCCTCACAGAAATTTTTCTGACGCAATCTATTGTGTATGCCAATGATACAAGCATTGATTTCATTACAGTTTATACATAAATTTTGATTTAATGACAAATAAGTTCCGTCCACATGTCAGATCTTAATAGATGATTGTGTTCAATTTCTAGGGAGAACAATCCTAATTTACAGAAATTAATCCTTTAAGACCTTGACTTTACCAGAGAATAAAACTGATTAAAATGCAATTAAAAATATGTACGAAATATACAATAAGTACGAAATATGTGCGTACAATACTACAATGAAAATATTTAAATTTGAATTTTTAATTCGTTATAATTAAAAAGTATAATTTAATGTATAACTTTTTGACACTTAAGTTCATTTGCAATTTAATTCTCTGTGGAATGGATGACTGGCAAAACAATTTTTATGTTAGGTAGGTATCTACACAAAATATGATTTTAAAATTTACCTATCTAAAATATTTTGTTCAATAACTGAAAAATAAATATATACAAAAATAAGAACAGCGTTAAAGCCAGCTGACAAAATAATTATAATATGATAATAAATATTAGCTTTATATAAAATTTACATAAAATTTGATCTAATTAGAGAAGGTCAAAATGCGTCTGAACATGAACAGTATGGGGAATTTTAAAAGCCTGAAGAGGTGCACATTGAAAAATATCCAGTCATTGAACGAACGTTTAAAATTCATTGAAAAAATTGTTGTATAGAAAAAATCATTGGGTAAAAAATCAAGTTTATTTTTGTAAGTATATGAAGAAACCCTGTATGCCCTATTGTTTAGAAAAAGAATCATCAAGCTCGGCTAACAAATGCGGGAGATATAATATGAAATAACATCCATAAAAAATTAATTTGATTACTAAAAATAAACTACCGAACCAAATAAAATAAAAATTATATGGGAACATTCTGTAAACATTCTGAACCCAACGGAATAAAAATCATAAAAATCGGTTAACCGCTCGAAAAGTCATTGCTGAACAAACGTTAAAAATATATATATGTATATTAGATAATTAATAATAACCTCCGTTTTCACACAGGTACGGAACCCTATTAGTGAGCCTACGATGTCTGTCCGTCTGTCACAAGGGTCTATCTCACAAACGGTAAGAGGTACCTAGCTAGTGGAAATTTTCACAAATTGTGAGTTATTGTGGCATGAATCCTGGCAAATAATAATTAGAAATCAATTAATTTTAATAAATAAATGTTTTATATTTTACTACAACACTGAGTCCAGTCGTACTTCTATACTGTACTGTAGAGCGTCTAATATCATAAGTTGACTGGCTCAGTTGGTAGAGCGTTCGATTGAAGATCTAGAAGTCCCTGGTTCGATTCCGGGTTTCGAATCGCAATATTTTTGTTTTTTTATTCATCAAATATTCTGTTAATATATTTTTTTACTTTAAAAATAATTTACTTAACTTTGATATGGATAAATTTTGAAACACTAAAAAGAAAAAAAGGAAATATATAACTTTTTGAAAACAAGCTTAAATAAAAAATAAATCCCTACCTAACTCCCTATTTTTATTATTGTACGGATCCCTCGGTGCGCGAGTCTGACTCGCACTTGGTCGTTGTTTTTTTTGAAGTCGGTTAAAAAGAAGAAAAATTCATTAAAAACCATTAAATTGTCTAGCTCTTTTTTTGCGTCCTTTCTTCAGTCAACAATTTACGTCATTATTAGTGCAAAAAGTAGTTTATTTAAAATAATTACAGATGGGCGACTTAGACTTTTGATGCAAGTCGGCTTGTAGATCGATTGCGTTAGTGCAAGCCAAAACAAGTTTCGACTATTATTTTAATCGATGTCTCGCGTCGTGAACCGGAAAACAAACGGAGTCATAAGAGATATAGTATACAACAAAAGCATGCTATAGTAATTAATTTCTGGCATTTTATGCAATAAGTACAAGTATAATAAAAGAATGCACGAATGAGAAAAATAGACTACTTAGGGCATCGAACCCGGTTTTTCCCGGTTCCAAAAGAACCGGTTTTTCCCGGTTCCGAGAAGCAAAATAAAAACCGGTTCCTAAATATAAAAGCCCGGGTAAGTCGGTTCTTACGGTTCTTGCAAAAAACTGATTATTTGATAAGTATGTAATTAAAATACTTAAAAAGACTATTGTTCTTAAAATAAATAATTCTTTGATATGGAATTTATTGTTTAATTTACGATCTTTCCCTTGTATCATGTTCGTAATGAACAAAACTCTAAAATAAATAATATTAATAAATTATAATTTAAAAAAACTAAAAAACACGCTTTAATGAACTAAAAAGTAAAAAATAATTAATTTTATTGTAAAAAAGCGTGGGGTGCTTTGTATCATATTTTCATACTACCCCACGCTTTTTTACAATAAAATTAATTATTTTTTACTTTTTAGTTCATTAAAGCGTGTTTTTTAGTTTTTTTAAATTATAATTTATTTTCGCTTTTTAGTCCTGGAGATCCTGGTCAGGATAATGGGACAAACTTATGGAATTATTGTATTGTAATCGGTCCTTGATAAGTGTGCCAAGTTTCAGTTCAATCTGAAGTTTTTTGCTTTTTTTTTTAGTCCTGGAGATCCTGGTCAGGATAATGGGACAAACTTATGGAATTATTGTATTGTAATCGGTCCTTGATAAGTGTGCAAAGTTTCAGTTCAATCTGAAGTTTTTTGCTTTTTTTTTTAGTCCTGGAGATCCTGGTCAGGATAATAGGACAAACTTATGGAATTATTGTATTGTCGTCGGTCCTTGATAAGTGTGCAAAGTTTAAACTAAATTTGACCGTTCAAAGTTGGTCAAAATCAAGTTCAAAGAAGTCGGTTACAAACTGACAAACAAGCAAGCACGCACGCAAGCCCGCAAGTTCGCAAACATACAGGTGAAGCTATTATAAGCGTGTTAAAAATAATCTGCTTACTGTTTTATAGCTAAGAACCAATAAAACCGAAAGAACCGGGTACCCGGTTCTGGTATAAGTTCAGAACCGAAAGAACCGGTTCTCAAAATATGGCCGGTTCTCGATGCCCTAAGACTACTGTTCAACGTGTTCGACCAACAATTACTGGAAAAGCCAACCTGACTAAAGTCAATAATCGAGAGGGTGGACGTCGACTATTGCAGGTCAACTCATTCGTCGAAGTCCATGATTCCAAATATTTCTTTCTAGTGAACAATCATGTAGAATAATGAAGATGTTTGTAAAATATAATGAGACACGGGTACAGTATAATCACTTATTACATAAAAATGCATATAGACGTTTTTAAAAAATTGTTTGCATTAAATCATACGAGTCGTATATTATGTTTATAAATGTTTATTCATTTGAACAAAATAAACGTAACATATCTTTAACAAATGTAATAATAATTGTTAATAAATAATGTCTCTGAAGATGTAAACAAGTTTTGCGAAACGTTAGCAATTAAATGCGAAAAATCAAACAGTAAATACATTCATTTTTCGATCCTTCAGCCACCAATCCATATCGTCTTCATCATTTATCTTACACCTTTTTAACATTTAATATCCTGTATCTCGAAAACAGTCTATTAGATCTTTTTGTCTTAAAATCAATCAGAGATTCATTCTTCCAGTTTGTTAGCAACTTCTGTTTGTTTGCTCTATCCGCCTGCGTGCGCTTGCGATTACTTACTCGCGACCAGAGAGAACGTATATAAATGAGAGTATCATATACCGTAAGTTGGAATGGCATTGAGATAGAGATAGTTCTTCTTGCTTTGTTGCACACCGACGGGCCAATAGATTCGAGAATGAAGGCGGACCAATCACATCTAAGAAGTAATAAAAGCGGTATTTTCTAAAATTTAAAATGTGTTATGGGTTTTTTCTAAATATTTTTAAAATGTTAAGTTAAGAAAAAATATTGTGTTAATAAAACATGTTAATTTTTCTTAATCAAACATTTTAAAAATACTTAGAAAAAAATTGGCTCCAAATAAAAAAAAGGGTAAAATAAGGTCAACGACAGGTTTGAAATAACTTGTGTGAAAGTATATTTTAAAAAGAAATTTATTGTAACACAATATATAAAAAACGAACATAAATTACTACAAAAAAAAGAAACAAACTTTATAAATTGATAAAAAAATAAACAATATCATATAAACATATAAAAAACAAACATAAATTACTAACAAAAAAAACTATAGATTGATGAAAATAAATAAATGGTATTTATTATTATCTTAACAAAGGTTTCCAAGTTTTAATATTATATCTATGCTTCGACTACTATATTATAATATACTAATACACTGGTACGTATACTACACCGTATTGGCTGCATAAAATTTTTTAGGATCTTCCACAGTCGAGGATCTAAAATAGAATAAAGTTTAATTTTACAAAACAATCGGCTAAATTTTACAAATAGTTTGTTATTGGAAGTTAGTTTAGTGATTATCCGTATTGTCTTAATTAGCAATGTCAAAATATAAGATTATTTTTTAGTATAATCGTAGATAGGTTCTTTTGCTTCGAGTAATCATTATTTTGTATACCGAACAGTAAATGAGTATGTACTTTCAAAGTATTGAGTAGATGGTATCGGGTATCGAAGCCCGGAGTATCGATACCCTACTCGGTATCGATACTATAATAGTTCTAACCCTAATTGGGCGGGTTGCACGGTTATTCAGAGAGAAAATAGTAATCTAAAATAATTAATTAATCGTAGTAATGAATACTTCTACATAACTTATTAGCCTTAAGCAAAATTTGTTATACTTTACTTACTTACCAGGTAATAAATATTATCATCGATTGTGGGTATTAGTGCTCCCAGGGACCCGAGCTCGTACCAGTCAGTTTATGTATGCCGGCTGGTTGATTCTAATATACAATTATCTGAGTTGTCGACGCGTCTATAATCTACAAGAATAATAATAAAAAAAAGTCAGTCTAAAACAAAATCAAGTTAAATTTTAAACAATAGTCTGTTAAATTTAGCGCGCTGTTTGTAATTAGCAATATTTTCTTATATACCTAGACGTTTATAACTTGAGCGTCTTTAACCTACAATATTATTGTTTGAAGTTTGAGGTTAAGACAAATTTATAATAGATGTAGTTACTTACCAAATATTAGCTTCGAGCCGCTTAATTAAACACCAGGTTTTATGAAAATAAATATAGTTTTGACCTAATGAACACAACAAACCTAATTTTCTATGCACTGATTCTCAATACTGATTTTTCAATAAAATGCTTAATGATGCACATTCGTAAATAAGTTCAAAATGATATGTTTTCTCTCTGCCATGCGCATAGTGGTTTTCGTTGACAGCCGAGAACATTTCTGTACTTTGATTGGCCCGTCAGTGTGCAACAGAGTAAGAGCATGAGTTAGAATGTGTCAGATAAAGAAAGATATACAGTAACGATGCGTTGCCGGTTTCCACATCCCATTTGCCACTCTCATTTATATACGTTCTCTCTGCTCGCGACCTTCACGGCATACCGTAAAAGTAAAGATGGCGACGCAAATGAACTGTAAAATTTTTTTGGGAATGAAGTGAAAAGTATGTATTTTGTAGTGGATATGGCAAAAAATACCATATATATCTCGTGTGTACCTAATGGTATTATCATTTGTGACAGTAAAAACGCATTTACATACTGTCATCACTCGTCAGCAATATAGCCCATTACACATCTAGATATGCAATCTACTAGCACAGCAAGCTTTCATAAGTGATTATGAGTCTATAGACGCCCCCCCCCCCAAAGTCGTTCCGCCGTCAATGTCAGGACACTACGCTAAACACCTGTTTGTTGGAATAATTGTGGTAAACTAATTTTGAATTTATAATTTTAGTATTTGCATCAAGTTTTCAATATTATCAATAAATTATTCAATATTTCCTTCCATTTGCTTATTCCTAACTATGGTGTAAAGTTGATACAATATTGTATTCAGTGGTGGCATTGAAAAGTGCATGTTTTCAATTTTTTTATTTCGATAACAAATTTATTTTTCAAAATGTCTGTACTTTTACACAAAGTTTATGATTCATATTTATATACAAATTATGAAATGGCAGGTAAGATTTAAAATATTGCAATTACATTTATAGAATAGTTTAAGAAGAAAAAAAAGATTGTACTGTACCTAAATACAAATTATTTTCAGACATAATATAATTCTACCTTGCGCCGATTTATATTTCTTTCTATAAATGCAGTAAAATAATGGTGTAAAAATGTAGTATATTATAGAGTGAATAAAACGTCTCTGAAAAAAAAAAACATTTGAGTATAGTACGGAGCAAATTATAGGGAAACTATAACAAACTGTGTGTTGTCTCAAAATTTTTGAAGTTATACTTATTTTGGCGCGTTGAGAGTAAAATTTTAGCAGGCAACAGTTAACAAGCAGCTAACGGAAACAGTTAGCAAAATCGACAGTATGCAGGTGGCATAGTCGTGACTAGCATTAGCCATGTATAGTCACTGCTAAGCTGTCTGTAACAAGGTGACCAGTAGCAGCGCGGTTAAAATGTATTCTAAAAGGTATCAAGATATCAGGGTTTGCGCCCACAGTTAGGAGAATATGGAATATTTGATTTCAAAAATAAACAAAATGAACGGAATTTTATGAAGTATTAGAAATGCCTTGTATTTTTTTGTCTGCTTGTGACTTCCTGTGTTTTAACACGACGCGTTTCAGCAACGAGTTGCTATCTTCAGGTGTGGTTAAACTTTTAATCAACATTCTTAATGACAAACTAACGTTAAAATCGAACATAATATACGACACAATAATTAACAACACACAAACACCCAATAGTCATTAATCGTCTACCTTATAAATACACACAACATGTCCATTTCATCTACCTACTATACAGTGTGTCCACAGACTCATCCTCAACATGGGGATCTCCGTTGTTATGGGAGATAGAGATTTGGTTAAATGAGACAAAATGTGCAGAATCTCCAGTACTACTACCCTGCGTAGTCAAACTTTCCATATTTTGCTTGGTTCGCGACCGACAGTTGAAAAACGAGATTTACCCATTTTCGTTATTTGTTTATAACTCGCTTATTAAGTAAGTTAGAAAAAAAATATTTTCACTTTCTTAAGGCCCTTTTTTATGAAGATTTCAAATCTCTTTTCATATTTTTATTTACTTTTATGGTTTTAGAGATACTTGTATCAACTTCGTTTTTTTAAATACACGTCAAAGATAGCCATGACACCATTGGAAAGAGATTTTTTTTCTCTTTAATTTGATATGAGGGTTGATGGATTTATTTTCAAAAATAACAGAGTTATACGTAAAACACTGATTTTTAATAGTAGGCTATGCTAAATTAATTGATAAAACAACAGAAGGCTTAGCAAACAGTTGAAATTCGCGTTGGCTTAGTAAACGGCTGTTTTGTTTTAGCTATCAAAGTGTAGTTTGTTGCTAATTTGTCAGTTTACTAAGTGATTTATTAAATTTACTTTTGTTATCATGGAACCATTTTGTAACAATAAAAAATAAGCGATTTTCAACAATTGATCGTAAAACAGTAGTTTTGTCTTCTTCACTTATTCGCGTTGACTTAGTAAACGGCTTTTTAAATGATCCATAGTTTATTAAATTTACTCTTAAGTTTCTGTAAATAGACGAATGAGGTTGTTGTCTTCGTTCTGGATACTGATCAAAGTACATTTCTGCAGATCTGGTCGAATTTTTGTGACATAGAATGTAACAAGATAACATATCAAATTATTCATTGTTACAAAATGGTTCCATGATAACAAAAGTAAATTTAATAAATCACTTAGTAAACTGACAAATTAGCAACAAACTACACTTTGATAGCTAAAACAAAACAGCCGTTTACTAAGCCAACGCGAATTTCAACTGTTTGCTAAGCCTTCTGTTGTTTTATCAATTAATTTAGCATAGCCTACTATTAAAAATCAGTGTTTTACGTATAACTCTGTTATTTTTGAAAATAAATCCATCAACCCTCATATCAAATTAAAGAGAAAAAAAATCTCTTTCCAATGGTGTCATGGCCATCTTTGACGTGTATTTAAAAAAACAAAGTTGATACAAGTATCTCTAAAACCATAAAAGTAAATAAAAATATGAAAAGAGATTTGAAATCTTCATAAAAAACGGCCTTAAGAAAGTGAAAATATTTTTTTTCTAACTTACTTAATAAGCGAGTTATAAACAAAAAACGAAAATGGGTAAATCTCGTTTTTCAACTGTCGGTCGCGAACCAAGCAAAATATGGAAAGTTTGACTACGCAGGGTAGTAGTACTGGAGATTCTGCACATTTTGTCTCATTTAACCAAATCTCTATCTCCCATAACAACGGAGATCCCCATGTTGAGGATGAGTCTGTGGACACACTGTATAAATCATAAAATTTCGAAATTTAAATCAGTACTCCACAATCCACTACATAATACGTATGTGCTTAATATTATAACGTGAATGTGTAAATTTTAAAAAATTTTAACCACACCTGAAGATAGCAACTCGTTGCTGAAACGTGTTGTGTTAAAACACAGGAAGTCACAAGACGGACATCAAAAAATACAAGGTATTTCTAATACTTCATAATATTCATATAGTGACTTGGAGACCCAACACTCTAAAAATGAACGGAATTGTTCTAAATTAAAAATGAAAATTGAATTTTACCTAATTTGAGGAAATTGAATTGTAATTGTATTTTAAAGGCCACCAACAGCTAAGGTTATTTGGGCCTAGCACCAATTCATATTTTCAATTCATTATTTTTTTTTTTTTTTTAATAATAAATTGAAAATCCAATTGACACTTTTACCAGCTCTCGGGCTAGAACTCGGGAACTGGGGACTTGTAATAGAGGAACCATAGCAACGCCATGTAAACAACAGCGCCGCTACACTCTCGGCTTGAGGAAATTGAAACATAACAAAAATACAATTTTATTGGCAAAGTCCTGCGACGAGTATTTTTATGTATTTATTGTTTTCTTTTTTTCAGATCTCAGAGTAAACGACTGGTTTTTGATAACAACACCATGGCCTGCGTTAATAATTGTTGGTTCATATTTATATTTCGTAACAAATTGTGGTATCAAATGGATGGAAAATAGAAAACCATTTCAAATTGAAAATATTTTAATTTTATATAATGTCATACAAATTGTTTTAAATGCATATTTATTTATAAAAGTAAGTGAACCTCATTTATGTTTTTTTAATATTTTCTAAAAAAATTTTATGTTGTGTATCTCTACATAGTATAAATTGAAGGCGCTTTTCGTGTCTGTCTGTTTAACCGCTAACTCCTCCTAAACCACGCTACGGATTTTGATGCGGTTTTCACCATCAGTTAGATAATTTTTCATGGAAGGTTTATATATAATATAATATAGCGAACGATCGAAGCGAGTGAGTAATGTAATTATAATATTCAAGCGAACGAGCGAAGCGAGTGAGTAGTGAATTGCATCCGGGCTTTCTTAGCCCCCGGGCGATGCCGGACAGGGCTGCTAGTAATGTATACAATGTAGAAAAGAGGAGTTCGATAGTTGTTATAATTTTAAAAAATGTAACCAATTAGGCGCCGGGACTTTTTCCAATTATACGACTATCGTTTAATTTATCTTCTACTTATTAAAACTCTAATTATACCTACCTACGAGCAATTGAAATTTTAAAAACCATCCGACTAAATTTATATTTATTTCATTTTAAAACAAAAAACAAACGGGTGATTTTTTTCACTTGTAGTCCAATAATTTTAGATTTCCACTGCGAAATAATTCACAGTTCGCTCAATTTTTGTACAAACCTTCGTTATAGTGTTTAAAAAACATGTAAAAAGTCCCCATCAATATCGTGCGGGCGTTGCCAGCTATTCGAGGTTCAAGGTCACGAAAAACGATTTTTTGCGAATTTCTCGATTCCGTTCCATTTTTAATAAACGTGCGTTATACGGTATGCGAATGCATAGTCATACTTAATCCGCATTCTCTCAACCTCTGTAAACTTTTTTTACAAAATTCCTTAATGATTATAATTATTGATGTCAAGTAGGTAAAAATATCGTATTTTAGAAAAAAATGTCTGTCTGTCTGTTTGAGTGCTGTCGGTTTGTATGTTTGGTTGCTTATAACTAAAGAACTACTGCTTTAATTTCGATAAAATTATTATTAATCGTTAGTTTAAAGTTCAACTTAAAATTAAAGGTACAAATCATTATGTTAGGCCATCGTGAAGCAGCATAATTTCGTTATATAAAATCGAAGTGGAGGAAGCCACGGGTATACTTAAATAGCTAAAACTAGGAACCGTAGAAAAAAAATGTTTACACAAAAGTTGTAGAGGATTTTGTTCTCCACAAGAATGATAATAACAAAAATGGAACGAAACCGAGAAATTAGCAAAAAACCGTTTTTCGTGATCTTGAACCTCGAACATATCTGGCAACGCCGGCACGATATAGATGGAGACTTTTTACACGTTTTTTAAAACACCATAACGAAGGTGTATACAAAAATTGAGATAACTGAGAACTATTTAGCAGTGGAAATCTGAAATGACTGGGCTATTAACTTAAATCAGACAACTCGAATGTAAGGATTGATAATTCGTTAATTTCTATATAATAACTAAATTAATGTTAATTAACTTAAATTTATTTCACATAAAACTATTATTGAAATTAAATTCCTCATTTAGCGTAACAAAAAAATGTAGTGGGCTTATATTGTATTTGACTAGAATTCTAACCAAGAAAGTATTTAAATACCATCCCTATACCCACTCAAAACAATGCAGTATATAAAATAAATTATTTATTCTCGGTAAAATTGTACGTATAACATTGTTGACATAGAGGTTAACAGAATATTTAAATGGCTAAGCAGTGAATGACTAGCAAAACATTTAAAAGAAAAACATAAGGCTACATTATTTATTGATAATAATTGTCTTAGTATACAAGTGCGCCAAAAAGATGTGAAAAAATTTAAAGACTCATTTAAAAAAACAGGGCACCCACTAAATCTTCTTTTATAGAACAATTAACGAAGGTTCGCGCACTGCTTTGGGTCAGTTTACCATAGAACACATCCGATACAGTGCACACGAGCTTTCGATTATTCTTAAATATTTTTAATGTTCCGGATCAAACGAAGTTAGTGCAGTCCGTGTTGCTCTTAAATGGGTTCAAAACAGAAACGAGAATGACAGTTTTCATACAATATTAGGAAAAATGTAGAAAATGCTCTAATTTTTAATCAGTGCTTAATAAACCCTAGGTACTATACGGGGTGATTCATAATATGGGCGCAGGATTTCAGGATGTGATAGCTCGTTCAAAAATATGAAAAAAAGTTCCTATTAACATGGGTCCGCAAAAGCACCGTTTTCGAGATACAGGGTGTTAAAGTTGAAGAAAAAAATTTCGTTTTTTGCTTATATCTGAAGAACGGTTTGAGGTACAAAGTTAAGCTGCCGCACACATTTTCTACCTTTAAATAGCTTTGTTTTTTTTACGAAAAATTTTTTTTTGTTACCAGTGGTGGAGATTTGAAGGTGGTCTGTTTTGTTTGTGTAATTTTTTATTGACATTTTGTCAACTTATAAAATCAAGTACGTAGGTGCTTAAAAAAATCATGTTTTTAATCCTAAAATGCTCTTTTTCTCGGAAACGATTGACTGTAGCGCTTCAAGACAAGAGTACCTTTTTTGTGTAGAATATCCCGGCGGTTCCAAAACGCGTTTCAAAATTAATTTTTTTCCAGTGGCGTAGAAGTTAGGGGGAAAATACCTTTCAATCCTTCAAAATCTCCACCACTGGTAACAAAAAAAAATTTTTCGTAAAAAAAAACAAAGCAATTTTAAGGTAGAAAATGTGTGCGGCAGCTTAACTTTGTACCTCAAACCGTTCTTCAGATATAAGCAAAAAACGAAATTTTGTTCTTCAACTTTAACACCCTGTATCTCGAAAACGGTGCTTTTGCGGAGCCATGTTAATAAGAACTTCTTTTCATATTTTTGAACGAGCTATCACATCCTGAAGTCCTGCGCACATATTATGAATAACCCTATATATGCTACCATAGCTAATAATACCAAAGAGGATATATATTATAGAGTCGCCATGCAACGTTTAAAAAGCACGACAAATTCTTTGTTAGCAAACCTGCAACAAATATCCGAACTATTTTTGTATTATATTTATCCTATAGTTATGGATCTGTATATAGTAACAAAGACGATTAATTATTCTCTAAAACCAGTCAACTTCTGCTCCGTTGATGTTTTAATATTGCTATATGGTTAGTCTTGATTGGATTAAAAAATATTATTTATTTGCATGGAAAAATTATCTAAAACACTGTGAACTTATTTACCACAAACATATAACATTTTATACCTAATAATTTTGTTTTAGCTTTGTTTTCTGAAAGACATAACTGAAGATTTGAAATTCAAGTGCCAACATCCTGATTATTCATTAAGTGAAAATGCATTGGGAACTGCTCAAATAGTTTATTTATATTATATAACTAAATATATTGATCTTTTAGATACAGTAAGTTTTATAACAAAAATCTTTAATTTTCCAAATACTGACGGATACTCTTTTAATATATTAATTACGAAATAAAGGTTGAAAATATAGGAGAGGATTATTCTGGAACTGAATGTAATCAAAAGATTTTTTATGAACTCTTCGTTACTTAAGAATTAACAGAAAAAAGAATACACTAGCCCAGTAAAATTAGACTTTGACAATTCCGATCAAGCTAAATTTTTGTGAAGACCTTTATTTTGATGTCCTAAGCAAAAATGCGTGGACAATATTACAGCAAACATTTTTTTATAGCATAATGATAATTTTCGAGATATTGCGAAAAAATAGAGTTTACCCTTTTTCACCTACCTCAAAAAAACCCACAGTTCAAATTATAGGTACTTTCAGAAAATGCTTAGGACATCAAAATAATGAACTCCACAAAAATCCAGCTTGGTCGGAGTTTATTCGAAGCTATGTCTTTTTAAAGGTTCTATACATCAATATAGAACTCTATTACCCTACCTACGATGTTTGTGCGTCCCGGTCCGTCTGTCAGAGGACTCTATCTCACAAACGGTAAGAGGTAGTTAGTTGTTTTGTCTTATTTTACTGGGCTACACAGCAGCATAATAGAAAATTGAAAAAATTTGTAATATCAATATGTAATTTTAAATTACACTCTAATTTTAACACATCGTGACGTTAGAGTTTTCGTCTAGGTTTACATAAAATTATCATAATATTATTCTAAAATGACTACTTCGAATTTCAACCGCTAAATTTGAATCATTCTTTATAGCTTCACGTTTCATACAACCGAGTCATAATATAATAATAATTATGCTTTTAGGTTTTCTTCGTCCTTAAAAAAAATAATAGACAAATAACCTTCCTTCATTTGTATCACCATTCATACATGGTGGGTCAAATGTGGTTTGTGACGAAATATTTTGCAGGAGGGCACGCAACGTTTATACCGTTTATTAATTCATTCGTACATGTCATCATGTATGGATATTACCTAATAACTGCTTTACGTCCAGAATTTAGGAAGAACCTTTGGTGGAAAAAACATATAACACAACTTCAATTGGTAAGTAGGAAAAGGGTCTTGTCTCTATGGGTTCGGCCTTTTTCAAGTTAGCCGAGGGCAAAGATAAACAGACTAACATGTAGTACTAGCCCGACAGTTTGCGTTGCAAATGAAAAAGTCATAGTAAGCCGGCTGATTTTGATATCGATAGTTGATCTCGTACAACTAATCAGTGAACCGACCGTCAGCTGCTCAAGTAGCGGTGGGTTTGGGTGTGGGAGACTGCGAAAGTGGTAAAAAAAATTTAAATAATAGTACGCCAGCTGAAACTTTTTTTATAAATAGTTGACATCATAGTGAGTTGAAAAAAATTGTCAGCTGAATCGTGGAGGGGGGATTGTGCGTCAGCTGCTCGCTTGAACTTGTAAAAAAACACGTAAAATATTGCGCATTTCACTTTTTTGCACTGACAGCAGCTGAGACAATTACGTTACCTAGGATTTTGATCATATCGCTGTCATAATTCTAGGTAACGTAATTGTCTCAGTTGCTAGTCAGTGCAAAAAAGTGAAATGCGCAATATTTTACGTATTTTTTTACAAGTTCATGAGAGCATCTGACGCACAATACCCCCCTCCACGATGCAGCTGACAATTTTTTTTTTGAACTCACTATGATGTCAACTATTTATAACAAAAGTCTCAGCCGGCGTACTATTACTTAAAAAAAATTTTTTTTTACCATTTTCGCAGCCTCTTACACCCACCGCGGGTGCGTCAGCTGACGCTTAGTTTACTTATTAGTCATACCAGATTTATCGCAAAAGATAACAATCGATCGGCGTAAAAACACTATCTAAAAAAACTTTTTAACAAAAAAAAAACCTCCTTCAAAAAGCCACTAAAAAGAGGAAAATAATGAAATTTTAAGGTCTGCGCCAATTTAATAAAATATGAAGTCGATTAAAAAGTATAGTGTAGTGATTAATATCTTCTTTTTAACCAACTTCATATTTTATTAAATTGGCGCAGATCTCAAAATTTCATTATTTTCCTCTTTTTAGTGGCTTTTTGAAGGAGGTTTTTTTTTGTTGAAAAGTTTTTTATTTTTTACTTTTTAGTGTCAAAAAGTGACATTTACCTTAAAGAAATCATACGTCGTTACTCACTTTTATTAAACCGACTTTCTTACGCTGTCTGATGTGTCAAAAAGTGACATTTACCTTAAGGAATCACACGCCGTTACTAACTTTTATTAAAATCAGCCGAACTACTGAACCGATTTCGATGAAATTTCTATGGGACCAATCTGAAAGTATATCCTTTCAAATAAAAAAAATATTTCCAAATCGGTTCATAAATGACGGAGTTCAGAGGTAACAAACATAAAAAAAAAAATACAACCGAATTGAGAACCACCTCCTTTTTTTGAAGTCGGTTATAAATGCAACGCAAACTCCCGGGCAATACCTAAACAAAGAAAAATATACATGTGAAAATTATAACCTTCTTATTTTGAAGTCGTTTAATAAAGCCATAAACCTACCCGTTCTCTATAATATTATATAGAATGATAAAAAAGGCATTGTTGAACTGTTAAATTATAATTATTTTTTTTTTGTAAGAAAAGAAGTGTTTAGTAGTGAGCGCAGATATATTTATTATTTTTATTGAATTTAAATTCTAGTGACCTCTTTTAAGAAGATTATTTTTAAATAATATATAAAATTAAAATAAAATTATAAAATGTTAACAGAAATAAAAAGCTTGTATTTTTCTACAGTGGTCCATAAATCTTCCTCATGTTAAAAATATAAGTATTCTTGTTTTTATGCAATTAAATATGTCTAATATTTTAGGTACAATTTGTCCTGATTTTATGGCATTTATCGAAGGGAGGATTTGGATCAAATTGCGAAGGCCTTCCAACGCATTTAATATATTTTTTTATACCTCAAACTATATTTATCACAATGTTATTTGGAGATTTTTATGCGAAAGCTTATAACTAACAACATTTTGTGTAACACTCTAATCTAAGATCTTTCGACGTATAAACGACAAAAAAATGTAATATGAAGTTGGAATTCAAATAAATTTTTTTTTATCTTTCAATATTTTTTGACATATTTAGAAAGTTGTTAAAGCATGCAAAAATAAATTGTCGATGTAAAATGTAATTTATTGTGAAGAAAATTAAGTTATACGCCAGGAAATTATCCATTTCACGGATAGTACCTATGATTACTGAAAATTTGCTGTTACTTCAAGCTGAATAAAATAAAATAAAATTAACTATTATAATATAGTGTGTATGTGTTTTATTATAAGGGTTTGAGGAAGACATAAAATTATATTGAAACGTTACCCAATTGTGTCGATCTTCAAATAAATTTCTTCATATTATAAATAATATTGTTAAAATTCATATCCTTATTGAAATTAAATTTAGAAATCACAAGAAAGAAGACAATTACTTAATTGACCAACGTTTTGTTTTTCTTATTAATAATTTTGACACATGCGTGGTTTCAACTTAGAGACCCTGAAGAAGTTCTAATAAAGAACCAAACGTTGGTCAATTAAGTAATTGTTCACAGCATCATTTGTCCTTTTCCTGTGATTTCTTAATTTAATTATAAATAATGTTGATTTAACACTTTAATTTGGCTTTCATATTTTTCACTTATCCATTTATGCTTGATTTATGGTACCTACGACTTCGAAAGTAGGTATAAATTTAAGATAAAAGTATATTTAGCACTGAATATTATTTTACCAGGATTTCCATTTTAACATTATTTTGAAAATAGATTTTATGTTAAAAGTCATACCAGAAATTGGGCATAATTCCTATAAAACAGTTGTGAAAAATTTTTTAGTGTTTCATGTCCTTAGACTTTAGAGCATAATATATTCTTCATAGCTGTATTTGCCTTTCAAAATAAAATAGTCAACTGATAACAGCTTTAATTGACCCGTTTGAAATTTCGTTCTGATTATCTGTCTGGTCCAGTAAATTCGAAGACCAATTTTTTTCTAACTTTAATCAAACGACGTATACAGAAACGGTTTTGCAATCAAAACACCTGTGCTTGAATGGAATTAAAGGGTTCGTAAATGTAAAAAAGTGGTCATGTGCGAGTAGAACTCAGTTTGATTTTTACGCAGTCGGGTTTTTAGTTTTTTTTTAATAATATATTTTTTTCCTTTATTTGTGCTATAAGACCTTCCTTCGCGTCAAATTCCAAGATTCTAGGTCAACGGGAAGTACCCTATAGGTTTTGATGTTTGAGTCACTATCAAAAAAATTCGACTGATGACCAGTCCTATACTTCACGCACCTAGTAAATATTTGCAAAAAATAAACACTCTTTTTTTATTCTTTGAAAAAAAGCATGGCTCTCTTTTTTGTCTGGTGATCTACTGATGGCTAGTAATATAGCAAAAATCATGGTTACATTGATTTACGTACAATTTTCTTTTTTTAGTAAAATATTTTTTTTCGCGAAAACTATACATTTTAGAGAAAAAAAATATTTACATTTTTTTCATATTATAACATCTAGAATTCATTTAGGTATATTTTTTTTTACCTATGTTAATACGTGACATTGAGAACGTTTTTTTTTAATATCTCAGGGTCCACTAAACCGATTTGATTCAAAATCTAATCAGATCTAAGTTAAAGGCTGATAAACACATGGCCGTATGTTGTTCCGTTTTTACGATATCGAAGGCGAAAAATTGACCACACACACATATACAGACATCAGTCAGAAAATGATCTTAAACGATTGCTAGGGTCTCAAAACGTGAAGATCTGTTAAAATCTCGTTTTTTTTTTAATATCTCAGGGTCCACTAAACCGATTTGATTCAAAATCTAATCAGATCTAAGTTAAAGGCTGATAAACACATGGCCGTATGTTGTTCCGTTTTTACGATATCGAAGGCGAAAAATTGACCACACACACATATACAGACATCAGTCAGAAAATGATCTTAAACGATTGCTAGGGTCTCAAAACGTGAAGATCTGTTAAAATCTCGAAATATTTTTTTCGGACTAAATCCATTACTTCCCTACCATAGTAGAGGTGGGAAGTAAAAATACATTTTTTATCTATTTATTGCATTGAGTTAGAAGCTAGATTTTTTTACAGGACTATGGGGTTGTAGACCTTAGTATTTGATATTAATTTCAACTTGATACGTCTAGTCGTTCCTGAGAGAAAGGGTCTTGACGGACAGAAAGACAGACAGATAGACAGACACAGACGGACAACAAAATGATCGTATAATGGTCTCGTTTTTTTTCATTTTGAGGTACGGAACCCTAAAAATGATAAGAAAAACAAGAAAATAATCTTTTTTTAAATTGTTATATATTTTATTTTATTATTATTTTATTTATATTTTACTGTAAATGTGAAAACTGACATAAAGATTAAACATGAACACGAGTCATAGATTCAGACTTGGCGTTTAAAATCTGATTTCGGGTTCGTCAAAAATGATTTCCATCACTTAAATACAAAGAGATTATTTACACAATGACGAACAAATTTACTAGTTATCAAGAAAAATAAATAACAATCAAATACTTGCTTGCAGATGAGTTGATTGGTTAAATGAAGTGAATTACCTAAGGTCAGTGACTTTTTAGATTTGAGAAGAAAATATGAATATATTATATTATAATAATTAATCAATTCATGGTTCCAAAAACAATATGTGAATTACAGAATGCTTACTTCCTATATTGCATTTATACATATCGCTTTATCATGATCAGTATTGTTTTATTAGACCAATTGAATTAATACAGGGTATTTCAGAAAATCGTAACAATTTATAATAGGAAAAGAACCCAAAAAACACTTTTCATTACAGTACCTTATACCTTAACAGGCCTAGACTGGGAATCATGATCTGGTAACTTCTTCGACTATTTTGACATGAATAACATGGAATGTCTCATACTGGGGTGGCATTTTAGAAATACTAGATGAATCGTAAATATTCGGAAGTAGTTGACATGTGAAACAAAACACACCATGTACCCCTACCCTAGCACTGGCTTCTGCCAAGTTGGGTGGTATCCAATATACTATAGTAGATATAAATTGAGGATAGGTGGTGTAACGGTTAGCGTAACCGACCTTTAGATCACATTGTCGTGGGTTCGAATCCCACCTCCGCTCATAGATGTTTTGTGATGTCATTTAGTTTTAAGGAAGTTGTTATTTAATGTAATTAAGACGCTAATGACCTAAGCAGTCGACGTGTCTCTAATCTACAATAAATAAAAATAAAAGTAGATATAAATTATTATGCACTTTAAAATTATAAAAAAATATATATTTGTATTTTTCATAACAAGCCTTTTCACATGATGCATTTAAAAAATGTTTTTTTTCTTAATTTTCTAATTTGCACCCCAAAATTAACCCCAAAAGCAGAGTTCGTATATGTACGCTATACGTTCGTGATTAGGTCACCGAACTCTATTATATATGTAGGTATCAAATTTCAACATTTTCGTCCACTAGTTTCGGAGGAAATAAGGAAGCTGTGACAGACACAAGAGTGATCCCATAAGGGTACCGTTTTTTCATTCTGAGGTACGGAACCTTAAAAAAAACAAAAAGTTTACATAATGATTCCGTGAATGATAGTAAGAATTACGTGTCAATATTAATCCTTTAATATAATACGTAAAAAGACAATTATATTGTTGCTTATGCGCATTTTATGTTATTGTTACCGCGACATTCCCATGAACCATTGTTTATTATAGTTTATTTCACGCAAATATACAGAACGTCCCAGAAAAACAAACATTTAAATATTTTAAATTTTAGATATTTTTTACTCAATTAAAAAAGGAGGTTATCAATTCGACGCGAATATTTACATTTTTTTTATGTTTGCTTAAGCTTAACTTCTCAAAGGGATTAACCGATTTGAATGATTTTGACTCGGTTGTGTTCAGGTGTTCAGGCGGTTCTAGATAATTTTTACTTAAATAAGTTCAGAAGTTCCTTTTCTAGTTTAGTAATCAAATATCACGGAAGAAGTCAGTTAATAACGTGAAAACTTCCACTAAAAATATTATTATTTTTATCATTTTGGTGGCTTTTTGTTGAGGGAGGTTCAATTTTATTATAAAAAGTCTTTTAAACTTTAACAATTAAGAAACTGCTAGTGCTTCGAAGACAAAAACGGTAAAAGACTTTTTTTGATTCAGAATTTCATAAGAAATATACCTTTAAAATTATCAGCGCTACTTTTGAGACACCATATATATTTGTTAAGTGGCCATAGTATATTGAACAACGCGTGAAGGAAATAATACAGTCGGTGTTTGGATGGTTTAGAAATTCTTAATGGTGATTGGACAATGACATTTGTAGTGGATATAAATATAAAAATAAATGCCAATGAAACTTGAAAGAGCATTATGGATTATTCGATTTTAAATCATCATAGTTATCAGTTATAAATTTGGTGTCAGTTGGATTGTGCGATAAATTTTAATATTATTTAAAATCGGAAGAATTAAAATGTGTTATTTTATGTAATTGAACTGTGAACAGTGAAATTAATTAACATTTTTAAGTATTTTATTTGATTATAATTATTAATAAATAAGTATGGCATTATTATTAAAAAAAGCTTTCCAGGGATACATATATTATAATGACGAATTATCAGGTACAACATTTTTTTTTAAATCAAAGTTGCAATTTACATTTTTTATGATTTTTCAATGAGTGGAAGTAATTTAATAAAATGTTATAATAAACACTTGGAAGTTATACCTTACATAAGAAAGGTAGTGGATTGGTTATGTATAAATAGGGTTTTTCCATGTAATAATATCAAACCTATGCAATTTCCTGCTTTCCTGATTTTTTATGCATTTATACATATCGCTTTATCATGATCAGTATTGTTTTATTAGACCAATTGAATTAATACAGGGTATTTCAGAAAATCGTAACAATTTATAATAGGAAAAGAACCCAAAAAACACTTCTCATTACAGTACCTTATACCTTAACAGGCCTAGACTGGGAATCATGATCTGGTAACTTCTTCGACTATTTTGACATGAATAACATGGAATGTCTCATACTGGGGTGGCATTTTAGAAATACTAGATGAATCGTAAATATTCGGAAGTAGTTGACATGTGAAACAAAACACACCATGTACCCCTACCCTAGCACTGGCTTCTGCCAAGTTGGGTGGTATCCAATATACTATAGTAGATATAAATTGAGGATAGGTGGTGTAACGGTTAGCGTAACCGACCTTTAGATCACACTGTCGTGGGTTCGAATCCCACCTCCGCTCATAGATGTTTTGTGATGTCATTTAGTTTTAAGGAAGTTGTTATTTAATGTAATTAAGACGCTAATGACCTAAGCAGTCGACGTGTCTCTAATCTACAATAAATAAAAATAAAAGTAGATATAAATTATTATGCACTTTAAAATTATAAAAAAATATATATTTGTATTTTTCATAACAAGCCTTTTCACATGATGCATTTAAAAAATGTTTTTTTTCTTAATTTTCTAATTTGCACCCCAAAATTAACCCCAAAAGCAGAGTTCGTATATGTACGCTATACGTTCGTGATTAGGTCACCGAACTCTATTATATATGTAGGTATCAAATTTCAACATTTTCGTCCACTAGTTTCGGAGGAAATAAGGAAGCTGTGACAGACACAAGAGTGATCCCATAAGGGTACCGTTTTTTCATTCTGAGGTACGGAACCTTAAAAAAAACAAAAAGTTTACATAATGATTCCGTGAATGATAGTAAGAATTACGTGTCAATATTAATCCTTTAATATAATACGTAAAAAGACAATTATATTGTTGCTTATGCGCATTTTATGTTATTGTTACCGCGACATTCCCATGAACCATTGTTTATTATAGTTTATTTCACGCAAATATACAGAACGTCCCAGAAAAACAAACATTTAAATATTTTAAATTTTAGATATTTTTTACTCAATTAAAAAAGGAGGTTATCAATTCGACGCGAATATTTACATTTTTTTTATGTTTGCTTAAGCTTAACTTCTCAAAGGGATTAACCGATTTGAATGATTTTGACTCGGTTGTGTTCAGGTGTTCAGGCGGTTCTAGATAATTTTTACTTAAATAAGTTCAGAAGTTCCTTTTCTAGTTTAGTAATCAAATATCACGGAAGAAGTCAGTTAATAACGTGAAAACTTCCACTAAAAATATTATTATTTTTATCATTTTGGTGGCTTTTTGTTGAGGGAGGTTCAATTTTGTTATAAAAAGTCTTTTAAACTTTAACAATTAAGAAACTGCTAGTGCTTCGAAGACAAAAACGGTAAAAGACTTTTTTTGATTCAGAATTTCATAAGAAATATACCTTTAAAATTATCAGCGCTACTTTTGAGACACCATATATATTTGTTAAGTGGCCATAGTATATTGAACAACGCGTGAAGGAAATAATACAGTCGGTGTTTGGATGGTTTAGAAATTCTTAATGGTGATTGGACAATGACATTTGTAGTGGATATAAATATAAAAATAAATGCCAATGAAACTTGAAAGAGCATTATGGATTATTCGATTTTAAATCATCATAGTTATCAGTTATAAATTTGGTGTCAGTTGGATTGTGCGATAAATTTTAATATTATTTAAAATCGGAAGAATTAAAATGTGTTATTTTATGTAATTGAACTGTGAACAGTGAAATTAATTAACATTTTTAAGTATTTTATTTGATTATATTATTAATAAATAAGTATGGCATTATTATTAAAAAAAGCTTTCCAGGGATACATATATTATAATGACGAATTATCAGGTACAACATTTTTTTTTAAATCAAAGTTGCAATTTACATTTTTTATGATTTTTCAATGAGTGGAAGTAATTTAATAAAATGTTATAATAAACACTTGGAAGTTATACCTTACATAAGAAAGGTAGTGGATTGGTTATGTATAAATAGGGTTTTTCCATGTAATAATATCAAACCTATGCAATTTCCTGCTTTCCTGATTTTTTAGAGCAAAAATGTATTGAATTAAAAATGATCAGGAACTAAATTATCTATATATTGGACAATTAGTTGTAACGAAAGCATTTTTATACCGCGTGGTTACGAAACAATCGTATGTTCAATCTTTTCGTTATTATTAGTTTCTTAGATAAGTAAGTGTATTCTTGATAAAAAAATTCTTTTCCCCTGGTTTACTAAATGTACATTAATATAACTCTCAAAGAGTACCTACTGATTATAGCCACGAAAAAAAAAATAATCACTTTAGACTTTATTCAAATATCAAAATGGGTAGTTTAAATGGGGAACCTTTATAAGTAAAATTTCTGTAACACACTCAAGATTAACAGATACATCGGAAAATATCGATATAATTATCTGATTCGAAACACTGTAAAAAATCGATGTTTTTTTGTTTGTGCATTCATAATGCAGAAGTTAAAATCATGCTCATTACTACCGCACCTAAGAAAGTTATTAGATTACACATAGTCAGGATCAAATGTGTAATCTTAGAGTATTGTAACCGTTACAAGTATAACTTAATTAATATCATACAATCACTTTATAATAATTTGTCAGTAATTTGCAAATATAATTTCGTTTCTGGCTCATAAATAACATAGAAATACAAAAACATAATATTAAAATTTTATTAAGGATATTTTAGCAACCAATAAAACATTTTTTTTTCACAACGCCGCTATTAAAAATTTGATTTTCGGTACCTGTTTACAATTGAAAATTTTCATCCCTAGGGTTGAAACTTCGGTTGAAACGGACAGTTTCAACTTTCAACCCTAGGGATGAACATTTTCAGTTGTCGGTTTTCTCTGTTTTTTAACGCTGTTAAGAGGGAGATAAAGCGATTGAGTTGCGTCAACTTCAATTCACATATATAATATTCGAAAACGTCAAAATGACAGACACAAACCCCTGCACATAAATTTCACAGGGATCTGACTGATCTAATATTTTTGCGGCTTTTTTGCGCACCCAAATTGCAGGTACCTCAAATCAAATTGTCAATAGAGTTGTTGTGAAAAATAATATGCAGTTACTCGGAACGAAACATTGCGTTTGCAACGCGTGTGAATTGCTGTCCTCGTACCTCATGTAGCAAACTTCACACTTGTTGTAAACGCTATGTTTCGATCCTTGTAATGCAATTGTTATATCCACTGTAAAATAGCTGATTTACATGCATGTAAAGTGACTTTTGGCAAGTCGGTGTGCGGGACGTATCTTTCCCACACTAGTGTGGGAAAGCAAACCATTTCTATATAACGTTTATTCGTCCTGATCCGCCCGCTATTACCTACTGACAGCTACTCTCAGCCTACTATAGACGTGAAGTTGACGAGACAAAATGAGCTGTCAAAATTTTTTGAAAATACTGAAAATGAAGTGAAATGTAGCTATGTTACAGTGGGTGTGGCAAAAAATACCATATATATCTTGTACGGTAATGATATTATTACTGTGACTGTCACTACTCGTCAGTAATATACCTATCTCATTACGACACTAGATTATACATTCTACTATTACTTCCTGGTAAAAAATACATCGTACAAAGTATATAAAATACCACAATTAACTGATAAAAAATACCGCACGTGTACAGATCAAAGGTGATTTAAGGTTAAGTTCGTAACCCTTAATAAGCGGGTTAATAAAAAACAAATTGTGACATTTTATTCTTTCTCCATAGACGTGAAACTAAGAGCTGGTTCACACTAGACGGATTCCGAAACGATATTTTATCGGATGCCCTTAGTTAGTTTATATGGCATAGTTCACATTTATCCGAAAACGATTAAAATTCGTATCCGGCACGTTTGTCACAGCCTGCCAGACGAAAAAAAAATCGGATCAGAAGTCGTTGGCCTGTAGTTTCTTATATCTCTGTTCACACTTGCCGAATCGACATACACCTATGCTATACAAATCCATCGTCTATTGTTCTGAAGTCACAAGGAAGTTCGCACGTAGAACGGTTGTTTTTGTACCTATATGAATTAAAAATTGTGGACGTATTATGGATAGCGAATTAAATCCTAAACTTTCAATTCCACTGCAGTCTTTCAATTCACCCATCAACACTTAGAAAGTTAGTAAGCTGTGTAAGGCTTTCGCGGCCGTTTATTAATTCCATAGAGTTTTTTGGGCTATTAGGCCGTCGTCGGTTCAAGTTTACTGTTCTTGACATTGTGCCATTTTTGATGGCATTTTAAAAAGATGTGTCTCTTAAATTAAAACACCTTTTAAAAATGCCATCCACTCGTGTTGGCGAAACGTCAAGAACAGTAAAATTGAACCGACGACGGTCTTATAGCCCAAAAAACTCTATGGTCTTACTTGGAAAGTCCCTATAGAAAATCTCTTTACTAAGGTTGGGTGCACACAATATTTCCTTATTTCATTCTTTTTTTGTTAAAAAGTACCACATCACAATAAGAACATCGTCGCCTGTTTAAAAAATGAGCTCGAATCAACGAACGAACCGGAATTTTATCGTGTAGTGTGAACATACACCCGATAAAAAATCGTTTCGGCATCCGGATAGTGTGTACGAGCTCTTATAAGTTTCGTGATATAGCAGTAAAGATTATTTTATATATCTAATATCAAATTTTAAATATCTCGTCCATTTATAATTATTAGATGTTTCAATAAACCGTATATTAAAAAACTCGGGTCGCAGTGCCAAAACCCTGCCGACAATATAGTGTATTTGCTAATACAAGCCTTGTGGCTTTAATACGTGAACTTAAGTTTGTTTTTGGAAAAAATAAAAATTCAACCCCTTAATACATCCCTTAAAATAATATTTTTTTCTTAATTTCAATATTATTATCATTGCAGCCTCTGTACCAAATTAAATACACCCTTCAGTAAGTAAATCACTATCCGCAAAACTAGTGTTTTCATAAAATTTGTAAGTCCGGTCCTATCGGGCCGATTGTATTTAGGGGTTCCAAAATGTTTTGAGCCCACAAAAGCGATAAATTTTCGAATCTTTACAAAATTGAAATTTAATTTTCGAAGATTAATGTGCTGCAAAAATTTTTTCAATAAAATCGGCCCGAAAAGACCGATTTCAAATTTTAAAAACACTAGGTTCGTCTGATACGGATTCTTAAATGGTGTACCAAATTGCGGTGATAGATCAAATCATGTCTAATATCGAAATTTATGAAACAATTTAATTATTTTAAGAGATGTATTAAGGGATTAAATATATATATATTATATAATATAAATATATATATATATATACATATATATATAAACATTTCCAAAAATGGTGCCAAAGTGTTCAGGAGGCTATGAAACGTCGAGAAATTTTGGTCCGACCCCTAGGTCCCGCCATCCGACCGACGCCAATAGTGTATGTGCCATATGGCAAATACACTAAAAATCCTTGTTCTGTTATTAAAAAGGAAAACATCTTCCAAATTTTAAAATGGACGTCCTGCAAACATTGAATGTCTTCAAATTTAAAACTGCTACAATTTTTAATTACTAATTTAATAAAAGAATTTTATCTTATTAATTAATGCGTTTTTTTTAATTTAAAAATAAATTTTATTCAACACAAGCATGCTTTTAGTGTTTTTTGTATCTGGGTACCTATTGTGTAACTCATTTCTAGTGATATCACTAAAGTGAGATTGTTCACGCGAATATGCATTTTTCGCACTAGTGAAATAGAACCATTTAACGTGAATTTATTCGCCATCGAATTTGTCAGTGAAACGTGAAATATTTCACCGTGCACTGACAAATTCGATGGCGAATAAATTCACGTTAAATGGTTCTATTTCACTAGTGCGAAAAATGCATATTCGCGTGAACAATCTCACTTTAGTGATATCACTAGAAATGAGTTACACAATAGGTACCCTGTTTTGCGGACCTTAAATAGCCGTTTGTTGATTGGTGACGTCATGATCCATTATGAAACGATGATATATTGAAAAACATTTGAAAAACCCGTTATCAAATGAACAATTATGTACCTCTTTTCGGTGTTATAAATGAAATATGGTTACTATATTTTATCGAGCCCAATGTTTTTATTATGAGATGTAGGTACTTCTGTCAGTGACATTAAATTATTCAATTAAAGTTTAAAACCATGCATGTGTTGAATAAAGTATAGTGTGCAACGCGTGTGCTAAATATTTATGCGCGCGATGTTTTCAGCACGAGTAGTAGGCGAGCGCTCACGAGCCTTGGCGAGTGAGCATCGCGAGCCGAATACGAGTGCTAAAAACATCTCGTCTGATGCATAATGATGTATTTAGCACACTTAAGTTACACAATATACTATTATACTGATGAATTCTATTATAACCGCTATTTTGGATAGTACTATACTCATAAATATAATGTTATTAATGTATGATGAATTTCTTTGAAAATTTTCAGATCCAAGAACACAAGATTGGTTTTTAATTGGTTCGCCATGGCCGGGATTAACAATTTTAGGATTCTACTTATATTTTGTATTAAATCTTGGTCCAAGACTTATGGAAAATAGGCCAGCCTTCAAACTTGACAAACTTCTAGTCGGCTATAATGCTGTTCAAATACTTTTATGTTTGTACCTCGTTTATAAGGTATGAAAAATATTAAAGAATTAGGTATCTACAGTGTGTAAACGGTAGTACCGAACATAAGGAAAATACAATGGGATATTTTTTTATTCATCATTGAAACGCGTGAGACTAATACAAATAAATTATTTATAAAACCAAAAAACCGAGGGGTAAATATCTGCCCAAAATTGTGTACACCATAAATCCTTTTTGGCAAATAAATCCTTATAAATCCTCATAAATCCTCATAAATCCTCGTAAATCCTCATAAATCCTTATAAATCCTCATAAATCCTCGTAATTCCTTCACGCTGTACACCATAAATCCTTAGATATTTACCCCTCGCAAAAAACCCAACTGCGTAAAAATCGAACTTAAAAGATTGAAACAAAAACAAATGCTAACATGCAGTCGGAGGCATCAGATGTTTCTGGTCAACTTGTTTACTACATGTATACCTTCGACTGCATGTTATCATTTGATCAGATTTCCATTTTTTTTTTCGATTTTTTGTTTGAAAAAATATTTTTTTTCCTTCCTTTTAGTTGAATATGCTCATCGCAAACCTTTTCATTTGATACCCCACACAAATGGTTTTACCGATTTTTTGCGTATTGTGAAAATTGCGTCTACCGTCCGCCATATTAAACTTTCCGTAACGTCTTATACTTTATTTGAAATCTTCTCAACGAAACCTTTCTTTTGATACTATCGATGCAATGTAAAAGGAAAATTACTTGAGCATTGTAACAAAATGGCGTCTAGTCCGCCACATTGAATATTTCGTGACGAAATTTATATTATTAGTTTAAGGTTCAAATTTTAATATGTTGTTACGGCGACTGTTTTAAGCATATATTTCAATTTGCAGATCAAAATATCGGTATTAACCCCCTTTGCAGAGTTACGATATAAACACCTAGGGGAGCAAGTTTCTCTCTAAGAGAGGGGATTAATACCGACATTTTGTTCTGCAAATTGAAATATATGCTTAAAACAGTCGCCGTAACAACATATTAAAATTTGAACCTTGAACTAATAATATAAATTTCGTCGGGTACATGGCACGTTAAGGGTGATCTGTCACCCATTTAATACGGACCAATCGATCTGCAAATATTATAATGGCATTATTGGGTCACCGACAAACTATACAAACAATTTCAGCCTTGAAGCAATAATAATTGTGACCATTTTTTTGTTACATGTTGGGGGCGGTCTGCATTCCTCCCATACCGCTATCTAGCAAAATCCCTTACTCAGGGCACTTTAATATGCCTCCCTCAACATCTTTACAAAAATAAGGCCTTGAATAAATAACAAAAAAATTGTCACTAGCTCTCGGTCTATAACTAATTATGAGCACTTCTTCAATATTGATTACTCTCCCCGATCCCTCGATCCTAGTGAGGACCGGGGACCAGTATATAGGTATTAGGTATGGTACCTACCAGTCGTCCGTTTTATATTTGCATCTGCAATGATTACAAATGTACGCACGGAATTTTATTCAATGGAGCACAGTTTAAGGACTTAATGTAATGTGTATTTTTTGAATTATGGATTTTAGTAGTTTGCATTTTTGAATTATTTATTTTCAAATATATTAAAATAACGTTTTTGTTGGTATGCACTATTTTCAATTAGATCGCAATGACAGTGAATAAAATATGCAAATAAGGAACTGAATGCCTTACTAACAACCCACCACTTTTAACATGTATAATGGTCAAAGATATCTTTAAGATTCATTAAAAAAAATTCCTATTGTATTTTTCATATGTTCGATACTACCGTTTACACACTGTAAACATATTGTCCGAAACCTAATTCTGAACATAGGTATAGTGCAACAAATTATTTAAGAAAGATGTATTTTTTCTACTTTATTATATTTTATTAGTTTAGTTATTTCCACGGATACTTTGAATTTAGTTTGAAAATTTGCGTAGCATTTCATTCTATCTTTGTCGTGCTAGTCATTTTGTTTATGTCTTCCTTGGGCTTGAGAATGGCCGAGCGTGTAGCAATTCTGTTGTTTACATGGCGTTGCTATGGTTCCTCTATTACAAGTCCCCAGTTCCCGGATTCTAGCCCGAGAGCTGGAAAAAGTGTCAAATGGATTTTCAATTTATTATTAAAAAATAATGAATTGAAAATATGAATTGGTGCTAGGCCCAAATATCCTTAGCTGTTGGTGGTCTTTAAAAACACATAATTTTTTTTATGTCTTCCTTGTTGCACTCGTTAATATGCTATGTTCAGAATTAATTTCGGATAATCTGTATGTTAAAATATAAGAACTTTTTTTATTAGAGTACATTTAGCGACTTCAAATTTTGATATTTTTGAAGTGAAACTTCCATAGCGATTGTAAGTTCGTAAGACGATGAAGCGAAAAAACGACATGATAGAGATAGATAGATTGAGTAAGAATGAGATATAGAGCGTTACTTATGAACTACACAATGCGTTTACTTTGCACTACAATCTACGATAGAGCAGGCAAAGTAGTCGAGAAGTTTCACTTCTACCGTGTGGTCTTAAGCACATGCTCTTTTTTTATGATGCCGTACCAGAAAGGAACCCTATTGTTGTGCCAACGATGTCTGTCTGTCACAGGCCTCTAACTTAAGAGATAGGGACTTTAAATTCACACATAATATGTATTACCGCGGCCCAAAGATGGTAAGGGATATAGACTTCTGAATTTAATGATAATACCTAATAATAATGATATAAATAGAAACTTCAAGATGGTTATGACCTCTGTTGGTGAGCGTCTATCTAGAAATTGTTATATAAAAATGGTGACATTCAGTTCTTCATTTTGCTAATTAATATGTATTCAGTTAATTAATAATTTCTATTTATTTATATACCGTTAAAATAAACCCGGTTATTATCAAACAATTGTTAACATATTTTACATTAACAAATAATACATGTCAAGTGCAGACATCATTAATAAAGTTGCTTGATAAGTAAATTTCAAATAATAAAACAAGAAACTTACTGACAACATGTCTGCATTAAAATGCACCTTCAAAAGTAAATAATAAATCTAAATGACATTGAACAATAGTGCTAAACTAAATAAAACGCCTTCCTTGTTTCATGAATACAACAAAATACAGTCTATTCTGATTCTCACTAATTTTTTAGAATGAATCCTTACGGTTTTTAAAACGTAATGTAATAAGAAATTAAACCATCTTCATAAAAATTATATAGGTATATAACAATCTCACAAATCAAGTTAGTTTTTATAACATTAATTTTTATATGTCTGCTTATAAACAGGTTCGAATATTACATAATAATAAAGTATAAACGCTAGCATATTATTATAACTGCATAATGCTATAATAAACAAAGTGCATCAAATTCAAAATCAACAAAAAACAATAAACTAACATAATGAGGTTCAGTTTGGGTGAGCGTTTGCGTTCCTGTAAAAAGTTAACAATTATATACCAAACGATTTTATCAGGTTTCTTGTAGTTCTATGAAATATTACATTAGGTTTGCATTTTGGATAGGACTAGGTTTCTTTCTTCCGTTACGTAGAGGAGGCCGGTGTAAATTTAAAATTAAGTTTAACTGCCATCTTGAAAAAGGGATGCTAACGGGTTTTGCACCATATCTCCGTAACGGTACATCTTACAGAAAATTTGTGGATAGATTGTTTATTTGGAATCGAATTCTCTACAAATTTACTAAAAAAGTTTTTTGTCGTAAATTAAATAATTAAAAAGATAAGCCTTATAGAAGAAAAAAATTTGTCAGATTTTTTTTTCTTTCAATTTTAACAGGAACACAAGAAAGGCGTGTATTTTTAACTATTTAATTTACGACAAAAATTTTCTTTAGTACAGTTGTATAGAATTCGATTCTGAACAAAAAACCTCTCCACAAATTTTCTGTAAGATGTAACGTTACGGAGATACAGTGCAAAACCTGTTAGCACCCCTTTTTAAAGATGGAGGCCAAATAGGGTGGCTGCCGACTCCGAAAACTCAATTTTAAACTTATACCGCCCCTCCCCCCCTACGCAACGAAAGAAAAAATGTAACATTTCAATGGACTATTGTTAGAGTATGTGGGTACAGTCGGGGACTTAAAAAAGTTTACACTTGTATCATCTAGTTACCGGTTTTTTCAATTTTTGCATATTGTAATTTGGCTTTTGATAGTAATGTATCAATTACTAAGGTTACATCCTAAAAATTTAATAAAAAATTATTATCAAAACACCTCAGTTGTTTTTTATACAATCGAAATTACTAAATATTATTCTATTAAAACATAAAAAGATTTGATAATATTTGATACTAGCAAATTCCTTCCTCCAATCTTGTATTAATTCTTCTTTTTTGGTCATCGTTTTAATAATTTCGAGGCATTTAAACGACAATTATTTCTTTTAAATTTTGACATTTACATTTACCTATTAAAAACTAAATTTGTTGATAAGCTACTGACTTCTTGTGAACTTATACTGAAAAACTCAAGTGTAAACTTTATTAAGTCCGCGACTGTACATAAGTTTTGCAACAAATTTTGTAACCCATCAAAATTCTTAAGATATTGTTAGTAGGCTAAAGTGAGTTTTAGTTCAAATATTAGCTATAATAAATAATTTTTAAACTTCCTACTTACCTGCACAAGATACTTTGACAATGACTTTAAATCGTGTTAATGAAAATTATATTTCTCATTATTTAAGAATAGTGATCATTGATAAATTCGTCATCTAATATAACATTAGACTGTGCTTCCGCAAAACATATTATATATCTACTGAATTTTTACGAAATGATCTCAAAGACATAATATAATTCGGTCATTACACTTTGTGATTAAAACTGGTTTTTTAGACTTGTAGTGTAATTTAACTGGTGTACTTAAACTAGGGTTGTGTAATCCAATACTATATATAAAATCTAGCCCGTAAATTTATCAGTCCGTAGTTATAATCAGACTAATAATGGAAACATGCACATGAGAAACGTAATATAGATGGCAGCAGATATATAACTACCTAAGTTATCTTTGCTTTTCATAGAGAAACGCACGATAAATCCAGTTTTCCCTTTTAAAAGCATGCAACCACTTTGATAAACACACATGAACATTGTCAATGATTTATTAGTTTAAATAAACACACTACTATGAACTGCCCACAGACCGAGGTGGTCATATAGCTGGCACCCCTAACGGCAAAATTTGGCAGTGCCCATCCTCATTATACTAAAAATTCATTTAGCATTTGTTTCTCAACATTATGTCATAATAGATGCCACTCGCATCATCGCCATCTTTCATTTAACACTTCCCTGTCGTTTTCTATATTTTGTAATTTAGCTAAGGCAACAATATAATATGTGGTCGGTACAGACGCATTACAGTTTTTTTGGTGAAAGGCAGAAGACAAAAAAAATCCTACCGGTATTCAAACCTAGTATCTTGCGAATACAAATCTAGTCCCAATGCACTTATTTCTATACTACTCTCATTTCTTTCTAATAAATAAGACATTTTTCGTCAACAAAGTTTTGATGGCTGAAATGATATCTGCTTATATCGCTAAGTTAATTTTTACACATATTTTTTTATTCATACAAGCGCTAAGTTTTTCCTCGGAATTATTTGTTTGAAAAATTTATTATCCGATGTATGTACAAAGACCAAGTACAAAAATCTTTATGGAGTTCGACATGAAGATAGACTAAAGCTAGCTCCAAACGACTTGGCGAATGTCGGCCAATGTTTACATTCGGGCAATTTCCATGCCGTGCGGCTGGTTTGTATATGGCAAATATTAATTAACAAACAGTCACCAACGTTGGCATTGGAATTTGGATGAAATTCGCTTTGAAGGCGGTTTTTTGAACACACATCAAAGGGGTTAGCCAACGCTGGTCTCGACTTGCAAATATGACTTGGCTTTCATCCAGACGACTAGATAGTTTTCGCTACGGGGTGTTTGTCAGAGTGTGTGTATTATTGTAATTTATTAGTTGCATGAAACATGTATGAAATTATTACCACCCACTTGAAATAATCGCGTCATCTTCGCTATCCAATTTGCTTAATATTAGTGTATATTCGCTAAACATTGAGTGTACAAAGCTTGGTCAACACTGGCCAGATAGAATCCTGTCGCGTGTGGATACTGAACATTTTCAAATTATCACACATGCCCAACCATATCCAACATTGGTCGCCAATACATTCGCCAACGTTGGCATATACGTTGGCCATGTCATCTGGAGCCGACTTAAAATTTGTATAATGGCGATCACGAAAACCGATTTAAAGTAGATAAAGTAGAATTTTCATTCGTAAAAAAGGCATTATAGTTTCTGTTATCATTATACCTCAGAAAAAATCAACAAACACACACGAATTGTTATGCCTTAGTAATTAGTATAATAACGAACTCTTACCTTTGATTCATTTTTCACATCCTTGATTTTCAGTGTCCTTGTAAATTGAAGTTCGGTATTTTTCCTTTTCTTGATTGCGTCTTCTCCGGTTGTCTAATTCATTGTGTTGAACGTGTTTCATAACTGAAAAAAAGTGAAAAACTATATTATACAAACTAAATATATAGGGGACAGTTGGGTAAAACGGGATACTTAGTATTCTAAGTCTCACAACTTTTTAAATGAAGTAATGCAATAAGAACTATTTTTTACCTCCTGTTTCACTTATAAATGGACTTTTGATTGCCACCATCCTTTATGAGCAAAATAGAAGTCACATAAGAGAAAAAAATATTTTTGAAAAAGTAGGAAGTATACTGTTTTAGCCACCTAGTCGGATAAAACGGGATACCTATACTTTTACAAGTTCCAAAACGTTTATCCTTCAGGAAAAAAGGCACAACATGGGAAATTTAAAATATATTGTAAAAAATACAAAAAAAAAAACGTAACAAAACCCACTTCTCATAAAAAAACCATGTAGTTGGATAAAATGAGATACCTCCCGTTTTAAGCAACCACACAGTGTCCGATTTTACCCAGTTGATTACGAAACACGTGACCATATTTTAGTAAATAAACAAAGCAAATTCCTAAAAACTGTTGTGCATAACTATAGTAAACAAACATAGTATTCTCTAAATCTACTCATCTTCGGTTAATTTTGCCTGTAAACTGAAAATTCGACTTTTGAAAACACGCCAAATACTTTACTTTAACCTAACTTTTTGACACTTTCACCTGTTACGTCATCTACAGTGAAACTAAAGTAGATACATCACTTCCCGGGCATAGGTAGACATCGAGATGTCCGCCCCTACCCGATAGTTGTTTTGAAATAAAACTTGGTATCCCGTTTTACCAGACTATTCTTTTTTACCCAACTGTCTCCTACATACATTTGTAAAATAGACATCGGATAGTGGTGACTAAGCCGAAAAACCCCTATTTTTGATAAGTGACGTATGCAATGCAATCTAAGGAATATTTAAAATGAAGCATGAGGAAATAAATATAAATTTAAAGAGTGGCAATAATATTTTTGTTTCTATGCACCCTTCGTTTTTCAAGGTCAACAGCCCTTTAACATTTAAATTTTGATGATCCTAAGCAATCCGCAACAATTCATTTCGCTTAGATTGAGAGGTTATGTACAGTAGGGTCCCGCGATTATCAGACTCGGTTATTCGACATTCCGGTTTATCCGAACGAATATTCGTCAGTGCTAAGGAATTTATGTACAGGATTTAGCAAATTGTATTTTCATAAGCTCATAAAAAGAACCTGTACCTACCTATAATCATGCCTAATAATTAGTAAATAATAGATATAGTATACAGGATGTTTCATAAACATTGTGCCAAATTTATAGAGGCATCAAAAATAGAAGGCATCAAAATAAGCAATTTTGGTCAATAAACCCCTGTCCGGAAATGTGCCGTTTTGGCGGTAGGTTAAATGATACAAATTTAAGGTACTATTTATTTATTAATACAGAATATGAAAATTTGGCCATTTCGATAGCAACTTGTTATTGCACTACTAATTCACTACTGAATTGTTAATTGTAAATACTTAATTGCTAATTGTTAACTCAATTTACTACTTAATGTTTAATGTGATTCGCGATGATAAGTTATACCGGCAATAATAATTTGTTTCAAAGTGCTTTTGATAGAAATATGCTACAAAACGAGAACATTGTTAATTTCTTTTAGAGTCAAAACGGCACATTTCCGGGCAGGTTTTTGTTTTTTGGCTTCTACGCTTATTTGCGTTATTAGCCACGTCATTTTTTATATTATTATTCATTAATTAAACTTATTCTATTTATTCTACCAAAAATTTTTTTTTTCTTAACACTAAAATATTCTTCTTTCATCCTTCCCGGGCAGGGGTTTGTTGACCAAAATTGCTTATTTTGATACCTTAACTATAAAACCTCTATAAGTTTAGCACAGCAATGTTTATGAAACAGCCTGTATACAGGGTGTCTCGAAAAATAATCGACAACGTTCTACAGTGACTTCCCAGGGCCAAATTAGGACTTTTTACTCTCTTGAAATTATATCACGAAATGCACCCCTAAAAAGGAAATTAGGAAAATTTATCTCCTCTATTTGGGAAAATTCATGACTAAATATTTCAGCACGAATTTGATGTTGACTGAAAACTTGAATTTTATGTTCTATTATTTTTCCACAGACAATTATCATAAAAGGATTTAGTAATTTCCATTTTAAATGTGAAGATATCGATTATTCTGTGAATGAAGAGTCAATGGAAATTTGTAAATGTGTTTACGTCTATTTTGTATTAAAACTGGTGGATCTACTTGACACTGTGAGTATTATTTTTTTTTTTCAATTTCAGTCTGATAAACTAACAAATTTCACAACTGATATCAATAAGCTCTCAAATTAGTATTATTTTTCAAGATAATCAATAATGCAATGCTCTATGTGATTTAATACTTATGGGTCTTCCTCATTATTACTACCTACTTCTTTAAGATTTTAACGGAAGCTGTCTCTATAATTTCGTTTTCTTGCGGGATTTTCGGGTTTTTTGTGTGGAACTTGGATTGGAAAGCGAGCTTCCAGAATTTTTGTCTGTCTGTCAATTTGTACCAACATTACTCAAGAACACCTGAAGTACTCAAACTTCGTAATTCGTAATTAATCGTATACCAAAACTTTAAATATATAGGTGACCTTTTATGGTGAAAGTAAGGTTTAGAAGCAGCGGGTGAATTATCTTTGATATCTGAAATTGACTGCCATTTCAGTTACTGGTTGCAAGATATCAGAGATAATTTAGCGCTATTTATATACCAAATTAAAGGCCGTCTGCTAGGTGTCATCGCCATGAGCAGCTAAGAAAAGTTTCTGTCAAAACCGACATTAATTAAAGCGAAAGGCATCGCGAATTTATTGTCGAAAATTTTATTAATTTTTAATTAAAATATTATTATTATTAATGCATAAATAAAGGCAGTAAGTTGTTGACGCACTAAGCGAACATTAAGTAAGTCATTCCAAAGACAGTTTTCAGAAATCCCAATGTTTTCGTTGAAGGAATATGTTAATTGTTATGAATGACTTTGTTTATTCGAAATTTTAAAAATCAATTCCCTTGTTTGTGATTTTATAATGCATCGTATTTATTTTACCTGCTGCGTATTATTTTTTTTTTTTGACGTATTTCACATTCCTTTTGTATGACATGACTCATATGGGGATAAAAAGGTCAATTTATTGTTTTTATCAAATTATTATGAACGATATTTTATTAGACGAAGAATATAAAAAAAATATCAATTTAAAATACTTAAATTATTTAAGATGCATTTTAAACCTAGACCCCAAGTTCGCACTTTTTGCGTCTGTGCAGTGGTCCGCCAATTGCCAGGATGTCGCAGAGATCTATAGTCTATTCATTTTCAAGATAGTGTGACCTGTGTGCATGATCAGCTCTTTTTAAATTTTGCAAATATACTGGACCGTATTTGATTTTGTTGTAAGCTGGATGTAAGTGACTGCACTGTTGGAATCTATTTTTTCAAATTACTCTATCTTACAAATGAATAGACTAAACATTAATTGATGAAAATTAACATTTCGTCAAATGTCCACTTACATTAGATTGCATGCGAAATGACAAGACATTGTAAAATGTCACTTTACACTAGATGGCTGCGACGTAATATAATACACTTGGTATAGAGAAGTCCCTTGACTAGAGCAGCCACTAATTATACAATTATATCATTTTGTTTTTACTATAACATAAAAAAATCATTGTACATTGACTGTTCTAGGTATTTTTCGTGTTGAGAAAGAAAAATAATCAGATCTCTTTCCTACACGTGTATCACCACACTGGCATGGTTGCCCTAGGTTGGGGTGGTGTTAAATATCTAGCTGGTGGACATAGCACCTTCATCGGAAGCGTCAATTCATTTGTTCACGTTGTCATGTATACTTATTATCTTCTATCTGCCTTGGATCCAGAATACAAGAAAAATGTATGGTGGAAAAAACACATTACACAATTACAAATTGTAAGTATAGATCGCATTCAAATTTAATTATATTCTTTTCAAGAAATTCGTAGAAAAAAGTAAAACTGTATAGATTTCTCAAAAAGGATTCAACTAATGTTGTTAGTTTATAGAACAACATTTCCTACAAAGTTTTTATAACTGCCTTATAACTTGCCCAACACCGAAGTAGACATTTTTTACTGTTTTTTGGCAGATGAACGCATTGACTCAAGGTAGATAAATAGATTTTAGATTATAGACGATCGACGTCTAATCTGAGGTCATTAGCAATGTCTCAAATTCCATTAAAACACATAGACGAAATAAAGCAAACACGTAGTTTTGTTTTATCGTGTGTTTTACTCTACTTAATGTATTCATTTGTCACAAAATAGTACGTCATTATTTTGAAGAGTTTTCGTGTTTCTAAGAAAGTTTTGGTTTGGCCAGCATGATGCAATAAATAATATCTTTAAAAGTATATTTGCAGAGTCATTTAATATAGATATTTTCATGCTAAAACAATTTGATCCTTGATTTAATGACTTGCAATAAAATAAATAAAGTATTTATTATAATATACTGAAATTGATCATAATTTTTTATGATACCTGTATGGCATACTGAAGTGTTATGCTAGACTTTGTAAACATGCATTTCATGTTTGTTAAATAATTAATTACATTAAATGATGTGCAAAAAAATGAAGGACAATGCCCTCTATTTATCCAAATTTACTTCATTGACCATTAGAAACAATGAAAACAATAGAATAGATTGTATAGACGCTCAACAGTTAAGATGTGAAAACAATTAATTATTTAAATTTAATGTAAATAGTAATCATTACCTATCACTTTCAACAATATAATTTTTAACCAAAGTCATATCAATATTATTTTATTGATATTGAGGGTTAATAACCGAAGTAATTATAATAATTTTACATAAAAACATAATTATTTTCAAATAAGTTTTTAAAAGCTATATTATGTTTTTTACAAAACTTATCACAAGAATTAAAAGATACTTGGATTCATTTTGATTTTGAAATAAAACCCAAGGATTTTCGTATTTTAAAAGGTTCTCACAACTAATCTAACAATAATCTCTAGTAAAAACACTCTCAAAAAGTATGCGATGATTTTTAAAAAAAATTTTGAATGGGCCATTTGATAAGCATCTTCCTTGCTTTTAAATAATTGTATATTTAATTTTAGGTTCAATTTCTACTAATGATATGGCATTTCCTCAAGTTGTTATTTGCAGAACCATGCAATTATCCCAAATGGACCGTTGGAGTATTTTTACCACAAAACATTTTCATGTTAATTTTATTTGTTGATTTTTATAGAAAAGCATATTTAGGAAAAGGAAAAAAGAAAATGCACAATAATATAATAGGAAATAATATCAATAAAGACAAAAGTAGTTAATGTTTTCTTTGTTATACTTTACCCAGTGGCAAATTAAGGCCACCTCACGTGAAACAAAAACGCAATAGGCACTTAAGCAGTAATATCAGTAGCATATTCTTACGAATACTCTTAAGAATAAGAAGTTACCCCCTGCATCGTTTATCTCAAATCCTTTCCCTTCGCCTGAAAACGGTTATCGATCTCCTGACGCTATTTTAAAGCTAAAGGGTTCGGGTAAACGCCAAATTAAGGACCAAGAATCACACTACAGATCTTACAGGCAATTTTTTTGCAAAAAAATTTGACTACGTATGAAAGATAACGTAATTTTTAAAAAATTGTAAATTTTTCCAGGATTTTTTTTTTCAAATTTTCGCTTGTAGGATCTCGGTCCTTCATTTGGCGTTTACCCGAACCCTTTAGCTTTAAAATCTCGCGCATGTCAAAACACTTAATCTCTGTTCTAGAATTGAATAATTGTTAATGAACAGTTTTCGTGAGAAATTTTTTTTTCATTTGCATCTCAACATACAAAATATACCTAATGGAAAGAGTTGCCCGCGCAAAACATGAACGTTTTGGGTTAATAGGACTATTGCTTTCCTATTGGCTGGAAGTAAGTAGCAGGCAGTAATTTTCACAAGCGTCTAGTCCCCGTTATATAACTAACAGTCCTGGCTTATGACATTCGCAATAGCGTAAGTGTTGCAATTTTGCGATCTGTCTTGGAATAGGTAATTCACTAGATCTTCTCCCCGCAAAAAACACCGTCCCACCCGCGTATATTTTTGGGGAACTCCCCCCCTAAACCACCCCCTTTTCACTCCTCAAAAAATTTCATCACATCAAAAGCACTCCCCCCCCCGCGAAAAAAATAGAAAAAATATATCAAGTGGAATATGGAATAGTTGTAAAAAAACAAAAATACATTACTGACGCCAACTGGATTCGAACCATGGACCTTGCGCATTCGAGGTACACGCGGCGCGCGCTACCTTTTCGATTATCGTGCTGTTTAGTTCATAGTCGTTTTTTATGTTATAGGTACCATACGCATTGACAAGAACGTCTGTCCTATTGCGCATGTCATAAGCGAGGACTGTTAGTTATGTACCGGGGGCTAGACGCTTTTTGATTTTATATCTTGAGGAAAAACTTGATTCTTATTGTTTTCACGTGCATTGCTGCATCTGTCAATACGTGTTAGAAACATACTGCTTGCTTACTGCTTAATTTTTCACGTGTGGTGGCCTATGCCCTATTTATTTTTTTATAAATTACCAAAACGTTACTTACAAAAAAATTAATTTTTTTAGTTGTTTAAGACTCCAAGTG
Source organism: Mongoloraphidia duomilia (assembly GCA_039654895.1). Lineage (NCBI taxonomy): Eukaryota > Metazoa > Arthropoda > Insecta > Raphidioptera > Raphidiidae > Mongoloraphidia > Mongoloraphidia duomilia. The sequence continues at coordinate 17,252,191 of CM077522.1, read as the reverse complement.
CGCTCTTATTACACCTGTGAGATGATCCGATACTGGTTTCATCATAAATGTTTCAAATTTAGATTTTCCACAACATTTTTAATCTTAATACAGTTTTTCTGTTTTGTTTTTAGTATAGCTCTCCAATAAATATTAATAATCTTAATTTAAATGTATTTAAAATTTCTTGTAATAGGTTAGTAAATTTTTTCAAAAATGATATTTTTTGTAAATCTTGATAAACTCTTATAAATAACTAATCTTTACATGTATGAATGATGTATTTCACACCTTTGTGTGGACAGGAAATAAAAATGATTATTATTATTATTAAATGTGATAGATTTGACTAAATAATTATAATATAAGAATGCTGAGAACATGATATTAATTTCTGATAATCGTCATTTTCTGTTTATTAAATAGGCATATTATTCAGAGCTGTTCCGAGTACAAAAAAGTACCCGCGTACGCCATACAGAATACAAGTACTCTACAAAAATTGTAATCGAGTACCATTACATGTAGAGTAGTATCGTTTAGAGAAGATAGCAGCGTCATTTCTGCGCACAAACAAGTTTCTTGAATATTTATTTACTTCGTTACCATAGCAACTATGTTTCTATATTTCCCCTATCGCATAAAATATGTATTATTGCACGCTGACATTACAGTCATATTTTACGCCTAGTTATGCTGTCGTATCACATAAAATATGTATTATTGTACGCGTGCGATATATGTTATTTTAAACAGCCGACTAGAAACACAAAATTTCATATAATATGTATTACAAAAAATGCATATTTTTGACCTTTTGACTATTATTAATTTGTCAGAAAAAATATTCTGGATAAAAGTTTGTTTATGTCTAAAACCTAAAAGCACATAATTAGAATCGGTATAGCTCTTCTCGTGTACAGGGAGGATCTGAAAGTTTGATTTCGTCTAAGAATAGAAAGACCTAGCTGACACACCTTTAAACGGATTGAAACCAAATTTAAAACTTAAGGTTTTTAGGGGATTCCTCAAGTAGATTTTTCTCATTTCCTCATACTCCCGTAAACAGGGGTAGTTTATTGATGTACAAAAATAGAAAATTCGATATTCTCCCATTCTGAATTTTTACAAAACAAATGAATGAAGGCATATTGTACAGTTATTAATGACGTAACGATTTATGAAATATGATGGAAATCGTTTAAACCGTTTTCGAGAATATTGCAATTTTCTATTTTTGTTTGTCAATAAACTACCCTTATTTAAGGGAGTAGGAAAGAAATAAGAAAAATCTACATGAGGAATCCCCTAAAAACCTTAAGTTTTAAATTTGGTTTCAATCCGTTTAAAGTGTGTCAACTAGGTCTTTCTATTCTTAGACTCAAATCAAACTTTCAGATCCTCCCTGTACACGAGAAGAGCTATATCGATTCTAATTATCTCGTTTTAGATTTTAGAGCATAAACAAACTTTTATCAAGAATAATTTTTTCTGACAAATTAATAATAGTCAAAAGGTCAAAAATATGCATTTTTTGTAACTACACTGTATAAAAATTATTTTCGTTATAACTAAGTGACATATCATGTAGATAATTTAACAGTGATCATTTTTAGTTTAATGAATGTTTGCTCTAAAAAAATCAGGAGAGCAGGAATTTTTATGCTTTTCTTGCTTTTTTATCATATATTTATATCTATTCACCCCCCCCTTCGCATGGGAAAATTACAAATGAAAGTGGCCAGTTTTCAAAACTAACTGCAAAACCCACAGGAAGGAACCAAAGAGTAGATGTATAGTTTATTACGCATTAGTAATTACATACTAGTGTTTGTTATGATAAAAAAAAATTAATATATCATGGTGATCTTTGTCTGAGAACCATAGATGGACAGCTAGGCACGTTGTAGAAGGCGTGACAAAAGCAGGAGTCCACTAGTGAAGTTCGTGAAGACGTAAATAATTGAAGAAAAATAAATCTACGAATTGATGAAAAATAATGGTAAATAATAATTAAATCAGCTGAACATCATTCTGCTTTGAGCTTGCGTAAAAAAAAATTGTTGAACATAATTCTGCTGAAAAGACAAAAAGTATCAATTCGAGGCAGATGATCAAACACAGGGCGAACAGGTAATATCCTGGAAGTGTACAAACATATATAGGAGTGTATCGACCTCAGCAGGAGTAACCTGAAAGAATATAACGAATAAGAACTAGTTGTTCACTTCGTAAAAAATGACGGTAGCATGTCGCTAATCCGTTGCACGGAGGAAAATAAGGCAGCAAACCCATGATGTCTAAATCAAAAAAGTAAATATTTGATAGACAAAATAAAAAATGTTAAATACTGAATAATTATAAATACCAAATATCAAAATTCGCAGTGTTAGTGCAATTAGTGCAAATATAAATTTGAGTTGTTTGATATAATGTTGTGAAATGTAATGTGAATAGATATAAATATATGATAAAAAAGCAAGAAAAGCATAAAAATATTAAAAAATATAAATGTCAAAATGAAAAAATTATCAATAAAGTTACTATGGATAATAATCTGAAAAAGTAACTTAGGAAAATAAGTAAATAAATTTATTGTACTTAAAAATAAATGAAGCGTTTGCGAAAAAATAATTAAAAAATGTCACTTTTTATCCGTTTTCCAATAAAATTCTCCATTTTAATGTAGTATTTATGTTTCTTCTAAAGCTTCTGTCCATGATATAATATTTTGAAAAAATATAAGTAATGCTCACTTGTCAGGGGTCACCAATTATAAAGATCTTTTTGATCTGATTTATTAATATCGTAGATCTTCATATAAAATTAATAATAAATAAATAAAACACAATAAAATTTGATTTAATCAAGACGAGTCCAAAATATGTCCGATCACAACGAAATTATAATTTTGAATTGCTTGTTTGTTTCAAAAGCGTAGCTAATAGAAACTGCCAAAACAAAACAATGTTGTGTCGACAATGTAGAGTATTATGTTGACTCAAAATGACACAACAATATATATATATATATGTGTGTACACGATAACTCTCGACAGACTTAATCGATTGAAACGAAATTTGGTACACACATTGGAACCCATCACCGCAAGAAGCCTATTTAAAATGGGCCCGATCGGACCATTTTCAGGGTTGTATTTAGGGATTCCAAAAAGTTTTTGGGCCCAAAAATACCGAAAAATTTGTCAGAATCGTTTCAAAATTGAAATTTAACTCTTTAGTAAAGATTAAAATGTGCTGCTAAAATTTTAATAAAATCGGCCCGACAGGACCGGACTTTCAAATTTTATGAAAACACTAGTTTGTTGATACGGATTTACTTATGGAAGGGTGTATTTAATTGCTTGTACTGATAAAGTCCATGTCTAATATTGAAATTTAGAAAAATTTAATTATTTTAAGGGATGTATTAAGGGGTTAAATTTTTTATTTTGTCAAAAAACAAACTTAAGTTCACATAATAATGCCACAATGCCTGTATTAGCAAATACACTATATTGTCGGCAGGGTTTGGCACTGCGACCCGAGTTTTTATTACTTATTCTTATTATAAATTTAGCAACTAAAACTGTTTTTCATTACACCGCGTCTAACAATGTTTAAGCTCGATTTCTGGTACGACTTATAGCACTGAGGTTTAGCATGGAAATTCAGTGCCAAAAGTAGCATTGAATTTTACAAGGCCAAGCAGTACTGAAAGTACTTTGAAAGTAGATTTAGCGTTGAAAGTCTTTCCAGAAACCGAAACATATTTTGCGGTATTTTTGATCCTCTGATTTTTTTATTCATGGTTAAATCTTGTTCAGAAACTATTTTTTAACAGATCACGTCAATATAATATTATATCTAGTTCATTTAACAAGCTGAAAAAATATTCAGCATTGCTCTACCGATTTTTTTAAAAGTGATTTTAATTCATTTTAATTCTGCCAGTGGGCCATATTAGTTTCTGGACAATGTTTTGATTGAGATAAACAATTATTGTAAGTTCCAAATAAATTATTTATGCAGAACTAAAAACTAATTACGAAATATATGTAGAAACTAATAGTTAGTAAAAATAATCTATGATAAAATGTTTTTTTCAAAGAATTAAAAATAATCTATGATAAAACGTTTTTTTTTCAAACTGAATATCTAAATTTAGGAGTGGTAGGTAATATAAAAACTACAAAAAGTTCGGGAAGTGACGTCGTCTGCACAAAAAAGCAGCATCTTGTCTTTAAAACAAATGCAGGTACCTACTTAATATTAATAATAGACTTTGTTGTTAGATTCCAAGCCAAAACTGGTAAAATTGTTGGATGTGAAGGTTATATTTAAAAATAACAATAAATTGAAAATATGACAATATCAAATCATATTTTAAATTCAATATTATTTTTAATACCAAAGAATACTTAACAGGCTTCACTATATTACTTTGGCGGTTAATGGTCTTAGTCCTTAAGCAGATCAAACTATCCGATAGTAATGGTGTTAATTATGAAAAAGCCTACATGAATCGGAAAACAATCAGCCAATCAGTACTACCTGAACTACCTCTATCGACTGGCCTCACTTTACACTTAATAATATTAATTATTATAGTTAAGCGTGCTGGACTATAGTGCCTTAGTTGGACAGTGTGTTCACCGCACTCTGTTCGTGGAAGTTTAAACTACAACATATCACATTAGTTCATTAAACATTATTAAAGATTGGCGCAGCAGCACCAACTCATTTTCACCATATCGCGGTTGTTCTTCATATTTCAAATTTCAACTGCCAGCATTGGCACAGGAGTGCAGAGCTGAGAGCAGTACCGAACCTTACCTATCAGCAATAATATGCTAAAAATGTCAATAATATTATAGAAAATAAAACCCTGCAAAACGTTTTTCTCAAAATGACGCTCAGCAGCTCAATATACGCGTACAAATTGAAAATCAATCAATTGCGACAATAAATAACCCATCCACCGCTCCCAATTTTACCCGACTACGAAAAAGGAAAGGTTATGATTTTAATAAAACAAAGAAGGTCTAACATCACAGACCACAGGCATGTACTTTTGAGTTTGACTAATCAATTACTTTAGAACAAAAAAAAAACAGACTTGTTTATTACAAGTAAACGTTCGTTTTTTTGTTTACTATACTGTTCATATTTCTGTGTCGGCCCCTGAAGTCCATGGCTAACGAATTCCGGGACATTCCCGGAAACCCTGGCCATCTGGCACCCCTATACGCGGAAGACCGGTAGTAATTACAATAAATAAATAATATTCGTGTCCAGTATTATATTTATAATAAATTTTATCGTAGGGAGATTGACTTTGACAGATAAATTTTTTTGTAGAATTATTTATTGAATCGTGTTGGACGTTTCGTCGTTCAATTACGACTTCTTCAGCAACTTAATCCTGTAAATTCTATTGTCTATTTAATAAAATAATTATAGACATTCTTTGGTGTGATTAAGTTGCTGAAGAAGTCGTAATTTAACGACGAAACGTTCAACATGATTCAATAAATAATTCTACAAAAAATTTTATGTATCGAAGTCCATGTTTATTAGAACCATGCAAATATTAATCTGGCCAAGAGCGAATACATTTTGTTGGATTTAAGAATGTAGGCCACAACATTAAAAGGAGTTTTGTCTGTATCCAGCACACTTTGAACAAAGACTAATAAAGAACTATTTATTCTTTGCTTTGAATAACTGACACTTGTGCATACATATTATAAATACGTAGTTACTACATACAGCTGGTTAAAAAATTGCAATATAACCTAATAACTAATTTCATGGTTTCTGTATCCCCAGTACCGGTTTTAGGGGGCGCCCGGCCCGGAGGGGCGGCGGAAGGCAAGATCTTTTTAAAATCACGGATGAAATTCGTTGGAAAATCTAAAAGTGTACAACCCGCAAGTTGTTTTACTCTATAAACACGTCATATTGTAATTAAAAAAAATCGTATAATAGTATATTGTGTAACTAGTGTGCTGTGTGCTAAATACATCTTTATACGTCAGGCGCGATTTTTTTCAGCACAAGTAGTAGGCGAGCGCTCACGAGCCTTAACAACTGTGCATCCTGAGCCGCATACGAGCGCTGAAAATATCGCGCCTGATGCATAAAGATTTAGCACACGCGTTACACACTATACTTTATTCAACACATTCATGGTATTAGACTTTAATTAAATTTAAAAAAAACAGTTCATTATGGAATTGTTATTCATTATAACACTGAAAAGCGTTACATAATAGTCACTAGTCCATAAACGGCTATTTAAGGTCCGCAAAACAGATACGAAAAAACATTAAAAGCGTGCATGTGTTGAATAAATATAATATTATGTAGTTAATCAAAATATATACACGTTATAGTAGATTGCATATCTAGATGTGTTAATGGACAATATTACGACGAGTAATGACAGTATAATGTATAAAAACGAGCAATAGCAAGTTTTTACAGTCACACGAGTCGTAATACCATTACGCACGAGATATATATGGCATTTTTTGCCATACCCACTACAAAGTAGGTACCTACTTTTCACTTCATTTTCAAAAAAATTTGACAGTTAATTTGCGTCGCCATCTTTACATCTGCAGTATGCCATGAAGTTCGTAAGTAATGATAGGCGCACGCAGGTGTATAGAGCGAATAAACAGAAGTTGTTATGGCAACCGTTTACTTACCGCCCTAGTGCAGTAAGTAAAACACTTTCCGGACACCTGCCTGTTAAATGACTCCAGGCCGCTATACATACGTCGAAAGTAGCTATTTTGTAGTGGGTATGGCAAAAAATCATTAACAACATCGGCCAGAATTTTTGCAGTGACCCTGGTGAGTGGCGCTGTTTATAACTTATTCCGTCTGATGTCGATAGTATAATAAATTAATGATAAATCCGATGTGTTACATATTTTACAAACAAAGAAAGACGTGTTAGACCAGTCAAGACTTATAACATATATATATTTATATATAGATACATAAACATACGAGTATTAGAAACCTCTTTTTAAACTGTTGCTCATTAAATCAGCGATTCTAGCCCTTCTCCTCCACTCTCCAGCGTCTTTTTGTTTACAACCATCCGTGTCGCGATATGACACCGAAGTAAGTTAAATTTCACAATACGTTTGTTTTGGATTAAGAGAACAAAGACAAGAGGCGTCTGTTAAGAAAGCTCTGTACTCAGTACTCACTGACGTAAAAAGTCTACTGTATTCACTAATTTGCAAAAATCATTTAGCCGCGGTTGTCTTTTTTTAACCGACTTTAAAAAAGGGGAGGTTCTCAATTCGATCAGCATGTAGGTATTTTTTTTAATGTATGTCCACCGATTACTTAGGAATAGTTGTACCGATTTGAAAAATTTTGACTCCGTTGTGTTCATGAAGATGTCAGATTGGTTCCATTTAATTTTTTCTTAAGTCGGCGCAGCAGTTTTTATTTTTTTCTAGTAATAAATAGTACATTGTGCCGCAAGGGAGGAAAGTGCTACATTTCCTCTCGTGTTGCGCATACTATTTTTTCTTCTGCCAGGCCGAAAGTTTGCAAAATTGAAAAAAAAAAATTATAAAAATTATTATTTTTATTTTATTTTATTATTAAAATTATTAAAAAATAATTTGAAAGGAAAATATTTTAATGTGTAGGTGCGTGAGAGGCATAAGTACTATTGCGCGCGCGCACTTGTCCGTACCACGGGAATAAAGAGCGACTTTGTTCCCGCTTGGCACGAACTTTCGGCCTAGGTAGGAGAAAAAATATATTTTTAATTATGAAATTATGTTAATAATAATTTCCGAAACGTTGGATTTTTATAATATTTTGTTTAATATTTTTAATTACTTCGATTGTGTATCTCAATCAATGGCGTGCTTACAATATTCCGTTGCGTGCCACCTACTAGGCATGCGTGCCACAGGTTCACCATCCCTGCTATAGAGTATAGACAGTATACGACAGCAATTATAACTCCTTAGCGAGTAAGCGGCCTTACCGAGAGATTTCTAAATATATTATATCGCAAACTAAAATTGAAAAGGTCCGGACATCGCTAATTGGTCTGCACAAAAACATATGTTAGAATGATACGCTGCCGCTTTTTTGTGCATACAAAGCTATCTGTTCCATTATTTTACTTACATCGCTATGTAAAATTCATTACCACAAATTCCGCTATTTCTAAACACGCTGTACTTATAATACTTATAATAGATATAATTGTAGATACTTAAACAAATTCTAGGTTGGTTGGTTTGTGGGCTGAACTTAAAAATAGTGCTGAGATTCGATTTGGAATATTGGTACAGCTACTTTCACTAAAATAAAATGAAAATTATATATTCGCAAATCGCAACTGGCGTTTACAATTTCAGTAATTTGCGACTAAAATCGGAATTAATCAAATTTGGCCAGCTGTCAAATGACGTATTATTATCATCTTTGTAATATATTGCGCTGGATACAGCCCTGTAAACGCTTTATACTTTATAATACTTGTATAATTCTTTGTTATGTAAGTCTAGAGGTTAAAACCAACTTTTATGGGAACACGGAAATAATAGGGATATGATTATGAAAGAAGAAATAGTGGAGGATAGTTAAGGGTGAATGTATAGACGAAATGTTGACGGACAAATATGTAAACCGTCTTTAATTTTTATACAAGTCTATAGGTTTTAAAGAGTTGGGAGCGGATTATACAGTACGAGTTTTTCCAAAGCGTACATAGACTGTTTCACAATTTAAATCGTCGTATAGACCGTGGTATGCAAGATACTGATCTGCCGGGAAACTGCACAATAAATAACGCAGAGACTTGCCGACAACTATTTCTCCCAGAATACAAATTGTACATAAGAACCTTTTCTTCCACGGTGTACATTTTTTATAAAAAAAAATATTAAATAAATCTCTGAACTTATAAAATTTATTATTACAAATCAATAATAATAAATTGTAGATAAAAACATTCGTTTCCATAGTTTGTAACAATATCTATATACTACGATTTCAAATTGTGAAACCTAGCTGCAGCCTATGTACGTTTTAAAAAAACTCGCACGATATATTCAAAGCAAACAGGGAGGACAGGCGTCGATTAGCAAAGTTTAGGCTGCGAAGATGGGGATGTGATTTGGAACGCGATTCTGAGGGAAATAAATTATAATAATAATAATAATATTTTTTTATTGAAATGCCTCTAATGTGGATACAAACGTCAGAAAAATATAATACATATTAAAATACCCCTTTTGTGGGAGGTGTGATAAGGGATTATCAAGGATTAGAAATTAAAAGAAGGGAATTAACTTGAATATGTACCTAGTGGAAATTATGAGTAGTCCCAACAAAGCGTAATTTATTAAGAGTATTTTTGAGACCGGTGAGAATAATTAATGTTTCAGTTGTGGTTTGTGTTATACAGTATTTATGTATGTTTACGTAAAAATATAAGTGTGACTCTATATGTATGACATGTCTCAATAAAGGATTTATGTAATAATAAAACAAACTTTTAGTTTTCAGTATTATTTTTGATTTTTTGTCTATGTGATTCATTCTATTCATGTAATATTAACTGTGTATATTAATGATTGAAAAAAAATTTTATTTCCTTTTAGCTCGACTTGAATTTTAGTTGGCCATTTATATCATAATCTTAATAAGGTTATTTTCTAATAATTCTAGTGATAAAGCCTTAATTATACTGAGAGAGTTTACTAGCCACTAATGAATTAGCGTTGTGTAATATACTTGTCCAGTAAACTCGCTACTAGCTCGGCTAATGCGAGTAGTGTTCAAAGGCCGGGTATTTTATTAGCTCTAGCGCCGGCTAGTAGATAGTAAACTTGCACAGTGTAATTTAGGCTTAACGTTTCAGATGTTTCAAGGTCATCACATAGATCACGTCCATATTGCATCAGCGTTTCGTTTGCTGAAATCAGACTCCGAACTCAGAAAAAGACACACGCGTGTGGTAATGTAGGTATGAATTTATTGTATTAAATGTGACATTAATTATTTCGTGGCTCACTTATCAATCAGTTTTATTCTCGAAGACATTAATTTGTATTTTACAATTTATACAAATTAATAATTACATAATAGGTGTGTTTGGTATCGAGGTGTAGTGTAGTGTAGTGTAGATAACTTTTCACTGAAAAGTGTAAAAAGTTCAGCAAAAGTGTAAACTAAATGTACACTTGTAACAAACGGGCTAGTGTACATTCTGACTAGATTGTACATGCGCATTACAAAATAAATAAATGACAGATTGATTTAGTTCATTATTTCTAGTTTTTACAGTTTTTTTGGTCGTAAAAATATTAAACTCACTGCCATATTTATCTTGTACCATTACATTTTGAAGCTCATTCATTTTTAAGAGACAAAAATTGTAAAAAACAGAGTACAAAAAGGTATCAAATCTGTCAAAGCGATTGTCAATTCAGACATATATCACGTGATCTCTACTACACTACGTGCACTTGCTCAAAAGCCGCGACTAATAGTTGTTACACCTTTAGTCCCACACTGAAATAACAAACAGGTCAGTTATTTTACACTTTTGTATAACAAACATAATAGTGTCAAAAGTGTTTACACTTTTTACACTACACCTTGATACCAAACGCACCTAATATTAAGCCGTGTCCACACTTTGCGAGGCTGCTTCGCAAAAGTAGTACCGGCCTTGCTCCACTTTCTGCCCCGTTATGAGGCAGCCGCGCGACATTAAAGAAGCCTCGAATTGCGCGGCAATTCACTTGTTTTGCTTAATTTTATGCCTGTCTGTTAATTATTGTTAATAAAATGGATACCGAAAAGTATCTGATAGAAATGCACAAAGACCACCGTTCATTATGCGACCCAAAACACAAAAAATATTCAAACATCATATCTTGCAATTGTAGTCCGTAGCCGTAATGTAAACCATTTTTATATAAGTACTAGCGGTCCCAGTCCGGCATCGCCCGGGTGCTAAAACGGGGGTAAAACCTACAAACCCGTTTTACCCCCTTAGGGGTTGCATTTAAAAAAAATGATCGAATAGAGGTTTGCTCATTTTTAAAGAAGAGTTAGTATATTGAATTCAATACCTCTCACCTTAACGATTTGTGAGATATGAACATTTTGTCAAAATGGCCACTTGCACTGACCATCACCCAATTTTTTTTCAATCTCTGGTAAATGAATGATATACAGAAGCATGTTCTCAGCAAATGGACTAATAGTTGTTATCTAAACTATTGTTATTATATTAAAAAAAATGTGGGTATAATTATTCAGTATTTTAATCTGGGGGGTTTTACTATTTCTAACAATTACTTAGTAAGCAGCCGGCTAGCGAGCTGAGATAACAACTCTTCTTAACTGATTCCTTTAAAACTGGTACCTATACTTACAAAGTGCAGTTATAATTTTATTTTTCAAAAATATAATTTTTTGAAGAGAATTTTTTAAAAATAAATTCACAAACTCATTTCTACGTATATTTTGAACCAGTCCGTAAAAAAATAACAAAAACCTTTAACAGGGAATAAATATTAACAAAATATCATAACCCAATGTTAAAATTCCATGTCCCAAATTGGTTGGGACATCGCGGTATGTATAACTACAAAAAATAAAATTGTATTAAAAAAGAAGTTTGCTTTTAATGAGTGTAAACACGATACACCCGATCTGTTTTGTAAATTTTCAAGTGAAGGAACCTTTCCAATGGCGTTCTCAAGGTGGAAAAATTCGTTAAACATGTATTTTTCCAGTTTCCACTGAAATGTGTGTGAGAACCATGCTAGGCTAGGAGAAAATTACATACATACTAGTAATTATGTATAGTATATAATAGTAGATTGTATGTCTAGATACGTAATGGGGCATATTATACGGCGAGTGATGACAGTATGTAAAAACGAGCGACAGCGAGTACTAAGCTAAAGTGATTTCTGCAATATCTGCGGTCAAATTTAGAGTTCTACAGAGGCGCCAAATCCTCCCTTTGTCGAGGGCGCCAGGATTCCTAGATACGGCACTGCCTAGTGCCCGTGATGATATGTGGTTTGCGGAAACGAAACCATGTATCCTCGTTAGAATAACTGGGATTGAAGGTTAAGAAATCATTTTTAATAATATTATAGCAAACTCGTTTGTTATAATAACACGCGTTCTCGATATGAATTTGTCAAAATTATATTTTCTTAGTTACGCTAAAAAATTGAAGTTTGTTTTGATAACAACAAAAAAATTGATTAATTCTAAATCAATTTTTTTGTTGTCATCAAAACAAACTTCAATTTTTTAGCGTAACTAAGAAAATATAATTTTGACAAATTCATATCGAGAACGCGTGTTATTATAACAAACGAGTTTGCTATAATACGTATTCAGTGATCCAAAAAAGAAAGGCGAATGATTTGATCTCAGGCCTATAACAATTCAAATCAAATAAAGGTGTTCCAATATGAATAATTATCTAAATGAGGTTGTAACTTGTAAGTAATGAACAACTAATGATGTACGAATATTTATTATTCTTACACACTTCAGAGTGACCTTAGTAATGAAAAGAAAAAAGAAAACATTTCACTGACCCAAAAACCTTATTCAAAACCATATATTGTCGTTATCAAAACAAAAAAAAAATATCTTTACCCAATACACAGATGTTTGAATATTTATGCAAAATGAAAAAAATATTGAGTCACCATTTCGCCAAAGTTAGTCGATGTAGTATAGGTGCGACAAAATATGTTTATGTGATTGTCATCAATAATATCTGCATAAGAAATGTACCATGTAGGTACCTTACCGGTATATTATTATAGAACGGTACTTGTTATGAAGCCTCTGGCGACAAATAAGATTATTATTATTATAGTACATGATTTATAAATTCGCTTAATGGCTATAAAAACTGACATTTGTCAGTGTAAACATACTATATAGACTATATAGATTATAGATACAAGTAAATATGTACGTGCAACTCTTGACAGTTCGCATACATTCCTATGGCAGTCAAAAAATACTGCCATCTATAGGCTCGAGATGTCAACGCTGTCACATTATTTCTCTCTTTCTCTAATATAATATTTAATATCTGGGTGCCGAGCTTTGCTCGGATGAGTTCAATAAAAATAGTACTTGTATGCTGTGAGATATTATTTTCTCAGAATATTATTCCGAAACGAATTTATTTCTGAAACATAATTTAAAATAATTGTTTCTGTTAAATATTTTAAATACCTATGTGTATTTTTAAGCGTAAAAACTAAGCATCAACTTGAATCAAGCATTTTTTCCTGTAAATATTACTTAGGTCGCCATTTTCAAATCTACCGCCGTTATTGTTTTGTTGACTGAAGAACTCGCAAAAACCGATTTTCATAGATTGAATATCTTGTAAAAATGTTCGAATCAGATGAAATTTTGCTTGGCCGTTGCCGTTTCAATAATCCATTTTTAAACATTGATTCCAAATATCAACTTTATTGAAGTACTTTTTCTCTGTGATGTCATCTTAGCAAAACTTTTTTGTATGTATCTTAACAATAGTTTTCAAAAATCGATGTGTTTTTACACAGACTCGCGGGGCCAAAAGTGCGGCCCTTCGGGCCGCCGGTTTGTCATTATTTACATATTGTACAAGACACTTCTTATATTAGTGTTCATTTACAGTTTTAACTCTTGTGATATATTATATAAAATCTATGTAGAAATAGGCTTCGAATCGATTGGACAATTGACCGAGTTATAAGTAAAAAACCCCTTTTTTTAATTGCTCCTCTCTGGGACCAAAATTCCTACCTAGATCGATTTCTCGCCCCAAAAAATCCTCATTCTGTAAATTTCATCAAAATCGTTAGTCGTTTTTGAGAAAAAAAAGTCTAGGTAAGATTATACGTCATACTATATTTAACGTGCATATACATATTTTATATAACTAATATAAAAATAACATACCTATTTATTTAAATATTAGCTAAAACTACTTACATAATTATGTTTAGATTTTATTGTTGTTATTTTTTTACTTTTCAGATAATTACTGATTATTTTAATAAGTTAAAGATTGACTGTCAAAGTAATTTTGACATAAATAATGAAAATAGTTTGTTTTTTCCAAAGCCTACTCACAATACGACACTGTTATATGACGTTAAAAAAACTGTTTTTTAAAATGATAAAATCGATAAGAAAACGAATTTTTCCAGGGATGAGACCTAGCTAGATCGATTTTTTGCCCCCCGAAACCCCTTTTCGGTAAATTTGATCAAAATCGTTAGAGCCGTTTTCGAGAAAATATTTATATAGGTACATAGAAACATATATACAAGATTTACTCGTTTAATAATATAGGGGGATTTTCGTTAGCTACGCGGGGAAATTAAAGAATCTGAAAAAATCAATTAGTCCAGTCACAAAAGGAAGTCCACCTTGTGTTTTGCGCAGCAAATGATTTTATTTTTGTGTGTCCTCAAGCATGTTTAGGAGATGTCAAATCCAAGTTTGCGACCTCTAAAACAGGGCGGGGGAGTTTTGGTGGGCTAAAAACCACGATATTTTTGCACTTTTTTCGGTTTCTTGCTTATAACACGGAAACGGCCGGTCCTATCGAAAAAATGGTCCTATTTAAAATTAAAGGGCATAAAATTTACTTCAAAATGCACTAGTCAAATATGTTTCTGTTACTATTTTTACCGGTTCTACAGAACTTTGAAAATCGCCAAAATTTACCAAAATGAAAAAAAAGCATTTTTTCAAGCTTTTAACTATTGAAAAACCCGAATAGCCTATAACCTAGTGACTAGTGACTAGTGCGTTTTGAAGTAAATTTTGTGCCATTTAATTTTGAATAGGACCATTTTTTTGATAGGACCAGCCGTTTTTATGTTATAAACAAAAATCCGAAAAAAGTGCAAAAAAATCGTAGTTTTTAGCCCACCAAAACTCCCCCGTCCTGCTTTAGAGGTTGCAACTGGACAAAATCTGATGATAACATTGTAGGTAATATTGTTCAATGTTGCTATTGTATTTGACAATCTGTCAACCCTTCTTAATTACTTTTTAATTTACTGCACGTTATATAATATTAATTTATTGCCAGGAGAGAATTAGACAATTTAGGTTACCTCCTGGGTTTTAGAGTTAGTTTCGGATCTGCGATGGAGTCTTGAAGCCATGTCTCCCGGAAGAATCGAAATATTTTTTCATGTAAATATAAAAAAAGTCTTAGGTACTCTCAAGAGATGCGTTAGACAATCAGATTCGAATTCGATGACAGCAATTGTAGTCAATTTTAGGCCAGAGATGCACGTATTATAAAATCTATAGTATTTGCAGTTAGTATTTTACCTAAATTCTAAAATCTAAAGCGATCAAAAGTAAAAAAATATCTTCGAATAAAAGTTTTAGAACATAAAATTCTGCATCTAAGTCATTAAACAAAATTAATTTTCCATGCTTTGTAACGGCAGGATATGAAAATGTCAAAATTACCTCAAAAACAGTTAGCGATAGCCATGGAACTTGAACAAAATGATGACGTTTTAGCTGTCAGAATAATTTCTAATCATTTTGTTCAAGTTCCATGGCTATCGCTATCTATTTTTGAGGTAATTTTGACATTTTCGTATCAAATTTTTGCCGTTACAAAGCATGCAAAATTAATTTTGTTTAATAATTTAAATGCAGAATTTTATGTTCTAAAACTTTTATTCGAAGATATTTTTCCTAAAATAATTAGGAAAGCAGGAAATCGTAAAAGTTTGATTTTACGGGTTAAATCCCTATGTGCAGCAGTCACGGTCACTACCCTGTATAGTATTTTAGGATAATTCCTCATTTGAAATTCCGTTTTTTCGTGTAATGGTATCTGTTTTTAACTAATTACAAAAGCAGATTTTAATGGAAAGGAAAATATGTTTTAAGTCCATTGATACTTATTTTTCTGATTTCAATTTTTATATAAACGTTTCATATACAATATAATATACAAGCAAAATTGTTTCTTAAAATGTTCACGAATATATCTTGAAAAGTGATGGAACCTTTGGTGTGAAGACACTGAACATATTAAAAGTAACCACAAAACACCAAATCACTTAATTCTTTTTTGACGTACGTTTCGCCAACCATGTAAGCATCATCAGGAGATGATTAAATCTAAAAGTTAAATTTATTATTAGTAATTCAAAATCCATTTATCAAAAAAACATTCGCTCCAGTTTCAACCTTCGAAAAAGTTTACACTCGCTTCGCTCTATTGGATATTTACTATTTTCTAGTTAGCTTATAGGCGTCGGACCGTTTTTTTAGGGGGTGGGGGTTATATACCTATTATCACATCCATGAAAGATGTAGTGTGTGATGTTTATAAAAACATTGTTCAGGTGACTTGATGTCCGATAACAGCTAAATGATAAAGCTGTGAAGGCTAACATCTTGAAAACACAATAATAACTTTTAATGTTTCCCAAATAAAATTCTTTGAAGACACTTATCGTAAAAACCTAACTTATTCTTGTTTTGCTCAATTTGGAAATAATATAGCAGATTGTTAACAAAAATTGTTAAATTATAGTTATTTTAGAAAATAAGTTTTTACTGCATATTACGTCACATTAAAAGTGAATTAAGATATATTATGAACAATTATCGTACATTTAACTCATTAAAAAAAATAATTCACTTATTGTTGTATGTCATCAAGGTTTAATTTGGTTTTTGTGGCAGGGGAAATTTGGTAGGAGATGACAGAAATAAAGAAGGTATGTAAGGTACCAATATTTTAATGGAAAGTCAGTATCATCATTTATAGGTTATTTGTTTGCAGTTGTAACGTGAGATAATAATGTAGTTGTCAGCACCTCTACCTTACATTGTGTCAGTGTAGCTCAGTAAAGAAATGAATGCCAGTGACAAAAGTTGATACTATTTACCATATATTGCATGTGTATGAAAATATTATTCTAAATAAAAGGTATGCATTTTTTTCATAATTTTACAAAAATTTCCGAAGAAAGTTTAAAGTGACAGTGACTTTGTCACCCCATTTTTCAAATTACTGCCATAATTTATATTAGTTTTTAGTGTTAGTTTCTGTCTACTTTTATTTACCTTCTTTATTTTTAAAAATGTAATCAAAAATGTGTAGTCTTACAAACTTTTCAAAATTTTTTATATTTTTGCTAAATAACTACAGTGGACCCCCGGTAATCCGACCCCTGTCTGATCTGGCGTCCCCTGTAATTCGACATGGCTATCACATAAAATTTATTTCGGATGTAGTAGGTGCTGTTTAATTTACTAAATTCCACTTTGATTTGTAATTTTTCGGATTACAAGGTACTCTTTTTCAAAAAATTCCGGACTATAGGGGGTCTGAGGCAGTACTCTATAATCCAACAAATTCGATAGTCCGACAACGCCCTGCAAAACGTTTGTCGGATTACCGGGGGTCCATTGTATAATTTAATATTGCTTACTAATTAAAAAAGTGTTAAAAAACAAAATCACGTTAATTCGTGTACGTTGCTTTAGCGTGGTTAGGCATTGTCAATATTATAGTTTGCAGTGTGTGAAATTTAAGATTAGCGCATTTTGTATATATGAAAAAATCACGTGCTATAGGTGACTCAACAGCAACAGCCGTGTACACCACGTGACTTTTTTAAAATTTTGACGGCACATTTACATGACTCTCGCGGTATTCATGTATTTCAGAACTTTTAATATATTTTCATGACGTTTTCAATCTTTGGAAAGAAATTTGACCGATTTCTTGGTTGTTAAAAAATTGAACCGATTTCAAAAATATTATAATGCCTTTAAAAAGGAAAACATAATTTTTCCCTTCTAATTGATTATAGGTAGGGAAGGTGATTGCTTAATGCTTCCCTACCTACATTCAATTTATTAGAAGTCGGTACAAACCACAAAGTATACTACTTACTTATATAATGTCTTCAACTTAGTTATTGATATGAATAGATTGACATTAGGTATTATAGGTTATAGACGCTCAACAGTTGATATGAACAATAAAACTTCCACTTCTATGACATCAAAAATAATACAGAACTTGACATCCCTAAAAGTAAAACATCAATCGGTGGCCGGTGCAACGAGTTTTTCAGTTGTTGGACTAAAATTATGGAACAGCATCGACCCTAACATAGAACTTTAAAAAGTCACAAATTATTCATCCAAACCGTTAAAGACATCTCTTATTGAAAAGTCCTGATATATTTCTTTTTATGTAATAAACTAATAGCTAAATGTTATATTTTGTTACCAGGGCCGGATTAACCATTAGGCAGAGTAGGCAACTGCCTAGGGGCCCCGCATCGGCTAGGGGCCCTGCGCGCGCACAAAAGAAATTAAAAATGTTTCATAGAGTGAAAATTTAATTGGAAAATTTTTATCCTCAATGACAATAGGTATTATTGCCTTTTTTTCGACGCATGCTGCCAGTTGATGAAATACTTCATACTTACAGAACAGAACCATCTAGTATCGAGTAGTAGAACTGATAATATGGATGCGTTACGTAGCGTATTGTATGATCATACAATACGCTACCTTCATCAACTTGATAAGAGCTGATCATCTTCAAACGGCTGAAAAGGGGCCCCGAAAATTGCAATGCCTAGGGGCCCCGACATGGTTAATCCGGCCCTGTTTGTTACTAAAGTTATTTAATATATTAATTGTTGTTTATAATTAGAATTAGACGTGTCACTGTAGTGGTAATTGTTAACCTAGCCAACGCGAATCTGGAAGTTTCGGGTTTGAGTCCCGATGGTGACAGGTGAAATAAGTAAATTTTCTGGTATTGTAAGGTGACGTCATTGGGTGTCTCTCTTATTATTATATCTTGTGATACAGAGCACATCTCATAGAGTTAAGGGCAGATTTAATACAACTTGCTATTTTTCGATGTAAATTTATAATAATTTTTACCACGTTTTTATTAACTTCCTTTCTTGTATGTTTGTCTGTTCGGTACAAATTTTGCAAACAAAATTTCAACTAGTTCTCATTAAGCTAGAGCTTTGAAATTTTGCACACGTGTATAAATCCGGTAACAATGCGATATAATATAGTATATCAAATATCGTTTTAAATCCAATATGGCGAACGCCCCCAAGATGGTGAATTACCTTTTTCTTTACAACACCCTTGATATCGGTATGAAATGAAAGGGCTTTACGAGTAAAATACGATGAACTATGTGACGTCATTGTTAACCCAATATGGCGGACGTCCCAAGATGGCGGGTTACCTTTTTCTTTACAACCCCCTTGATATAGGTATCAAATAATGAAAGGGCTTTATGAATACAATACGATGAGCTATGTGACGTCATTCTTAACCCAGTATGGCGGACGTTCCAAGACTAAAAAGCAGAAAATAATTATTTAAATAAAAATAACAATTTTACACGTTTTTAAAATAATTTCTTCTGAACGAAAAATATGGGGTGCAATAGATAATAGTAAGGAGTGTAGAGAGTAGCATAATATTATTATGTCGTTGAGAAAACTCAGGTAAACTATTCACGCATCAATTATCTATTGCATCCCACGTTTCTCGTTTAGGAGATATTATTTTATACTTTTTAGTTCGTTTAAAAAACGTGCTATATCAAAAAAAAATTTGTTTATTTAAATAATTTTATTTTTGTTATTGTTAATTATATATTGTTGTCGGTACAAAATATTTTGATCGAGCAGAAAGATCAGCTTTAACTGTACATCTGAACCCAAATCAAAGGGCTATGCTTTTTATAAGAAAATAAAAAGAGTGTTGTTGAATGTTGAGTAAAATTTAAATTTTGTGACAGTTACGAGCGATTATCTTCTAAGTGGGAAGTATAGGTACTTACTGCCTCTCCAGTCGACTTTTCTATACTAACTAATAACGTCGATATTTCTAATTAGCTTTTGACCATCTATGCTGAGGTCTTAAGTTCAAATTCGATGACCGATAAAGCTAAACGGACCATTTATCACAGTTGATATCGTTCTCTGTATTCAAGAATTCATAACATTTGTGGAGAATAACAAGAGATTAAACTCTGAAATCACTTTCTTAATATTATTCATTTAGCTACTCTTCGAGAATGTGGCTACTACGAAAATGTTTTATCTTCTTTTATCTCTTGTTCTAAAAATTTTCCCCGAACTGTTCGTTTTCATGATGTTTTAAGTCTTCCCCGTCTCGCACATTCTTGCGGGTTCCAGTCCAAAGCAAACTCTGCAGTTCATCATCTGACTTTTGTAGTGTTCCAATCCAATTCTATTTAGTACGCCTTATAAGTCTTCCATATTGGTTTGCATACTTCCTAAATTCCATATTTGAAATATGTTCAAATCATTTAATTTTCAGAATTCTTCTTTATTTCTGTAACTACTTATGAAATGTTATAATTACCACAAAACACCAAACCATAACAAACACGTTTTAATCATCTCCTGATGATGCCAACTTGGTTGGCGAAACGTACGTCGAGAGTGTTTGTTATGGTTTGGTATTTTGTGGTAATTATAACATTTCGTATCTTTACACCAAAGGTTCCACCACTTTTTATTGTAACTACTTATGATAAATTATAAAATTAAACCAAAAATCTAATCTAAAACCAAATCTGTTTGAAATCACCAGATCTGGTTAGTGTTTGTTAACAGTTTCTGTTTTGTTGTAACAATTACTTACAACAAAACCAGTAACCAAAGGAGCCCGATCTGGTTATTTCAAGTAGATTTAGTTTTTAGTATATTTGTAATTTGGAAATTTTTTTTAAATATAATATTATAATGGTTTAGAAACAATGTTTTGTTTGTATAATAAAACTTTAATATTAATAATTGTTTATCGTGAACAGAAAAAAATAAGTGGTTTAAATATGTGTTTGACTATAAATTTATTTTAATATTAAACATCTGTTCAAATAATATATACCTACTATTTAAAAGCCATGAAAAAATGTAAATGAAAATTATCGTAGTTTTTATCTTTTTAAATTTTATTTTAATTTCGTTGGAATTTATAACAAAATAATGACTAATTAATATTGTATTAAATTTACATAAAATATTCCCAGAAAATTGTTTAAATGCAAAAAATAAAAAATACACTACTTGCTAATCTTATTCTTTACAGAAAAGATGTCGAGAATACTATACTGGACGGTTGAACATGCTAAGGAATTGATAAATTTTGAAAAGGGTAAGTGTTTTTTTTATTATATAATAAAAATAATACAGTGTAGGAATTTAGTGATTAAAAATTATAAAAAATACCTATATTACCTTAAAATTTATTTCATAATATCGAAATTAAAAAATAACTAGTTCCGCTAATAATAATCAAAGCTCCCGTCGTACAAAAGTCTGGATAGCGCTACTAAAATTTTAATAGTGAATTTAACAGAATATAATATGATTGAAAAGTTGAAAACGGGGGAGAGTGCTTAATTCGATTTTTTTAAGCATTTTTATCACTAAACCTACGCTGTCTGTCTGTCGTACTTTTAAAAGGCTGTATATCTTTTGAAACGTAATAGGTAGCCGGCTGAAATTTTCACAGAATATGTGTTATTATGGCGTATATCCTAACAAATAATAAAAAAAACAAAAATAAAAATTAAGGGGGGTCCCCATGCAAAAAATGGAAAATTAGGCATAGAGTTGTATTATTGTACGGAACCCTCGATGCGCGAGTCCGACTCGCACTTGACCCGTTTTTTATTGTTAATATCTCCTATAACGTTCAGCACTACCTGATGAAATTTATACGGATTATAGAGAAATATCAATTATTTACAATCATCATTGTTTGCCCTGCAAGTTTTTTTTGTATACCTGGCAGACCTCTGACTGAAAATTCATCCATTTAGGGAGAGGTCTGCCAGGCATGCAATAAAATTTGCAAGGCAGACATTGATAATAATATTGTAAATAATTGATATTTAGTAGAAATTTTATCAAGTAGTGTTGAGCAGTATTTAGGAGATACTGACAAAAAATGATTACAAAAAATCGAATCATTCTGCCACCAATTTCAAGTTTTCCGTCGTAATATTATCTGTTAATTTCATAAAATTTTAGTGTTGTTCAGTAGACTGTTGTAATTTTTGAGTTGTTATGTAGTTTGAATCTCTCAATTATTGTTTTTGAAATAATATATTCTAGCCACGAAGAACATCGTCATCCTGGCACAAGTTTTAAGAATAGCAGAAAATATGTTAGAAATATCGAAGAATATGGTTTTCTGTCAAAAATATATTTTTTATTAATTTTCTGTACCTATAAATCAAGTTTGCTTTTTATATAATACAATTTTCCTCCACAAAAATAATAAACGATATAGGAAAGAATGTTACGATTTTTTTTTTATTTTAGAGAAAAAAAGCGAATCAGAATCAAAGGCCATTTTTTAATTTCGTTTTTAAATAATATCAGAAATAAGATTGTTATTGTATTATCTTACTTATCGTCCTGTTTACAAAAAAAAATGTAGTTACTATCCATTCTAAAGTACAATTCCGTAATTTTTTTAACTTTCTTCAGTAAACAAAAGTTAGATTATCTTCTTTTAATTTTTAATAAACATGAAAATAAGACAGGATGTGGTTGTATTTATCTATAATAATTGCACCCTAAAATTTTGTTTTATTTTTCAGATCCTGCCGTCGAATCATGGGTATTTATGGATTCTGTAATGCCGGTATATACAATCGTAGCAGCATATTTATTTTTTGTATTGAAAGTGGGTCCTCAATGGATGTCAAAACGGAAACCTTACGATTTCAAAAATCTCTTAGTGTTATATAATGCTTACCAAGTATTGTATAGTTTAATGTTAACCTATTTGTCTCTTAAATTAAACGCTATTGGTTTGTTGTTTCATACTGAGTGTCATACTCCTGACAAAAGTAAAGAAACTGAACTGGAGGTAAATATTATTTTTTTTACATTTATTTATATTCGAAAAGAAATCTTGAATAGGGCTTATATGGGATTTTTGAAGTAAACTTCTTCACGCACGGTAGAGTGACTGAACGCGTATCGATAAGACCTGATGGAACTTTGATGTATGAATGTTTGTGTATGTATGTGTGAGTGTGTGCGTGTACAGTTGACGCGACTATAGTACGGTTCGGAAATAGTAATAGAAAGTGACTCATGCACTTATACTTATACACATGTACTATACACGTTACACATATTATACCATATTATACAGTAGCGGTCCCGTCCGGCTTCACCCGGGTGCTAAGAATTTATGATTTATTACCCCCTCCCCCGGGTGAAATTCTCCCTCCGCGAAGCGAAGTCGGGCTGGTGGTGTTTATACAGGGTGAGTTCGACCACCCGTATCAGTCGTTTTTTTCGAAAACGGTTAGTCGTAGAGAGTTGTGTCAAAAATTTGTATTATAAAAGCCCTAATAAAGAATCGAATGGTGATAATTTTTTTTTCCGGGAAGGTCGGCTTCCCTATTAGTTTGCTCCAGAATGTTCAGAACTCCGGAATTATAAATGTAACGATAGGTCGAAAGTGGTATTGTTGAAAAGATCTTTAAAAAATAAGCAAGTTTTGTAGGAAAATTTTTTTTATTACTGCCACCCCTGTAAATTTCTATAAGTATACATATAAATTATTATATGTTCAAAAGTCCGGAATTTTAGAAAGCACGATAGGTTGAAAGTGGTGCTGTTGAAAAGCTCTTTAAAAAATAGGCAAGTTTTGTAGGAAACAGTTTTTAATTACTGCCACCCCTATTAAGTAACGATCGTTTGAAATTATTAAATTAAAATTTCATAATAACGATCGAAGTCGGCATTAAAAATCTATCAGCCTTAGACATTGTCACAAGTGTTCAAACTGTCTTCCATTTACTCTTTAATACATACTACTGAGCTCTTCTGGTTATACTGTGAGTGTACTTCTTCAGTGTTTAATGATCGATAGATAGGTAACTAGATTTTAAATGCGGACTTTTAAAAAGTTCGTTATTATGACATTTTAATTTAGTAATTTCAAACAAATATTACTTAAAAGCGGTGGCAGTAATAAAAAAAAATTTCCTACAAAACTTGCTTATTTTTTAAAGATCTTTTCAACAATACCACTTTCGACCTATCGTTACATTTATAATTCCGGAGTTCTGGACATTCTGGAGCAAACTAATAGGAAAGCCGACCTTCCCGGGGAAAAAAATTATCACCATTCGATTCTTTATTAGGGCTTTTATAATACAAATTTTTGACACAACTTTCTACGACTAACCGTTTTCGAAAAAAACGACTGATACGGGTGGTCGAACTCACCCTGTATATTAGTAAAATTCCGCCTATATGCTAATATGCAAAAAAAAGAATTTCAGAATTACGTTTTGTTACTATCCCACAGGGATTATTCCCACCCCGCGAGGTTATCAAAATAAAATATAGTCTATATCACTCAGGGATAGTGTAACTTTCTATCAGTAAAAGAATTTTTAGAATCGGTTCATTAGTTCCAGAGATAAGAGTTTAAATTGACGTATATTTTTCTGCATAATAAATATACGATTAAAAATTCCACACAAAATAAAGCAATATTTTTTTAAAATTTTGTTTCTAAGTATATTTGATCAAATTCTTTTAAATCCTTTAGTGGGAGAAGTTCTGTTTGAAACAATGTGTACGTCTAGTGATTCGAAAGCAAGATCGCGGTAACGTCGTATTTTCACCCGATATTAGGGTTTTAGAGAGCATTGTCTTTAAATATTAAATTGTTAATTTATGTCTATAATTTGTTTTTCGTGTTTTCAAGTTTCGAAAACTCACATATTGTAATCGAAACGAGTATAAAATTTTAACCTTACATGCGTCGCTACTCGCTCGCGTTTCGAATTTAAAATTTGAATACAAAGATTCGTTATGGCTCGTTAATATTATTATTAGATTGATTGTATTTAAATATTTGTTAACTTATGCTTTGTTCTGCTAATTTAACAGCAGCTGTTGATATTTGTTTTCCTTGTTTTCAAGTTTTGAAAACGTTTATATTGCAAACGAAACGCGCATAAGATTTTATTAATCTTAAAATGTTTTAGGGGCGAATATAGTATACATTTTTGTGTATCGCTTCTAAAATTCTTTTTATATTGAATGTTGAAATAGTATGGCATCAACGTTGAAAATAAACTTTTGTTAGAGTATAGTATTAAAATTAGAAGAAGCTAGGGTCTAGATTCGTTTGCATAAAAAGCAGCAGCTGACCGTTCAAACATGTGTAATCAGTGTTTCCTAGACTTCGAACTTTTGAGTATTTTCAGACTTTAACCCTGTAAGCGTAGTATCAAAGTAAAAATTCCCAAATCTGATTCAGCAAAAAAATAGATTCTATATATTGAAATTGGGCATCTTCATTGGTTTCTTCTTTTTGAAAATTTCTATCAAAATTATGGGAGTCGCACGTGTATAGTCGCACACGCAGTTTGAAAATAGACTGTGCGCATGCGGCTCCCATCATTTTGATGAAAATCTTCAAAAACCAACGAACTCATTGTCATCACTTTTTAAGGCAATTCTAGTGCTCCTAAACTAAACTATAAAAACCTTTGTTTTGAAAATACTTTTTGTGCTACATACCACCTATAATCCTTCGCGTAACGCAGATTGGGAAACACTGAAATAGACAGTGAATATCCTTAAAGTAAACGTTAATGATTTGCAGCCCTTACTATCGCATAATATTTGTTTTTTCTCTCTCTCTCTCTCTCTCTCCAGACCTTTCCAATTTATTACTCCACCAATAATAGCTATCGACTTTATAAGACTTATTATTAGTATTCCCGGTTCCATACTAAAATTGTAAAAAAACTGGCCAAGTCCGAGTCAGACTCGCGCATCGAGGGTTCCGTACTCGAGCAAAAACAGTTTTTTTTTTACTTATATTTTATTTTGTTCTTTTAAGTGTTTCAACATTTTTCCGTATTAAATTTAATTAAATTAATTGTTAAAGTAAAAAATTCCAAAATGTTTACATTATAAAAAAAAGAAAAAAACAAAAACAATCACCTATCGTCAGTTGGATTTGAACCCGAGTTTTCGTAGTGACACGCGAGCGCGCTAACCATTACGTTGCGAAGTGCTTGTTTCACTGCGTCAGATACAATGGCATACCTGTGTATACTGCCTATACTAAGTCTAGAGTCTATTAACAGTACATATATACGATAGAGCAAAAAAAACCAAAAACGTTGAAAAAAAGCAAGTTTTTGATCGGTTTTTATTATTTTTCGTTTTAGTTTAGAGTTTACACTATAATCACACACGCTTGTATGTGTTATCGTTTTTACAATAGAGCAAAAATAAAAGAACGTTGAAAAAAACAAGTTTTTTGTATGGGAACCCCCCTTAACTTTTACTTTTTGTTTTTTTTTTATTATTTGTTAGGATATCCGCCATAATAACACATATTCTGTAAAAATTTCAACCGGCTACCTGTTACGGTTAAAAAATACAGTCTTTTAAAGGTAGTACAGCCTTTTAAAGGTAGGATGGACGGACAGACGGCGTATAGGCTTAGTAATAGGGTTCTAGTACGGAACCCTAAAAAGAAACCTTTGTAGTGAAACTTCGTTGTCTGTCTGTATGTCGCAGTCGATTTTCTCAGGAACTGCATAATATTATGTTATCGACTTGTTTGGCATAGTTACAAAGTTTGTGTGCCCGCAAGTAGTCCAAGAATTAAAAAAAACATTTTTAACTTCCCACTGGAAGTTATTGTAATGGGTCCGAAAATCGAAATCAAAAAGGAAAAAAAAATTTTATGTTTCAAGGTCACTACACTATTTTTACACTACTTTTAGAAAGATGTCTGTGTGTGTGTGTGTGTGTGTACGTACGTACGTACGTACGTATGTGTACATTTCTTTCAAAGACGAAATCTCGAGAACGAAAAATGATATCGACTACGTTAGGGTGCCAATCGACGCGTATTAACGTAAATATGATCTGAAAGAAATTTTTTCAAAATCGGTTCAGCCGTTCTTTTTTCTTAACCAAATAACCTCCAAAAAAGTAGATTTTACACAATATCTCGCGAATAAAAAATTATATCGACTTCGTAAGGGTGTCAATCGAGGCGTGTTAACGTCATTTTGATCCGACATAAATTTTATAAAAATCGGTTCAGCCGTTTTTTTTTTTTTTTTTTTTTTTTTTTTTTTTTTTAAATTATTGATGTTTTAATGATTGAAATGATTACTTTTCTGTGTAATATCTAAATATCTAATTTAATTATTATTATTAAATATTTATCAAACTGGGAAGTTCGTCGTGTGGACCTCAAGGGTCGCACTTTAGTCTTAATAAACGACCCACCTCACGGCTTGTTTTTAGTTACGATCAGCTGCATGGTTCTATTTCTTTTCAAAAGTAGTGGACCTGTTGGATACAGTATTCTTCGTGTTGCGAAAAAAACAGTCTCAAGTATCGTTTCTGCACGTGTATCACCATGCCGGTACAGTGCTTGCTTCATGGTCTCATGCGCGATATTTTCCAGGAGAAGAAATTTCCGTTGTAGTTGGATTTTTGAATTCAGTAGTT
Organism: Mongoloraphidia duomilia; assembly: GCA_039654895.1. Lineage (NCBI taxonomy): Eukaryota > Metazoa > Arthropoda > Insecta > Raphidioptera > Raphidiidae > Mongoloraphidia > Mongoloraphidia duomilia. The sequence goes on along the minus strand of CM077522.1, from coordinate 17,224,569 downwards.
CATGTAATTATGTATACTTATTACATGATAGCTGCCATGGGACCCGAATACCAAAAATATATATGGTGGAAAAAGTACATGACGTGGATTCAATTGGTATGTAATCTAAAAATTTTATTACTTATCAAGACAGCCACGCACATACCAGCAAGAAAACGGGGGTACCTTAAACTTTCAAAGGAATCTTAGTGCCAGCGCATACAATCGATTTTTAAAGGCACAACTGTTTAATTATTTGTCAGAAGGCAATGGGATCAGAAGGGTCTGCGCATGCTATTGACACTAGTTATACAACAAAACAATTATAAAACCACATTGATTGTCTTTTGACTTTGTTGAACAACTATCGTCGACAGCTATGTAATGACGCCAGTATACGCTCGACTAAATAGTTGTTCGGCGACCCATTAGTAATAGTGAAATTATGGCACAACTGATTGATTGTATGCGCACCTCTAACAACTAAGCAGTTTAGTCGAGTTGAAATCGCGACACGTACTCAACTCGATTAAACTGTTTAGTCGCGGAAACAATTGTGTGTATGCAGGGCCGTCCCAAGCCATTCGAGCGCCCTTGGCGACTATAACGCAGAGCCCCCATGTGTGGCGAGAAAATCATATAAATTCATATAGATGTTCAAAAAATTTATAAATTCCATTAATCAGTATAAATAGGACCTTGATAAAACAGACTTTAACAAATTTTCATATTACCAGTTTAATGGAAAGCAAGGTAATAAGGGTGGCAAATAGGCCTTAACTTGGTTCGTGTAAAGAGTACAGACGGTGTGCGCCCAGCGTTGCTGCGCAACTTGGCTTGGTGCATTGCCGTGCCCCTAGATTCGTGTAACAAAATTTTTTATTTAATTTAATAATGACCTTACACAGTATGTGACAAAGTTCTATTTTCGTTTCATTTAGAATATGCTCAGTATTAATAAATGTTATAATATCTGCCTTTTGTTTCAGATCCAGTTTGTTATAATGTTGACTTATTTAAGCGCAATTGTAATCACGGGTTGTCAAGTTCCAGTAGCCCTTATAGGAATTTTAGGAATCAACATAATTATATTCTTCGCTCTTTTCATTAATTTCTACCGTAAAGCATACAAGTCCAAAACACTGAAACAACAGTGACCTAGTTACTTAATTAAATTATTATGTAATTTATAAAAAAAATAGCAAATAGAATTCATTTTCGTAGTATTAAAATAAATTATTTATATGTAATTTTGTTAATTTTTTTATTTATGTTTCACTTTTTGATGTGTAAACATCTTTACGTACCATCCCTCCGAAAATAATGTGTCTCGGGTTGGGGTGATTCTGTAAGATATTACATTGAGACGCTGACGTCACAGTCAACGTACCACGGTTCCATCTCTTAGACAAGACTCAAACTAAACTGCAACCAAAATCTTCGCACTCACCATTTTATTGTTTTGTTTGAACTAGTTGATCATGCAAAACCCGAAAAATCCAGTTTTCGTGATCAGTGCGTCTCACGGCGAAGTATACATTTTGATGTTCACTTTTTTCAGAATTGTAAGTAACATATTGGTGTGTCGCTCTACTATCAGAACATGGAAAATTTAATTAACTATGTTTTTAACAAATGATTAGTATTTTTTTTAATTTCAATATAATTGAATATAAATTTAAATCCTTTTAATTTGAAAAAAATGTATCAACATAAAGTTGTAAAGTATATAATCAACAATAAAAAAGCAGTGTGTAACTATTACATCTTGTTTAAAAAAATGACATGAAAATTATAACAGACAGTACATTTCAGACTTTATTTAGCAGGTAGCTAGATTGGCAATTTTTTTAGCAATTGTTTAAAGGAAACCGATAGGCAAGAATCTTTTAACATAATATATATCAAACAGTTAAAATCCCTCTAATATAATTTCGTAAAACCTTTTCTATTTTTCGCTGCGGAATTTAATTCACACGAAATAGCAATTTAACACTATAAGTTGTTTTTCAAGGTTCTCAGACAAAGGAACACACGTGATTTGATTAGAATTAAGTCAACGACTCTCAGGTTATCATCCGAAACTTATACGCAATGCATTGATAAAATATGATAATCCTAATATTATAGATGTGAGAATATATAATATATATAACATGTATAATGTAATAATAAAAATCTATAAAATTGTAACGAAGCCTTTGTTGTATTTTTTAAGACCAGCAACAGCTAGGGTTATTTACGCCTGGCGCCAATTTATATTTTCAATTATTTTTTTATACTTTTTACCACTTCTATAGGATTAGAACCTGTGGACTTAGTGCTTGAAATAGAGAAGCCATGGAAAAACGGAATTGCTACATGCTCAGCTATTTTCAAGTCAGTCTGCCTGTAATTTCGTTTTTCAGCAGGTTTTTTTGACTATTTTTACCTGACTATGGTCTAACCAAGGAGAGTAATTAATAAAACAACAGTAACGAGACCTTACCCGATTTTAATATTCAATTATAATAGTAGAAGTAAATTAATTGAAAACGTTTCGACAATAAAATTTTGTCATCTTCAGTTCATTGATAATTTTAAAACTCTGAAAGATTTTAGAATTACAGAAAGTTATTAATAAAACATGTGATTAAAAATTTAAAACCTAACTTATGAAATAACTACTTACATTATAACATCATCAAGTATAAAGTTGTTAAACGAAAAAACTAAGTACATTTTTTAATAAAAGGCCCTTTTAAACCTCGATACATTATCATCACCGATTTTTTGGATTTCTAAATTATATACATTGACCTAATTACGCGAACAAGGAGAGTAATGTTTGGAATGGTACCTATATCCGGCAGAAAACGTTTCTAGAATTTCTGTCTGTCTGTTTTTGATGGAAGTTGGTACACAATATCACTCGGTACCCAAACTTAAAGTACATATTATAGAGAACTTTTTACCTAACTATCCATAGATTTTTAGGGAATTTCTCGGGTTTTTTTTTCATTTTCTCCCTACTCCTTTAAATAAGAGTAGTTTACTGTTTACTGATAAACAACAATATAAAATTGCAATTTCCCCGAAAACGACTCTACGATTTAGATCATGTTTCATAAATTGAAATGCCATTAATGACTCTACAATAATCCGCCAATCATTTGTTTCGGAATGATGAACGAAAGTCGAAAAAAACGCAGAATATTTTATTAACTGCAGGGATGTGATAAATATAGCGTAAAAGAGATTCCTTTTTCATTTCTTAAGAAATTCGTATGATTGTTGTTTGACATTTAAATTTGATTCGAATAACAAAATTACTCTATTTAATTGATAAAATTTCTTATTGTTTAATTAATAAATATTTACTCCTATAAGTAAAAGAATGCCCAAACTCCAAACTGATTGTTATTACATGAACCAAACTCAAAGGGAAATTATGAATTAATACCGGTGAATCCAATAAATATACTGGTTTATTAATCACTTTTGCCAAATGTGTGGGTAATTATTAATATTTACCTGTAATTATTAATACCAACCGGATTTATCGAATACACCGTAACATATTACTTTTATTTTGTTAAATTGGCGCCGACCTCAAAATTTTATTATTTTTCTCTTTTTTTAGTGGTTTTTAGAAGGTTTTTTAAGTTTTTTATTTTTTACTTTTTAGTGGCTTTACAATAATATGTAGTTTGCATGTTATTAAACCGACTTCTGTCTTGATATTTGATTACTAAACTAAAAAAAAGAAAACCACTGAGTCGATTTTAGTCAAATGTATGCGGAACTAATCAGAAGGTATGCCCTATTAAATAAAACAAAAATAATTACAATCGGTTCACAAATGCAGGAGAAATCGGTTTACACTGTCATACACAAAAAAAATACGCGCCGAATTGACAACCTCCTCCTTTTTTGAAGTCGGTTAAAAAGTAAATAATTATTTTTGATGAAAATAAAATTACTGTTCAGCTGATTCGCTATTTTTTTGTTATGATAAAAAAAAAATTACTGTTGATTATGTAGTTTAAAGTCACATTCACACAATTCGTCTGTCAGAACTAACCAGTTTCTCATTTAGATATCGTCCATAAATTATAGTGGTGGGAGAATGTCCTAAAGGAAATATGACGCAGTCGTGTAAGAGAAACAAGACAATTCCTTGTCTCCCTTAGGTCGTTCTCCCACCAGTAGTACGCAAAATCGACGTAGCCGTGACGGTATTCAGAGGCGCCCGTCGGATTTCCTAAGTACCTATCGAATACTCAGGCAAATTGGACCGTGCGAGTTAGCATTGGGGAGACACATAGGGAGCCACGATTATTATTATTTTTATTCTGCTGGAAATTGAAAAGTTAGGGCTGCCAAGCCAAGGGACTACAACAGGATGAATTCTAGAATCTCGTGATTATATCAATGTCCCTACTAATAATTTGAGACAGACATTTTTACGTCAAATTATTAGTGTATTTGCCATAATATGGCACATACACTATTGGCGTCGGTCGGATGGCGGGACCTGGGGGTCGGAGCAAAATTTCTCGACAGGACCGGACTTTTAAATTTTATGAAAACACTAGTTTGTTGATACGGATTTACTTATGGAAGGGTGTATTTAATTGGGTGTACTGATAAAATCCATGTCTAATATTGAAATTTAGAAAAATTTAATTATTTTAAGGGATGTATTAAGGGGTTAAATTTTTTATTTTGTCAAAAAACAAACTTAAGTTCACATAATAATGCCACAATGCCTGTATTAGCAAATGCACTATATTGTCGGCAGGGTTTGGCACTGCGACTCGAGTTTTTTTATTTTTGTAGTCGATAACATAAGTAAACAGTAAAAAAATTGAAAAATTAAGGCTACCAAGGAATTTAAGCAAGATGAATCCTGGTACTGCGTGATAAGAAAGTGTATTCGTTGTGGCCGACATTTTGACGTCAATTTTATTTATGTAGTCGATGACACAAGAAGACAATCCAAAAAATGACCGAGGACAGTCTGGTGTAAATGTAATGGTCAGCGTGCTTGTCTTTGGAGTAAGCTGTCGTGGGTTGAAACCCCACCTCGCTCATGGATGTTTTGTGATGTCATTTAATTTTAAGTGATTTATTTATTTATTGTAAATTATAGACGCGTCGACAACTTAGGTCATTAGTGTCTTGATTACATTAAATAACATAAAACTCACTTAAAACTAAATGACATCAAAAAACATCCATGAACGGAGGCGGGAAAAACGTTAAGTGATACGTTATATTTGATGTAATTAAGACGCTAATGATCTAAGTTGTCGACGCGTCTAAAATCTACAATAAATAAATTAAACAAAAAATGACCGGAAGTGACGTAAGTAGTATCCCATGATCCGGCAAAAATAAATAAAAATAATAATTCTGACGCCTTATTTATCGGTCCTAATGCTAACTCACAAAGAAATTTGTTTGTGTATCAGATACATGGGAAATCTGACGGTGTGCTCTCTGTCTAGTAGCAGATAGAAATAAGCTCATCTGACCCTGGTCATTCAAGCGGACTTGTACTGTATTACACAGCGCATATTAACGTAATAACACTCTGTGAAATTTTGCAATGTAAATTGTTGATTGTTGTTAATATAAATAATATGGACAGTTGTTTTAAATTGACATTTGCTGCCATGGCGTTGATTTCACACTAAATATATGATTAATGAGTAAACAGATTAATGAAGTGTAAGTAAAAATAATTAAAAGTGAAATAGATTAATTTAAATCAAAACTAGAAGATTATTTTTTTTAAGTAATTATTGTGTTTGAGGACTAAAATGGCCGGACTAGTGCATCTAATAGTTGACAATTACAACGAAATTTTTGAGAGTAGCAGTAAGTTTTTTTTATTTGTATTTTGTGAAATTGTATTTTTCTGAATAATTATTAAAATAGTTGTTATATTAATTTTAGACTGTTACAATTATTACAATACAGTGAATTTCTAGCTTTACTTATTACTGGTGGAGGTAAAATTCTACAGAATGGACATACGATTTTTGATGATATTTTAGACGAATCCTCGCGGGGTGCTGAGTTTCTTGCGGTAGGGGGGGTGTTGGTGCAATGGCGTTTTTCTGTGGGGTAAAAAGGTGCTGACAAAAACATTCGAAGGGGGTAGAATATCGTATGTGTACAATCTGTAGAATGTTACCCCGGTGGAGATGCCAATACAAATAATATTTTAAGGCTACAATAAAGTTCACTAAAAATTTAATAGCAAACGAAATAAGTTGGTAGATTTTAATTAAATTAAATAATTAATAAAATAATTTGTTTCAAAACTGTCGTATCATTTTCGAAAAATATATTGCCGATTCAGTTTGATTTAATTTGAGATATAAGATAATATTATTATGTTAATTGTTACTTTTCGAAAAATAACAAAAAAACGAAAACTGCCAATTAAATATCGATAAAAATGATCACTTGTGGATAATTTAATTTTTAAAGAACGGTATTTTATTTTGATTGCAGATAAAGCAGTGGATGAGTGGTTTTTAATGAATTCATTGGTTCCAATAATTGGAATAGTGGCTGTGTATTTATTATTTGTCTTAAAAATTGGTCCGAATTATATGTCACAAAGGAAACCGTTTGATCTCAAAAACGTTATCATACCGTACAACGGAGCATTGGTGTTGTTCAGTTGTTACATATGTCTTTTTGCGGTTCAAAGTGGCACATTTAATTATTGTTTGTCATCGGTTTGTGTTAAACCATTTGCTGAAGATTACGTCATTGCGGTAAGTTTTTACTTTTCAGTTTCACTATGGTAGGCAAAGTATTGGAATTAGTTCGAATTTTTTTATTCTGAATTTTAATTATAGATCACGTTTTGAAATAAAATTTGATAAAATTTTTCTTCTTCGATATCATAAAAACATACGGCTATGGTTTTTTGTTGTTTTACTTGTTAGTATTTAACATAGATCTGATTAGATTTTGACCAAAATCGGTTCAGTGGACCCCAGTGCCGTAGCTAGGGGGGGGCATTAAGGGGCAATGCCCTACCTTAAAACATCCAGTGCCCTACTTTAAGGAATTATAAACAAGCCGCAAAGACTGTCACGACAGAATGACAGACTTGATCTATCTGGCATTTGGAAAAACAAAATTAAATTCGTTGGACTAAATGAAGTTCTTCGGAAATTTGATAACATGGCAAGTTCTGTGTAATTTGATATCACCAGATGAGGTGGGCAATCCAATTAAAAAATTGTAGTCTTTTGCTTCAGCCCTACTTTAAACTTTCAGTGCCCTATCTTGGAGTCAGCTCTAGCTACGGCCCTGGTGGACCCTAAGATATAAAATTATGCTGGGTTACAGGAAGCATTGTCAGAAAATCTGATTTGACAATGACCCTAGATGTTCACAACATATAAATTTCTCCGTTAGAAAAGCATTACAGAATTTTAAACCGATCCTGATCAAGAAATAATTAATCGATAGAAACGATATTTTTCTTAAAGTGTGTACACATGTATTTAACATAGTTTTTTGTACAATTTCCACTTCAAAACAATATTTTCTTACGTATTTTGTTCAAAATTTAGCTTGAAAAGTGATGTTTTTCTATGCAGATCCACAATTTGTTTTTGTGTGAGTACAATCTAATATTCTACATGACAGAGAGTTTTTACAACGATATTAGACTGTTCCTGCATGTATAAAAACTGTAATATTATATGATCACAATCTAAAGTTATTGTCAAATCAGATTGTTTGACAATTCTTTCTGCAACCCAGCATTTTTGTTCTTAACATATTTTGTTAACATATAACATATTGTGTTAACATATAACATATTTTGTTAACATATAAGCAAATATATAAATTAATTCTAGATGGTAAAATTAAACAAAATATTTATACTTTATACATTCGAAAGGTACTGTGCCATAGATGTGCACAAAAAAAATCATGTGTGTATGTTGCCGTTAAGGCAGGTAAAATAAAGTGAACATATACACGTCATGGTTTCAAATGAAAGCATGCCTTCCCTGCACGGGAGAATATTACTTGCAAAAGCGTTGTTTCTCTCGTTGTTCAAAGATTCTATGAACTATCAATATGTAGAGGGTATCGGCAAAACAAACTTTTGTCAGATTTCTTCGTTGTCGGTACAGTTATGTTGAATTTGTTTTTATAAGGTTTTGTGACAAATAAATGTCACCCGCTGTGTTTTGTTGTAAGCTTTTACGTTTTTGTCTAAAAGTAAGCGGAAAATATATTTGTGTTATGCCTCGAAGAAGAACGCTAACGGGTCAGGCAAAGAGATAGGGAGAGACCGTTTTTGCGTGTTATAGACACAATGGTCGAATTCGACCACTGGCGATACTAGTATCCATTAATTTTGAATAGAGGTTTTATATAATCTCTCAAATACATTTTTCCTCATTGTTTATTTAACTTGAATAGACATTAAACATACCCAATATTTAGATGTTTCTCGTTGCAAATTTGCTAATCAGGTACCCCGAAAGTATAAAAAAAAGTATGTTATCACATAATGCATTAATGATTAATAGTCCAGTAATTTTAGATTTCCACTGCAGAAAAATTCCCAGTTAGCTGATTTTTTTTTATTTACCTTCGTTATGGTGTTTTAAAAAACGTGTAAAAAATCCCCATCGATATCGTGCCGGCGTTGCTAGATATTCGAGGTTCAAGTTCACGATAGACGGTTTTTAGCGAATTTCTCGGTTCAAAAAATGGTTATTATCAATCTTGTAGAGGACAAAATAATCTACAACTTTTGTATAAACATTTTTTGTCTACGATTTATAGTTTTTCTTATTAAAGTACCCGCGACTTCCTCCCCCTCGATTTTACATAACGGGATTATGCTGCTTCCCGAGGGCCTAACATAATGATTTGTACCATTATTTTAAGTTGAACTTAAAGCTAACGATTAATTATAATTTTATCGAAATTAATGCAGTAGCTCTCTAGTTATAAGCAAACATACAAATCGACAGCAGTGAAACAGACAGACAGACAGACAGACATTTTTTTTTGGAAAATACGATATTTATACTTGACATCAATTATAAAGGTCATTCGTAAAGTAATTTTGTAAAAAAAATTTACAAGAATTGAGAGAGTGCGGTTTAAGTATGGATATGCATTCTCATACCTTATAACGCACTCTACTAGCCGTCTATCGTGAACTTGAACCTCGAATATCTGGCAACGCCGGCACGATATCGATGGGGACATTTTACACGTTTTTTAAAACACCATAACGAAGGTAAATAAAAAAATCAGCTAACTGGGAATTATTCTGCAGGTGGGTTGTTTTAATGTCTAAAATTACTGGAGTATAAGCAGTAAAATGTTTTATTTTGCCATGGTTCTGCACTACGACCTGAGTTTATTTTATTTATCATTTCTCTTCCTAATTTATAATTTAAAATGACAAAAATTTGATACTTATAAGAGTACCTACATGAGGTTCAAAACCTCCCAATATTTATTTTTTTGATACTGGTATCAAACAAGTAAACTTTACAAAAATTAATAAAATATTTTTGAATATCAAATATCTGACGTGTTATTACTGAACTATACAAAGCCTCTTGCTAAAAAATTTATCATTCAAAAATCTAAATTCAGGAAGAAAGGATTAATATTTCAACTTTCGGGCCGAGTCTATTTAAACATACCTATTACATTTCAATTAGGAATTACTTCAGAATAATTTTGACATCACTTCTTATGTTACTGCATTGTTGAAAAGGTTGAAAAGAAAAGACAAAACGTACTGTGCAGGAGCGTAACAAGAAATTGAATATGGGAGGCACATTTTTTTTGTAACAGTTTCTTTAAATCAGCGTGATTCATCGATTAAATTTTTCATCAATAAAACTATAAATTTAGAAGATTATCAATACATTCTTCGGAGGATGCTAATGACCTAGCTACACCACTGTATTGCTGTCATGACTAATTATGGAAACGATTACTTTAAGGTTGCGTGATAAATTCAGGGACTTGAAATGATGTAGATAGAGAGATAGATATTGTAGATTATAGACGCTCGACAAACTAAATTGATGTTTCCTCTTTTCAGAGAAAAGTATCAAATAAGTCAGCGTTTCTTAAACTTTTTATCTGCAGATTAATTATAAAAAAAAATATTTCCTGCGTAGCCATTGTTATTGCCGAAGCAAATACTAAATATTGTTTATATAAATTCTAACGATTTAGCTTCTTTTCAAACCATGTTTAAGACGATGAACCTATAAACGACTCTTTCATTGGAATAAGCTCCGTCTAACTTTAATAATGGCGTTGATTTTTTTGTCTAGCACTTAAAACGGCTTCACAATAAATTTTTGAAGTTGGTTAAATAAATATTTTTCCTTTCAAGAGGTTGACGTAATTTTCCACAAACATCACGGCGCACTAACTACAGTCCACATATATTTAAAACATTATCTTTCTCAATCTGGCCGTATGAGATCAGTGTAGAGGGAACATAGGCGGCCTGGTTATATAGAGTATAATATAATATTTGCAGGGAAAGCGCTATGATTTTAATAACGTATAAGCCGGCATTAAAGTTCAAAAATTTTAATCTCCGTATTGAAATGGAAGTGTTTGTGGCAATGATTTCTAATAAGAAATAGTCATACATTTTTTTCCGAATTTTTTATAGCCTCTTTATTGTGATTTACCCTTAAACTGTTGGTACGATTACTGTAACACATGCAATTATATATAAATTTACATATTATAAGTCATAGCTTTGTCTAAAACATTTTAAAAATAAATTAATTTCAACATGTTTGTTATTGCGTAAAATAAAGTAACAATACAATAAATATTATGTATAAAATATACTTTATTCGCAATACATAGAAAATTTACACATTCGGTCTGCGTAATATAAAACAGAAACTTTTTTGTATAAATAAGAGTAAAATCCTAGATATTACCCTGAATTTTGTGTCACATTACATGATTACAGTGACGTAGCCAGGATTTTTTTTTTCATGGGCCAGAGATGGGCCACACTGATGTAGTAGATCTTCAACCCCATATAACCAGACGCCTTGAGCTCCGTAAAAATGACAAAAAAAATTCCGCCATCAGTGTGGGGTTAAATACTTGCAGTTTTATATTTTCATTTTTACCTCGATTTTTACAGAACACAAGTTGCTTTGAGTTATGTGGGGCTGAATGCTTGCGGTTTTATATTTTACGTCTTGGGTTATTGCATGGGCCAAAACTTTTATTTCATCGGCCATGGCCCACCCGAGCCCATCCGTATAGCTACGTCCATGTGTCACAAATCTATTTTGGTAGTCTAAAATGTGTCATATTATTATAGTTCTACAATACTGCCATTAAATGAACAGAGGCGTTATTAAAAAAAAATCGGTTAGCCCCATAAATCAACACTCATGATATTTTTCTACTGTTTTGACAATATTTTTTCATGTGACGAACATTGGTTCATCCCTTTCAAATATTGAAATATGCCGACAAATTTCCGAAACAACTGTTGAATTTACCATTTTAAGGGACGTATTAAGGGGTTACATTTTTTTATTTATAGAAACAAATTTAACTTCAGAGTATTCGATACCGGAAGTTACCGCCTGCACTCTTCATCTCAAATCCTTTCCCCTCGTCTGAAAATGGTTAGGTACAGCTCTCCCGACGCTATTTTAAAAGCTCCAGTGTTCGGGTGAACGCCAAATGAAAAACCAAGAATCACACTATACTAAAGTGACCACATTTTCATTGAGACAAAGCGGGACAAATGGGATTAAATGAGAATTACAATTTAGTTATATATTTTTTATTGTATACATTCATATACTTGTACAAAAATGGCAGTCCGCACTCAAAGTTAGTATTTAACTTTGGTCCGCACTGTCTGCACTTATCTGAATTAAACCGAGACGTAACGACAATGATCGAACACCACCGAGTAAATCTTACTCGGTACATTGCCTAATTTAGTTTACTCTGCATGCATTTTATGTGTTTTTTTATGTATTTTTTATTTCTTTATATTCACCATAATACTTAATAAATAATAGGTAATATATTTTTACAGTACATTTAAAATAAGAAATGCAGATATTTTCTAAAAAGCGGGACATTTTTAAAAATCGGCGGGACGCGGGACAGTCCACCAAAACGCGGGACTGTCCCGCCAAAATCGGGACGTGTGGTCACTTTACACTATACAGATGATTCAAGCGAAGAATTGAAAAAAAAATCCTGGAAAAGCTTACAACTTTTTAAAAATTACTCAATCTTTCACACGTATAGCCAAAACTGTTTTTGAAAAATTTCGCCTGTAGGATCTGTACTTTGATTCTTGGTCCTTCATTTGGGTTTACCCGAACCCTTTAACTTTAGAAATAGCGTCTGGAGAGCTGTATCCGTTTTTAGGCAATGGGAATGGATTTGAGATTAAGAGTGCACTGTGCAGGGGGTTACTTCCGCTATCAAATACTCTTCACATAAGTCATAACATATATACCTAAATACCAAAATCTATGTATAAACAAACGTGCAAATACACTATTTTGTCGACAGGGGTTTGCACTGCGGTCAGTGTTTTTTAATTATTCATATTCATGTTTCACATTTGTCAAGCAAACTATTTCAATAAATTGTTTATGAATAAATGTTTTTAAATAATATTGCTTGTCGCATTTTTATTTGTAGGAAATAAAATCGAATCGAAACATCGATTTGTTTACTTATTTTCATTACTTACACATACAAACCTAATACTATGTGCATTTTATAATATTTTTCTTTTAATACTGCCTGCTTTAAAACTTAAAAACTTGGGTCGCAGTGCCAAACCCTGCCGACAAAATATAGTGTATTTGCTGATACATGCATTGTGGTACCAATTAGTGGTTTAGAATGATGTGAAACGTCGAGATTTTATTAGTGTTGCCGTCTAGATCTAGACTTTCTAGACTCTTGTCTTGTCTTGTCTAGATTTTCAAGACAAGACTTGCAAAAGTCTTGTCTAGAAATTTTCAAGACAAGACAAGAGTTTTTTAATCTAGACTTAGACTTAGTAAAGTCTTGAAATATCTAAATTGTCTAGACGGCAACACTAGATTTTATGGTCCAAGCCATCGAATTTATATTATTGAACGTGCCCTAGTGGTTAAAAAGTGTCCCTACGAAAGAAAAAGAGAGAATGAATGTGTGACCAATCTCTCAAAATGGTACTGGCATCAGGAACACTGATTGACAATCGCTTGTACAGAAAAGAATAAAGATAGGCCACAACCATACTCTATCTGCTCACTCATGATAATCCGAAAAATAACTTCAGTGATATATACCACTAGACACTAGTATAAAGTCGATGGTACAAGCCTTAGGTAACACCGTCTAGCCAATGTCAATAGTGTATGTGTCATATATACTATGTATTGGTAAATACACTAATAACACTCAGAGCTGGCTTTAGACATCAGCAAAACAATAACTTGTTTGGGGCGGCACATTTAAACAAAAACAGAAAACAAACAATAACACTGAAACATAATCAACTGTAGTTATTTATTAATTATAACGCAATTATTCGTTAATTTATGTGTTACATAAACAACAAAGCTACGTAATTTTTAATAATTTTAATTGATAAGAATATTTGTTAATTTAACTTAATGAAACGAAATTAGCTTAATGATGTAATAATAAGGTACTCGCATGGAATTTTTACTTCCAACCTCTACTATGGAAATTCTGGAAACAAGCCCAAAATTGTTTTTTACTTCCCACCTCTACTATGGTAGGGAAGTAATGGATTTAGTCCGAAAAAAATATTTCGAGATTTTAACAGATCTTCACGTTTTGAGACCCTAGCAATCGTTTAAGTTCATTTTCTGACTGATGTCTGTATGTGTGTGTGTGTATAATATATTTGATAAAATTTGTCTCCTTTGATATCACTTGATTCATCTAAAGGGTCTAGACTCTAGCCTATATTAGTTCTTAATTATATTAAATAACAACATCCTTAAAACTAAATGACATCACAAATCACCCATGAGCGGAGGTGAGAATCGAACCCACGACAGTGTGATCCAGAAGCCGGTACGCTAACCGTTACACCACACTGTCCTTTATAATGTATAATAGTATAATAGTAATTTATTGATACAGAAGATATTACCTCTCCAATTTGGTTTATCGTGGAGATATTAAAAAAAAAAAAGAAAAGGTGTCCGATGGTGATTTTCTTTAAAAGCGATATATATTATTAACGTTTAAAGCTAGGAAAATAAAACTACTAAATGGTAGTGTAAAGTGTTATGGTACACTCTACGATTGATTTTACAACAGTTTCCGAAGGGCCAAGCCTTAATACAAATATAGAAAAATGCAATTAAAAATATTATCAATATATTTCTATCAGATCTAATTGAACGACCACTTTAAAAGTTAAAACAAATAATCTGGGTTTTTAGGCAGATTTTTCCTAGAAATACAACGGAATTCAAGAAAATCATTGAATTTCAAGGACGGAGTATAAACATATTGAAACAATGTAGTAGGTTAAAGAAACACTATACAATTTGTAAACAAATGTATATATTTTATTTTTTACTTTTGTCAATAAATCTTTTGAATTTTATACATACTAAAATTTCCTTAAATTTCTTATATATAGACACGAACCTAACGCCAAATTCTCACGCTATTTTTGTCTCTAGGTCAGTTTTCTAATTCAATGAAGAATTATTTTATATTTCAATGAATTAATTATAAAAATTCAAAAACTACAGTTCATGGTCAAAAATATTATGATGCCTATAAAAACAGTTAACAATGAATACCATTTTTGATCAATATTAATTATTTTAGGTGTAAAGTTCTTATTCGATAAATAGATTACTACTTGGATAGGCTTACACAATTTGGAATACGTTTAGATATAATTGTATATCTTCATTAACTGTTAAGAAAATTGTTAAAATAGTTTCCAAAGAACTATAAACCAATCCTAGTTTTAAAATGTATAGTTTCAGTGTGGACCTATAATCTTAAAATAAGTAAAATAACAAAATGTAGACATTATATAATAATAATATAATAAAATAATAATTATATAATAAGAAAGTGTGAACTTTTTGTGAATATTAGATTTCAGGTAGTTTTTAAGGAAAAATGTGTTTAAAGCAAAAAAATACTGATCCAAAAATGGTTTAATTTATAACGCCTATAATTATTGTTTTAATTAGAATGTTTAATGATTGTTTCTTTTTCAGACGAATCGTGGAACATATTGGTATTTTTGTTCAAAGATAGTTGAACTTTTAGACACTATATTTTTTGTGTTACGAAAGAAGCAAAACCAAATATCATTCTTGCACGTCTATCATCATTCCAACATGGTGATAGTATCCTGGCTTTACGTGAAATATGTTCCTGTAGAACAAGGAATTGTTCCTGGGATAACCAACTGTTTCGTACACATTGTCATGTATTTATATTATTTCTTAGCTGCGTTCGGACCACAAATGCAGAAATATCTTTGGTGGAAACGCTACATCACCAAACTTCAGTTGGTGAGTTGATTTTTCGTCCAGATCTTGACAATATTAAAAACTAGGGTGCGATTTTATGAAACCACGGTGCAAGTGAAATTTTATTGCCATAACCCTAAACGCTTTTGACTCGAAATCGCCGAAAGTATATAATTTTGTTTACGTGGTTTTGTTAATGCAATTTGAACCCTGATCAGTATGGAGACGAACGTAAGAATCCAGATTCTATCGTAGGTGGTCAATGGGTATTTGATGTGCTGTGTGACTGAATATTCATACGATATTATAGTTACGTAGACGTACAATATAGCTATGAATATAACGTCGCTGATTTTCGATGAGTAGGTACTGGCCTTGTCGATCGCCTCGATTTGGTATTTTTTTAACAATTTACAAAACTGCAGAAATACAAGAAAATCTTGATCCCTTTGGTTTTTTGGGGCTTTTACCCATATCTCAAAAACTACACAACATAATATCATATTGAAACCAATTTTTCGTCCGAGTAAAAAGTTGATGAAGGCATAATAAAAAGAGACACTGGTGTAAAAAGTGTACTTACCTATTTTTATCGTTCAAGAGTTAATTAGTAAATTTTTGAATTGATTAACAATACAAAAAATTAAATTCATAATTCATTTTAGTAGATACACATAGTTTGGTAACAAACGATATATCTATTTGATCAAATTTTTTAAAATAATTCTCACACTTTTGTGTACCTACCTAATTATATATTTGTTGATATTAATTAATGCATAGGTCAAGGTTATGTCAACAAAAATTATATTTTAATTTAAGATGTTTAACGGTTTAATTAAAAAATTTTACGTCGGAAGTGACTCCACGCCCGGTAAAATGTTTTCACTGTGTGGGTCAGTTTACTTAAAAACCAGAAATGTAGTAGAGTTGGGCAGAATTTTTATTCATGTCGTAAGGATATCGTAAAATTTTGTGAAAATCCTGGGGATTTTATAAACAACTGATGTTTTATGTAATAAATGAAAATTTCTCTGTTGTTCTAAGAAATTTCAGGAATTTTGTAAAAATTCTAAGCCTTGTTAGTGATATTGTATATTGAATTTTTTTGAAGTGATCAGCCCTGTCACTATATTATTATAGTTTGTTTTAAACATCATTTTGTCAAAGAATTTTATATAACATCTGAGGCTAATTTGAGCACAGTAAAAAGCATGCCTGTCTGCATGCGTCATTTTAACGCGCGAGACATTTTACTGAAAGGCAAGACGACGCAAGATTGTCCCGAGACAGTCGGGACTTTCTCACATCATTGACGCGTCTTCTTGTGTCGTTTTGTTTACTAAAATGGAGTTGAATAATGAAAAACCTCTTGATTTTATTAATTCATATTATAGACAATTTTCATGTGCAACGAACTATATGTGTAAACTATGATGCATAACGAAAAGAGATGCATTTTTTGTCTCCTAATGCATGCGCAAATAAATCCCATTTTGGGTGTTTTGAAATAATTTTCACATTCATGATGAGCTCTCGCTAGTACAAAGATTCACATCTACAACCTAGCTATAATGAATTAACACTCGCATGTAGTGAAAATCAACTAATTCCGAAGCATATAAGGAGAATGCTAGATTAGTAATCATGTCACGGTTGAGTAATTGTAAGCTCATTCCGCCGCGAAAGTGGAAAGGTTCAGGTTAGAATCCTAACTGTGACTATGGTTGGTAAAATGATTTTCTCCGATATGTTTGGAATCAATTACATAATTGACTGCTTTCCAACAAAATTTTCAATTGCAAATCAGCCGTATAAAATCTATTAATTTATCTTACATGGAGCATGGGGGCTTGAGAATAGCCGAGAGTATAGCGGCGCTGTTGCTTACATGGCGTTGCTATGGTTCCTCTATTACAAGTCCCCAGTTCTCGGGTTCTAGCCCGAGAGCTGGTAAAAGTGTCAATTGGATTTTCAATTTATTATTAAAAAAAAAAAAAAAAAAATAATGAATTGAAAATATGAATTGGTGCTAGGCCCAAATAACCTTAGCTGTTGGTGGTCTTTAAAACACAATTAAAATTACATGGAGCATGATTTGCCGCACGAAAAACAGCCATCGTGTAAAACTACCAGATACATCCGATTTACGTTTTTTTGCGCCCTGGCATTTATTTTTGTTTTAATCTTTGTTAAAAACAAAATAATTTTATGTATGTTTATAGAACTTGGAAGTATTTGCCAAATTAAGTTGTGATTTTAATTGAGAACATTTCTTTTTTTTCAGGCTCAGTTCATTCTAATATTCATCTACGTTCTTCTGCAAGTCGTCAACAATTGTAATCCATCAAAAGTGTCAGTTTTACTCTTGCTGTTTCAAGCAATGACATTCTTTTATTTGTTTAAAGAATTTTATTCTAAAAGTTATTCAAAGAATCAAGTAACTCAAAACAACAATAAACTGAAATAAGTTATATTTATACCTGTAGTACAATTCTCAAAAACAATAATTTGTAAAACATAAACATAAATTTTAGGCACAAAAGTGAGAAAATAAATGTGCTGTCAAATTTGTGTTAAAATATAGGTAACTAGCTGGTCTAATTTGCTACCAATTTGTTGCAAGAGAATGCCCAATTCGCGTCTGACATTAAGGTCGAAGCCCTCTATTGGACTTAGTCGCGAACTACCCGAGGAGGTCGTAGCAACGGAACAAAGCGTTGAGTGAAGGTAAAAGTGCACAAAATATATGTTTTTCACGAATGACAGTATACAAATGTAAGCATATTGCAAAAAGATACTGTTCAGTGTTCACTTGAAGTTTTGTAATAAATAATTCTGTCGTAATACGACTTTTGAATGAATTGTGAATTATAGACGCTCGACAACAGAGGTCATTAGCGTCTGGCTGAAAATATCGAAATTAAATTTCACTAAAAATGTTTTGTTATGTCAGCACAAATGTTGCAATAGGAACTTACGACGCGGAAAAAAATCATTGCCGTTAAAATGATCACTGCATGAATGAATGAATTGTAAATTATAGTCAGACGCTAATGACCTCTGTTGTCGAGCGTCTACAATCCACAATCCATCCATCCTGTAAATTATAGACGATCGACAACAGAGGTCATTAGCATCTGAATGATCACTGTACAAAAGAGTGCTTTCTGTTATAAGTCTTATTCCAGTTAAACCCATCTATAGCTTCCTCAATTCACTATTTTCAGGAAATTTGTGATAGGAAAATGCTGTCGAAGTAGTTCGGCAACAAGGATTTGAACACATGTAAGGCATTTCTGAAACTATTTAATACAAATCACATGTAAGCTAATGTAAACAAACAACGGTTAAAAGTCGTATTGCGACAGAATTATTTATTACAAAACTTGAAGTGAAAACTGAACAATATCTTTTAGCATTATGCTTACCTTTGTAAACTGTCATTCGTGAAAAACATATATTTTGTGCACTTTTACCTTCATTCAACGCTTTGTTCCGTTGCTACGACCTCCTCGGGTAGTTCGCGACTAAGCCCAATAGAGGGCTTCGACCTTAATGTCAGACGCGAATAGCTATTCTGCAAATTTTATACAACCTGGCCTCCTCTACACTATCGGCCATGATGGACGATTATAGGCGATCACGAATGTGTGGAAGGCATAATCACCTGTAATTGCCCATGATCGGTGACGATCGAGCGCGATCGCCGCTGTGTCGGTTTTTCGGACAAACATCAAAGGACATTGGGTCGTCAAATGGATAATGCACAATTGTGTTGACAGCTGCGCAATGATGGTGGCAATCATGGCCCAAACGTGATCCTCCATCATGGCCGATAGTGTAGACGAGGCATAATATACGCACGATGTATACAGTTTTTTATGAAAGAGAGAACAATAAAATTAAAAAGGATTAATATAAAACCGGGAATATATCTGACAAATCTTGTCATTCGGTCATATTCGTTTTCGTTGCTATCATTGCTGTTCCGTACGCAGACATTCTTAGCAATGTTTCTGGATAGCAATACACATCTGAATGAATAATATTTACATTCGCTAGCATTCCCAGTATTAATATTTCACCTTTCTCGACAAAATATGATTGCGAACTATAATCCGATTACTCTAAGAATGATACCGCTACGTCATTGATAAAACACGCCTATTTATCTGGACGCCGCCTACTTGACTCAGTGGCCTAGTGTGCAAAGGGTAACTGAAAAAAACGGAAAAAAAATATTTTTTTGTTTTTTTCCCTTTTTAGGTGGCCTTTTATTGATTGACGCCAATAAATTGATGACGTATCGGTACCATTCTAAGAGTAATTGGACTATATTACAAATTATTGTCAACACGTCCAAATAGCAACCTTGCCAGACATTTGTGGCGCACATTTTCTTTTGATATTTGCATTTTAACCGACAGCCGATGGGGAAAGCGTTCGAATTCGAACTGCTAGCCATTTCAATCACACTTAATTTGTTGTAAACGATCGTCTACACTTCACGAACGCATATAAACATTGACAACGCGAAAGAATGGCAACGTTTGTCAGATGTATTCCCGGCTGTACGTACAGAAATATATACCTACTGACAAGCAGGATATAATTAATTTATGAACGCGCGTCCATTCTTTGACTTTATTTCTACTATCTTTATACTTTTTTAACAAGTTTGTTTCTCTTTTCTGCACGTAGCATGTGAAGTGCGCAGAGTCTTGTATTATTATTTATTACGCTTGTTTAAATGATAAAAATATGTGTGTTATCAAATTTTATTTCAAAATGGTTTCCGTCTAATAAATGTTTTCTTATAATATTAAGGACTAAATTTTCTTAAGGATAACGAGAGAAATTTTTGAAGATGTTTTCTGTTTGGCTCTTCAACAAAAACAATATTTCGCTAATTCAACTATTTTAGAGAATGAAAAAAGTCCATAAAATGTAATATCGATGAGAAAAATAGAATTTTATAATATTTCATTTAAAATTTATCACATAATGTCAATATTATCATTTTAAGACGCTATTGACCTGAGTTGTCAAGCGTCTATAATCTATAATAAAAAAAGAAATAATACCGATAACCAAATTGTTGTGGGATACGGACGAAGAAAAAACAAAAATTGAATTTCTAATTTAGCAACGTTTCGTTAATCAATGTTAACTTCTTCATTGATTAACGAAACGTTGCTAAGAGAAATTCAATTTTTGTTTTTTCATCGTCTGTATCCCACAACAATTTGGTTATCGTCATATATAATATGGACATTAAAAATCAACACAGAAATAATATCATTTTACGGCGATTTTATATATTCGATTCTTCAATGTAAAATACAAATTAATAATCGTTTTTTTTATCTTAGGTAGGTACCTACGTTTATGAATATTAGATGGAGATAAAATTTAAAATTGTTGAACTTTCGAAATATAGTACAGTTGTCCAAAAATTAGAAAAAATAATACACACAATGGATTGCGTTGTAATCTAATAATTTAAACGCGATATAAAATGAATGTTTAAATTAAGTATTAGGCTTAGAAAAAAAAACACTATTTTAAGTGTTGAGCCTTTACTTGATAAGAATTTGAGATGTAGCATATTATTATATTAGATATAATATAAAATGTATTAATGATAAGTAAGTATCTAAAAATTACTAGAAGAAATAAGATTATTTAAAAAAATAAAATAATAGAAAAGTAAATTAGTCTTGCAAGAGAATAGATTGATAGACGTTTCTTAAATTATTTTGATAACCTTTTTTCAAACTTCACGTAAAATATTTTGTCGTTTTTTTGTTGCATTAAACTTTTTCAATCGAAAAAATCCAATAAAAAAAGTTTAAGGAAAGCGTGTAAAATTATAATTATTGTAATAAATAGAAAAAGATGCCATGAAATTTAATTTTTAAAATAATTTTTACACCCCAATATATTAAAACATAATAATTGACGAAAACAAAAATGCATTTTTTGCCATACCAACTATAAAATAGCTGGTTTACATGCATGTATAATATGTATGCATGTAAAGTGACCTTTGACAGACCGGTGTGCGAGAACGTATCTTTACCACACTAGTGTGGGAATGCAATTCATTTCGCCCTGATCCGCCTGCTATTACCTACCTACTGACAGCTACGTAACTCTCGGCCTACTATTATTAGACGCGAAGTCGACGACAAAAATGAACTGTCAAAAATTTTTGAAAATACTGAAAATGAAGTGAAAAGCAACTATTTTATAGTGGGTATGGCAAAAAATACAATATATATCTCGTGCGTAATGATATTATGACTCGTGTGACTTAACGTCATACCATCACTACTCGTCAGTTATATACCTCATTACGCCACTAGATATACAATCTACTATTACCTTGCACGTGTAACATTGGTTGCATAATTTTCCCATGCAGGTTTTACGCAACAAAATAGACAGCAGTTGGTGCGTAAATATCAATATTCCTGATTATTTTGGAGATATCAACGTAACCAAAAGCGAGAAACCTAAATGAAATCAGGAAAACTGTGTAATTTTTTTTTGTTTCAAAAATGATGATTCATAAAATCATTATTAATTAGATACTTTTTAAGAATGTAGGTACACAATTCACTATTTTGTACTAAATCTCCTAGAGTGCACACAACCTTTTTAACTGATCAGTATAGTAGTGCAAAATAATGCATATATTATGCAGAATATTGTATATAAGAATGAATTAATCAATTATTATTTTAATGTGTTTGTACGTAAAAGTTCCAAATCAAAAATATATTATTTAAAATATATATTTTACTTATAATTCTTAAATGTTTACCAAAACAAACATGAACTTTCCCACTTATTATTTCTTGTTGTTGTAAATATCTTACTATCTTATTATCTTACTAGGGGTCCACGGGAGACTCGACGGGGGTCTACGTTGGCATGACAAAAAAATGGTTCACAATTCGTAAGCGGGGTCCACGAAAGTTTATCTGGTTTCGATAGTGAAGAACTAAAATGTTGGCTTGACTTCACCTATCAATGTAGGCTGATAATATTTTAAGAAGCTCAGCGACTGTTACTTGTAAAAATCACTCCGAATGGGGAGTTTTCTAAATAAAATAAGTGAGAATTGATTGGTTTCTTGTGCTGTGAGTAGATGTCAAAAAAGTAAAGTTGGATGAAATCACTCTTTTGATTGGCCAACTTTATTTTTTTGACATCCACTCACAGCACAATCAATTAATTAATTAACCAATCAATTCTCACTTTTTTTTCGAAAACTGTTAATTCGTGGTTGGAACTCAGCCGCAACGCAAATTTCCATAGTTAGATCTATTCACATTTTTTGTCGAGTTTTGGGAATATGGTAGAAATGTAGCTGCAGGGGGTTCACCGGAACCAGCAAAATTTTTAAAGTGGTCTATGAAAAAAAAAGTTTGGGAACCTCTGGTTTAAAACAATATTTTGAGCTAATCGTTTTCAAACAGTTTGTGGAATAAGTGTAGGCGCCATTTTGAAAAAAAAAGAACAAACGAGATCTAGAAATCTATTAAAAATTTTGAAGTTTTTTTTTTAGTGTATCCTAAAGAAAATGTTTTTCGTTTTTATTGAAAATACTCAAATTTAGGGCATAAACTGTTATTACAAAAACTGTTCAAAATGTGGTTTTAAATATTTTTTGTAATTTCAATTATTCTTGTCCTAAACTCAACCGTTTTTTTGACTGAAATAAATGTTAGTAACCAATATGGGGAAACAACTGACGGGATTCGGATCATATGACCAGAAAGAAATCCCGTTAATACGTCGATTTTCCCACAGATCTGGTTTGTGGCACCTTTACTATAATACCTCAATAATAATCAGTCTCTACAGGTACTGTTTACTGTTTCATTTTTTAACTTCCCGCTAAGAAAATTGAAAATTTTGAAAAATAGGGAGGTTATTGATTTCACCCCGATTTTAGAAAATCGAGTTTTCATCAGATCTCCACGTTTTGTGATCCTAGGAAGCTATTCTGACTATTTTTACGATGGTGTAAGTATGCCTGTGTGTGTGTGTGTATGTAAACCTCTCATAACTTTTGAACGGCTTGACCGAACGAATCGCGATTTGCGGAATTCGAAAGGGTTCTACTGAACTTAGATTTCCTGACAATTTGAACCGATTCGGCCCAATAAATTTTGAGAAATTCCAAAAAAACCGGGGGAAAAAAAGTTGTTAAAACGATGCTTTTTCAAAATAACTTCTAGAATATTGTACCGATTGATTTCATAATCTCATCAGCTCTTCTCCTCAGAAAACTGCGTCGAATGCCGCTAAACGGATCAAAATCGGTTAATCGGTTCCAGAGATATCGTAGTCAACAGATTTCGAAAAAAGTGTTTTTTCAAAATAACTTCGAGATTTCTCAACCAATCGATTTTGTACCTCCTACAATAATTTTTGAGCTTAAAAAACTGCGTCGAATGCCGTTTAAAAGATCAAAATCGAACAACGCGTTCAAAAGTTATAGCTTTTCAAAAATTAAAATAGTGTTGTTACCAGCAATTTTCACATTTTTGAGCTCGAAGAGCTCAAAAATCTACTTTTCGGTATATTATCAAGTGCTTCGAACTCAAAGCGCTTGAAAATAGCAGGAAGTCCCAGGGATATGGCCTGCAGGGTCAACCGATTTACAGATTTTTTTTTATTTTTTATTATTTTGTAATAGGTATACCCATCATTATAAATATTTTTATAAAATTTTTATATTTTCGTTTCATAATTTTATGTAGGTAGGTACCTATATAATTAATACAACCCGGATAGTGAGGTCTTCTAACCCCTCATTTTAGCATGCCCTGGATGTACTTACGATAGAAAATTGTACAAGAAGTAGGTACCTATACATACATATAATAATAGTCCAGTAATTTTAGATTTCCACTGCAGAATAATTCCCAGTTAGCTGATTTTTTTTATATATACCTTCGTTATGGTGTTTTAAAAAACGTGTAAAAAGTCCCCATCGACATCGTGCCGGCGTTGCCAGATATTCGAGGTTCAAGTTCACGATAGACGGTTTTTTGCGAATATCAATATAATGTATATCGCTTACTCGCTTACCATAAATAAAAGGTTAGGGACACCGTCATCCGGTCTCTAGTTATAGATTATTTAGGTTAAAATAACATTATTATTTTGCTAGGTTGTGAAATGTGTCTGTTTGTATAAATTAAAATTGTAAAATAATATTATTTAACGTTTTATAACAATGTTTATAAATTATGAATATATAAGGGGCGCCTTTGCAAATTGACCACCTATCCGTAAATTGGTCAGTTTTGCATTGAACCACATAAAGTAGGTTAGTTTCTCAAATTAACGCATTTTGGTTTTCTGTAAGATTTTCGCAGGATTTTTTTTTATACTTATGACATATCAATAACATAACATCTACTTCTAGAATTTCTGTTAATCTATGTGCACTGGCATCACTTAAAAACGACTGAACCGATTTTGATTAAGTTTGGCACATTATCAATTGGTATCCTAACTTAAAATATACCTATTGTACTTTTTACTTGCCTACGCTCGAGTTAAGTTTTGGTCCCCATGATTTTATTTATTTATTGTAGATTATAGACGCGTCGACATCTCAGGTCATTAGCGTCTATCTTAAAACTAAATAACATCACAAAACATCCATGACCGCAGGTGGGATTCGAACCCACGGCAGTCCAGTCTAGAGGTTGCGGCACTAAGCACGCTAACCACTAGGCCCTGGTCCCCATGAAAACCTACATTAATGCGAACGAATCTGCTGGCAAAATCTACTTTTCAAGACTCTCGGAAATCTGTTTATAGGTTTATACCATGGACATAGGAATCTATACGGATGAAATATAAAGTACCACTTTAGACGAGGGGGGAAGTCATTCAGGGAAGGATGCATGCCTGTCTTATGGACATGTCCATGCTATGCATGTGCCCACGTTCTATTGGCCGCGTCTTTGCGCATGCTCAATTGCTCGTACAGCGCTTGCGCAACTGAAGCGACCAATAGAATGTGGGTACACTTGCTTCCTCACCCCCCCCCCTTTTAACAGCAAGCACCCTACTCGCTTGTAAACATCCTTAGATTTCTATGTCTATGGTTTATACTGAATAGTAATGAGGATAGGCACTGCCAAACTTGATCGCTAGGGACGCCAGCTATATCTCTACCGTAGCCTGTGGGCAGTTCATATAGTAGTGTGTACAGAATAAATTTATTTAAGATAATAAAGCATTGACAATGCCGATGTGCTGTGTTTACCAATTTTCAAATCAAAGAGGTTTTGTATTTCTAAAGAATCAGGAACTGAAAACAAGTGGTTGCATGCTATCAGGAGGGAAAAAATTGATTTCACGCGCGTTTCTCTATGAAAACCAATGATAACTTAGGTAGTTATTATAATATATCTGCTGCCAATTATATTATGTTTCTCACGTACTCATCTCCATTCCAAGTATAACATTGATAACATTGTATCAAAAATTTTCAAGGAAACTACAATTAATTCATCTTACCTTTTTCAAGTTTCAACCGTGACATCTGATTTCTAAACTAATTTTATCAAGATTTAAACCACAAATGTTATTTTATAATTTGTAGTAAAATAAATGAGCGATTTATACCTACCTACAATATGATTCTTGTATGCAACCATAAGAAATCGGACACGTGCAAGTCAAAACATTTTTTTGGTCTCTCCTTCCACCCTCAAAATCAAAATTCAACTTTTCTTACTTCACATCTGTAATTGCGCCAACACTTCCTACAATTTTGCCAAATTTCAAGTTGATCTGTCAAACGGTCTCTGAAAAAAATGTCTGTGACAGACAGACAGAAACCGAGATGATTCCATAAAACGTGTTCCATTTTTACCAATTTTGATATGGGTAACGGAACATTAAAAGTCACTGTTATTCGCTGTGAGTAGATGCATGGATGGGATTTTGGAATAACTGTTAGCGCGCAACAGCGGATAAATAGAGAAACATGTGGGGGTACCTAACTCTTTTCTTTATGGTAACTGCTAAGCATATATAACAACGTCATAGTAAATAATAAAATATAAAATAATTGTCAAAATAAACTTTGAATTTTTATGCAGAAAAAATATAATATTATGTAAAATGTTCATTTGCTTTTAAATTTATTATAATATAACTTATTATTGTTTTAATTTTAATTATTTCATAATTAATTATAAAATAATTTTTGGATCTAAATTATTTAACTAGGTACATATAATTTGATAAAATGTACTTACCGAAATAATTGTTTTGCGAATCATGAAAAAGAAGTTTTATGATTTATAATAATGAGATTAACCAATCAATATGATTAGATTTCTCACAGGTAATTTGTTTATGATTTATAAGTACTTTTCACGTTGTTATTTTCAATTCAGTAGAATCATTGAATGAATATACATTATAACTTTACCACCTCCGATTTACACTATAACTCACCAGACGACTGGAATGAATGAATTGTGGATTATAGACGCTCGACAACAGAGGTCATTAGCGTCCAGACGACTGGAGCATCTGCTCACAGTGAATGTGCAATATTATCCGATTATGACCAGAATTTCCGAATTTCATTTCCATAACAGTTGCGGCTCACTAGAGTAAACGAAGTTAATTTTGTAAACTGGGCAACATAATGGCATTGACAAAAACTGATTTCATTAAAATATGAACAATTTCTTTTGTATAAGTGAGGTTAATTCAAATATAGTTAGATCTTATCTACACTATAAAAAGATACTTTGTATCAATGAAAATATTCATAGTTTTTAGCCATAGCGAAAAAAATAGAAGGAAACCAAAATGGACCTTTTTAGGCCAGCAAGTCACTCTCAATTATTTGCCTTGACCGATTAATCACTAATGAATGGCTAATTTTGATTCTAATCGATAAATTATATTATTCTGAACATAAAGATAAGGCAAAATAGTTTATATACAATTTTGCCCTATCTTTATGTTCAGAATTAATTACAAATATATTTATATACAATTTTGTTCTCTCTCTGATAGCACACCGCCAAAAAGCAAAAAAAAAACACATAAAACATCATTTTTTCACCATTATTTAAGGAAATTTTCATGTTCTCCATCTTGAAAATTAAAAGAAAATATACGGTTATGTTCAGAATAATATAATTTATCGATTAGAATCAAAATCAGTAATTCGCTAACGATTAAGTCACTTAGTCATTTTCTATAACGCATCTTTTAGAGGATAATTTTCTCGCATATTTAATCTGCTATGCTGTTGAAGAAATGAGGAATGTAAAGTTTATAAATGCAAAATTTCGGGACCCATGCCGTCCTTTATTTAAAAAATTTAAAATATTAACTCTGCCATGTGTCTATATATACAACTGTGTAATATATATACATTCGCACAAAAAAAATTTTGAAAGTCATGCTGACTGTCATCATTATTATACCAGAGACAGAAATAAATTTCGTCTTCCGGACCACCGATTGGCGAGATCACGCAGCGCCCCGGACTATTATTCCTTAAAATTGTATAACAAATTACCATTTTTAATAAAAGAATATAATTTACAAAAATTTAGAAATTATGTTAAAAAATTGCTTACTGATAATTGCTTCTATTCTGTGGAAGAGTTTTTAATTCATACATTTTAATTGTATATATCTAGACTTGCAACTATTGTACTAACTGTACCAAATGTTGTTAAATATATATCTATCTATGTATCTATAATATAGACGTCATAATAATAAGAATTTTTTTTCAAAATTTTTATTAAGTATAAAAAGTACAGTAACATGTAAAATGTGGCCTATAATTAAACACTTTGAAATTCTTTGCAAAAAAATGTAAAAAATATCTAGTCGTGTAAACATGAAAAATTCACAATTTTTTTTTGTCTCAGAAAACTTTTGTAGATTTAGGAACAATACTGAATCAAAACCAATTAATTTAATCGTTAAAATTAATATCCAGCGATGATTAAACTAATAAATTAAAACGTTTTTTGACCGCATAATGTTATGTTAACGCACACATGCTTTGTATCGAAAACGCGCGATTTAGGAATTAGGATACTACATCGCCATTCATTGACGATTCTAGGTTATAGGTACTTGAAATTGTTAGTTATAATGTATTTCAGACGCTCGTCAACCAAGGTCACTGACGTTTTGATTACATCAAATTAAATTAAACGACATAACAAAACATTCAAGAGCGAAAGTGGGATTCGAAGCCACGACAGCTTGATCCCCAGCACGCTAACTGTTACACAAAGTTGTCCTCCTTACGCTGTTGGTATGGTGTAGTTATATTTGACGATGTCCAAGCGACTTAAATCTCAATGTGGTGTGACAAAAAGTAGCATGTGTGTGTTGGTCCTTCAAGAATAGGTAAAATTTATTCTTCCTTATTTTTCTCAGAATTATCAATATGCTTCACTTCACCATTTTTTATTTCATTAATCGAATAACCATTTTCATTTGGAAAGTTTTTCTTTTGGTTTTTTATTTTTTTACTTTTCACATAACTGGCTTTATAGAAATTTCCGAATAGAACACAGAAAAATATGGCATTTGGCAGTGTAAAGTATACCACCCACCATGGATAACCACAGTCATAAAACAGTAATTGACAGTCATGTAAAAACACCAGCAAGAATTGAACCTAAAACAAAATATTAAAAATTTAAAAAATGTTTTTTCGTTGGAGAGCAGCCAATTATATAATTGTTTCGAAACATATAGGAAAAAATCATTTTACCAACCAGTGGTCACAGTCAGGATTCTAAGCTGAACCTTTCCACTTTCGCGGCGGAATGAGCTTACAATACTCAAGTGTGACAAGATTGCTAAACTAATATTCTCCTTATATGCTTCTCCAACGAAAAAACATTTTTCAATTGCATTTCAGCCGTATAAAACTATTATTTATATTAATAATTTAATTCTTTCCAATAACAAAGTGATTATCATTGATGACTTTTAATTTTAATAAAAAATAAATTAAAAAATCAAAAAATCCGACTGCGTAAAAAAACTAAAAAGAAAAAAACAATTAAGTTCAGTACTAAAAAAATAAATTCTAATGTGGAACATAGGGATTTTAAACAGTCGGGACCCATTATTGAGAAGATTTGCGCCGATCTAGATTTCCCGACTGTTTAAAATCGCTATGTTCCACATTAGAATTTATTTTTTTAGTACTGAACTTGCCTATTTTCACTTTCAACCTATCGTGCTATCTAAAATTCCGGAGTTCTGAACATATAAAAATTTATATTTATACTTATAGAAATTTACAGGGGTGGCAGTAATAAAAAAAAAATTTCCTAGCAAACTTGCTTATTTTTTAAAGATCTTTTCAACAATAACCCTTTCGACCTATCGTGCTATTTATAATTTCGGAGTTCTGGACATTCTGGAGCAAACTAATAGAGAACCGACCTTCCCAGAAAAAAAATTATCACCATTCGATTCTTTATTAGGGCTTTTATAATACAAATTTTTAACAGAACTCTCTACGGCTAACCGTTTATGAAAAAAACGACTGATACGGGTGGTCTGACTCACCCTGTATAGGATGTGTGATGTGAACTGTCAAAAAATTTGAAAATAGGTACTGAAAATGAAGTGAAAAGCAGATATTTTATAGGGGGTATGACAAAAAATACCATATTATATATTATCTCGTGCGTACCTAATGATTTTATCACCCGTGTTACTGTTAAAACTCGTCATCACTCATTTTAATATAATGTCACTTCTCGTGTGTAAAATACATCATTACGGGCACTAGATATGTATACAATCTATTATATATTAAAATTTAGTTTATAGCTAAAAACAAGCAGTATCGTTTGAAATATATTAATTGCACAAGGTTTTTAGCCCATTAAATGGTTAGCAGGAGGGTACCTAACCTGTACAAGAAAGCGGCGTAAAACAATCAACTACCTACGAAGTTTATAAACAATTCTTCAAAAAATGTTGTTCGATTGTGCAAACGACACACTGACAATAAATAATAGTTTGTCTGGACCAATACGCCAGGCCCTAGGTTAGCCTTGTTGCAGAATGTGGACAGAGAGTTATATAATGCAACACATTCATAAATACATACATAGATATCTAACCGGTAACCACACATACCTACACATTGATGCATACCTATATGTAGCCATTATGCTGCAATACACTAATACTTAACAACATGTACACTACTGGTGAATATTAATTAAAATTAAAATTTGAAGTTAGTACGGCTGTACAGTTTATATGGAGCAATTTTATATTGGTATTAAAATGCAAATAAGGGGTTATATGCTGTCATAATAAAAAAAAATCTATTTTTAAGTAAAACTTTTAGTCTCGTTTCTTTCGTCACGTCACGTCCAATCGAAGAATCGCGTATCCATATTATAATATACCAACACTATTGCAGAACACTGCGTCATCCCAAACAGACATCTTGGTATACCATAATTAATGTAGCAACACGCACATCGGGATGCGTGGCGTAGGGGTATCGCAGCTGCTTTATACGCAGTAGATCGCTGGTTCTTACCCGGGCAGCACCATTAGTTATGGTTTCTTTTTTTAACTATTCCATATTCCACTTGATATTTATTTATATTTTTTCTATTTTGATTATATTTATTTTTTATTGCGGTTTTCTGTTGTAAGTACCACCTTTCTAGAATATAATCTCTGAAAATTTCAAGTCGATCCGACAAAAATTAACGGAGTTGGTACGTCTTGTCCCAGCATACTGATTCATAAACATTTGTGTTATCGGTGTGTAAAATCAATCTTTAAATGCTTTTTCGCAAAATCACATTTGTCAAGCTACAAAATTAATAAATCGATACAGTATCGATTTTCCAAATCTTCATAGTTTCGTCTACAACAGTCTGCGGTAGACATTTCAAAGGCGATGTGGCAGCGGTCGAAATGTCCTCCTTGAAGGCTCACAGGTAAGCTTTTGAAAATGTTTACCGCAGTTGTAGATGAAACTTCAGGTAAAAATATTATTGGACCACGCCCTACAAGCCCGGAAACTATGAAGATTTGGAACAGCGCCGGCCGAGAAAGCTTATACACACTTCGATAGTATCGATTTTATTAATATTTTAGGGTCACTTTTGAATCTTTACTAGAGCGTTAATTTTCAATTTCAGTGGTTTTGGGTCAAAAATTAGTAATAAACGGAGACTGAGCTCTTCTCTGCAGGGCAGAAAAATGTATGACGCGAAATATTGTAAAGTGAAATAAATTTAACACTTACACAGTGGCTGACTAAGCCCGTCGGAGGCCCGGGGCAGCAGAGCTAAATGAGGCCCCCGGTTTGCTTACAAATTGATGTATTTATATAGTGTATATTTCGTAAAAAATGAATAATATAGATGTAATGGCTGATAAAAAAAAATCAAATATTTATAATAAACGACCTACCTACGTTTATATTTTGTATACGTACGAGGTCTCCAACTCCAAACTGCCTCTTACTTACTAAACATATTTTGGCCTTGTTTGGGATTTGATTAAGAAGGACTTCTCGAGATTTGAAGGCCCCCCAGGATCAGAGGTCCGGGGCGAGCCGCCCCCTCCGCCTCCTCCTTATTCCGCCACTGCACTTACAACAACGTCGATTTATTATAAAATCAACTAGAAACAAGCCGTGAGGTGGGTCGTTTATTAGGACTAAAGTGCGACCCTTGAGGTCCACACGACTAACTTCCCAGTTTGATAAATATTTAATGATAATAATTAAATTAGATATTAAACAGAAAAGTCATCATTTTAATCATTAAAACATAATTATTATTTATTTTTAACAATAATTAAAAAAAAAAACGGCTGAACCGATTTTTATAAAATTTATTTCGGATCAAAATGATGTTAACACGCCTCGATTGACACCCTTACGAAGTCGATATCATCATTCGTCTTAGAAAAAAATGGACACATACGAACGTACGTACGTACGTAAATACGTACACACACACACAGACATCCTTGTAAAAATAGTATAGTGATCTTGAAAAATTTGTTATACATTTTGATTTCGATTTTCGGACCCATTACAATAACTTCCAATGGGAAGTTAATAAATTGTAGATATAGGTAAGCTTAGCTTTTTTCACTTTTAAAAATCACATATTTATAAAGTAGTGGGTTTAGTTTATATCCGGTTACGGTCAAGATAAACGCTGGTAAAGGCTAGTTGTGTTATAATTTTGATCGGCAGTGTATTTCAAGAGACTAATAAATGTGATACACCTGAACTCAGCTCAACTGTTTGTAGGCCACTTAGCGTGTGCAGTTCTTATAATAATTACTTAAAATTAGAAATCGCAGTAATGCCAATGTAAATGGAAATTGGGAAACATATTATATCGCTGGTGGCAACGCTGCTCGGGTGGTGTTTGACCAGTGAAAACGATAACAAGTCCATTACGACACTAGCCCTATACCAGGGTACAACTCACCACCCAATTTTGTATCTAGGAGTCCTGGCGCCCCTGGCGAATAGAGGATTTGGCGCCCTCTCATGTCATAAAATTCACACAAGGCATAACCAGGACAAACTATTAAAAAAAACGGAAGGATCGCCACTTTTCTGTTTTTAATTAAAACAGTTTCTTCACATTAAAAAAAAACATGAAGTGTCGTGGGTCGTGGGTTGTATATAAAATCGAATTTATCAAAGGTGTAAAAATATAAGTAACTAGCGGCCCTGTCCGGCTTCGCCCGGGTGCAATACACTACTCACTCGCTTCGCTCGTTCGCTTGAACATTATAATTACATTACTTACTCGCTTCGCTCGTTCGCTATATATATAAACCTTCCGTGAAAAATTATCTAACTGATGGTGAAAACCGTATCAAAATCCGTTGCGTGGTTTAGGAGAAGTTAGCGGTTATACAGACAGACAGACAGACAGATGTGGAAAGCGACTTCATTTTATACTATGTAGAGATTAAAAGTTATTATTTGACCGCCATTTTGAAATCTGACGCTATTCTATTTTTTTGTGTCCTATAAAACTTTCAAATATCAATTTTCAAAAGGATCGGATAATTTTTACAAAAGTACTGAATCCATAATAAATATAAGAGAGACAGAGAAGGGAGAAAGAGGGAGAGGGGGTGGTAAAAAAGGGTGAGATGGGAAAGAGAGAGGGGGGAGATGAGGGGGAGATGGGGGGGAGATGGGGGGGAGAGCGGTTGAGCGCGCAACGTCGCGTCGATAAAAAAGCTTCGTTTCAAAAAGACAATGCAGCGTAATTTTGACAATTTAATTAACGGCTTTTAAAATGCCTAATCTAGGGTTTGTGGGTAACCTTGGTTTCGGGCGCCCCTCGTACGGGCCAAACCCAAGATACGGCGCTGCCGCCAGCACCTCAAATATTTATTTATTTATATTTTTATAAATGTTTGAATTATTTTTAATTGCAAATCCATTAACTTCTTAAAATGGCTTAAATAAAAAGAAATATGTAGCTAGATAAATATTAAATTTCCTTTCATTGAAGACATATCATATAAAATTGACAGATGTCTAAGAGATACAAACTCTAAACTAGCTTTCTATAATATCTTAACAGTCGGCTCAATATACACCAAACTAAAAGACAAGGTTGAAAATATTAATAAATCATGTGTAGTATACGAGATACCATGTTCTTGTGGACAATCATATATTGGCCAAACATCGCAATATTTAAAAAAAAGATTAACACAACATATTTCATACTGCAAAAGATCAAATTTTTTGAAAAAAGAAAAGACAGCTT
Organism: Mongoloraphidia duomilia; assembly: GCA_039654895.1. NCBI lineage: Eukaryota > Metazoa > Arthropoda > Insecta > Raphidioptera > Raphidiidae > Mongoloraphidia > Mongoloraphidia duomilia. The sequence continues at coordinate 17,190,191 of CM077522.1, read as the reverse complement.
TAGCTTGTCATCATTTCGACTTGGAACATCAATTTGAGTTTGAAAATACGCGAATAGTGGATTTTGAATCAGTGTATTTAAAAAGAATTATTAGTGAAATGGTGCATATTTCGTTAAAAAATACAGTGAACTTTAGAACAGATACACAGAAACTTAGTGCGGTATATAATTTTTTATTACATAAATATAAAGAGAACTCCATAAAATAAATATACTTTTAACAACCTTTTGAACTTTTGATGATAGATGGCAGGATAAATTAAAAATGTAATATATATCATAGACAAGGCTTAGATGCGTTTTACCTTTTACATCAACTTAAACAAGTTCTTTCACAAATAGAAATGTCATTTTGATCGCGGATTTCACAATATCAGTATAATAATCAATACCGTTTTTAAAATAAGTAACAAGAAATATAATCGAATTATGTGGCATTTATATATTATGTATTTTTCACCATCAAGTATAAGTAACAAGAAATTTTGACAATTAATGTATAAAATTGACCATTTGGTAAGAAAATTTTTTAAAGGTTAAAAAAAATGTTTTCTTTTATAATTCAAAGATTAATTATGTATGTACTTCACTGTTGTAGAGCCCTGAAGAAGTTGCAAATTCGCAACGAAACGTTGGCAAAGAATAAATAATTTATACATTTAACTGGTCCTTATTACCCAATAATTTATTAAATTAATATAATAAGTGATGGACGTAAAAAACAGAGATAAATATTTATGTGATTGCATTCGAAGTAACATCAAAAAGTTTTATCATTAAGCATTTTTATCAAATTTGCCTTTGTTAGGTTAGCAAGAAATATGTTTTGTTTACCACGCGACATTCACCTTTCAACTTTTACATTTAACATACGAATTTATTAAATAATTTTAATGCGTTTCACGTTATTTGTCAAGGTCAACAATGATTCCTAGATTGTTATGCTTAAGTTATCTGATTATTCTAAGCCGTGTAAATACCACCGTAGCCCGTAGGTACTTCAACAAAATTAATTTTTATTTTAACACATTGGGCACGGACTAGCATCAACCTGAAGTCCACTAGTCACTTGTTAGGGTTCCGTACATTCAATGAAAAAACGGAACCCTTATAGGATCTCTCTTGATGTCTGTCTGTCACAGCTTATATTCTCCGAATCTATTAGACGAAAAAAGTTGAAATTTGGTACATATATAGAGTTAGATGACGTATAGTGTAAGTTTATTTACACTGTATTCGGGAGTTAATTTTGTGGAAATTTCATATTTGCTGACAAGATAATAATTATTAATACTAAACAACAATAATACAAACCATTTGCATTGTAGTTATATATTTTTTCCACCAGAGGTACTTCTGATATTGTGGTCCCATGGCCGCTAACATGTAGTAAGTATACATAATAATGTGAACAAATGAATTGATCAATCCGACGAAGGTTCCATGGCCTCCTGGATAATATTTGGTGGCTCCCCAACTGATCATTGGCATTACCGTGTGATGATACACGTGAAGAAATGTTATTTGTCTGTTCTTCTTTCGCAACACAAAGAATACTGTGTCCAATAACTCGACTAGTTTAATAAGAAAGAAAAAATACACACCCCTCGCTGCCTTTAATCAGAAAAATAAAAAAAAATGTAAAAATATAGATTAGTTATTTCTAAAGTAGTACGTACTGCAGTCAAACCGCTCAGTTGATTCATGCGTGTAATGGCGTTTTTTATTTAATCATTTTTAAACCTCATCAATTAATGAGTTAAGAAAACTTTAAAACGTACATGTAAACTTAGATTTTTTTTAAACTTAGATAAATCATAATAATTAAGGGTTTATTTTCATGAAATATTTGATTTATAAAAATATTGTATCGTTATTTAAGTTCCGATTGATGCAAGCAAGTAGCAATTATTATTCAATGATTTTTTACCACCGCGGTAATTCATATTGACACATCTATTTTTATGAAAATTGAAGGATAATTCCAAGAAACCTATTTTCTATAGAACTGATGGTATCAGTTTCTATCAATATCAAGGAAAGTTTTAAAATGTATAATATATTTCTTCAATTTACAACTGTTAAATTCGCTTTACACCGAAATAACGTATTGGAAAAAACTGCCTAAAACCGCGCTAGATAAAAAAATCTTTAAACTTCTTATTACATTTATTTACTGTTTTGTTAATTTACTTACGTCACCGGAAATGATCAAAGGATTCTAAAGAGAATTTTTTTACAAAATTAAGATATTTATTCTCGAATTTTCTTTTATTGAAAAATAGAAGTTGATTTCCTTGAAAAATATTTGCACGCGATAATATTTTCTTGTCTAGAATTATAAAAAAACTTCTCAGAAAAACAGAAATCATAATTGAAATTATTATTACAAAGTAGAAAAGACAAGAAATTCAACGTTGTTCTGACTGAACTAATGAATTGTGTAACTTGCTTTCTTCACGAATGTGCATATGGGATATAACTTTTAAACCTATGATACTGTACTGCTAAGTATTAACTTTTTTAAGGACTAGGTATAGGTACGCGACTTTTAATACCATGGGAGAACTTGCCGTAGAATACTAGCTTTCTTATCTATGCCGTAGTTTGTAGCCTGGATACCTGTCTCAGAAAATAGTATCCCTATACTTTATATTCTGAAACACATACCCTCATTGCAATTGGTGTTCTGGAAAAATCAACAGGCTCACATTTCCAACTGTAGTGACGTAACCATCCTGCGTCTAGTGCCTACAAACCAAAATAAACATAAAAAAATTTGTTTTACTTTTTGATTTCGATTTTCGAGCCCATTACAATAACTTCCAATGGGAAGTTAATTACACAAAATAATGAATAATTAAAACTTTTTAACAAAAAAAAACCTCCTGCAAAAAATCCACTACAAAGAGGAAAATTTTGAGATCGTGGCGCCAATTTAATAAAATATGAAGTCTGTTAATAGTGCCAATTTAATTAATATCTACTTTTAACCGACTTCATATTTTATTAAATTGGTGCCGACCACAAAATTTTATTATTTTCCTCTTTTTAGTGGCTTTTTTGAAGGTGTTTTTTTTGTTTGTTTTCTATTAAAAAGTTTTTTATTTTTTACTTTTTAGTTGCTTTGCAATACATAGTTTGCACATTATTAACCGACTTCTGTCTTGATATTTGACATTTACCTTAACGGTGTTACAATCCGTTACTCACTTTTTATTAGAATCAGTCGAACTACTGAACCGATTTAGGTAAAATTTATATGGGACCACCCCGGAGGTATGTCCTATTAAAGAATACAAGAACATTAAAATCGATTCACAGTAAAACAGGAGAAATCGGTGACATACACGCACATAAAAAATACATAGGTGCCGAATATACAACCCCCTCCTTTTTTGAAGTCGGTTAAAAGCCATAATGTAAACAGGTTTATCGCATTATTAGTGTCGCGAAGCTGCAAATTTTTATTAAAGGCTGGACCAGTGAGTCACCTCATAGTCACTTCATATTCGCGTCCCTCTAAAAGCTCAAATGAAATAAAATATAAAAATGACAAATATGTTTCAAATTAAAAATATAAACCTTTATAAAAAGATTAATTAAATTTAAAATAAGAAGTCAAAACGGTGAAACCTTAATAATTTTCATGAGAATGATTTTCTTAGGATCGATTTATGCTCCCCTTAAGAATTTTCGCGTCTCTTTTTTGACCCCCCCCCCCCGCCAGATTGTGCAATGGTTTCACTCTGTCTTCCCTGTATTTAATAACATCACTTGCAGCAATGATGCATCTTTGTAACATTTAATTAAAACCTTTTAAATAACATAACAATAATACCGTTTTTTTTTTGTAACACTTGCATCAAAAGTACAATTTTAGATGACTATGTAAGTACCGTTTGAAAAGTGATTCTTTATGGATGCTTCTGATGTGTTCGTACGGTAGTGCGTGAAATAAATTTTAACGCACTCCGTGCTATAAACCAATACTGTTTTGTTTTACTTTAAAACACACATGCGTAATAAAGTACTTTATAGATTATTTTGCTATAATGTCATTAATAAAATATGTAACTAAGTTGTGTTTCATTTGCTTAAAATTGAACTTTTGAAGCAGTTGTTGCAAGAAATATTGTATGTAACGCGTGTCTAAAGGGACGAATCTGACAGCCGCCATTTTACAATACTCTCCTAAGGTTATGTTGCATTTATACAAGAACTCGTGAGGTTACCGCGCTCGCCTTCGACTCGTGCGGTAAACTCGCACTCGTTCTGGTATAAACGCAACATAACCTTAGGAGAGTATTGTAAAATCGCGACTGTTATATAATCTGTCACTTAAGCCACTTGTTGCATAAATATCTATTATAGTTACCTCGTGAAAAATGTAAATATTGACTAATATTTGCAAAAAATTATATACAATTATTGTGTTTGTTAGTTGAAAGGGTTTTCTGTCTCTCATGTATCTAGGTCCCCAAGCATTTACAAAATATAGATATGATGCTATAATTGTTAGTCCTGGTACAGGCGATTTTATTAAAAACCAATCGTTCGTCCGAGGATCTGGAAAAAAAAGCTTTAGCAAATAAACAATTATAATTTATAGAAAGACTTATTAGAGTACAGTCTAGATTCTAGAATAGGTATAGATTATCAAAGTGTCACAAATCCTAAGTTCCGTAAGGTACGAGCTATAATTATTATCTATTCTACGCAAAATGGCTTATGAACTTATATTATGAACATTTTAAGCTATAAATTGTGCGTCTAAATGGATACCCAGCAGCCAAATTTAAATATAAATTATTCAATGAAAAACAAGCAAAAAAAATATTATTATGTTTGATAATTTTAAAGCGCAAAAATATGGTCTGGGTTTTTTTAATATCCGGGTTGTTGGCTTCTAAACTGGTTTTGGTTTGGACAACAGACAAAAATCGTTGAAAAATGTATTGCCTATAACAGAGATATATTTATCCACAATATTATTTCTTTATTTTTAATATGACATAGCATCAAAACCACAAATACTGTTGTATTCCAAGTACACTTCCCTCTTCCCCATCTCGAATTTGCAAGAATTGTACTGTATATAGTTACTATTTTTAATTGCAACATACTTTAAATAAAATAACTTACCTGCCATTTCAATGAAAAGAAAGTCCCATATTGTTTTTGAATTATTTAAGTATGCCATTTTGTATCGACTTATTACATAAATTGTATCTAAGAAAAAAAATAATACAATAATTGATTAGTTGCAATTTAAAGTAGGACTTTTCGTGTAATGAAAGAGTTTTTGCGCAGGCATGCACTAATTAGATAAATTTTTAAAGTGTTGGGTCTCTAACGGCCGTATTCATAGTTAACCCTTAAGTAGTAAGGGACACTTAACTCTACCCTCAAATCGAATATGCATTTCATAGTCAAAATTGACGTCTGTAAGGGCCCTTACATCACTCTCACCTTAAGGGTGGGTAGTATGTCCCTTAAGCATCGAAAAAGTATGTGCGTCTTTATTTAGACAAAGAAGCCAATAGACGTAGGTAATAATTATTATTATTCTGCTAACCTAACCTGCATTATTTGTGTAAACAGCGTAATATTACGTAAAATAAAGATTATAAAAATGGATTTTGACGAATTGTACGATAGTAGTGATGAAAGTAGATCGTTTAAAAAAGAGATAATATATACGCGATCTTGAAAATCCTTTTGAATTTTACGAAGAAAATGAATTTTTGAAAAGATATCGATTCAGCAAAGTAGTTGTAATAGATGTATTGTTAATCATTGGTATTCCATCGTTTGACAACAATTAATAATCGTGGTTAACCGTGGTTAATCGTGGCTAAAAACACGCATTTATATCAAAAATGATAACCAAACACAATCGGTCTGCAGTATGACCAACTGTTCTAATGGAAAAAATCATGGAGGTTTACTATAATTCTTCCCTCACTCAAGGAAATGACTATGAAATGCTCCTTTGAATAAGGTGTCCTCAGCACTCAAGCGACCCTCAGCAAAGGGACCCTTATCACTTACCTTAAGGGTTAACTATGAATATGGGCACAAGTCACTATATGAATATTACACACTATATATGAATATTAAACACAGGAAGTCACAAGACGGACATCAAAAAATACAAGGTATTTCTAATACCTCATAATACTAATTAGATGACTTTCTGTAGGTTTCGGACAGTTTTTGAATAAATGCACTGTGGCATTTATAGTTTATTTATAGTCGTATAAGAGAAAATAATATTCTTACAAAATGAAAAGCTTTATTTTTACAAATGGCAAAGACAATGTACCAAAACATTTAAATCGACGCCTATTCAATAATCATATGACGACTGGGCATGTGTAAAAGTCTCGTCCTGCTTAAACAAAAAAACCCTATCTGCAAATAGAAATGTAACAACATGTGCCTGTTTATTAAGGCATTGCATAAAAACCGATTTTTACGAAATTTAACAAAAAGATCGATTTAACATAAATTCAGGTTTGAATGCCATATACCTACGCATTTTATTTGGGGAGGTTATTTCGTGCAAAAAATGGGTTTTTTCGGCTTGTAATTAATAAACCTTATGATAAACAACTTCATTTCCGAGAAGAATGTAAACAGCTTAAAAATAATAATTTATCGACTACCTACCAAATAAGTATAAAAAAATATATATTTTAAAGAAGAAAATCAAATTTCTTTCAAATGAAGCGTTTTAATAGTTTAGTGAAAACAAATATTTAGATGTTGTTATTATTATTGTAGATTATAGACGCGTCGACAACTAAGGTCATTAGCGTCTTCAACACAACAATTAATAATTCATTTGTATTATTAGAATCTGCCAGCCGGCACACACAAACCGACCGGTACGAGCTCGGGCTCCTGGGAACGCCATTTTCCAAAGAACATTGGAATGCAATTGCGAGAACAACTATATTCCAATGTTCCCCCTGGGGGATATTTAGATGTTATATGATGATGGCGGTGATATATAATTTTTCCACCGCGGAAATTTTTATTTTTCGAAGTAATCGTGGCTACAAAAACAGCGGTTTAAATACTTTGACGTCAGATGAAGACGTGGTTAATTTTAATGTCAAAAATAATGGTTAAAATGAGTTATTAAATGCGAATAACAACAACATGTTTTTAGAATTATCATTTTTTTAACAGATTTCAGAATAGATAAAGAATAATTGTTGTAACAATTCAATCTACTAGGTTTATTTCAACATTTGATTTAATTTAAAATGATTTATCTGTGTTTTTGTTAGATTTAAATTTTGTTAATTCAAACCTTGTTTTATTACTGTATAAATAAATTTTTCCGTTCTCTTGTAAAATTTGTAGTTCCGTGCATGACAGATACTGTCAAATTAACAATTATCATCCAAATTATCTACAAGAATCGAAACATCACAAACATTGAACCGCAGCCCTTAATAATTAATAATAGAGATATAATAGAGATAATAATAGAGATATAACTTATAAGTTCTCAGTAACAAATAACAGCTAATTCCACTCAATGCAATTATAAGAATTGAATTGAATAGTAGATTATAGACGCTCGACAACAGAGGTCATTAGGGTCGCAATTATAAGAGTTTATACAACAAATTACCTATTTCGATAACTAACAAGGACTGCTCTCTTAATACAACATATAGTATATTGTGCGACTAGTGGGAGAAAGAGGAGATTCCTAGAGTGTGGATTTTGCCACACGAGCGTAGCGAGTGCGTTAAAACACACGAGTGAAATCTCCTCTTTCGACCAATAGTCGCACACAATATTTTGTTCAACTACCGCAAGAAATATGTTATTTCGTGGCTCTGCTGAGCGTGGGCGAAATAATGGGTGACCTGATTGATTGACGAAACTATCAACACTTACGTAAACGTTCCCCGTAATGAGCGTGGGCGAAATAACATTTCGCCCACTCTCTACGTCTACAGGAGCGTGGGCGAAATACTATTTCGCCCACTACAGTCAGAGAATTCATTATTTCGCCCACTCTCAGTATAGAGCCACGAAATTACATATTTCTTGCGGGTGTTGAACAAAATAATATTAATAGATTATAAGATTTTTTCGTTGGAGAGCAGCCAATTATATAATTGTTTCGAAACATATAGGAAAAAATCATTTTACCAACCAGTGGTCACAATCAGGATTCTAACCTGAACCTTTCCACTTTCGCGGCGGAATGAGCTTACAATACTCAATCGTGACATGATTGCTAAACTAATATTCTCCATATATGCTTCAGAAACAATAGATTTTCACTACATGCGAGCGTCAATTCATATCTGCTAATTCAATAGCTATATGATATGAAGCATATATGGAGAATATTAGTTTAGCAATCATGTCACGATTGAGTATTGTAAGCTCATTCCGCCGCGAAAATGGAAAGGTTCAGGTTAGAATCCTGATTGTGACCACTGGTTGGTAAAATGATTTTTTCCTATATGTTTCGAAACAATTATATAATTGGCTGCTCTCCAACGAAAAAATCTTTCAATTGCATTTCAGCCGTATAAAAAAAACTATTATTATATTAATAGATTATTATTATTATTATTACAGTCTAGAAGAATTTTCACTGATTTTTAAATTGCGTCTCATGTGTACTAACATATTTTACATTTCTTTAACTCATTCCACACTATATTGCAGTATTTTTTATGAAATAAAGATTTATATTATTATTATATCATAATTCCTATGTATACACACAGTGTTATATTTTTGAAGTGAAACTTCTTAGCTGGCAAGTATAACGGAAATTGGGTACGAAAGTGATGTCACGCGCATAACAAGAAGTTTCACTTCTATCGAGTGTGACCACAGCACATCTGATCTTTTTTTATTGTACCTAACTTGTCAGATAATCACGAGATAAAGTCGACATATAGATATGAGACCCGTTTTATGAAGAGACTTTCTTAACGTTACAACGCAACTGACTGACGTAGTAGGTATGTAAAAAAAATGGGTCCATTAAACTCAAAAACAAAGGTCAGAATTTATTCACGGTGCATAGTTTAACGAAAGTTTGGATACACTTTGCGAAATACGATAAATATTTTAGTCAAATAATGAAGTATTTTTTAATTTAAAATTTGTAAAATTGTTTAAACAACAAATCAAAATAGATTTTCGTAATTTAAAAAAATTAATAATTATAGTAATATTTAATTAAAATTCCACCAATATTTTTTTGGATGTTTGGATGGATGTTTGCTACTTAATCACGCCAAAACGGCTGAACGGATTTGAATGAAATTATGCATACAGGTTATTTATGACCATGTTCGACTATAGCACTATGAAATTGGCTTTCCGCCTGATTTTTTAAGACGCTTCTATGTCCACATGGGCATGTATGTTTGCTGTTTGCCTCTAAACGCGACAGACTCAGAAACTATTAAACCGATTTTCATATTGTTTACACGAGTATACCAAGATAAATGTGGGAAGGTTTCAGGCTATATTATCTCATTACGCTATTATAACAGGGGGCTGTCATTCCCGGGCAACGCCGGGTAAATACGACTAGTAAACAAATAAATATGAAACGTAGCCTCTACTTAATATGAAGTTAATACAATGCCTGGCCTAAAATTTCCACGATTTTTAAATCATTATATACCGCAATGAGATTAGCTACAAGATTCTATAACGCGTTTGTCTAAATTCATATTTATTGAAAGCGTATAAAGAAAATTAGTAAAAAATTGATGAGGTTAATAATAACAAAAATAAAGATAGTTACTTCTTACCACAACAGTTTTATTAATGGATGTACATTTCGAAAGCTATGCTTTCATCTTCAGCAAACACTATACAGTATACACTATACATGTATAGTGTTTGCTGAAGATGAAAGCATAGCTTTCGAAATGTACATCCATCAATAAAACTGTTGTGGTAAGAAGTAACTATCTTTAATTTTGTTTTTATTCCAACCACAGTGCTCATATATTTTTAGGTTAATATTATGAACCGATCTCAAAATTTTATCATTTTCCTCTTTTTCGTCGCTTTTTTGGAAGGAGGTTCAATTTTGTTATGAAAAACTTTATTTTTTATTTTTTTTGTGGCTTTAAAATACGTACTTGCACATTATTAACCGATTTCTTTTTAGATATTTGATTACTAAATTAGAAAAAAAGCTACTGACCCGATTTAAATAAAAATTATATAAGACCTTTACGTCATCTTCCTGAGCAGAATGGCGTCGAAATTTTTTTAATCGGTTAATCCCTCGAGAAGTTAAAGCTGAACAAATATTAAAAAAATCATAAATATACATTATACGCTTTGAATGGACAACCTTCTTATTTTGAATAAAGGTTTATTGAGTTTATAGAAGCAAACGAAAAATTTTAATTAAGTACAATTGCAACAGAATATGGAAATTATTTATTTTGTTCTGGTAAATTCTGTCAAAAAGTGTCAGTAGCTGTTTAAACACTAAAATATTTATAAAAAAAACAAATATTGAACGAACCTTGACAGGTACGGAAAATAATATGAACATACCCAAATTGAAAAAATAAGATACAAAATTTCCGGGAATTCCAAAGTTTATCTCATACAATCATCATTCATTTTAAAAACATGACTCCTTTAATTTGTAACAACACATTGATCGACACAAAAAAACTCTATGACATTAAACTGAAAGGTTCGCAAATTTTATATGTTGGTGTTTTCCCATTGTCGCGTCGTTATTAATTTAAATAAATAACAAATTATACGTCGTTATTTTTTTGACTGGGTCTTTCTCTGTCTAAGCGACATCCGCAAAAGTTTTAATCGATTTGTAATTTAAATTACATTAAGGAGTTCTGGTCTTCAAAATTGAAACATGGAAAATCACAAAAAGAAACGTTTGATTCAACTCTTCACTTTCGTTCAAATGGGTGTTCACCATCATGAACAATGTTAGGTCTGAAGAACTATAAACAATAAATTAAAGGTTTAACGTTCGCTTAAAATAAACATAGATCTCTAGGGTGTTCAAATTTTGTTGAAAAAAAAGACAAACCATTCCTTAAAATAAGTTCAAAACATTAACAAGTATAAATTGTCGAAATCAAATGATTAATGTATATTAAATTTTGTTTTTTTCTGTTCAATATTATTCATTCAATTTTGTCCCGGTTTGAAAAATATACGGTAAGCCTACATATGACGCAAGTTCTACGTCATATTTTACCTTATAAACAAAAGCGGTAGACAAAAAGAAACCTGTTCGCTAACCTTGAGAAAGTACCTGGTCAGAATTTACATCTCTGCCCACAAATACCTAAAAAGTAACACAAACACAGTGAAATGTATAAAATATAATTATTATATTACGTAGTATTTTCGAACCCTCTTGCTATGCCAGTGGCAAAATTCTTACTCGTCTGGCAAGTTTTTTTCCATTAGTAATTTTATTTTTACCGCCATCTTATACTGCGTAAAACAACACTAATTCTTGCATTCTTTTCTGATATTTATTCAAATCTAGTCTTTGTGACTGAAATGCGTATCCGCGTAAAAACTATCCTATTTTTACCCGACTACGAAAAAAGGAGGATTATGATTTAAGTTTGAGTATCAACAGCTGATAATGTAGTTTCATGAAATTGCAATTTAGTCATTTTTGCAAGTGATGCCGATATAAACAAACAGACAAACAAAAATTGTGGAAAAACGTTCTCCAGTCTAGATATCACACAAAATATTCGAAACACTCGAAAGAAAGTGGAAGTACAGGCAACAATATCGTGTTAAATTTTATTTATATGTATAGTGTTTGTTGAAGAATCGAGATGATTTAATGTTATCATGTTCATCAACCGCAGATCTCCAGTTCCCTAGTTTTAATTTGGTGACAACGCATCTATTATTAGTTTTTTTGAATAATATATACCGGATACCTATATAAAATATTTATTGATTTAAATTATTTACAAAATTTTTACAATGTATCGTATGCATATAAATAATTGTTCCTGTCACCAATTGATAAAATTTCCAGTTTAAAATAATAATATATTGAAAACTAGGAAATAAGGTGATGTTGATTATTCTGGAAGCTACTGGTTTAAAAAAACATGTTTATTTGAACATTTTGATATCCCATTACAGTTTTTTACGAGTGTATATGAAAGATGTTTTATAATTCAAAGTTTAAAGTTTACACAATCAGAATTTGAAAAACACGTTTTTGTCTCACAAACAAATTCAATACGAAAAAACAAATAATGGCAAGAACATAATTGCATTGCAATTATTATTTTTTTTCGATAATTCATAGAAAACTGGCCGTTAACATTATCGCATTAGAGAAAAATCAAACAGAATGATACATCAGTTTTATTGTATTGAACGAGCAATAATTTGCAATTATATTTTTTACGTAATAAAATTCAAAAGATTAATAAACGAGTAGACATTAACTAATGTGTTCAAGTTGAGGGTTAGATGTCAATGAACAATAAAAAAGGTAGACTACGAGATAAATGAGTTAGCAAGTTATTTGTTTGCTTACTGAACTAAGGATTGTGAACTTTAATCACGCTAATTAGCTCTTCAAGATTTATTAGGTTTCTCACTCATTGCATTTTTTTGCGCTCAATGTATTTCCATAGTTTGCTGTCAGCTGATGAAAAGGATTGAAAATTGAGATATTATATTCAGTGCGAAAAAAACGCTACTCCCCTTTTACATTCGAGTTAAAAAATATTCCTAGAAATTGAGATTTTTCCGAAACTCGGAGCTTTTCCACCGTTTAAATGAAAAATGAAAATTTTCATAAATATCCGGTTTGAACCGGTTCCCACGATTGATTCGGTCTTGGTTTGTGGGTTTTTTCTGCTAAAATAGCGATTTAGGTTTCTGTTACCGAAATTAAACGGTTTTTAACGGTTACGATTTCAATCGTTGGTTAATGTACTGAGAACATTAAAATTTTATAATACTGATCATTTTATTACAAGCCAAAAAAAAGGTGTAAAAGGAAAATAATCACATACTGTATTATTAACTGTGTCACACAACTTTAACACACAACATATTTAATATTCATAACCTAAAATTAATAATGTTATAAATAATCAAGCAAACTTCTAAATCACAACTGGCCAGTACAAAAGCTCTACAAATTCTGTTACAAAAATATGACCTTTAAATTTCGCTTTGGTGAAGTAATATTGTGGATTCTGCTGTTCGATAATATCAGTGGCGGAGATGTGGGCGCTCACCCCGCCATTTTATTTCGTTTTTTAACAGACTTCAAAAAAGAGAGGTCATTAATTCTATACGTGTATACTTGATGTAGTTGCATTAGGGTTGCCAGATCAAAAACCAAGATTTTCGGGACATTTCTAAGGCGAAGGCAATTTATTTCAGGGGGAGGAAGTTATTGTGAAAAAAAAAATGTTTAATTATTTTACTATTTTTTGTATTTATCATTAGACTTGTCTAATTTTATTCATTTATCACACAACAGTACACGGTGAGCTATGGGACGCGCTTCTGAGTGTGTAAATCACACATAATTTCGTGTGAATCTTTAATAATTCATTTTATTGTTCCCAATTTGTCTTTACCAACATAGAGTAAGTCCGAAGAATACAATTAAATACAAGTAAAAATACATATAATATGTACAGAAATTGCAGATAGTGCTAAATAAATAAGTACTACTTAGCATGTACCTTAGTGTCGTTCCTTGCGTTCGCGAGCACGAATTCGTTGAACTTTTGCATTTCCGGGATAGAAGACTTAAATCCGGGACACGGGACAAACCAACGAATTCCGGGACATTCCCGAAAATCCCGGCCATCTGGTAACCCTATAGTTACTAGCCATGGATGCAAATTGTTATTTATCTCTCACTGCTCATCCCCTGTTTTTTCGTAGGGTAATGATATACATACTTATAGCTTAAGTTACTCGACAATCAGTAGTTCTTTAAACAGTGAAAGAATTTTTCAAATCGGTCCAGTAGATAATTGCACACATGCATATTATACAGGGTGGTGATTTTTTTCGATGCTCACCATTGGTATCTTGGGAACGGTCAAAGATACAAGTCTGGTTAAATTAAAGAAAAAATTTGCACTTTTTCATGACGATTGATAATCTGAAAAGAAATCCGGGATATTTTGAATGGTTCCTAATTTATCACAAACAAACTAAAAATTGTGGTTTCAGAAAGGAATTTATTATCTTTCCTACCATTGCATTGACGCTATTTCAATCAAACTTGGTAACTTTATGTTTTTGACTACTTCGAGTTGAATGATGTCAACCGAAATTTTCTAGGCATTCTAGATTTCAAACTAAAAAAGTTCACTATCACAGTTTAAGGTTTAGAATGCATAGAAAATTTCGGTTGACATCACTCAACTCGGAGTGGTCAAAAACATAGAGTTTCGAAGTTTGATTAAAATAGCGTCAATGGTAGGGAAGTTAATATTTTTTTTGAAACTATAAATTTTTAATTTTATCGTGACAAATCAGGAACCAATCAAAATATCCCGAATTTCTTTTCAGATTTTCAATAGTTATGAAAAAGAGCAATTTTTCTCTCATTTAACCGACCTTGTATCTATAACCCTTTTCAAAATACCAATGGTGAACATTGAAAAAATCACCACTAACTACATACCTACACGTCGAATTCATAATCTCTAATTTGTCTATATTTGAAGTTGGGTAAAAATGCAGGTAATTACTAGCAAAACTCGTTCGCTCGTTCGCTTGAATATTATAAATACACTACTCACTCGCTTCGCTCGTTCGCTTTTATATATAATTTTTAGTTTCAAAAAAATTATTGTCAAAGAAAGAATATAACAAAAATAAAAAAATATATAAATAAATATCATGTAGAATTTAGAAAAAAAAAGCCAAAAATTCTACGATGTCGTCAGTTTCCGAACCCGGGTCCCTGTGCATAGAGTGCTGCGGCGTTACCTCTATGCTACGAGTGGAACAGTTATGTACGATCGTTTTTTATGATATAAGTATGCTGCGAATTCTTACGGTCGGGTTACGAATTTAATTAATTAATTATTAATTAGTATTATTTATTAATTATGCTATATATATAAATCTTCCGTGAAAAATTATCTAACTGATGGTGAAAACCGCATCAAAATCCGTTGCGTGGTTTAGGAGAAGTTAGCGGTTAAACAGACAGACAGACAGACGCGAAAAGCGACTTCAATTTATACTATGTAGAGAAGAGATATTATTTATTAATAATATATAAAATAAGTATATTATGACGTTATCTAACACAATTGAAATACATTTTGCAACAGAAACATAAATTTTCAGAATTGGTTGTTATTTTAGACGTTATTTAATATATTTCATTTAATATACACTCGGTTACAACACAATTTATAAATAATGCAAATCATCCGTTAAGTTCTAAATATTTTGCACTTTGTATATTTTTCTTTTTCGCAATTACATTAAATACACGCGATATTCAATGCGCATGAGTGGATTATTCATCAGAGATGCATGGGGTATATTCTTTGTTTTATAATCCTTCTTTAACCCTTATAAGTCACTACAAAAATAAAAATAGTAGTCAGTAATATGAATGTATGCAATCCTTTTGATGTCAAGTTATAGTAGATTGTATATTATCTAGTGTCGTAATGAGGTATATTACGTACGAGGTGACTATGTTAAAACGAGCGCAGCGAGTTTTAGCAGTCCCACGGGTAATAATAACATTACGCACGAGATATAATATATTATGGTATTTTGGTCATACTCTTATATAATAGCTGCTTTTTACTTCATTTTCAGTATTTTTAAATTTTTTGACAGTTCACATTATACAATATGACGTTAAAAATACAATTTTATACCGCTACCTCTGAAATCTATAAAGGCAAAACAAAATTCACTAAAAAACTTGTTATATTATGGCGACATAATGATGAATCAAGGCCATTATATTTTAACCCAATCTATACACACTGCATTAAAAAAAGGTGCGCACATAATATAAAAAAGTGAACACTAATTATAAATTCTCCCATTCCCAAAGCTTCGACTTTGTCACAATTCTATCAGAGATAATTGTGGAGCAAGTTGATAAAAACATTATAATAATTACTAAACACTGTATTCATACACTTTTTCATTAATTTCTAGAAAAAGATATAAAAAAACTGAAAAACCTGGCACTGCTTTTTTTAAATTTTTTTTTGCGTCATATCCGTGTATTGTGTGAAGTTTAAACTTAATAAAAAAAATGTTCCAAAAAAATGAATCTATCCGTTTTAATTTAAATTTATTATCAACACATTCTTTAAGTGACAAGTTATGCGAATTCAATTAAGTCATAAATACTAATGAAATGTTTACCGTAAATCATAAATTAAATTGGTTATTTTTCTGTTTCCTTTTACTATGTTTTTTTCCATAGTAAAACATTTTGTATGAAACATTTTTATCACATACTAGTGGCCCGCTCCGGCTTCGCCCGGGTGCTATCAATTTATTAATACATTCATTAATACATTATATATTACACGCTTTCTTCGTTCGCTTCCGGGTGTCATGAATTTATGGTATATTAAGACATTACTAACTTGCTTCGCTCGTTCGTTTGAATTTAAAGCAAAGTATCACCTATGAAGCAGTGAAAAAAAAATTGAAATCGGTTCAGTAATTTCTGAGATTATTCATGATTTTTACCCGGACGAAGACGGACGACCGGTTATTATAGCCTATGCCCGAAAGCAAAGTGACATTGAAAAAAATTTTGAAATTGGTCTTTTGAGATTACTCTTGATTTTCACCCGGGCGAAACCGGGCCGGCCAGTTTCAATTATACACCTAAACCTTCCTCGTGAATCAATCTATCTAATCGTGAAAACCGGAACAAAATCCACAAAACATGAAAATTGGAGTGGGCAGAAGCAATAGTTTCTACTACCTAATTGTAGTTTTATAAAGAAAAAGTCATTCTTCGTATCTACATATATATGTATAAATTTGTCGGAGTTTAAACTATGATAACAAAATTGCTTTGTTTTATGCATTCAAGAAAATCCATTTTGATCTATTGTTTCAATTCTAAATTTGATAAATTTAAGTTTATTGAAATTTTAATTACCGATTGTTAAAACTGGCAGAAAAATATTAACAAATATCAACTATAAAATTAATGTAATTGACGTTGGTGCAAGCTAGCTATAATATTTTCTGGATTCTAAAATCACCAATTTAAAAAAGTTAATTTAGAGAATTTTTTCACAACGGCATTGATAAGATAATCTAATCATATTAATTGGAACAAAACTTTTAATTATGCTTGTTTATTTTTTTATAACCTACAATATGCATAATGTGTGAAAAAAAATAATTAGCGACTTCTATTACCTAATTTAAAAAAAAACGTTATTCATGTGTATATAAACAATTAATTGCGATCATGGACGCAATTATAAATATTGTAGTAAAATTTAAACAATAAACAAGAAACTTCAAATTAGAATAATAATAATTAAGGTTAGAATATAACCACATGTAAATTGTTGAAAACTGATGATCATGAACTACTTTCTTAATTTGATTTGCGTGCATAAAAAATAAAGATTGCAAAAGAGTTGCATCTTAATGAAAATTTGCCATAGGTACGTCAAATTTCAGTTTCTTTAAAAACACCAGAATCGGAATAATTTTTATTTCCTTTCGCAAAAAAATGTTTGGTTAGCAAAAACGTCTAAACATTGGTTCTTATTCAGTCAAAAACTATTTGATATTTTTTCCTTTAAGGGCTCACTTACTGTTGACCAAATAGATTATAGCCTATATCCTTGTTATCGACGTACACTAGTACCTACACACAAAATATCGATTATAAAATAAAATTGCATCATATGGTGTTTAAATGCAGCCGACAAGAATAAAAAAAAACTGTAAATCGGTTAACCCTGCAGGCCATCCCTGGAACTTCCCGCTATTTTCAAGCGCTTTGAGTTCGAAGCACTTGATAATATACCAAATTGCTGATAACAACACTATTTTAAGCTATAGCTTTTCGAATGCCGCAAATCGCGATTCGATCGGTCAAGCCGTTCAAAAGTTATGAGAGGTTTACATATACACACACGCACACACATACACATACAGATATACTGACATCATCGTAAAAATAGTCAGAATAACTTCCTAGGATCACAAAACGTCGAGATCTGATGAAAACTCGATTTTCGAAAATCGGGGTGAAATCAATAACTTCCCTATTTTTAAAAATTTTCAATTTTCTTAGCGGGAAGTTAAAAATATACGATGCGTCACTTGTAACGTAAAAAAGTGAAAAAGTCGTTCAGTATATTTTACATTCTTCCGTCCTTTTATGAACCTGGGAGGCCCGTCTTGGTCTTAAATTAAAGGACGTGTCTAATGTCTATAAGCTGCGCTACAGAGCATTTTTTGAAAATATTGAAAAACTTTTTCAGTAGAGCTTTGGTAAAATCATATCTATAATATTCAGAAGGGCAGTGTGTAACCTTAACTCAAATTTTTTTAAATTTAGCCTGTAAAAAGTGCAATTATTAGCTTTAATTTGATGGAAAAAAATCGGATCAAAAATACGATCGGAGGCGTGTAATAAAGTTTTAGGTGAGAAGGGTGGCTTCATACCTGAATTATTTTAATTTTGAGGACTTTTAATTAATTGATAAATAAATAAGTCTCGAATCATGCAATAATTATTATAAAAATGCTAACTTTTTCGTTCTAAAATTTAAACTAAGCAATTTTATTACGTTTAAATTCTTTAAATCGATATTTATTTATTTATTTTTACTGTGTTACAGTTATGAAACATAATGCTTACTTAAATAAACAAACGCATTTTAATTGTATACCTAATCTACTTATGCTAAATTGTAGGTATAGTACATTAATTTATTTAAAATTTCAAGTTGTACATTATTCCAATATATAATATTTTATTGGTATCAAGATTTATTCATTTAAATTTTGAAGGGTCGCGGTCGCAGAGACACAAATATGAACATAAAAACTATATTTGTTTGTGGATCCGAAATTCCTTTTTTATACATAAAAGTATTTTTGGGTATACACTTTTTTATCGGAGGAGGGAAAATCTTGCATATGACCCCTTCAGGAATAGTGTCGTATTCTTGCCGATTAACCCCCCCCCACTCCTCCACTAGCTCCCCACACTGTTTGTTATTTAATATTTAAACTGTAAAATGCAAAAATTTGATATCAAAAAATATATTATAGACAAAAAAAATTTTGTGGATCCAAAACTCCCTTTTTATGCATGGAAGCATCTTCGAATTGTATTGTGTTTTAAAGACCACCAACAGCTAAGGTTATTTGGGCCTAGCACCAATTCATATTTTCAATTCATTATTATTATTTTTTTTTTTTAATAATAAATTGAAAATCCAATTGACACTTTTACCAGCTCTCGGGCTAGAACCCGAGAACTGGGGACTTGTAATAGAGGAACCATAGCAACGCCATGTAAACAACAGCGCCGCTACACTCTCGGCTATTCTCAAGCCCGGAAGCATCTTCGATGTACATTGTTATTTAGGTGTTTAAACTACACAATATATATTTTAGATGTCTAAAAAATATAATATATAAACATCAATAAAATTTACCTTAATTTAAAAAGCAGTTGTACATAACATATTTTAGTGAAGAATATAGCTGGAGAACAGAAACACAAGGTCTGATTTATTAGGTTGAACTACGAACTGAAAACTAAGCCAATAAATGACAAACTGACACGCGTGTTCTTATTGTCATGCTTGAACAATACGAAATGTTTTATAATGTGTCTTAGTAAGTAAATAGATGAGTCAAAAGTCACTATTCATACGTAATTAAATATTAAAAAATTCGACTGATGACCAGTCCTATACTTCCCACCTAGTAAATATTTGCAAAAAATAAACACTCTTTTTTTTATTCTTTGACTAGGCCCAAATAACCTTAGCTGTTGGTGGTCTTTAAAACACAATTTAATTTTTATTCTTTGAAAAAAGCATGGCCCTCTTTTTTGTTTGGTGATCTACTGATGGCTAACTTAATATAGCAAAAATCATGGTTACCTTGATTTACGTACAATTTTTATTTTTTTTAGTAAAATATTTTTTTTCTCGAAAACTATACATTTTAGAGAAAAAAAATATTTACATTTTTTTCATATTATAACATCTAGAATTCATTTATATTTTTTTTTACCTATGTTAATACGTGACATTGAGGACGTTTTTTTGAATATCTCAGGATCCACTGAACCGATTTGACTCAAAATCTAATCAGATCTAAGTTAAAGGCTGATAAACACAATAGAACAATCGGCATGCCCGTATGTTGTTCCGTTCTTAAGATATCGAAGGCGAAAAATTGACCACATACACACACACATACACACACACACACATACACACACACACACACATACACACACACAAACACACACACACACACACATACAGACATCAGTCAGAAAATGATCTTAAACGATCGCTAGGGTCTCAAAACGTGAAAATCTGTTAAAATCTCGAAATATTTTTTTCGGACTGAATCCATTACTTCCCTACCATAGTAGAGGTGGGAAGTAAAAAGAAAGTCATGGAAGCACAACTATTAAATTTGTTTTTATTAAAACTCTTGCCAAGATCATCGTCATCAATCTCTACTTTATCTGCGAATTTGTTTTGTTGCGGGTTTTTTAAAGGTTTTTGGTTATTATGGAACACATATTTTTTTTCGTCTGTCTGTTTCCAAACGACCAAACGTTTTGATGAGACGTGGTACGCAATCAATTGGTACCCAAAAAAGTAGCGTAGGTACTTTTTTATCCGCTTACGATCGGGTTAAGAAAAGGTTCCAGTAGCGAGATTTTTGACTGAAATTGAACACGTTTCCATAATATTATTGTCTGTTTGCTTGTAATGGCATCGATTTTGATGACACTCGGTAAGGAAACATAAAATTCTTAAATGCCTGTAGGGTACTTTTAACTTGATTTACCTGTCTACGCTTGAGTTATGATAGAGATCCGATGTAAACCGTGATAAATGCGAGCGAAGCCGCGGGAAAAAGTTAGTTTAGCTAATTTTAGTTATAATTTGTAACGGACAGAAAAATAACAGACAGAAATGTAAGTTTAAAATGTTTATATTTTTTTTCAGAATTTCGTCGAAAAAGAAAACAGTAATAGTAGGATTCATACTGATAAGGAGTTGAATGAATGAATGAATGAGTGAATGAAGGAATGAATGAATGAAGGAATGAATGAATGAATGAATGAATGAATGAATGAATGAATGAATGAATGAAGGAATGAATGAATGAATATGAATGAATTAGGGATGGTTCTATAACAACGCAATGATTACCCTATAGGGATTTTTGTGTTCCCCTCTTTTATTAGATCTAGTCCTTCTGCAGAATCTGCATCTTCGTATGAGCATCAGAAGATTGACAACTAAATTTTCGTCCTCATCTATATATCCAAAGATGGATGTTCTACTGTAGGCGAAGGCTTCGCATTCGAACAAGAAATGGGTGACATTTCACAAAATCTACATCGTGTCGATTCCCGATGTATCCCCATTGTGTGTAGGTGTGTGGCCGGTCAAAATCCCGACCACTTTTCTGAGTTTCGGTCCACTACAAGTCTGATCACGTTCTCTCTAAGCGTGTTTGAATGACCCGCAATCATCTTCTTCCCATGTACAGCCGCGGACTTATAAAAGTTTACACCTGTATCATCTAGTTAGCGGTTTTTTTAATTTTCGCATATTGTAATTTGGCTTTTGATAGTAATATATCAATTACTAAGGTTACATCTTAAAAATTAAATAAAAAATTATTATCAAAACACCTCAATTGTTTGTTATACAATCCAAATTTCTCAATATTATTCAATTCAAGCATAAAAAGATTTGATAATATTTGATACTAGCAAATTCCTTCCTCCAATCTTGCAAAGATACTTCTTTTTTGTTCATCGTTTTAATAATTTCGAGGCATTTAAACGACAATTTATTTTCTTTAATTTTTGACATTTACATTTACTTATTAAAAACTAAATTTGTTGCTAAGCTACTGACTTTTTGTGAACTTACACTGAATAACTCATGTGTAAACTTTTTTAAGTCCGCGACTATACATACCTGATCAGGAGTTAATCTTCTCCTGATGATGCTGAACATACGTCGAGAAAAATGTGCTCGTGTTTTGCTGTATTGTGGAAACTTTTTTAATATTCAGTCATGACTTCTTACCAAAGCAGAATAGAGAGTCTAATGCTGAATTTTGTTAGGTAACGGTTACCAATAACCAATAACTGTTAAAAATGAAAGTTTGTCACTGGTAACAACGAATAATATTACTTTTTCACAACGCCTCTATTGAAAATTCGATTTTCGTTACCTGTTTAGCGGGTTGATAGTGAGAGTTTCAACCCTAGGGTTGAATCTTTTTAGTTGTCGGTTTTCTCTGTCTTTTAACGTTGTTAAGAGAGAGATAGAGCGATTGAGTCGCGCCAACTTTAATTCGCATATATACTCGAAACACATGGATCTGATAGATCAATTTTGCGACTTTTTTGCGCGCCTAAATTGCAGGTACCTCAAATTGAATTGTCAATAGAATTGTTGTGAAAAATAATATGCATTTACTCGGAACGAAACACAGCGAATGCAATGCGTGTGATTTGCTTCACTCGTTCACACTGTTGCAAACGCTGTGTTTCGTCCCTTGTAATGCAATATACTATTTATATCTAATAAATAATATCAACTTCATTCAATTTCATTGAAGAGCAAAACAAAAATTACTAAATAACAGATAAAAAGAATATTTTGGAACCGGTTCTTTCTGATAACAGTTATTGATATTTTTTTTTTCGTCACTAATATTTGTGTTTTTATTATCATTAAATAGCTGCAGTTTTTTTCTTGATAAAAATTTTTTTGTTGGTATCCCTAGCTAATACTTTTAAACTTTACTTACTATTGGATAACTTTCCAAAATGGAAAAATATTTTGTCTGCTCAGGAGATATTTTATTGTTTGAACAACATTTGAAAATTGTACCATATATGTTTATTATATTATTATATCCGAGCTTATATCCGATGTCGTTATAAAAATCTTTTAAAAAGGCCTGTATCGTACCTACTTAGTGTGTACAACTGTATCAAGACAATATAATGACATATAATAAACATTAAATAATTGTAATACAAATACTGAAGAGTCGTTCAGTGGAATATTGGTTTATTGTAAGTAATTTAACTAAAAAATAAAATAATGATCATGGTGAAATCTACAACAGTATATTATAGTGACTCGCCTGAATAGTTCTAACTAGCTCAGTCATTTTAGACCTATAAAGAACGACTGGGAAATACTTCCCAGTTAGCTCAATTTTTGTTTACACCTTCGTTATGGTGTTTTAAAAAACGTGTAAAAAGTCCCCATCGATATCGTACCGGCGTTGCCAGATATTCAAGGTTCAAGGTCACGAAAAAAAGTTTTTTGTCAAATTTATCGGTTCCATTCCATGGTTATTATCAATCTTGTAGAGAAAAAAATTCTCTACAACTCTTGTACAAACAGTTTTTGTCTACGAATCATAGTTTTACTTATTTAAGTACCCGCGGCTTCCTCTCCCTCGATTTGTACATAACGGGATTATGCTGCTTCCCGATGGCCTAACATGATGATTTGTACCTTTACTTTTATGCTGAACTTTAAGCTAACGATTAATATTATCGAAATTAATGCAGTAGTACTCTAGTTATAAGCAACCAAACATACAAACCAACAGCAGTCAAACAGACAGACAGATTTTTTTTCTAAAATACGATATTTCTACTTGACATCAATATAAAGACTATTCGCAAAGGAATTTTGTAAAAAAAATCTACAGGGATTGAGAGAGTACAGAAAAAGTATGACTATGCTTTCTATCGTTATAACGCACTTTTTTTACTTTCTTCGCGCTTTCTCAACCTCTGTATTTCCTTTACGAATTAGTCTTTTTAATTATTTTAAAGACTATTCGTAAAGGAATTTTGTAAAAAAAATTGTCTGTCTGTCTGTTTGACTGCTTTTGGTTTGTATGTTTAATTGCTTATATAACTAGAGAACAACTGCATTAATTTTTCATAGTAAAAATTATTCTGAAAATGATTTTCGAACATGGAAATCATGTATGGTTCTCAATACCAATTTTTTAACTTTATTTGGTAGTAGTAATAACTAAATTATTAACAATGAAAATTATTAATAATAATCAATATGATTAGATTAACCTTACCGCAATTAATAAATTCACTATATATTTGTGAATTAACATTATGATATCAGACGACACTGTCTGTATTAACTAAATTATTAATATGGGTAGTGGGTACTGCGGCAAAATGATATAGCAATATGGCAATTTTTAATAAATGTATATCGTGAATTTAGAACGCGAGAATCAATTTGGTTTTCAGTAAATTAAGTATTGAAAAGGTAATCTATATTTTATTAAGTCTATGATGGTGCGATCAAAAATAGTACCTATTGTATGTAAATTTTCATCGCATTTTTAACATCTAATAATTTATATATGTGTACACTGTGTATGAATAAATGTTTAAAAAAATGTCATTGCAGTTGTTCTGATTTGAAATTGCTATGCAAATATTAAAACAGATTTTTTTAATTGGGGGACACCGGACAAACAAATTTCATCACAAGTTACAAGTTCATGTTTTTGTCATGGTTCGTTTTAAGATATAGATACATAGGTGCCCCAAATGTCGGCGCCCAAATGAAGTGAACTGACGCTTTCCACTAAAAAATTAAATTAAAACATATATAAGTTGTTTGGTTTAATTTTTTTAATATGATCCTGAAGGGTCTAACTTTAAAAAAAAAGAATTTTAATGAGCTCTAGTTATGATCTGTCAAATAAAAAAATGGTTTTGTGGACACTTTTCGCTCGCTAAAAATTTAAATAACTATTTAACCGTCAACAATTGGATAACCACATTTATGGTTATTTTGATTGGAAATGACCTTCCCTATCACTTCACTTCATTTGGGACAGCCTGTATATTTTTTTATAATCAAAACGTTAAGTTGCCTTTAAGAAATTGCTATTTTTTTTAAATAGTTCCTTATGCCTTTTAATGATTGTTATGTAACGGGTATTAGTACCTAGAAGCGTCACCGGTAATTTTACGTCAAAAGGTTCCAACATTAAAATATATTTTGAAAAAAAAAATTATAGACATTCATCTAAAGCTGAGTTTCCATTTGGAGACTTTACTGGTGGAAAGTGCTTGCCGACAGTAAAGTATCTACGTGTAATCTATAATAGGGTCGTCCCGCGTATCAAAAATTATTGATAATTTTGAACAGTGTATGTTATTCCTCATACATAAACAAATAATGTAAACCAACGTTTTGGTTCTTATATCCTTCCTCTTATTTGCAAACAAGAATAACAAAATGTATTCATTTCAAACGGATGAGCTTAGCGGCCATAAATGATGACATAAAAGCTAGACCAATGAAGCCAAATATACGTCCACGTGTCCACGTACATAAATAAAGAAAGTTATGTCTATGAAAAGAAAGGAATACTTCCTCGTCAGTCGTAACTCGTGAAGAACCTAACCTAAGTTCTAACTATCGGCCTGTAAACTGTACATAAACATATCAAAGTAGGTACTATATTCTCTCCATATTCTCTCTTTATCAGCTATGGATCAGTGGGCGTGATTCAACTACAGCAGTCAATCAGAGAAGGCTTACTATGAATGACGTATTCCGTGGCGGTATAATTCTATGTTTAGATAAGATAAGATAAAAATATTTATAAAGCTAGTTATTATATACAGGTGTTTACATAATTATTTTAGTGCTGGTACCAAAAAACCACCCAGGACATTTAATGTTTCATAATTTATGATTACATAATGTGATGCTTGTTTTAAACTCTTATTTTTATTTTCTATTTGTATTATCTATTTGTAACGTAGATTCCAACCCCTATTCAAGCACACTTGCCAGTTGCCACTTGCAAGCCAAAAATTATAATGTTGAAGTACCGGTTAGTTTAGTGGTGGAAATCACTTTCCGCCAGTGAGCTCTCCAAGTGTAAACTCCGCTTTAGAACACTATTTTATACGAAAACCTTTTTACATAATAAGTTAATAAAACATGGCATATTTTTATATAATATCTCCTTTTAAAGAGCATTTTTCTATTGATTAAAAAAAATTAGATTGAAAAACGATTTTTTCTCTATAGATCAGTCATTTATTTTTCTGTGTACTGCACTGTTCTAAATAATAAAAAGTTTGACAATGACATTAGACTGTACTTGCACATAGAGAGTGGGCCAATGAAAACAGTCCGGGCAAGTTTTGGCCACTTAATACCAGTTTTGCGAAAAAAGCTCGCACACGTCAATTTTAAAATCAAGAAGGACATCCAAATCGATTAGTATTATTTACGTAACTTCAACCCTGAGAGCAGGGTGAATTGCACCCCAAAAATTTTTAATGGAAAGGGGTGTCAAACGGTTCGCAGTTCGAAAGGCCTCTCAATTCTTTTTACAACAGTCTTTTTGTTTTTCAAATCCGATCATTAATTGCGGAGAAAATGACATTTTAATTTGTATCAAGTAGTCAACAATTGAACTACTTTTTTTTTTTTAATATGAGGGGGAAAATTTATTTATTTACGGCCTCCCGCTTTTGCTTTTGCGGTTAGTGTGGGACTCGGCCGCAGCAATACCCCTCCCTTCCGTCCTGCCAACCTGGGACCACTTACGTACTACTTGATACAAATTAAAATGTCATTTTCTCCGCAATTATTAATGATCGGATTTGAAAAACAAAAAGACTGTTGTAAAAAGAATTGAGAACCCTTTCGAACTGCGAATCGTTTAAGACCCCTTTTCAGTAAAAATTTTTGGGGTGCAATACACCCTGCTCTCAGGGTTGAAGTTACGTAAATAATACTAATCGATTTAGATGTCCCCCTTGATTCTAAAATTGACTTGTGCGAGCTTTTTTCGCAAAACTGTTGTTAAGTGGTCAGAACTTGCTTGGATTGTTTTCATTAGCCCACTCTGTATATAAACTGTAAATATGTTATCACAATCTAAGGTCATTGTCAAGCCAGTTTTTCTGACAATGCGTTTTGCAACCCAGCATAGAAGTTTAACATATTTTTTATACATTTGAGCCATAGTTGGATTTTTAGTTTTTTTAACAACTTTTTTAATTTAACGCCTTCACTTTTTCCTATTGAGTTCATTTTAAAATCAAATTTTTGAAAATGCAATCTTCCTATGACCGGTCCCCAATCCTAAATATAATATCGATTTAAAAATGCATTAATTTATATCACGCCCATTATTAGTTAAATGGGCTCATTACAGTTTTGACTTATACCGTCTTATTTTGTGATCTAGGATTTCGAGATGCAATTTTTCGCGTTTTTCGATTTATTTACCGTACCTACTTAAATAGCGAAATCGACAAAGCCATTGGATACATTTTTGTTCTCTATAAAATTACAAAGAGAATTTAAAAAAAATGAACTCACGTCTGGCAGCACTAGTATGAGTATAGTATCTCGTTTAAGAAATAATTATAATTAATCGAATCAACTTGCGAATGTCAATTTCATCGGCATTAGCAGAAGCAAAATCAAAGTAAATACAGATTCAAGCTATTCAACTATGTCATGAAATTGTGTTTTGACATATTTACCTCCTAGATGAATCCTCTACCTCTAATTAAACAATCTATTAAATAAAATAATCCGAGTATTTATAAAAATATTTTGTACCAAACACAGATAATCATGGCAATAGATTTTTAAACATGGAAATTTTGGATTTTCAGACAATGTATTTTGCGAATTTTAATTTTTCTTTCTTTTTTCTTTTCTTTTTTCTTTCTTTCTTTTAATGACAGAAACTTTCGTTAGGTTTTTTTTCACATTAAAAAATACGAAAAACATGTTTTCCAGTTTTCGCTCTAAATGGTGTGAGCAGGTACTCGTAACGCGTGTCCAAAAACGTGTTATTTTCACTAAAACTTTATGATGATTTCAACTTCGATTGCCTATAACTTTAAAAGTTTCAAAGATATTGGTATGAGATATAAATGGTAATTGATACGATATATTTTGGCCGCCATTTCTCAACATGCGCGGCGGCTTGTGCACTAATTTTTTGGGGTAATTTAAATTATAAGGATAGAGAGAATATATTATCCACAAAGTTTTCAGTGGGAATCTTAAATTTTTTTTTAAACATTACACATAATAGCTAATCTATTACTGATTAAAAATTTTCGACAATCTCCCTTAACGGTACATACATACATATGTACGTACATTGTATATACATTGTATTTAAATTTTGTTTTCCGTTGGACGGACAAGCTTTGATGGTCTCCTTGGTGTCCGTCCAAGAGAGATTTCACTGTAATTTCAAAGGTTTAATTATACTCTACAAAAATTTCAGTTGATCAAAATACCAAATTTTAAGTATTTTTAATTTTTTTAATCTACTTATAGGTATTATGATGTATTTCGAAAAAAAAATCAAATCAAAAGTTCAAAAAGCTATTTTATAATTCAGTATCAAAAATTGAAACAAAAAACAAATACAGGATCCCATTCAACGTTAAAAGTGAAAGCAAATACGATTTTTTCGATTTATTTTTGTAATATTTTCTGCAATCTTTGTGTCAGATGCTATAGTTCTTTAGAAAGTTATGTATTCTTGTTTCTGCTCTTGCAACTGCAATTTATATATAGCCGTCCCTTTTACACGTTCGTCGTCATTTATAAGATGAAAAAGGTAAACATTAGTTAGAACCGCTATTTTAAATAGAACATAAAGAACGTTAATGTAGAGGAGCCATAATAATTAGTGCAAAAATTATATTATTTCAAAAGAGCATCATCGAAAATGTAAACCTATTCCATTTCATTTCAAGATGGCAATCATTATAAATTATTCTCTGAATGAATATTTTAACATGATTTTTAAATCGTTTTTAAGCTATGCTTCTATATAGGCGCGTTAGACGATTTCTGGCAGGGGAAAAACTTATAGGTTCGCGTCACGGTGTGAGCCGTCACGCTTAAGTCACGGTGTAAGCCGTCACGCTCATGTTACTAAACGTATATCTATAGCTATGGCCAGCGGTGAAAGTAATGTAGGTACTGGCGCACGCGCAGTGGCCTATGTAAAATTAATATCTGAGAGTTTTATAGGACACAAAAAAATAAAATGGCATCAGATTTCAAAATAGCGGCCATATGTACTTTTGTAAAAATTACCCGATCTTTTTGAAAATTGATATTTAAGAGTTTTATAGGACACAAAAAAATAAAATAGCGTCAAACTTCAAAATGGCGGTCATATGTACTTTTGTAAAAATTATCCGATCTTTTTGAAAATTGCTAAGAGTTTTATAGGACACAAAAAAATAAAATTGCATCACATTTCAAAATGGCGGTCAAATAATAACTTTTCAATTGTATTGTCTAGATAGCTTTGATAAATTCAGTTTTATATACAATGCATAAAAACATAGCTTCTGTCGGGTGTCCCATGACACCTCTTGACTTTTTTTTTATTTGTTTTAATTTATTTTTTAATATCCAGTTTTTTGCCCAATTTTTTTCTGAAAAATAGCAAGATAATTTGTTTGTTATAACTTACGATAAATGTAGTTTTATAAAAATTGGACTACAGTAATTAGAATATTATGTTGTAATATTTCCACAGTTTTTTTAAACTTATTAATTAATCACATGGTAGTTTACACAGTTACACGAATCAAACCCTTATCATGGGCTGGATGTAAAATGAAAGCTCTCAAATTATTGAGAATGTCAATGCAAGAGACTCGTAAACATAAACCAAAATTTCACTTCTATTTACCTAACATAACTATAATAATATATCCTGTAAAATAAATAAGCGTTCATAAATGATATGTTTAGAATGTCTAGATTTTTTATACATATTCAATAATTGATACGTATTAACATAAAACCAAGGTAAAACACACAAATAAAATATTTGTTAGTAATTAAGTATTTAACATTTGATATCTTCCTGACTTTTTTCAAGCTCAACTTTCAGATTATGTATTAAAATATTTTTTTATAAATTACTCAAACTATTTATGAAAATTAACCGATCCCTATCGATATAAAGTTGTCAATTTAATTATTTATAAAAGTAAAATTGTGATTTACTTTTTTAAAGACACGATTTAACGTTATATTGTCATTTTGATATATTGCAGCGCAAAAAGAATTTGAATACCAGTCTGTTCTGAATATAATTTGTAATTTATAATTAAGTATAATAATATGATTAAATTAGGGGCATGTGCAAAATTTTATTAATTAAAAATGCTATAAGTTGAGACGAACATCATTATTATAGTATACCTACAATGTAAAATATTTAGTATTTATTCAATTTTGTTAGTACTTTCTTTCTTTAAGATTACACAAAAATGTAATCAGTCATAAATTTTTAAAAATACTAATATTATCGTCTATTTTCATTTTTTTAACGCTTGGCAGCTAAATGAATTAACTGCAATATCCCTTACCATATTCTTTGTTAAGATATAGTGGAAAAACAAGAAATACAACAAACTGCGTTCTGAAGAAAAACGGGGTCAAATCTGCAAGAAGTGATTGCTCATTCTTTTTAGCTTGCATGTCCAGCACTGGCACAGCCAGTAAACACTACTACATAATATGGTCCTAGAGGCGACCGTCGGATTTCCTATGTATTTATCTGTGTTGAGGCAGACAAATAGGGAGCAACAATTATTATTATTATTTTTATTCTGCCGGAAATTGAAAAATTAGGACTGCCAGGGAGTTGCAACAGGATGAACTCTGGCAGCTCAATACTTGTTGAGACTGACATTTTGACGTTAATTTTATTTATGTAGTCGATGAAATAAGAATGAAAAAAAATGACCGTAAGTGACGTCAATATCCCATGATCCGGCAGAAAAAAAAATAATAATTGCAGCTCCCTACTTGCTTGTGTTTCAAAACATAGGAAATCTGATGGTGGGATCTTCGTCTAATAGTATCCAACCTGTGTGATGGACATATTTTGCAACAGCTGAATCAGTGATTTTAAAAGTAAAAAAAAAAGAATTACCTCATTCGGAGTTTGAGCGAATTTTTTTGAAGTCTGTTTAGAATAAAAAATAATTATCGAAAAAAATTAAGTGTAGGAGATTCCAATTTTTCTGCAAGGATGTTCAGTTTAAAAATTTGTATTTGAGTTTAGCGGACCCCGTGTGTTAAGTCTTAGGGTCAAAAATGAAAAAAAAATCTAAGACTATTAATATCTGCGGTTAAATTCTCGTTAACATGTCAAGCGACAGCAGTATAAGTGGCTGCTAAGAAAGAAAAAATTAAAGCATTTCACAATGTTTTGTTGATTCTGCATTCCCTTGACATAGTCTTCTATAAGATTTGCTTAAGAGTGCGTACCTATACCTACTTCATGACAGTAAAGTGGAACTCATCGCGGTCAACTTACGCAATCATGCTGGCTACTACGCATGTGCAAATAAAAATCATTTGACCTCATATAGTCCGTATTGCTAGCATATAATTAGGTGATGACATTAGCCCCATATTCCATAAGACGAATGGTAAACGGAGCCCCGTTTTTAAGTGATAACCATAAAGCTTTAGAAGGTGCCTTCCATGCAAAAGCACCTTTAACTATTCAACTAGCATAGACCGAGAGCTAGTGACAATTTTTTGGTGTTATTTATTCAAGGCCTTATTTTTGTGAAGATGTTGAGGGAGGCATATTAAAGTATCCTGAGTAAGAGATTTTGCTAGATAGCGGTAGGGGACCAACATGTAACAAAAAATATGGTCACAATTATTATTGCTTCAAGGCGGAAATTGTTTGTATAGCTTGTCGGTGACCCAATAATGCCATTATAGTATTTGCAGATCGATTGGTCAGTATTAAAGTGGTGGCAGATCACCCTAAACGTGTCATCTACCCGACGAAATTTATATTATTGTAGGTTTAGAATAACTTCTATAGTACGGCACCCTATACTCTTTGCGTGGATCGACACGCACTTGGCCGTTTATTTCTTGTAAATTTTGCATATTTATTAACTACATTAGCTCATTGGATGCTTCAAAATTAACATAATATATTAATGTTAATTACTACAGTAATAATTTGTCATGTCTTAAAGATTTAATAGCTAATTCATTCTGATTATAAAATGTATTGTTTTAGTTCATAATTAAGATCTCTCTTTTGAAAGGCGTGACAAAAAAGAATTTATTAATGTTTACATATAATACAAGGCGTTAAAAATGACACCGATAAACTTTGGAATGTGATTTCTCAGTTCATTTTAAGAAAAAAAGTTCTATAAACGGGTGTCCAAAAACACTTCGTTACCGGAGTTGTATCCCTCTGAAAATTTAGATTTTTTTGACGTATCAGCTCTGCTTAAATGTTTTATTTTAATATTTTTATTACAATTTCATTACGTAAAATTATTCAAATTGAATATTTAATTGAACCCTTTCATAAACACTTTTACCCTTGGGCTTTTTTGGCGTCTAATTACCCGAATCACGGTTCCTAGTGTAAATATAATAATCAGAGAGTAATTACAGTTTCACATAGATTCACGAGAAGTATCTCATATTTAATTTATTTAATTTAATTTTCCGAAAATGTTGTCCTGCAATAAATCGAAAACCTGATTTAATATTTTTTCATATAATATTTATTAAATTAAAGGTACAAATCATTATGTTAGGTCATCGGGAAGCAGCAAATCCCGTTACGTACGAATCGAGGGGGAGGAAATCGCGAGCACTTAAATAAGTTAAACTATGAATCATAGAAAAAAAATGTTTACACAAAAGTTGTAGAGAATTTTGTTCTCTACAAGATTGATAATAACTATTTTTTACTAAAAGTGGAACGAAACCGAGAAATTTGCTAAAAACCGTTTTTCGTGATCTTGAACTTCGAATATCTGCCGGCACGATATCGATGGGGACTTTTTACACGTTTTTAATACACCATAATGGTAGTGTATACAAATATTCAGCTAACTGCGAACTATTTTGCAGTGTAAATCTAAAATGACTGGGTTATTATTATAATAAGATATTTACTTTTAGCCTCAACACACCAATTGATATCTATACCTACGCAATTAATAGATTCTAAAGTAAACTCGTGGAAACGTTAAACTGATTTATAAGCATGTGACGGTTCTCGGAATCTTTTAGGATTTTTTTTCTCCTAATAAAATTAAGAATTTAATTATTATGATTATCGAATATTTGAAGATTAATTTAATTCTTGCCGAGACCAATTTTACGCTTCTGAATTTAAAATCAGACTGACTTTACGCCTTTAAATTTTAAAACAGACTAATTTTTTACAGATTTTTCGTATTTTAAATGCAATTTTTCATCTTTGGAATAATTGTGCACTTAATTCTATTATTACTTAATAATTAAAAACTCGGGTCGCAGTGCCAAACCCTGCCGACATATAGTGTATTTGCTAATACCATTGTGGCTTTATTATGTGAACTTGTTTTTGGACAAAATAAAAAATTTAATACATTTGACAGGAGCGTAAAGAAAAATTGAATTTAGGAGATGCATTTTTTGTAAGATTATTTCATAAACGTAAACCATCTACTGATTAAATTCATCAATATGAGGCACTGTCGCCGCGATTATTGATTGTACCGACTCGACAGAAAACGTTCCGTCTGTAGATAAATTATTATTATAAATCTATTGTTTTAGCTAAAAATGTATAAAATAAATTTTACTGCTAAAAATTGTAACAGATTAAAAAATATCCTTTGTATGTCAACACTTTCTAGTCGAAACACATTACAAACTTATTAAAACAATAAATTATAAAATATGTGCCAATGTGGACACCACAATATAAAGCATAAAGCAGATGTGCAACTGTTTGTTATATAACAAAACAATAAAACAATATTTACGTGAACTGCCCATCGTGTCGTTTACTTTGTTATTTAGAGCGGTTAATGAATATAATTTGAGGTGTTAATTTCCAATATTTGCTTTACAGTTTCTTCATTTCAGACAGTTACTAGTTGCTACTGACAAGCCACTGTGAAATTACAATATATTTTCAATCTTCTGCTGTATTCATTACGTACTGAATTTTAAATGTACACTTCGAAATGTTTTAATTAAATTTTTCATGTCTTAACATTCTCATAGTTTTATTTCCATTTTTAATGGTAGTGAAATGGAAGTATTATAGTGATAGGGTCGAAAAATCCTACTCGAGATAGGGTCAAATTCTGATTGTTCAATGTAGGGTACCTCAAGAAAGTAAATTAAAGTGCTTCTGCGAACGGCGGTTAGGCGGACGTGGGTCTGTGGAAGTTCTATTGTCCCAATAACTTCAGCAAAAATGCACCGATTTGAATATGTTTTTTAAAATGTTTGATTCAGCAAGGACTTCAGGTCTAATGATTTTTATGCAGTTCGAGTCAGTGGTTTTGGAAGTATATACGCAATTTTTGCAGATTTTGTACCTATAGATATATAGTAATAAAATATCGTACATGGGCTTTTTGATTGAACGAATATTTCACTGAAATTTTTCATATTAAAACATATTTTGTAACATGAAAGTTATGTTCATACCGATATTTTATTTTCAGCGACTAGGGGTAGTGGGTATATGCACCGAATATATTTTGATTTGTTTTTCTGCAGCAAAAATTTAACCTGTGAACTGTGACGAAATTAATAGGTTAAGGGAAACATTTGTGGACCCAGAGGCTACGCATTCGCTCTACGTAACAGAAGATACTTTGGCCACGACCATTTTTAAAGACTAAACAAAATTTTCACCTAGTAATTTTAATTTTTGGTTACGTTACAATATGTCGTAACTGCAGTGATTTAATTTCAGTTCGATGATGTAAAATACGATTTACCCCCGAATCTGTAGTATTTCAGATAGTGAATCGAATCTTATATTACTTACTTATACCATCCACACAATTTTATGCATTTTTTAAAGAAAAATATGAACACACAAATTTTAATTATTATTTTTTTTATCAATATCTAAAATAACTTTCTATTATACTCTGTATCTAGACTGATCATGAAATAGTGTTTTGTTCAAGATTATAATATACGTCTTACTTTTACCCACACAATTATTTCACTCTCATATAGGAAACCGAGTAGCTATAAGTAATCTATTGCTTTAGACATCTCAATGTCACACCAAATTTTAAAATAATTTATTTCCGATTGTCACCGCATATGACGTCAAATTCAAGGAATTTCCATTAGCTACATAAAAACTATATTATTTCCGATTTTTTAAAAGTTCATTTTAATCCTTCGATACATTTTTTATATATTTTTTTTCCTTATAACGTCAGCTAATGTAACAAAGGTAGGTATTTGTTTTTCAATAACGAAATAAATAACAATTATCTTACAAAAAATTATGTTGTTGTTTTTGAATACCTAGACAAGTAGGTATTTACAAGAGGATCATTCAGATTTGTTTTTTTATAATAATATAAACAATAATAATAATAAAATGAGAAACAGAGACGACACATCTATGGACAAAAACTCCAATTTTAAAATATATTCAGTTAGTCGAGTCAAATTAGCTTTTTACTTCTAAAGAGCTCCGATTTTGATGAAATTTTTTTAAAAATGTTTGTTACATGACATTATTTGAAATCTGAAACATTCCGGCCCGCGGAATCAAAATTTTTATTTTTTAATAAATTTTCTTATACGCTCGCGCCGCATGTATTTGCCCTTTTACAAATAATAATTCAATTTTGACTAAATTTTGTATGCTTATTTACGACGTATTGACCTAACAATTCTGAAAGTTTTAGCTCTCTAAGTTCATTATTTTCATTTCTAGGGTAGTTTTTCTTCGGAGGAAAATTTGTAATTTGTAAAATGATAATTTTGAGCCCGCGGACCGGAATGTTTCTGATTTCAAATAATGTCATGTATAACAAACATTTAAAAAAAAATTTCACCAAAATCGGAGCTGTTATACCTAGTGGGTTTAAAAGTTTTCATGATTTTATTGACGTAAACAGATAAGGTATAGGTATATAGGACATTTAGCATCGGGAAAAATGATTGGATCAGAATGAGTCATGACTCATAATATACGTATTTATATAGGGTTGCTGTGGTAATTTTCGTGTTTTTATTTTAGTTTCAATTATTATTTTGCAGTTAAAATGTCAAATAAAATAAAAATAATTCAAAATAAAATAGACACACTAAAATTACCATAGCAACCCTATATAAATACGTACATCATGGCAAAATCCAGTGCTGAAAGTATTTTTATCTGCTTTCAACAAAGTCGTACCAGAAATTGAATCTCAAAATTAGTATTTATGATGAAAATGATAATTAATAGTATTTAAGAATTCCTTTAGTAAATTATTGTACACAGTGAATACAAAATGTGGTGTATTCTGGACAAAAAAATCGATCATGCACGTCCAGTTTCATTGTCAGCAGTCAGATAGAATGGGAAAGTGTGAAATAAAGACAAGTGAAAGAACTTTCTGGTGTTGGGTCAGTCATCAGAATAACCTTGACTTCAATTTAAAAATTACACATATCACGGTATTTGGAAAAAGTATGTTACAGGGATTATATAACAAACCTACTTAACGTGGATCATATATTTCATACTTATACTATAATAATATTACGCGTGTATTAAAATATGAACACATACAGACATTGTACCTGGTCAAGTGCTTCTTGCTTAATGATTTACCAAAACTAATATCGTTGAAATGTTCGCACAAAATTCTTCTCTGTTTTTCAATTACAACAAAAAATCTCCAAACAAAGGGTTTTCCATCATCAGGTAGTTAATTTGATTGCTTAAAACATATTAATAAATATGGAAGAAAATAAACCGAAAATATCTTTTGAAGAATGATGGTACTTATGCATGGTGTGAAGAAACTGAATAACTATAAAACACCAAAATACTTAACACTTTCCTCTCGACGTCGTTTCGCTAACTAGATCAGCATCATCATTCATCAGGAGATGATAAATCTATTGAGATTTATTGGATTATCTCCTGATGATAGTTGTGTTTATTTATTGTAAATTATAGACGCGTCGACAACTTAGGTCATTAGCGCTTGATTACATTAAGTAAAAACTAAATTACATCACAAAACATCCATGAGCGGAGGCGGGATTCGAACCGGCGACGCTAACCACTAGACCACGTGTCCTCGATGATGATGATACTTGTGAGCTAAATATGCCTAATGATGGATGTTAGCGAAACGTATGTCGAAAAGAAAGTGTTGTGTGGTTTGGGGTTTTGTGGTTACTTTTAATATTCAGAATCAAGTAAATATTGAAATCAGATCTTATTTGAATACTTGATCTTGAATGATTTGGAATCTAAAATTCTTTTAATAAAATATTAATCTAACATTTTTTTTTTAATAAAATGTTAAACTAACATTTTTTAAAGACATTTTATAGAGCTCTGTACCAAAATGACAAAAAACAGGCCTGTAATTTTTAAACGGTTAGTTGTATAGGAAGTTTTGAGGAAGTTGAAATATGACATGAATGATATTGCGTTCCAAAAATATTCTTGGGGTCATTTTATCAACAAAAAAAATTCGCCCTCTGCGGCCAATAAATTAAAAATGTAAAGAAAAATATTTTTTATTTAGCATTCCACATATTGTTGGAAATTTCTCACTTCAAAACTACTTTTAATTTTTTAATTAGTTTGTTTTATAAAAATGTATAAACAGAAAAACTCCCTTATCTCCGAAATTAGTACCTATATCTAATATTCTGAAAAAAATCAGGCATATAAAGAGGCTGGTAAAAATTACAGCGAATGATGTTCGGAATACTCGGCGCATGAAGTAGGTACTTTCATGGTTAACCATTTTTTTTTTCAATTGAATAATATTAATAAAACAGAGATAAACGCAGGTGGGATTCGAATTATTTCGAAATTGTCTCAAAATTAAAATTTCATCTAGCAAATTAAATTTTTTTAATGGTAGATAGGTAGGTACTATAAAAGAAAACATTTTTACACTTGAAAAATGCAAGTACAAATCATTATATATAGACAAATAAGTAATATGTATATGAATTTATATATGCGTTTTCGTTTTCACTGATATTTTGTTATCTAATAATATAGCCTTGAAGAAAATTATTATAATATGTCTATTAAGAAACAACTGCTGTGCTTTGCTTCTTCTTAATATAGTCTCATTTTTAATGTACGACGTTTCGACTTTATGATGCTCGATTTGGATTTTTTTGGAAAATATGTGTTATTAAAATAAAATAACTCGGGTCGCAGTGCAGAATCTTGTTCAGAATGAAATAAAACGTCCGCCATCCTACCGACACCAATTATTATATAGTGTACCTACCTATGTGCCATACGCCATATTTGATTGCATAAATACTATAAATTTTTTAATAATTATTAAAGTAGACTGTAGCCATATTTCTTGACGTAATCAGTCGGCAACCTGCCATCGTGATGTTAAACGTCAAACAAATTTTAAGATAAGGAAGAAATCAGAAGCCATTGTCGGGAGCAGAACCCGAAATTCCCAGTTTCCGGCTGGTTGAGTTACCAATTACTCACACAGTGTCCCGAGAGTGGAATCTGTTCCTTCCCTATATATACCTATTTCAACACTAAATTACACCTCATGCGAGAGCGGATTTATTTTTAAGTTATATACATAACTAAATATATAACTAAATTTTTTGCTATCTGTAACTCATTTCGGCCAACTTTTGAACTATGCCCTTTAGTTTGACTTATTTTCCAAAAATAAAGTTGCTAAAAATCTATATTTGTTTTTGGGTCGATCGCAACATTGACAATAAATACAAAAAGCTCTAGCATAGGTATATGTGCTTATTTAAGAACGGTATAACGTTCCTGCAGTTTGAATTAACTATAAATGGAATTCGGTAAAATAATTTTAATCAATAAATTGTATCCAAGTGGCCTCTCAATACTACTAGCCCAGTCAATATTTTCATAAACGTTTTAAGCAAATTTTAGTAATTGGAAAGGGTCATTTAAATGTTGCAATCTAATATTGCAAAAGTATAATTTGTGAACGAAAAAAACCAAAAGAAATGATCTGGATACTTATAGTTGTTGATCAATGTGTAAACACACACACACACACAACCATAAAACGTACACAGAACTAATATAATGTGTATGTTTTGAAATAGCCATACCTACCCAAAGTAGGTTGTCTTGTATGCGGAAAAGAGTGCGAAGTGATCACAGAGTTTGCAACCTTACGCTATTGGCTATGTTGACTTATTAAAATCTAGTTTCATACACGTTGTCTGTTAATTTGTGACTCGCCAATTTATGTAAAAATAATTTTTTTGCTATACCCACCATAAAACAGCTAGCTACTTTACATGCGTGTATGTATATGCATGGAATGGGTAAGTTAATAGGCAGGTGTGTTGAAAGTGTTTTTAAAACACACTAGTGTGGTAGATTTTTATTTATTGTAGATTATAGACGCGTCGACAACTTACGTCTTTAGCGTCTTAATTACATTAAATAACAACTCACTTAAAACTAAATGACATCACAAAACATCCATGAGCGGAGGTGGGATTCGAACTCACGACAGTGTGTTCCAAAGGCCGCTACGCTAACCGTTACACCATACTGTCCTCGAGTGTGGTTCAGTGATTAGCGTCGCGGCCTCTGGATCAGACTGTCGTGGGTTCGAATCCCGCCTCCGCTCATGTATGTTTTGTGATGTCATTTAGTTTTAAGTTAATTGTTATTTAATGTAATCAAGACGCTAATGGCCAAAGTTGTCGACGCGTCTATAATTTACAATAAATAATTAAACACTAGTGTGGTAAGTAAACAGTTTCCAAAGTGATTTATGTTTATTGCTACTGAGTGTGCGTACTGCGACAGCTCACGGCCTACTATAAATTAACTGTCAAATTTTTTTGAAAATACTGAAATTGATGTCAAAAGTAGCTATTTTATAGTGCGTATGGCAAAAAATAGCATATATATCTCGTGCGTAATGATATTATGACTCGTGTGACCGTTAAAACTCGCTATCGCTCGTTTTTACATACCATCACTACTTGCCAGTAATATGCCTCATTACGCAACTAGATATATAATCTACTATTCCGTTTGGAAGCCATATTATTGAAGTGAAGAAAGTTCTGTATAACGGCGAAAAAATCAAATTAAAAATTTCGTAAAATTTTAACGTTTCATGGACCCTGCATAATATTTTGAAAAAGCGAATTTTTTATGTCCGATCCGTATATGTGCAGAGGCCTGACTGACTCATCGATCAAT
This sequence comes from Mongoloraphidia duomilia, assembly GCA_039654895.1. NCBI lineage: Eukaryota > Metazoa > Arthropoda > Insecta > Raphidioptera > Raphidiidae > Mongoloraphidia > Mongoloraphidia duomilia. Next base: position 17,149,589 of record CM077522.1, on the reverse strand, counting down.
GGAACAAAATCAAATTTTAAACTTAAGGTTTTTCGGGGATTCCCTAGAGTTTTTTTACTTCTTCCTACTTTTTAACTTCCCATTGGAAGTTATTGTAATGGGTCCGAAAATCGAAATCAAAAAGGAAAAAAAAATTTTATGTTTCAAGGTCACTACACTATTTTTACACTACTTTTAGAAAGATGTCTGTGTGTGTGTATGTGTGTGTGTGTGTGTGTGTGTACGTACGTATGTACGTACGTATGTATGTGTCCATTTCTTTCTAAGACGAAATCTCGAGAATGAAATATGATATCGACTACGTTAGGGTGCCAATCGACGCGTATTAACGTAAATATGATCTGAAAGAAATTTTTTCAAAATCGGTTCAGCCGTTCTTTTTTCTTAACCAAATAACCTCCAAAAAAGTAGATTTTACACAATATCTCGCGAATAAAAAATTATATTGACTTCGTAAGGGTGTCAATCGAGGCGTGTTAACGTCATTTTGATCTGACATAAATTTTATAAAAATCGGCTCAGCCGTTTTTTTTTTTTTTTTTAATTATTGTTAAAAATAAATAATAATTATGTTTTAATGATTAAAATGATTATTTTTTTTATGTAATATCTAATTTAATTATTGTTATTAAATATTTATCAAACTGGGAAGTTCGTCGTGTGGACCTCAAGGGTCGCACTTTAGTCCTAACAAACGACCCACCTCACGGCTTTTTCAAATAAGGGTACGTGATGAACGACAATCGAAAATTACGACTTTATCGAAAACGCCTCCAATGATTTTGTTCATATTTCTTACTACATCGATACGTCAATAACCCTGCAAAATGCCACCATTGTCTCGGAAAAATCCAGAAAGGGTTTTTTACAGACAAACGAAAATTCACAGTCGATGCAGTTTTTTTTTTTTTAAAGACCACCAACAGCTAAGGTTATTTGGGCCTAGCACCAATTTATATTTTCAATTCATTATTTTTTTTTTTAATAATAAATTGAAAATCCAATTGACTCGATGCAGTTAATCGAGAAAATTTATATTAGAAATCGTGTCCATCGTGATTATAATAAAATTAAGAAAAATCGCAGGATATAGTGAACAAAATATTTGATTTATTAAATGTACAACGTTTCGTCTATAGATTTAGACTTTTTCAAGTACAAGTACTTAAAAAAATCTAAATCTATAGACGAATGGTTTTACATTTAATAAATCAAATATTTTGTCCACTATCCTGCGATTTTTCTTAATTTTATTAATCGAGAAAGTTAGCGCGGTGGAGCCGTACTATCGGCAGAAATTTGATATGAAAATGTCAAAATTACCTCAAAAACAGATAGCAATAGCCATGGAACTTGAACAAAATGATTAGAAATTATTCTGACAGCTAAAACGTCATCATTTTGTTCAAGTTCCATGGCTATCGCTATCTGTTTCTGAGGTAATTTTGACATTTTCGTATCAAATTTCTGCCGTTACAAAGCATGCAAAATTAATTTTGATTAATGATTTAGATGCAGAATTTCATGTTCTAAAACTATTATTTGAAGATATATTTCCTAAAATAATTAGGGAAGCAGGACATCGCAAAAGTTTGATTTTACGGGTTAAACCCCTATATGTGCAGCAGTCACGGTCACCACTCTGTATAAACATTGTTCGCGATAGTCGCGCTGCTGAATCGCGCTACCGAATCGTGCAACGAAGTCGCCAATGTGAAAGCAATCTAGACACTTTGGCATGCAGAGTAACAAATTGGTTCGAATTGATTCTGTATACGCTTCGACAAAGAACTGATCGATAAAATTGATTTCAATTAGATGACGCGCATGTTCTTTGTCGACGCATATTTTGCGAAGTTGATTCTGGTTGAATGTGCGTACGCCTTCAAAAGAACAAATTCGCTACGTTATGACGTACGTAGTCAATGGTGAACGCATTCAAGACTATATTCACAAATTACATTCGCTTGATGCGAGCAACTGGACAATAAAATTTTAAATAAAATAAGAACACGTTCAATTAAAAATTGATTGTGAAATACAGCACACCTTAACAACATTTTTTTTTGTACCGTAGCACATGAGTCAATTGACATTCTTTTGCTTCAATTTTTAATAGACTGAAATATAACATCAAGTTCAGTCTACGTCGAGCAATTTTTTAAGTCTTATATGTTAAAGGTAAAGTTTAAGGTACGTGCACTAAATTGTATTAAAATTTTGAACAAAGATATACGAGTATACACACATAGAATGCATACATTATATGCGTGATGGACCGCCATTTTGTATTTTTTCATAGTTAATGTAATTCTCCCCCTTGCGATTTTACGTGTTTTATTTTAAAATCGGTTTAGTTCTTCGTTATATAACCACTATAAACCTCTTTTTGCTTTGTGAAATTAGATTCAGGTGCAGCAATAGATATCAAAATGTTGAAAATAAATAAAAAATTGTAAAAAGTGTTTCCTTAATTAAATATGTAGATAAACAAAATTGATTAGAATATATAAATCTCAAAGGCTTCAAATATATACCTATACCTATATACCTATTTTTTTTTATTAAGAATAATTGGATAAGAACATTTTAAAGCAGTTTCGGTCTTTTTTTGGATGAACTATAGAAGTCATTTGCGTCATGATATAATATTATAGTTATAGTACAACTTTGATACTAACATGTATAAACTGTAAACAAAAAATACGCCAAACCAGAACTACCATGTTTTTTAATTTCTATATTTTTTCAAACAAGTTGTTGACCTCGCCAACTGAGATTTTTGTTCGCTTGTCCATTTACCTCAGTAGATACTATCCTATGCATTTCTTACAACAAAGATGATCTTTGAAAGAATATATTATGCACATAATAATTTATACTCAATATGTTAAAAATCACTATATTTTCTAACAAAGAAAAATAAGGAAATGATAATGAATTCTCAAAATACCTAATACAAAAAATATAAAAAAAAATAATATCTTCAAAATGATTTATAATTTTTTGAAGAATATTATTCAAACTGAAAAACAGCTTTGAAACTGTATTTGCATTCACACTGTTATGTTGGTAAGCCTTACCAGCGAACGTGTGCATTGTGCAATGCTACTGTATTTTCACATCATATCGGGTTCGTTTCTTATGCGAACGTTGATGTCTCCGAAACAACGCACGATTGAAATATTGTAACTTTGCATTGAATGGTGAAAAATACTTCAAATTATAATGGAAAGGATTTAATGGCCTCATTTTTCAGTATGAGAAATGTATTTGAAAATCAATGTTTCGCGTATGCTTATATACGGGGTGTCCAAATAGTGGGTTCTCGGCCGATAAATATTGATTTTGGGTGAAGATAGAAAAAAAGTTTGAATACAAAAGACGTATGAATTTTAATGGTGTATAGCCTTAAAATATTTTTTATACAGGGTGTTACAGAAAAGTGGTGCTGTGTACAACTTTGTTATTTGGATACCCTGTAGATGTACTTAGTACCTATATTAACGATTTAAACCTATATTAAAACCTATATTAAACCTATATTAAAACCTATATTAAAACCTATATTAAAGAGTTTCAGTTACTAATAGGTATTAAAATTGATAATATAATACTTATAAAAATATAGATACTAATATACTTAATAGCCGAACAGACTCAGCTTGATTATTTTTCAGTTTTTTCTTTATACAATTTTGGCCTGTATATAAAAACTGTACTTATGTTTGATTTTTCAAAGCGTTGTCAAAAATTGTAAAATGTAAATGACACATGTATATACCTACCTAAATTATAAATGCTGTTATATTGAAGAGCCGTTATACAGAACTGTAAATTAGTTCTACTCAATATTTAGAATTTTTTGTTGAGAAATATTTGATAAAGTCTATCGTACACTATATAGGCCGAGTCGTACTATGCGAAATCTTCAAAATTGTCTGTAATAAATTGAAAAATTGAATAAATCCAACAACCAATTTAATTAATTAGATAAGATTTCGCAGCAAATTAAGTCAACATTTAAGATGTAAAGTCACATGATAATGGACTTTGAAAATAATAGTTCCAGTCTTAAAATACAAATCGATACCAACGTTTTAGAAATGTTGAGTTCTTTTCCAGGGTTTGTAGCATTTCTCGAGTCTGAATGATGTGATTTTTTCAACCGAAGAATTAGTCGAACTTTGGTTTTTTGTCGCCTTCATCCCATTCCAAAATCGAAGGAATATAAAGAAAAAAAAATTAAATGAACTTTTAGTTTATTTTTTAAAATTGACAATTTTTTTTATGTGCTAAAGAAAGAAATTTGTTGTGAGTAATAAATACTCCAAATAATACTAAAATAAAAAAACGCGCATCGGACATAATATAGGTACGCAATAGGCATTTAATGGACCTTCGGCTTCGGCGAAACCTTCAGTTTGTTTTTGGCCGAAGCCAAGTATTATTCGGTCGGATTGTAGATTTTTCGTAAACCCGAAAAAAGATATTAGGTATACCTAATTTATGCGAAACTCTGAACCCATTCATTAAATATTTTAAATTGAAACTATAATTTTCAATTGTTAATCACCCTTTGATTTTAAATCTTAAAAAATTAAGACAATATACAGGGTACCCCAGACATAACTCCCTAGGCTTAAGTATCTCGTTTATTTTTTAAGATAACCCCATCAAAGTCTATTATCATATTCGTAAAAGTGATGAAATTGTCTATAAAAGATTAAAATCAAATAGTCATGTACGTATTGTATACAGGGTGTACCACAGAAAACCGAACATAGGGAAAACTCCATTGTGCAAATTAGTTAGTATCAGTGTTTGCTGTGCCCTTTTTCCTGCTTAAAACCATGATAATTAATTTAGTTGAGTTAGCCATGTGTATTCTATCTTTGTCACGCTACCCATTTTCTTTATGTCTTCCCTGTTGCACTAATTTATTTTCTATGTTCTCAATCCTGTGATACACCCTGTATAAAGTTTAATTGCGTTTATTTCGAAAATTTTATAATTTTACAGTTGAAACAAGAATAAAAAGCTCTATCAGAATAGTAATTAAAAAATACCTCTTGGTCCTATCTAAGAAAAAAAGTTAATTGTTACCTCTCTATATAACCTATAAGTACTGGGATATCGTCGTTAATTTATACCGCCACCTTGTTTACGAATATATTGGCTTTGATGGGGTTATGTTAAAAAATAATCGAGATACACGCCTCGGGAATCGTGTATGGGACATTTGAAGGTGTATACTACATTAAACTGTCTCCGTGAAATATGGCACAACTCAAGTTCGCTAACAATGAAAACCAAGATTTAGAATTTCTTTGAAAATGAAATTGATTAAACTATCATACATTATAAAACTATAATTCTATCAACTTTTTTTAACAAAAATGTCAATGTCAAACGTATGTAGGTTACACTTCCGATGTCAAATCAATAATTGCATTATACAATTGCGTAATTCCAATGCATTATAAACAAATATTTTAATATTGATAAAACTTTATTCTAATCAAATCCTGTGTTTTTGTAACCGGAAAAAACGTTTTGTAAAAAATTTTGCAACGATTTATGAAACCTTAAATCGAATAAGTATACGAATTTAGACGGATATTGCTCATTTTGTCGTGGCCTTAAACTAATAAAATAATTACGTATAGAACATGGATAAGTATTTTTTAATTATTGCTTGAATGCTTGCAATTTGTATAATCTAAAACAGAATAGTATCGAGACAGCTTAAAAAAATCTGTAAATTGGTTGACCCAGCAGGCCATCCCTGGAACTTCCCGCTATTTTCAAGCGCTTTGAATTCGAAGCACTTGATAATATACCCAAAAGTAGATACTCAATTATCTGAAAATTACTGATAACACTATTTTAATTTTTAAAAAACTATAACTTTTGAACGCGTTGTTCGATTTTGATCTTTAAAACGGCATTCGACGCAGTTTTTTAAGCTCTAAAAATATTGTAAGAATTATAAAATCGATTGGTTGAGAAATCTCGAAGATATTTTGAAAAAACACTTTTTTTGAAATTTGTTGACTACGATGTCTCTCGAACGGATTAACCGATTTTGATCCGCTTAGCGGTATTCGACGCAGTTTTCTGAGGAGAAGAGCTGATTAGATTATGAAGTCAATCGGTACAATATTCTAGAAGATATTTTGAAAAAACATCGTTTTTAACAACTTTTTTTTTCGGTTTTTTTGGAATTCCTCAAAATCCATTGGGCCGATTCGGTTCAAATTTTCAGGAAATCTAAGTTCCGTGGAACCCTTTCGAGTGCTGCAAATCGCGATTCGATCGGTTAAGCCGTTCAAAAGTTATGAGAGGTTTACATACATACACACACACAGAAATACTGACATCATCGTAAAAATAGTCAGAATAGCTTCCTAGGATGACAAAACGTCGAGATATGATGAAAACTCGATTTTCGAAAATCGGGGTGAAATCAATAACTTCTCTATTTTTGAAAATTTTTAATTTTCTTAGCGGGAAGTTAAAAATTCGATATTTTCCACGTTTTCTGTTGATGCGATTTATATGAATAGTAGATTGTACATCTAAGTGTGTACCTAATGTGGTATATTATTGACGGGCGTTGACAGTATGTAAAAACGAGCGACAGCGAGTTTTTAGAGTCACACGAGTCATAATACCTTTACGCACGAGATATATATGGTATATTTTTTCATACACACTGCAAAATAGCAAGTTTTTACATCATTTTCAAAAAATTTTGACTGCAGTTCATTTGCGTCGCCATCTTTACTTTTACAGCTTATGCCGTGAAAGTCGAGTAATAGCTTATAATGTCTTATAATCTCTCAAATACATTTTCGGTGATTTTTAGGGTACCTCCGAACGGAACCCTATTACTGAGCCCACGATGTCTTTCCGTCCGTCCGTCTGTCGTAAGGCTCTATCTAGTTGAAATTTTCACAGATAGTGTTTGGTGGATGAATCCCGGCAAATAATAATTAGAATAAAATAATCAAATAATTTTAATAAATTAATGTTTTTATTTTACTGTGATATTGACTCCACTCCGTACTTCTATACTGTACTTTAGGTTTAGAGCTTTACCAAGTGAGCCAGTCGAACGATGATGTGGTAAAGTGTTGACTGAAGATCGCAACATGCATGTTTGTTTTCAAATATTCTATTTTTTTTACTTTCAAAAAATTATTTTACTTAATTAAATTTGATACAGAATAATTTTGAAACACTAAAAAGAACAAAATAAAATATAAGTAAAAAAGAACTTTTTAAAAACCCTAACTCCTTACTTTAATTAGTGTACGGAACCCTCGGTGCGCGAGTCTGACTTGCACTTGGCCTGTTTTTTCTATTTAACTAAAGCCAAAATGAACAACATGTATAAAACATTAAACATACCCAATATTTAGATGATTCTTGTTGTAAAGTCACTTACCCTGAAAGTAAAAAAAAAAGAAATTATCGCATAATGCAACAGCAAGAGCTTATAAATGTAAATAATATAAAAATTATGAAAGCAATAAATATGCACAACAATAAAATTAATATTTTTAGACATACTTTAAAAGCAAGTTTCGATAAAATGTTGGCGTAACCAAGAGACAAAAAAAGTCGATACGTAATCTGAAAATATGTAAACAATAAACGTGTTATTAATAAATTTTATATTAGGGCCAGCGCAACTTTTTGTATCGAAAACGCGCGATTTAGTAACTGTATCGCGACTGCATCGCGATTTGACGATTAAAATAAGTTTATTAATATATATTTTAGGTAATGTGAAAATTACACATTTATTTGCAAGTAAAAACCATGATAATTAATTTAATTTAGAGAGACATGATTACATTCTTTCTTTGTCGGGCTACTAATTTTGTATGTATCTTCCTTGTTCCACTCATTAATTTTCTATGATACGCCCTATAGATTAAACCGTCAAAAAATATTTTAATACAAAATATTTTGTTTAAATATTTTGTGCATTCCACAAATATAAATCTAGTTTGTGATACATTCACTTAAGATATCAATAATTATACTACAGAAAACGGTAATTGCCATTCAAAAATAGTAATTACTGCCAAAACACCATATTTCAACCGAAATTTAAATACTTCGACATTAAACAACTTCGTACACACTACACAGCCTTAATATCGATTGAGTCTTGCATCTGACGTCACAAAACAAAGAAACTTGACATCAATTATTGTATGCTGCAATTATTATTTAATTGTTCTTCATAAATTGTCGACATAATAATTATTACATTCGTCCAAGATGTGAACTTTGAAAATCTATCACATTTATTCTAACTTATCCTTCATTATATTATGAAATTATTACCTACATACAATTCTGACATTGCATGTAATAAGTAAATGAGGTCATTTTTTTTATTAATAAAATCTTAAAAATCATTTCTTAAGAGTATTTTCTACCGGAAGTTACCTCCTGCACTCGTCATTCAAATCCTTTCCCCTCGCCTAAAACGAATATCACTCTCCCGACGTTATTTTTAAAGTTAAAGGGTTCGAGTAAACACCAAATTAAGGACCGAGAATCACACTATAGATTCTAAAGATAAAAAGCTAACGACACTGCACTACATTTATTATGAATGCTTTATTCTGAATACGATTCTGCAAAAAAAAAATTGAATGCGAACAATTATTCATACGACGACGGTGATTCGATCCGTCTGGACTATTAGAAATTTGAACCTCATCACGTATACAATTATTTCACTTCTCACGTCGGACATAATTAATAATTATGTTTACGGACAAAAATGTGCAAATAGGGATGCGTTAGTAGAGGATTTTCCATTTATTCTTGAGTATTTAATTAATACCCGATTTTCGAGTCGAGTGAAGCAGTAGATATGGGGAGAAGGTTGTACATTCTGAAAAAGTTGTTTAGTGTCTAAGTGTTTTCTTCCGACTCTACTTCAGAAGGAAAATCTAGAATTTATAAAATACTAGACTCCACTTAAAAAGGAATCCATTATTTAGTAATGTCCGTATTCATAGTTAACCCTTTAGGTAAGTGATAAGGGTCCCTTCGCTGAGGGTCGCTTGAATGCTGAGGGCACCTTATTCAAAGGAGCATTTCATAGTCATTTCCTTGAGGTAGTAAAACTCCATGATTTTTTTCTTTAGAACAGTTGGTCATACTGCAGACCGATTGTGTTTAGTTGTCATTTTTGATATAAATGCGTGTTTTTAGCCACGATTAACCACGATTATTAATTTTCGTCAAACGATGGAATACCAACGGTTAACAATACATCTATTACAAGTCCTTTGCTAAATCGATATCTTTTCGAAAATTCATTTTCTTCGTAAAATTCAAAAGGATTTTCAAGATCGCGTATATATCTCTTTTTTAAACGTTGTACTTGCATCACTACTATCGTACAATTCGTCAAAATCGTCCATTTTTATAAACTTTATTTTAGGTAATATTACGCTGTTTACACAGAGAATGCAGGTTAGGTTAGCAGAATAATAATAATTATTATTACCTACGTCTAGTTGCTTCTTTGTCTAAATAATGACGCACATACTTTTTCGTCACTTAAGGGACATACTACTCACCCTTAAGTAAAAAATTATAGACGCGTCGACAACTTAGGTCATTAGCGTTCTCACCCTTAAGGTGAGAGTGATGTAAGGGCCCTTACAGACGTCAATTTTGACTATGAAACGCATATTCGATTTGAGGATAGAGTTAAGTGTCCCTTACTACTTAAGGATTAACTATGAATACAGCCGTAAGTCATTGAAGTGAAACTAGATAACAAATGGCTGATCATGAGCAAGCAAATTCTGACGCCTTTACTGAAACGCATCATATTTCTAGCGTTGAGAGGTATCTCGAGGGGAGGGGAGACTGTACTTGGGGGATGTAATTATCTGTCATTTTGCTAATGATCAATCATAGATAATGTAGATAGTAATTGAAGAGATCACATAATATAGACACCAGTTCAGGTAACTACTCAAGGACACCATAAGTCCAGTCAATATGGGACGTCCCCATTACGTAGGTTGTTTGCCTCCAGATCTGTTTAAATATCAATCAACTAAAGCTTGACGTCACGGGGTTGCTTTTTTCTTATTTCAATAACAACAGCTTTTTTGTTCAATAATAATAGATGTTTGTCAATTGTCAAAGAATATAAAAACTTATTGCTGTAATTTTCTTTAGAAAAAATATCATTTGCGTTTAAATTAATTAATTACATTAGATATAAGATTAATTACAGTAGACATTCGTTTATCCAGACTTTATGATGCTGAACCTGATCCGGAAGATTACAAGTAAGGATAATTTGGAATCGTGTTTTTTACTAGGGTAGGTAAACATATAAGATGAACAAGTAAACGCAAGATATTATTATATACAGGGTGTTCCGTAAAGAATGCGCCAAAATGTATTCCTATATTCTACATATAAAAATAATAGGATTTAACCCAATTTGCCTTATAAAAATGTCGTTCGTTTCGGATATACAGGGTGTAAAGGTTAGATTTTATATTTGAGTTTCTTTAAATAAATCGAACCGTTTTTGAGATATCTAATTGAAATTTGGTATCCATGGGTTTTGTAGGAAAAAAGAAAATTTAAGCAGATTTGAGTTTCTAAAAAGAGGGCGCTAGTTGCAGCCTATTAGGAGCACATTTATGCCCCTATTTTTTTTCCCGAATGCCATAATATTGTGATTTATTCTACGATCCTTGATAGATCCATCATTTTTAAAGATAAAAGGTATACTTCATTTATATCGCTAATCGAAGCCATTTCCGAAATATGGCGAATTTAAATTTCCATCACGTGTTCAGATACACAGCATCAACTTGAATATTAGGCGAAAGCCTACTTGTGAGAAGTATTAATAAAAAATTATGTATTTGGACACACGATGGAAATTTAAATTCGCCATACTTCGGAAACGGCTTCGATTAGCGATATAAATGAAGTAGTATACCTTTTATCTTTAAAAATGATGGATCTATCAAGGATCGTAGAATAAATCACAATTATGGCATTCGGGAAAAAATAGGAGTATAAATGTGCTCCTAATAGGCTGCAACTAGCGCCCTCTTTTTAGAAACTCAAATCTGCTTAAATTTTCTTTTTTCCTACCATTAATTGTACCCTAAATGTAAATTTTTTGAAGTTTTATTTGAACATAATATTTTAATAAATAAAAACTTTTTAACAAAAAAAAAACCTCCTTCAAAAAAGCCACTAAAAAGAGGAAAATAATAAAATTTTTAGGTCTGCGCCAATTATATGAGGTCGGTTAAAAAGTGCCAATTTAATGAATATCTACTTTTTTTAACCGACTTCACATTTTATTAAATTGGCGTAGGCCTCAAAATTATTATTCTCTTTTTAGTGGCTTTTTTGAAGGACGTTTTTTTTTTTGTTAAAAAGTTTTTTATTTTTTACTTTTTAGTGGCTTTACAATACGTAGTTTGCACGTTATTAACCGACTTCTGTCTTGATATTTGACATTTACCTTAACGGTGTTACATTTCGTTATTCACTTTTTATTAAAATCAGTCGAACTACTGAACCGATTTAAGTAAATTTATATGGGACCACCCCGGAGGTATACCCTATTAAATAAAATAATAATCATCAAAATCGGTTCACAAATGCAGGAGAAATCACGTTACATACATACAAAAAATACAGTCGAACTGAGAACCGCCTTCTTTTTTTGAAATCGGTTAAAAATTAAGTTTCTCTTAACGCGTTAAATGCCGCGGGTAACTGCTAGTAATACATATTTAAAATATTATGAAATTTGCATTTCGTTCTCACGTATGGTTACACATGTAAAAATTAATTAAGACATGCTTGTCAACAGCTGTACCTCATTTCTTTTTGACGGATCAAATTATTACTTCAGAACAAAAGAACAACTGACTTTATTTTTAAAATACTTACAAAGGTTTAGAAAAAAAAACGCTTTTATAAAATTTTCTTTTAAAAATGAGTAAGGATAATAAATCGTTATGAAAAGTATACCATTGTAATAGAAAAAACAAAGAAAAAACATGTTTCCCGGACTCCGGGAACCCTAAGAAAAGAAAATATTGTGAAATTGTGAAAAGTGAATTTTGAGCTGAATTAATACCATTCCCATATATCTGTGGAGTTGAAATGGTAACAACTTTTTATATCTAGTAATTTAAAAATAAATATCAGTTATCGCTATCAAACAAAGCGACTTTAGTTGCATTTTATTTAATTCATTTTTACTTTATCACATTTTATGAGGAAGAAATTCAGAGACTATAATAGTTGGTTACCTTGCCATGGGCAACCCACGTAAAAGTATGACACAAATTTGCGCGGTTTAGTAACTGTTAAAAAATAAAATAAAGAAACAGATTTCCTGATAAGAGCTCATTTTTTTATTTTACGGAATAAAGGATTTCCACGCTTCGCAAGGAATCTTCTTTTATAAGGCCATCAAATATCAATGTTTTGTCATATTATGTGACAAAACATTGATATTTGATGGCCTTATATTCTATGTGACTCACATAGAATATCCTTCAACGAACCTCTTTAAAAATACTATTTTATCCGAATACAGAAGACAACAAGCCGTGAGGTGGGTCGTTTATTAGGACTAAAGTGCGACCCTTGAGGTCCACACGACGAACTTCCCAGTTTGATAAATATTTAATAATAATAATTAAATTAGATATTACACAGAAAAGTAATCATTTTAATCATTAAAACATAATTATTATTTATTTTTAACAATAATTAAAAAAAAAAAAAAACGGCTGAACCGATTTTTATAAAATTTATGTCGGATCAAAATGACGTTAACACGCCTCGATTGACACCCTTACGAAGTCGATATAATTTTTTATTCGCGAGATATTGTATAAAATCTATTTTTTTGGAGGTTATTTGGTTAAGAAAAAAGAACGGCTGAACCGATTTTGAAAAAATTTCTTTCAGATCATATTTACGTTAATACGCGTCGATTGGCACCTCAACGTAGTCGATATCATTTTTCATTCTCGAGATTTCGTCTTAGAAAGAAATGGACACATACGTACGTACGTACGTACGTACGTACACACACACACAGACATCTTTCTAAAAGTAGTGTAAAAATAGTGTAGTGACCTTGAAATATAAAAATTTTTTTTCCTTTTTGATTTCGATTTTCGGACCCATTACAATAACTTCCAATGGGAAGTTAAAAATATGTAACACCTTTATCTCATGATGGTATTCTTTACCGGAAGTTACCTCCTGTACTCTTCATCTCAAATCTTTTCCCGTCGCCTAAAAATGGTTACAGCTCTTCCGACGCTATTTTTAAAGCTAAAGGTTTCGGGTAAACGCCAAATGAAGGATCAAGAATCACACTACAAATTCTACAGGCGAATTTATTGAAAACAGATTTTGGCTACGTGTGCTACGTGTAATTTTTAAAAAATTGTAAGTTTTTCCAAGATTTTTTTTTCAATTTTTCGCCTGAAGGGTCTGTGGTGTGATTCTTGGTCCTTCATTTGGCGTTTACCCGAACCCTTTAGTTTTAAAAATAGCGTCGGGAGAGTTGTAATATCCGTTTTTAGACGAGAAGAGAGGATTTGAGATGAAGAGTGCAGGGGTTAAATTCCGGTAGAGAATACTCTGATTGAAAATTTTTGTTCAAACCAATTCTACTTCAAAACAGAACATAATGTTATCTTTGTTTCATAAAACATGTTATTATTGATTGTTAATTATTTTTTCGTGAAATTATTTCTTTTATTACATTGTTAAGTAAAGACTGTACCCACGTAACATGCAGTTACAATACTATTTTATGAACTGTTTAATGCTGGTATGTGAATCAAAAATTAAATTAATAGGCAATGTAATTACACATTAATTAATGACTTATATAAGTTTGTAATCGAGTGTTCATTTTGAATTTACTAAATATTAAAAAAAATTGTTTATATTTTAAGAGTTCAAATCAGATATTTCTGAACACAACTCAGCGTCCCACTCATACAGTCTATTTAAAATACCAAAATTAAACTTTTAAAAAACTTAAAATGTAAGAAAAAAAGACAACGGATTTCCCATAAATTTTGTACATACAAAATTAATCAGTATTAATTTCGATATACATCAGCTTAAAGTATCTATATTTCCAATTAATCTAAAAAAATATTAGTAATTACGAAAACAATACGAAAAACTAAAAAAAAAATTTAAATAACGATTGACAAATTAACGTACGTACATTATGTAATAATTACTAATTTTTCAGGTTATAATTACAAGTGAATAAAAAACAGGTATTGAAAAGTAATACACAGCGACCTTTACGTTAAGAACAAATTCGACCTATGGTACGATATCCCCTCTTTGACCCAAAGGATCAAAAAAAGAGAATATTATAATAGTTACTCCACTTGCTCCGTGATATACCCCACCTTTGCTAACGCTTGAGTGCATTTCTTACAGTGAGACAAGTTAAATTACGACGGTACCTCTTACCCATTCTTTTTCTTTGTCGCACCTGCAACCGTATCACATCGACCTTTTGAATTTTACTCCCTTCCTATAGAAAATTAGTATTAAACAATTATTTTAAAATTTTAAATATATAATCCACTGCAAATTTATAACAAAATTTACTTTTCAAACTATGATAACACACAAATAATTCAACGCAGGTTTAAAATTTAAAATTCATTTTGCTAAATTAATTATTACAACAAAGTTTATAAAAGTTTGTTGTGTACAGTTGGGGGGTTTAGTATACGATTGGAACTTTAAGCTAGTGAGTCGATCTGTCGTCAATTTTTTAAAAGTTTAACTTCATATAAATGTATGTGATAACGTAACATTTATTTGGTTAAGAAGATATTTTTTTTTAATTTTAAGGATTCAATTTCCTGTGATATTTTAGATAATTTTAGTGGATATATCCTGTGATACAACGATAAAATTATCTTTTGGACGTGCTGTAGTGAAGTGTTAAATTTAAATTATTATGTGCTTTTGATTATTGTGGATTGAGTGACAATGGACTATATACTTAAAGAAATTCGGATTCACTCAAATACAACGGTAAGTCAAAGATTAAGTCTTTAATTCATAAAAATCACATGTTTTTTGTTATTAATATTCGACTTTTACTCTCGTTACCATTGAAAGAACGGTGCATCAAAAGTGAAAATAATCGTTTTATTTACATAAAGCTTCTGATAAATTACACACAAGATCTATGAATGATTAATTAGTATGTACATAAATACATAAATCACTACCTTATTTACGGTTTGTTCAGTACTGACTCATCAAAAGCAATAATTAAATTAATTTTCTTTTAAAACTTCAATTAATAAATTTCCAAATATTTTTGATTGGCAAGAGTCCAAGCGGCAGGTAATAAATGAAGGGTGTTACCTTTTTTACCAAGATCACTTTGGTGTATGAAATCAGGTACTTATTACCAGGAAAGTATTCCGAAGTTAATGATATTTTGGTGTGTTGTTTGCGGGTACTCTATGGAGTAGAATCTGAGTTTTCGACCTCGAGGGCCCTGTGCTAACGTGGGGGGAGCCGAAAAACCACGAAATGTTACCACCTTTTTTGCTTTTTTCGAAATCTCTCAGAAACGGTCGACTTAAGCAATTCTTTCATTATGTAATGTTTTAAAGAGGATTATATTTCCTACAATTTTCATTCTCACATTTTTTCTGTGGTACTAATAGTAAGCGCGCTGCAGCTTCTTGAAAATCACCCGCTCCGCTTTTTGTAACCTTGGTAACCAATGTGTAACATGTGTATTTTCAATTTAAAGTTCGATGAAGAAGAAAATAAATAAAACTATTGAAAAGAACATTACATTTTAACCATTGGTTACCAAGGTTACAAAAAGCGGAGCGGGTGATTTTCAAAAAGCTGCAGCGCGCTTACCATTAGTACCACAGAAAAGTTGTGGGAATGAAAATTGTAGGAAATATAATCCTCTTTAAAACATTACATAATGAAAGAATTGCTTAAGTCGACGGTTTCTGAGAAATTTAGAAAAAAGCAAAAAAGGTGATAAAATTTCGTGCTTTTTCGGCTCCCCCCACGTTAGCACAGGGTCCTCGAGGTCAAAAACTCAGATTCTACTCCACAGAGTACCCACAAACAATATACCAAAATATCATTAACTTCGGAATATTTTCCAGCTAAAAAGTACCTGACTGCTGGACTACAAGTTAAAAAATAGATAAAGAAGATTTGCATACACCAAAGTGATCTTGGTAAAAATGGTTTGAGTCGTGGGTTCGAATCCCACCTGCGCTCATGGATGTTTTGTGATATTATTTAGTTTTAAGTTAGTTTTTATTTGATGTAATTTAAGACGCTAATGACCTAAGTTGTCGACGCGTCTATAATCTACGATAAATAAAAATTGTTTGGATACAAAATTGTCTGTCTGTCGCGCAACTTTAAGGAAAATTTCAGTGTATCAAATAGAAGTATCCTTTAGGAAATAGGAATGACATTAGACTGAAATAAAATAAAACCGACTTAAATTTGAAATACGGTAGACCGGGAAATCTTTTTTTTTTTAAATTAAAGTAGAAGTCGCATATAGAGCTATAAATAATGAAAATACTTCGAGCAAAATTTACAGTTTCTTCACCTAGTCATTTGACGCCCATAAACTTCATCCACTGAGATATTTTTGAGTGAACGATTTTTTTTAAATTCATAATAATATAGTGAAAGCTCATTTTTTTGTGGTTTCAATACACCAATTAATTAATTATTTTTGGAACACTTAATTTTAATTTTTTACTAATTCTGATAATTTTTAAAGTGTAAGAAGGGAAATTGTTTTAAATAAAAATGAAAATAACTAGATAATTTTAGCTCATTTTAAAAAGTTCAAATCAGGTTGTGTATATTTATAAAGTTTTATTTACACAATCAGAATTTTAAATGAGTTTTTAAACTGTAAGAAATGACGTTTTTTTAAACGGAAGGAAAATTCTTCCGTTTAAAAAAACGTCATTTCTTACAGTTTAAAAACTATACCCGTACTTAAAAAAGAAAATAACTGAAGGTTTGCCTAAAATCGTCTTGAAAATCTAAGTAGAAAAAAGTTGAAACCATGTAAATCCCTATGATGCATAGTTAAAAAAATGCGTGTATAAAAACTAAACCAGTATGCAAATTGTAAAAATAACCAGTTTTGTCTTTTTTTATTTCGTTGTAAACAAATCGAAGGATTATAAATTATTTGTTCAATGCGCCCCGTGATAGTTGTTAAATTAATGATAATGTTATATAAGCGAAAACAATTCAATTGTAGGTACATGAAAAAAATTACTATTTCTTAATAAATTAATTTTTTGCTCAGCGTCATATTTTCACAAAGATTATATTAAATATAAAATAAAAAAAGACACATCAAATTGATTTACATGAATTAATTAAATGTTTGTTTAATAGATTCAGTATTAAAACTTAATATACCTCTTCAAAAACTGTATTATAACATAGACAATTATAGTAAGCAAAGAGGATGTTGTGGGAAGAGGACGTAAAATCAACAAATGCTTAATTTCTAACTCTGCAACGTTTCATTGTTCAATGATAATTTCATCAGGCATCTAAGATGTATCACATTTGTATTGCTGGGCCCATTATATCAAACCACTACTAAGAGAAAAAACAAACAGACATAAACTCTAAAGGCAATGAAAATTGAAAAAAAATAAAACAAAACTACGTATTTTCATTGCCTTTAAAGTTTATGTCTGTTTTTTTCTCTTTGTAGTTACTTTAAAAGAATGTCGGTCATTTTATTGGTTTGATATAATGGACCCAACAATACAATTAATGTGATACCTCTAAGATGCCTGATGAAATTGTCATTGATTAACGAAACGTTGCAGAGTTAGAAATATTAAGCACGTGTTGATTTTTCGACCTCATCCTACAAATTTTCTTTGCTTACTTCAATAAATTTGGACATTAAAAATCTGCACATAGACAATTATTTTAATGATTAAATTTTAACCTTAATTAGGTACTTTATTGGTCTTATGATGAATAAAAATATTTATTTATTTAATGCAATATAATGTTAGCCCCAGATTAAAAATTATTGCATTATTAATCTTGGATTATCAGTGGCAATAAAATACCAGGTCAGAATTAATGGACTATGAAAAATTTAAAAAAAAGTAGATTATACAAAGCTCTTATTCCAATCGTTTGCAGCAATGATGGGTACTAACACAAAATCGAATTTATTTAAACATGAAATTGTTGCAAAATATTAAAAAAATAGCCACAAAACATCAAAACGTTTAACCTTATTCTCGACGTATGTTTTGGTGCTTTGTAACTATTTTTAATATTTTGTACCTTCACACCAAAAGTTCCATCACTCTTCATAGATGAAATTGTTGACTCATAAAGTCAATAATTTTTACTTGACAGTGATAGTTTCTATATTTTAAAGAGTTTTTAATGTTCCGTTGTATTTTGTGAATTTAAAATAACAGAATATCATTTTATCGAAATGTACCTAAAGATATTATTTTAAAACTGAAACCGTATTTTCGTGAATTTAAGAAGATTTTTTATTTTAATTAAATCTAATAAAACAGTTCAAAATCAAATCTGATTTTTTTTTTTATTATACGGGGTTTTTGGCTTCTACGCTTATTTGCGTAATTATTATTATTATTCATTAATTAAAACTTATTCTATTTATTCTACAATTTTTTTTAAATCTGGATTTAACGTTTTTTAAAACAAAAAAATTAATTATCAAAATTATCTTAGAGGCAATATTTTAAAAGATGCAGATGTCCTTGAATTAATTACATATTATATGAACAGATAGGTATGCAGAAGAAGATTTAGGATACAATTTTAAGGAAAGCAATAAATAATATAATAATTAGCTTAAGAAATATCGACACAATATAGAAATAATTAACAGTCCACTTGTAATTGTATTTTTATAAGTATAAATGTATGTGTGTATTCAGCAGAGCATAATGTTTACGAGAAACGTGTTTAAATTCTAACTTGAATGTATGGCGATTACAAAATACAATATTGTTACTTTCAAAATCATGCAATAACCGACGATTGCATTATCAAAAAAAAATAAAAAAAAACTATTAAAACTATGAATTAAAATAATTGTAGAATTGTTTTTAAAATGATTCAATTCCAAGAAATAGGATTTGTATAATCATCCGTTCGACCGTTGTAATATCATAACAGACGTCATTCGTACCATTACTATTTTCAATGTATCACATTGCCGCGCTGTTTTACAGGACGTTAAAATTTTTATTTTGTTTATAGAGCCAAGAAATAATCGGAAATTACGAAAATTAGAGATAATAATGAAAGAAATCTTTAAGTAGAAAAAATTAAATCATCCAAATATGATGCCCATCAGTTTTATTATTATTTTTCGTTTCGGACAATGTTATAGAAGATAACATATAAAATGTTACAAATATAATATAAAATATAAAAGTTGTAACAACTTTGTGTGTTGCAGCTTCAATATTTTTTATCTTTTAAAAAATAAATATGCATAGAATTTTTTCAAAATCATTTATTTCTAAATCATTTATAAATCAAGAAACAAAATGTTGGTTTAATATTAAAATAAATATTGCGGATTATAGACGCTCAACAACACAAGTTATACGCGTCTTAATTTGATAATGAATTGTTTAAAACATTATTATTTTGTTTGTTTTTTATTGGCGATAAAAAATATATTTTTTGTGTAAAACGTTATTAGATCGATTTTTCAAAATATAAATATTACAACGATAATAATTTATGGTGAACCAATTATTATTTTTGTAGTATAAAAAGTTAAAAAAAAAAGTAAAATAATTTTTTCTTGTACCTAAATATCTTTTTTACCATACCCACTACAAAATAGCTACTTTCGATGAATGTATACCGGCCTGTGGGTCATTTAACAGGCAGGCGTGAAAAAGTGTTTTCATTACACAGCAAGTGCGGTAAGTACCTAAACGGCTGCCATAGCAACTTCTGTTTATTTATCCGCCTGCGATTACATACTCACGAACTTTACGTCCTACTGTAAAAGTAAAGATGGCGACGCAAATGAACTGTCAAATTTTTTTGAAAATGAAGTGAAAAGTAGGTATTTTGTAGTCGGTGTGCCAAAAAATACCATATGTATATATCTCGTGCGTAATGGTATTATGACTCGTGTGACTGTAAAAACTCACTGTCGCTCGTTTTTACATAATCATCACTCGTCAGTAATATACCCCATTACGCATCTAGAAATACATATCTACTATTTAAAGTTCATATTATCCGTGTAATAGTTTAAGAATTAATTATCTTTCAGATTTCACGCGTTTCATTCATTTGTTAAAAAGATAATTTAGTAATAATTACAGTAATTTATTATTTATATTATAGACAAAGAGCTGATAAATATTTGAATACGGTAAATTATTTAATTTTATTCGTCACCAAAATTATATTGCATAAATTTTATTGACGTAATAAACCATTCATTAATTCATTGCCATTACTGAATTAATTTTAAGAATGATAAAGAAATATCTATTCATAAATCCAGTTCGTATACTTAATTTAAATTATTTTATTATTTCCTCTATTTGTAGATCAGAACGCTTACGTAAAAAAACATTATTTAAGGCCAAACTATTCCACATTTTTTTATTTATTTATTTCGTTTTTTTTTTATTTTTTAATGCTGCACACTCTTGACTTATATGAGAAAAAACAAAGAAAAAGAATTTCAAAATATTGTAGATATAGCTACAACTTATTTCAAATTTATAAAAACCATAAAAATTCGTCCATAATAATATATTTTTGCCATTTTTTAAATAGAAAAAAACTAACATTCTAACTATTAATTAACTGAATAAATATTGCGACGTCACAGTTTTTTCAAAGTTTCGCAAAAAAATTTAAAAAAATGTAGCATTATGTACTATGTACAATGTACATTGTACTTACATGACATTACTGTATGTACTTATATTAAATAAATTATACACAAGTTTGTTTTTTCAGTTCTCCAAAATAATAATATTATAGATTAGGTTATTGTAGATTATAGAGGCTCGACAATTATTAAGGTCATTAGCGTCCCAAATAATTATATATTAAGCATTATATACCTAAATAAAAATTAAAATTTGGGGCTTATTCATTATCAATTCTATAATCAGGGATTTAAAAAATATATGTAACAACGCAAATATTTTTTTTCGAAATTTAAAAAAATAAAACTTACATAAATTTGCATAAAACAAAAAATATACAAATTCTAATTTTCCCAAAATAAAGTCTGGCAGTACCAATCCTTTGGAATGTTCATTTAAATATATCAAGCTTATGAAGATAATCATTTTTTTTTCAAATGCAATAAAAGCCCTGCGAGATAAGGAATTAAATAATTAATGCAACAAATATAACTGCTTGAAAATAGCCGAGACCTTAGAGATGCTCTTTTTTCATGTAGCATCTTCTAAATTGAAAATTAGTGAAAATATCAATTGATTTTTAGTTTTATATCAAAAATAATAATAGATAACCTTGCAACTATTTACTTAAAAAAACGTTACACTATAAAACTTATTTTCTCAAAACTAAAAATAAAAATGTTTGTTAAGAACTTAATTTGCTTTCAAGAAGCTGTAAAGTTTTAAGTAAATGGGATCATATAGCTTGAATTTTTATTAAAAAAACTAATCCCAAGTAAAATTGTGCAATAAATACGGGTATGCAATTTATACATGTGCTTACAAGTTAACCTTCTTCTATTTACCTTATACAGACCAAAGTACGTTGATCTATGCGAGATAACATAATAATATTATGCAATTCTCGACTCTCGTTCTTTAAAAGTAAAAGAAATTATCCAAACAATAGCTGACGAAAAATTAAGATTTTCATTCCTAATAAACGGATTTTACCTTAAAAAAATCCAAAATATAATATGCACTATTTTGTCATAAATTTATACATTTTATTAATTTTGGAAATACAGGGTAATCTATAACGAGTGTGACAAACTTCGAGAGTAGATAGAATACTTAAAAATAATGCGAAAAACCCTGATCAACGTATGTCCAAAATGCCAGCTAAGTGAGATACAAGATGTTGAAATGTCTTTAAAAAAATATTTTTTTTAATATCTGGAAAACTACCGGAGCTAGTCATTTGGATTTTTGAACATAATAATTTATTGAACTTGTTGACTAATTTATAAATTTTGAGTTTTGTACTCTCACCAGTGGCATCACTATTAGGTGGGGAGACCACATTTATTACCAAAACTATGTTACACTAATGTGGTCTCCACATCTAGTAGTGACATAATATGAAGAAAATTTGTTTTCCTTCAAAACATTGGGGGCAGCTACCACTTTTTATCGCCCCCGAATTACGCCTATGAAATTGCATCTTCATTTAAAAAAAAGTTAAAGAAAATATTCCCTACTCACTGTCTAATTTTAGGACTTTCTGTAGCAAATGTTAAGACCCATAGCTATCGAAACACATATTTGAATTTAAAAGATATGTTTTTCCTGCATCGGTGACAATTCGATAAAAATTTTCAAATTAAATAATTACAAATTCCCACGTCATTTATAAGCAAAGCTAAACATGCAAATTGTCATAGAAATATCACGGTATGTAGGTACCTATGTCAAATATTATTACGGTAATAGCTACAATTACGATATTTGCTGGCGATAGGTAATAATAATAACACGACATGAATATTATGAAATTCATATAGTAGTCACGAAGCTGTCACAAACTCTGTTTTGACACCGGAAGTCAAGAAATTTACTTCAGAAGCAAAACGTTAGCGTCTGTATTCATCAATTTTTTCATATTTAGATATTTGACGCAGAAAAAACATTTGTAGTTTATGGCCAACCCCTTATCTATATCCGATTCAGAGCATCCTGCGACGTTTTTAGATTCAAAAAAATTTCTACTTATTTCGGTGACCCAATCTTCTTCCCCAAGATTTCTGTTTGACGGGATTTTCCTCGGTCTCCTTTAGCTTCTTCTACTCGTCGATTACCATGACATAACTTACTTTTGCAACCATTCCCCTTCTATTCCATTTGTTCTATATATTATCCATCTAATGTAAATTATTCCTTCTACAATGTCCCTTTCAACGCACAATATCTTTCGTCTCCTATAATATTTTTCACGTTGTCCATTCAACATATTCTTGTCGTTCTTCTCTAGTGGTTTATTTGCACAGCTATAAATTTTGGTTCATATCTTTATCAGTTATTGTAGATTATAGACGCTTAACAACTAAGATCATTAGTGTGTATTCAATTATTAACCCCGTTCAAATTTAAATTTTATTTTTTCATGTTAAAACGCCGAAATATTACACCCATTAATGCTTAAATACGCAAAATTCTATTTTGCCAACTGTTTTATTGTCGATCATAAATAAATATTGTAGATTATAGACGTTTGACAGATGTGTCGATTATAATATAATTATTGATAGGCAGGCATTGAATAATAGTGTTGAAAGGATCCACCGATAAAAAATACACGTTTTTCTTTAGAGAACGGTTTAAATATAAAATTTAAAAGATTGGGTTTATATTTAAAAAAAAATTACAGAAATGCCCAAATAGATAAACTTTTTTGATAGTTTATAACAGTCATAAAAATAGTTTATTAAAATATTAAATAAACATCTATATGGATGAATAACGCTGGAATAATTTAATCCAAATAACTTTTGCAGTAATAATAAAATTAAATGTAATGAAATAATTATATACATAATATTACGAGCAAATTACAAGAGAGTGAAATCATTGGTGCAATTCGTGCCCTAGTTTATTGTAAATTAAATAATTGCACAAATAATAAAAGCTGTAGACGAGGATTGGAATTGATTGGAAAAATCGTATTAATCATTAACCTATTCAATTTTACTCTATGATCTACATTCCACTGTAGGTATTAATTTTTATTATGTAAGTGACCATGGAAGTACTTTTTTATTACATATATTAATTGACAGAAGGGTCGGCATTCATGTAGGTTAATTTTATAGATTACTAGCTTTTACTCACTGATATGCAGTCGTGTTAATATCGCTTTTGATAGGAACCTTATCTTAACTCGAGGATGGTTGAAAAAGGGATACTATACGTCTTAAGGTTTGAGTACTAACTAAGTTTACCGAGTTTTATCAAAATTGATCTAGGCGTTCTCGAGTGATACTGCTACAAACTGACATACTGACGGACAAACAATACACAATTTTTGGAAAAACGTTTTCCGGTGTAGTTATCATATAAAATACTCAAAAGTGTAAGAAAACGAAATTACAGTTACTACTTACTATTTTATATTATATACAACTAGCGGCCCCGTCTGACTTCACCCGGGTGCTAAGAAGGCCCAGGTGCAATACACTGCTCACTCGCTTCGCTTAAATATTATAATTACATTACTCACCCGTTTCGCTCGTTCGCTATATAATATATAGACCTTCCGTGAAAAATTATCTAACTGATGGTGAAAACCGCATCAAAATCTATTGCGTGGTTTAGGAATTACATTATTCGCTCGCTTCGCTCGTTCGCTATATATATAAACCTTCCGTGAAAAATTGTCTAACTGATAGTGAAAATCGCATCAAAATCCGTTGTGTGGTTTAGGAGGAGTTAGCGGTTAAACAGACAGACAGACGCGGAAAGCGACTTCATTTTATACTATGTAGTAGAGAAGATGTACATATTTGTAATATAAGTACCTAAATGACGCGTCGCTCGCGTTAATGACCTTACCCAGAACATAGACAGATCAACATTTTGGAAATACGTCTTCTATCTAGGTATCATACAAAATACTGAAAAAATCTATAAGAAACCAAAATTATGTTACAAAAATAGGGTATTTGCCAGTGATCAAAATAAAATATGAAACTTTGTTATAATGAAAGTTTATGCTCTAAAATATTTATTAGATTTTTTATTTTTATTAATTTTGTAAACATATTTAAATAAGTAAATAAAATCATGATTTTTAATCTGTGTCACGTCACTTCAAACACCGCGTGACGTCAATTTTAAGTAAAATTTAAATGTATCCATAGCAACGTAGGTCATATTGTTTACATTATGTTTACTTAGGTACAAAACGGTATTTTTCAACACTCTGTTTCTGGGTTTTTAGCTTATTATATGTGATACTCCTATATTGCTAGCCGGGCTCAGGAGTCGGACGAAAAGCCTACGGTGCAGACATATATATGTCTGTCTCTCTCGTAAGACGTCGAGTCTTAATATGCGCATGAACAATTTATAATATTAATTGATCTATGATAATGACAAGGTTAGTAGTGATAATAATATTTCCGAAATTGCTATGGAAACAATGTGAATCGAATGTTGCAACGCTTGCGGACAACGAGATGGATTTCTCGACAAAGATAGAAACAGTAATTTGCTGTCTCACATGCGGCCTGATACTTCCACTTACGGGCGCAAGCAATATACGAGTATTACATATATGGTTTTTAGATAATATTTTTAGCTAATATAAGCGCAAGTTCATAAAATTATGACGTCATACTTCAGTAGAGCAAAAACGATTTTTTAGCGGGCGGGGCTAACATAAAATATTTCAAAAAATATTTTTGAGCTTATTTCAAATCATGAATGAAGTGATTTAGGTGTCATTTTGTTCAGAATTTATTGCTCTATTACACAAAACATTTTTTTAGTCAAATACCCTATTATATAGTACGCCGGCACCAGCTAAGTGGAAAGCAAACACTCTGTAAAAACCCCTCAAGGGACAATGATGATATAAAAAGCGGTGGTCTGTTGTTACAACATTCAACATTTGCACTTTTGATTTGTCTCAGATGAGTAAATAAGCAATAAATGGTTATTGGCATACAAAATATGCACACAATATGCAATGCAATGTGTAAAGAAGCAGCAGAAACTAGCTTGGCATTAATTATTATGAAGACTGTAAACAAACTTTTGAAAGGAATCTTTGATCAAATGTCTCTATCTATGTTAGGGATAGATCGAAGGTAGGTAAAGTAGTCAATCAATTTATAGATCTTGCGTTATTGTAATAAGGACGGACGATATATAAAAAGCGAGATAAAAATATAAAAAAATATTAAAAGGACAAGAAACTCGACTGTGTCTAACACAAAACTAGAAAACAAGTTACCAATATGAACATTAGGCGGGTAAAAAATGCTGTAGTTTTATTAGTATCATCGCATTATAGGCTCACTAAAACATTATTTTTACCAGCTCTACTTTTCATATAGGAAACTTTTGTGTTAGACACAGTGGGGTTTTTTGTTGTTTTAATATTTTATTTTTATTTTACGCTTTTTAGTTTTTTGAACAATTTTTATTGAAGCTTGTAAATTTACATGAAAGTAAAATTGATTAATGTATTTATTTTCCGGTCAATGATAATTTTATGTTGAAAGAAGTTCGACTGTTTATTTGTAGCCATATCATGAATCGATATTACAGAAAAGCTACATTTAATAATGAGTTTATCACAGAAACGGAGATATAAATTTTTTTTAAAATTTGCTGTTATTCTATGCAAAAATTAAAATAATGTTAATTAGCAAACAATTAACCGTGTTTAAAGAAATACAGACCGTTAAAGATTATTCTTATACCAAATATTTCTAAAAAAATTCATATTACTTATGCAGTGCTTCTAAATTGTCAGGTTTCCCGTCTGTATCAGTATTGATGTCTCCACAGTAATTAGTAGGAAGAAATTTTACATAATTTTGTAAATAGCAGTGGCGAGACTATGCTTCAAATTTAAGAAGTTACTTACTTGTTGATATATTATGTGAAGTATTTTTAATGGATTTTAAATGTACAGTTAGGCAAATTCAACCATGCAACCTATTAATTTGTTAGTTTTATAATTAGTATGAAATCGGTATGAAAGTTCATCAATTAAATATCTTTTATATAAACGGTTCTTTAATAATATTCATTTATCTGTTAGTTTATTAATAATAATATATAAAATATTAAAGGAACATTTGTCGGGAACTTCGTTTCCTTGCACATAATTTGAGGATTTTATAGGTATTTTATGTGATACCACCTATAGACGGAAAGTCATGTTTCTGAAATTTTTGTTGATCTATCTGTATCAGCATTACTCGAAAACGTCTGAACCTATTTTTACAAAACTCGTTATACTGTCAAATGATATACCTAAATTTAAAGCATGCGGGAACCTACCTTATATTCGACTATCCTCGGATTAAGATAAAGTTCCTGTTAGAAAGGACATCGCAAGCGAAGCTATACCAGAAAGCCTTATAAGTTACACACTAATATTATACATCCATTAATTGAGAGATATCGTATGTCGATATAGTATATGTTTTCCATAATTTCACCCATCCCTGACACCCATGTCACTACCAAGTATCAGCATTTAAGTTGCAATATCACTTCGTCTCGTTTATTGTGATCTGTGAGATAGTAGGCCGTAGTGCACTTATTATATAATATTCGACACACTTTTGTTAATCGCATAATATCAACGGTGTTTACACTCTTTAACACCTTACCGCTAGCACGACATAATATCGTTACTACATATATATTTTGTACAGTACTTTTACGACTTTTACGTAGTGCATATTTGTGCACGTTTTATATGTGTGTACAGAAAATACAGTAGTGTGCAATCTCGTGTGCAATAATGAGAGAAGCATTCAGAAATTTATTGTCGCGCCGAAAAAATGACACTACAAGTCTAGTGACGTAATTTCGAATACTGCTTCATTTTGGTAACCCATGTAGCACAACTAGCCTCGGAGCTAGAGGGGGTCGAAAAGGGCTCAAAATGGTTCGTGTAAATAATAATAAATCTTTATTTAGGCACAGACAAAAGCCTTTATACAGCGCACGCGGTCGGTTTTCCTTGCGAGATCTTGGCCGGCGCACTCTTTGCACTTAGGTATATAGATTTCATCACATTTACGAAAATTTCGGACAGAATTCCGCCTGCATTCCGGAAAAAGTGTTAGAATCCCGGACATGTTCTGAAAAATCCGGACGCATGGAAACCCTACATATAATATATAACTCGCAGTACAAATATTTATTAATATCAACCATAAAGCTTTGCGTATTTGTGCTTTTGATAAATCCAGCTGATTTTAGTAATTCATGTCTGAATAGAAAAAAAATTGAGATGAGAATTTTGTCTAACTATAATTATTGCAATCTAACGGAATATATTAGTTATATAATAGAAAATTATCATTTCATCAGTTGCGTTGCGTAGTTTTGCAGTTCAAGTTCATCGGAACACTAATAATAGCTATAATGGCAAGAGTTATTTAGTAGAACTGGTTTTCATCGAACTGGGATATTAACAAATATTGAAGTATTACACATCCACTCGAACTGTTATTTATTAATCTTTCGAAAAAGTATTCATTGCTTAATTCATTCAATGTATGTCAGGCATTAAAACATTTAATTCTTTCGTGCCACCTGCCAGGTGCGCCTTTGAAAATATGCAAGATTGCAACAAGAAATACCGATTTGTCTATTTATTCAGTTTAATTAACAAGAAAATGCAGGTCACCATAATTCTTTTTGTTTATTTTAGAACGTTAAAAGACTGAGAGCAAACATTTTCTCTTGTATAATAAAAATGTATTTAGAGGAGACATATTTTGGCAGGCATGAAGTAATATTAATATAATAATTATTAAATAGACAGTAGCCATTCCATAAGCAAATATTTTTCTTAACGTAATCAGTCGGCAACCTGCCATCGTGATGTTAAACGTCAAACAATTAAGATATACAAGGAAAAAATCAGAAGCCACTGTCAGGACTTGAACCCGAAATTCCCAGTTTCCGGCTGGTTAAATTACCACTTACTCACAGTGCCCCGAGAGTGGGATCTGTTCTTTTTCATAAAAAGAACAGATCCCACTCTCGGGGCAAGGAAAAAGAACAGATCCCACTCTCGGAGCACTGTGTGAGTAAGTGGTAACTTAACCATCCGGAAACTGGGAATTTCGGGTTCAAGTCCTGACAGTTCTCTTCCTAAAAGAACAGATCCCACTTTCGGGGCACTGTATGGCGTAAAATATTGCATTTTTGTACGCGTGCGATATATATAATTTTAGGCAGTCGACTAGAGGCACGAAATGTTGTACATTTCAAATATGTGTAACAAAAATGCAAATTTTATTGACTTCCAGAACTTAATATACGGAAATTTGCTGACATTCACAGATAATATTCAGAAAAAAACTCGGGTCGCAGTGCCAAAACCCTGCCGACAATATAGTGTATTTGCTAATACTGGCATTGTGGCTTTATTATGTGAACTTAAATTTGTTTTTGGACAAAATAAAAAATTTAACCCCTTAATACATCCCTTAAAATAATATTTTTTTTCTTATTTTCAATATTTTTATCAATGCAACCACGGTACCAAATTAAATACACCCTTCAGTAAGTAAAGCACTATCCCCAAACTAGTGTTTTCATAAAATTTGTAAGTCCGGTCCTGTCGGGCCGATTTTATTAAAATTTTAGCAGTACATTTTAATCGTTACTAAAGGGTTAAACTTCATTTTTGAAACGATTCTGAGAATTTTTTCGGCGTTTTTGGGCCCAAAAACATTTTTCAACCCCTAAAAACCACCCTTAAAATGGTCCGATTGGGCCCATTTTAAATAGGCTTCGTGCGGTGATGGATTTCAACGTGCCTACCAAATTTCGTCAAAATCAATTAACTCTTTCGAAAGTTATAGCCCGCACATATATATATATATATAAATATATACATATATAAACAGACTTTTCCAAAAATGGTGCCAAAGTGTTCAGGAGGCTATGAAACGTCGAGAAATTTTGTTCCGACCCCTAGGTCCCGCCATCCGACCGACGCCAATAGTGTATGTGCCATATGGCAAATACACTAATAAACTGCTTTCTAAATTAGTTTAAAATTAAATAGTTATACCCGGTAGTTTTAACTGTTTTAAATATCACACAAAGTAAACTTACAGAAAAATGTAGTAACAAGGTTAATATGCACGCACCTTTTGCATAGGCTGGTGTTTTAATATTGTAACTTTTGTTTTTACATCGTGTTTTTTGACCTCGGAAAACTCGTTAGAAGAGACATAAATAAATTGCAGACAAAATAAAAAAATTTTAGTTGGCGATTTGCAATTATTGACTGCTAATGCAACAATTTATTTTACGGTTGAAGAAAAATTTAATTTTCAATTGACGTTCCATCTGAGGAAGAATTTTTGAGGAGAACATTGCTTGTAGTGAAAATTGAAGGAAAACCTCCGTGGTTCAGGGTCAATAATAGCAATACTGATTACTGATGTTAAAATTATTTGCATATACAGGGTGTTTACTAAACATACGGCAAAAATTTAAGGGGTGATTCCTTAGGTAATTTTAAGAATATTTTGTCCTTTAATGCGTTTTCGGAAAGATGCTTTGTTTCGAAGATACAGGACGATAAAAGTTTTTGTACAAAAACAATATTTTATTACGTAAATACAGTAAAGCTTCTTAATTTACAAAAACTGCTGAAAATGATTACTATCTAGGATGCATTATCCAATCTTCTCTAGCCTGTGACGAATTTACGATTGACAAGTTCATATAGTACCTACATGAAATGCATGTCAGTCAAAAACAAAAACAAAGCCGTTTTCAGAAAACCATGAAAGGACAAAATATTCTTAAAATTACCCAAGAAATTACCCATTGAATTTTGCCGCATGTTTAGTAAACACCCTGTATATTTACTAACGTTTTGGCAACTCATCGTGCCATCTTCAGAGTAGGTATTAGGCGCCTAAAAATAATGGAAAATGTTGCCCAACCTGGGAATAATAATTGGTACAAAGATGAAACTAACGGCATTCGATTGTGAAAAGTATCATAAATAACATATCAAAAGTTTCCCAAAATATTATTGGTGGAAATACGTCATTTTTTCAAAATTGCGTCCGAAACGACACTTTTCACTGGTAATTATTGAAATTCTAACTTCCCTTTCACAGTTAGCAAAATTA
The DNA here is from genome assembly GCA_039654895.1 of Mongoloraphidia duomilia. NCBI lineage: Eukaryota > Metazoa > Arthropoda > Insecta > Raphidioptera > Raphidiidae > Mongoloraphidia > Mongoloraphidia duomilia. The sequence goes on along the minus strand of CM077522.1, from coordinate 17,118,373 downwards.
CACCCCTTATCATATTTGTTTTCCTTGAAATTACCTTTAGGATGATATCAAATTTAACCGGATGTAATTAATGGAGGGGGTATAGGTACTAATGTTGTTCAATTTATTTCACATAGCTGCCTACAATAGGTACAAAAAATGAACATACAATATTGAATATTGATGCAATTTTGCAAAATTGTTCGAAATGAATGTATTTCACAGCACAAAACCTTTGAGCAAGTTATTTCCATTATTTTTACTTCCCACCTCTACTATGGTAGGGAAGTAATGGATTTAGTCCGAAAAAAATATTTCGAGATTTTAACAGATCTTCACGTTTTGAGACCCTAGCAATCGTTTAAGATCATTTTCTGACTGTCTGTATGTGTGTGTGTGTGTGTGTATGTGTGTGTGTGGTCAATTTTTCGCCTTCGATATCTTAAGAACGGAACAACATACGGGCATGCCGATTGTTCTATTGTGTTTATCAGCCTTTAACTTAGATCTGATTAGATTTTGAGTCAAATCGGTTCAGTGGATCCTGAGATATTCAAAAAAACGTCCTCAATGTCACGTATTAACATAGGTAAAAAAAAATATAAATGAATTCTAGATGTTATAATATGAAAAAAATGTAAATATTTTTTTTCTCTAAAATGTATAGTTTTCGAGAAAAAAATATTTTACTAAAAAAAATAAAAATTGTACGTAAATCAAGGTAACCATGATTTTTACTTCCCACCTCTACTATGGTAGGGAAGTAATGGATTCAGTCCGAAAACAATATTTCGAGATTTTAAAAGATTTTCACGTTTTGAGACCCTAGCAATCGTTTAAGATCATTTTCTGACTGATGTCTGTATGTGTGTGTGTATGTGTGTATGTGTGTATGTGTGTATGTGTGTGTGTGTGTATGTGGTCAATTTTTCGCCTTCGATATCTTAAGAACGGAACAACATACGGGCATGCCGATTGTTCTATTGTGTTTATCAGCCTTTAACTTAGATCTGATTAGATTTTGAGTCAAATCGGTTCAGTGGATCCTGAGATATTCAAAAAAACGTCCTCAATGTCACGTATTAACATAGGTAAAAAAAAATATAAATGAATTCTAGATGTTATAATATGAAAAAAATGTAAATATTTTTTTTCTCTAAAATGTATAGTTTTCGAGAAAAAAAATATTTTACTAAAAAAAATAAAAATTGTACGTAAATCAAGGTAACCATGATTTTTGCTATATTAAGCTAGCCATCAATAGATCACCAAACAAAAAAGAGGGCCATGCTTTTTTCAAAGAATAAAAATTAAATTGTGTTTTAAAGACCACCAACAGCTAAGGTTATTTGGGCCTAGTCAAAGAATAAAAAAAAGAGTGTTTATTTTTTGCAAATATTTACTAGGTGGGAAGTATAGGACTGGTCATCAGTCGAATTTTTGCTATATTAAGTTAGCCATCAGTAGATCACCAAACAAAAAAGAGGGCCATGCTTTTTTCAAAGAATAAAAATTAAATTGTGTTTTAAAGACCACCAACAGCTAAGGTTATTTGGGCCTAGTCAAAGAATAAAAAAAAGTGTTTATTTTTTGCAAATATTTACTAGGTGGGAAGTATAGGACTGGTCATCAGTCGAATTTTTTTCATTTACACCAAGTTTTTCTTCGATTTTCCTATACGCTCGCGTCGCGTCTAAGATAATAAACTTTTCCCGTTTTACAAATAATTATTCAATCCTGACTAAAATTTTCACGCTTATTTGATACGTACTGACCTAACGATTCAGAAATTTTTAGCTTTCCAAGGTCAATATTTTCAATTCTCGGGTAGTTTTCTCCCGAATGTTTATTTTAAATGTGCTGTAAATCAGATAAGAAAAAAAAATGTAAAAAACATAACGTGCATTGCTAAAATAATTTCAGATCAATATCGTTTTTAATTTTTATTTAGTCTCCTACCAGAACGATGTACTTATTAAATAAGTTCTGAAAATATATGTGTATAAAATGTAAAAATTCTGTTTAAACTGTGATACAATAATATTTTAATCACAAGAAATAAGTACTTATTTCTAGAATAATTTTTTTCTAATCCAAATAAAATTAAAATTTAATTAAGAATTATTTCGCAAATAATAATTACGTAATAATGCAATTAGCGGTGTTTTAATAGGGATGTCCGGTCCGGTATATTATTTCTATTACGTATTGTGGTTGTTTACCTTGATTCTATGATTAATAAACCACATACATTGCTCTTCCTGTATACTAGAATAAATTAGCTACAACGAAGGAAACATAATGTAAATTTAGCTGCTTTACAAAGCGGCTAGCCGTTCCATACGGCGCTGTATTATAAAAAAAACTAACGTTCAACGGTTCAGCTGCTTTACAGCCGGCCCGGAATGAATGACATTTCAAGTTCTACAATACGACTGGTTCAAAGATTAGCCGTTTCAGAAAGCCGCTCGAATTAAACCGCTGGATTATTGAATTTAGTTACGTTTCCTATTACTTGGGGTGCTAAGTATCATTTTGCAAATACGGCAGCTTTATTTTATATTTTACCGGGGATCACACTAACAATATTAATGACTGTTGAACAATTTTAACTCTATGGACGATTCTTTAAATATTATAGACAAATGTGTTTAATTTGGCACTGTTTATATTATAATATAGGTACTTAATACATATCATAAAACTCGCCAAAAAATTGTTAAATGAAATTTAAAAATGAAATAAAAGTATTGTTTGTTTCGAAAAGCTCACATTTTCATTTTTCATTAGTTTGCAAACAGATTTGTTTCACATGGACAAAACTGTTTTTCAAATTTAGCTCCTCATATACCTACTTTAGATAATAATTACGTAGTTTTGTATTTGTGTTAATTACGATGTAGTAAAATTACAAGAATTAACTAAGCGTTTAATTAAACAAACAAATGTTGACACGTGCTTGCTAATAATGACAAATGACAATGAGAGGTTTAAATTTTTACTTTTTTTATGAATATATTGATATAATGACTGATCAATTTTAAGTTTTTGTGAAGAATAAGCTTTTGCCTGCGTTTACAATTGCGTGAACGTCGATATTGCCCTCGAATTACTTCGCGTTAATATCGTTTTTTTATGCGGAAGTTAAAAAGTGATCTATACATTAAGTTTGGGTATCGATTAATCATGTACTAAGTTTCATCAAAATTGGTCGAATGATTCCTTTAAAAACAGATAGTTAAGGACGAAAATTATAGAAACGCGTTTTTCCGTCTGGGTGTCATCAAAAACCTACAAGAAAATTAAATGACAGACAGAGACACAATTTTTTTACCAAACTTCGGGTACAAATATGTCACACTTCCATGTATACAGGATGCTGAATCGTTTGGCGGGTAATAGGGATTTAACCCGTAAAATCAAACTTTTGCGATTTCCTGCTTCCCTAATTATTTTAGGAAATATATCTTCGAATAAAAGTTTTAGAACATAAAATTCTGCATCTAAATCATTAAACAAAATTAATTTTGCATCCTTTGCGACGGCAGAAATTTGATATGAATATGTCAAAATTACCTCAAAAACAGATAGCGATAGCCGTGGAACTTGAACAAAATGATGACGTTTTAGCTGTCAGAATAATTTCTAATCATTTTGTTCAAGTTTCATGGCTATCGCTATCTGTTTTTGAGGTAATTTTGACATTTTCATATCAAATTTCTGCCGTCACAAAGCATGCAAAATTAATTTTGTTTAATGATTTAGATGCAGAATTTTATATTCTTAAACTTTTATTCGAAGATATTTTTCCTAAAATAATTAGAGAAGCAGAAAATCGCAAAAGTTTGATTTTACGGGTTAAATCCCTATTACCCGCAAAACGATTCAGCACCCTGTAATCTGCATAGCTAAATTATATAGACAAAATATATCCAGACTATAGAAATGACGTATGATTTAGACGTGTATCTGTTTTTTAGGGTTCCATACGCAAAGTGTGGAACCCTATTGTTCTCACTAATCTGTCTATTCGTCTATCAAAACTTTGAGAGCATTAAGGATACCTACAAATACCCCCCACACTCTTCACCTCGAAACCTTTCCCCTCGCCTAAAAAAGTTGTTTAAACGATGTTTTTCCAAATAACTTCTAGAATACTGTACCGATTGATGTCATAATCTAATCAGCTCTTCTCCTCAGAAAACTGCGTCGAATGCCGCTAAGCGGATCAAAATCGGTTAATCCGTTCGAGAGATTACGTAGTCAACAGATTTCGAAAAAAGTGTTTTTTCAAAATAATTTCGAGATTTCTCAACCAATCGATTTTGTACTTCTTACAATATTTTTAGAGCTTAAAAAACTGCGTCGAATGCCGTTTTAAAAGTCAAAATCGAACAACGCGTTCAAAAGTTATAGCTTTTCAAAAATTAAAATAGTGTTATCAGCAATTTTCAAAAAATCTACTTTTGGGTATATTTTCAAGTGCTTCGAATTCAAAGCGCTTGAAAATAGCGGGAAGTTCTAGGGATGGCCTACAGGGTCAACCGATTTATAAATTGTTTTAACTGTTCTCCACACATGAACTGTATCTTTCTTTATTTTTGTTTCGATTTTTTAAAAAAAAGTGGTTAAACTAGTATATCTATTTGTGTTCAATTATTTACATAAAAAAGGTTAATGAATCTTTTATCTATGGTTTAAAATATAAAAAGTGGGCTATTTTAATTTAATAGATAAATCTTAATACATAGTATAATAATATATATATTGCTTTCATATTATGCTAGTAATTTGAAAAAAACAGTGTTTTGATAGTCCGACGCTAATTAAAAAAATATATAAGTAACAGAATTAAGTATTTGATGAATGAAAAAAAAAAAAAAATTTTGGATTCCGAAACCCGGGATAGAACCAGGGACCTTTAGATCTTCAGTCAAACGCTCTATCAACTGAGCCAATCGAACGATGTTATTACAGCTCATAGTACCTACAATATAGCAGTACAGCTGGAGTTAGTGTTGTAGTAAAATATAAAATATAAATTTATTAAAATTAATTGATTATAAAATTCTAATTATTATTAGCCAGGATTCATGCCACAACAACACACAATCTGTGAAAACTTCAGCTAGCTACCTCTTATCGTTTGTGAGATAGAGCGCTGTGACGGACGGACGCTCAGTAATTGGGTTCCGTTCGGAGGTACGAAACCCTAACAAATCCATTTTTTATTTGTAAAACGTAAACGTACTGAAATTGTTGCAAAATTGTTCCGAAATTCTACGAAATTATGACGTCGATGCAACAGTAATCAAACAATTAGCAAACAATACTATTTTATAATCGCAAATTCCCATGAAATAAAATAACTGTGTTAAATTCTTCTGGAGTTCATTACCGTCAATTCACGTTGAACTTGAAAGGTGAGATTATTTCTCATAATTATTAAAAGAGAATTTATTTCAAACATAAACTTGAACTTCAAATACTTATTACACAACACAGCAGACTGCAGACATGTTACCTACTTTCCGATAAGGACATCCGGTTTAAAGATTTGAACTGTTACCGGTTTTATCTGCAGAGATCGATTGATTGGCATTGCCTTGATCTTAAAAACTAACGAAAATTTATCTCTACATTACTAATGTGTTAAACCACATGTGCATTTATATCAACTTTCGATTTCGTATTATACGCAAACGTAATAGAACTATATTTTGTGAAGAGGACAGGTGGTCCAGTGGTTAGCGTCGCGGCCTCTGGATCAGACTGTCGTGGGTTCGAATCCCGCCTCCGCGTTTATGGATGTTTAAATGTTTTTTAATGTAGTTTAGTTTTAAGTGAGTTATGTTATTTAATGTAATCAAGACGCTAATGACCTAAGTTGTCGACGCCTCTATAATTTACAATAAATAAATAAAAATATATTTTGTGAATAAGGTTTTTTGGAAAATTTTTGCAGCCAATTTATTTATTTGAAAGAGATTTATTTATATTAAACGTTTCGCCTTTTTAGGCATCATCAGTAATATTATTTTATAGTGAAATTATGATTATAAAAAAAAATTAATCTGCATGGGTTTAGCATTACGTCTTCTTGCAATTAGATCTATAATTCAAAATTCAAAAAAGCGTAGTTTCTTCAAAACCAAAATAAAACTATATTGTGACAATGTAAAGTATATATGTTTTATAGAACGATTTTTTTGACAATTTAGAAACAATTCGAAAAAACAATATAGACTGTTATATTAAAGATCTTTAATATCTTTATTAAATTTATCATAATAATTATTGTTTTGTTGTAACGTCATTAATCATTTCTTATTTACTGTCAAAATTTATAGTCATCAACAAAAAAACTTACAAAACAATTACCAAGTTCAAATATGGCATTACAATAGGTTAATGGAAGTTTAAATGTGTGAAATATCCAAATTACGCAAAAAAAATTACTAACAAGTATTTGAGAATTTATGACACTATAATAAATTATGCTTTTTTAATTATAATGATAACAAATAATTCGTTAATTAAAAAATCTCAATTTTCGTATATTTTCTTTAATATCTTTTAAACTATGCGTTTTAAAATTATAAAAAAAAATAGAGACTTAGGATTTTCGTTTAGGTTTTCCTGTAAACTATGCGTGAAGCCCTATTTTTTCAAAATTTTATGCTCAATAGTTTCGAAGATAAGGGAAGAGGAAGATCGGATAGACGGACAGACAGACATGAGAGTGCAAATCCTATAAGGGTTCCGTACCCCAAAATGAAAAAACGGAACCCACCTGTACCACGGCACAAACAATGGTATATTTGATACACTTGGTACAGCTCTATGCCTAATTTTTCGTTTCCTGTATAAAATTAAGAACTTGGTATTTTTGTTGATTTTCTTATATTTTCTTTAATATCTTTTGAACTATGCATTATAAAAAAAATATATTTGTATTTCTCATAATGACCCCTTTCATTTGTTTTGTGACATTTTTTTTTTAATTTTCTACTTTACCCTCCAAACTTAACTCCCAAAATCAGAATTAATTTATTTACGCCATACGTCCGTGATTGGGTCACCTAACTCTATATATGTACCAAATTTCAATTTTTTTCGTCCAGTAGATTCGGAGAAAATAAGCTGTGACAGACGGGCGGACGGACAAACAGACAGGCACGAGAGTGATCCTATAAGGATTCCATTTTTCCATTCTGAGGAACGGAATCCTAAAAAATGAATGAACATTTTCTGTCTATAAAATATATTTCTAATTTTTATTATGTCTAATAGTTTTGTATTTATTTTTTCAGAGCATGGCGGGTTTAGTAAGATTTGCTGTAGACAAATATACGACCATATATGAACACATCAGTGGTGAGTAAATATCTTATTTTATCACTACTTTGTATGTCGCAAAAAATCCTTGAAGATCAGCTGAAATATTGAGTGTATACCTAAATACAAATTCTTTTGCATCCACTATAACGATGTAATTCACGTGGGTATACATTTCCTGGGACCATCCCAGTGATATAGTATGATGTCCCAAGTAGTCGAACAAAGTTTCGGTTATTTTTTCGATTTGTTCTTTAAGATTCGTCCCAAATAATCGGTTTTTGTTTTGCAATAAACTGCTACCCAATTGAAAAAAATCTACTGTTAAATGTACAGAAAAAAAATAAAACAACATAAATATCACAAAATCTGAATACGCAATTTTAATTTTAAATGGAATGTTTAAATGGAAATGACGTTTTTTGTGCAAGCGAAGTCATACCTTCTGATCAAAGACAAACGTCAGACAATCATCTATTGATAAAAAAAAACCCACACGGTCTTTACCGTTTTGAGTACAGCTCTGCATGCGCAAATCTGCCCAATTAATACTGCTTTTTTTAAGTTAACAAAATTTCATTGAAACTTTCGTCACCTCGTCCTTCGTCATGAATTCTAGAATCTATCGAATTGAAAAAGAATTGTACTCCGGGCACACGCTTTGGCACTTAATTGTTAAATCCAAGAAACTTGGACTCGATTCTGCAATAAATATAAATAGCCAGTACGAGTATATTAACCCAAACAACACATTTTGCAGTAATTGAATGATTTAGTTCTTAGTTCATAAATTCATGTTCAAATAAAAATCCGACCCTGTATTTGCAATTATCGTTCCGCTAGTTATAATAATATATTGTGTAAAATCATGATTCCTAGAATCTAATACATGCTGTGGTTATCATAAGAATTCGTTAATCAATGATTATATCTTATGTGTTTCAGATCCACGAGTCAGGGATTGGCCACTGATGGACAGCCCTGTTCCAACCATAATGATGGTCATCACATACCTTTACGTGGTTACTATCCTTGGACCCAGACTCATGGCCAACAGAAAACCTTTCAAATTACGAGAAATTCTAATAGTCTATAATGGAGTTCAAGTCATATATAGTTTAGTCATGTTATGGGAGGTAATTATTAACTAGATTTATGTGTAATTAGCGATAGTCTAAGCGTAGTACTATAAGATTATTATATAATTCAAGAACGTTGTCAACTACCATTTGAAATATTCACTAGAACTCCTGGAACTTAATGTCGTACAGTCTTCTAGTACTATTACCTATACATCTATTCCCAACCGATACTTCTGTTGATACGAATATTCCATAAATTCTAATAACTTTTGAAGACTATTCCTGGACTAACAAAGACATTACAGAAACTTCTAGAACTGTCATTAAGGTGTTCTAGAAGTTTCTATACAATTTCAAAATTTGCTAAAGCATTTCTAAAGCCTGAAAAACTGCCAGGCCAAAAATAAAATGAATAAAGAAAAGAGAAAAGCCTGACAGAAAATTATACACCCGTATATGAACCCCGAAACTGCTTAAATATTCTGCTCATATGTAATATCTCATTGTGGTTCAAAAAAACGGTAGTAATTTTTTTTTATATTATCTTACAAATAAATGAAAAAAATTAAAACTATGGACGATGTCGCGTATTTTTAACTTCACATTGAAGTTGTAATGAGTCCGATTTTGCAAATGAAAAATTTGGACATATCTGCACGTTTTGAGGTCCCTAGAGTCCGATTCTACTGGTTTTAGAAAGATGTCTCTGTGTGTCTGTGTGTACGTTCGTTCATACCTTGGTGAACTATTTTTCGGCTCGCATATCTCAAGAATAAATAATGATATCGACTCCAAACCAATTTCATTCGACGCATAATTACATAATAAACACCTGATGAGGTTTGCAAAAAATTTGAATTGGCGGATTTTTTATAACAAAAAAACGACTGTAAAATGTTTGTAAAATGTTAACCTGTATTGCAAATAGTATTTCTCTAATCTCTAAGGGCACCCAATGGAAAGTTAGCTGTGTGGTTTTATCCACACACCAAGCCTCTTTTTTTCAAGTCAATTTTCGCTCTGCTCAGACAATTAAAACTTTATTACCGTATCAAAATGGAAATAAATAATAGGTCAAACATTCAAAAATAGAACTGAATTTTATCACTAAATTTTGTTCGATACATTATTTGCAACTCACAACTTTTGAAAGTGAAAAAGCAACTCCAAATAATATACGTGACTACGACGCGACGCTACTATGACACCAGTTTTCTATTCTCTGAGCAGAACTTCTTTAACCAGAAACACCAAGCTTTAACTGAATCGCGAAACTCATTGTGTGGTCGTTAAAAAGCTTTAATAGCGTTGACCTCACGTATTACTAGCGAATGAACGGCCAGAAGTTTGTATGTTGTGTTATGAGTTCTTTGTGTTTTCAAAATTGATACCTACTTCAAAAGATAAAGCCTAATATGGTGCAAAACACATATTATTTTGAACGTCTAGTTTAAAGCTGATCGAAATCGGCAACTTCCCAAATGTAAGGCCTACATGCAAGATCAATAAATACGGACATTAGTAAGTTACAGTTTTTTATCCTGAAATTTTTCAATTAATGCTGTCATGGAAAACCCGAATTAGTCATATAGGTATTTCCCCGTTGAATTGGTAAGCTAAGCTCTCTAATTGCTGACCACAAGATCGTTTGACGTGAATCATTTGTAACTTTGGCATCATAATAAAAAAAGATAAATATCTTAACTTACTAATATACCTACAATCTACTCTTTTTTAAATTAATGATCATAAAAAGCTGTCCACACGTGCTCATATAATAGCTAGACCGCTTGACGTATCTATATACGTCAGAATATCTGCAAAATTTGTTCAACCAGGAAATAGACAACCAAGGACAACGGAAGATGAGGCTATTGTCTTTAAAATAAATAAGTTCAAACCAACAATTAAGTTTTTTAATAAAAATAATAACACCTATATACTAATTGGAAATTAAATTACACTTAAAATTAATTTGGGGATTACTGTTGTCTTGCCTAAGGGGTCGTCCATAAAATTTATTATGTAGAATGTTTAGGAAAGGAGGGCGTGTGCAGGGCCGGATTTACCCTATGTGCCGCCCTGGGGCACCCTGAAAAATGCCGCCTTACACTGAAGTTTTTTTTCACAATTTTGTAAATAAAACTGCAGTGTTCATAATTTTACGCACATTCTTAATAATGAGAAAAAGTATTTTATTTAGTTTAATTTATTAATGTTCTCACGTTCCAAATTTTGCCGCCCCTGAAAATTTGCCGCCCTGGGCACTAGCCCCTAGTGCTCCTAGTGTAAATTCAGCGCTGGGCGTGTGATGTATCCAAAGTCTTACTATAAAGCGAGGAAGAAACGATAAATTTTACGTAAAATATAATATTTAAAAATTCGCGCCGAAGAAACGTAACGCCAAAGTGTAAAAACATTTAATAATTTAAAAATGAACATGAAATTGTGATTATTAATAATATTAAAAACTGAATAATTGCCCACTTTTGTTTTTCAACATTGCCATGTCTTATATTACAAAGAGGAGAGGAGAGGATACAAGAGAGGGGAAGTCCTAAAATGTCTTACGTATTTTTATTATTGTTGATTGACAAGGACAAGATTTTTCACTTTACCGTATCACTTAATAGTTTGAGCTTCTAACGCGATATCTATGTTAATAAGTATACGATTGAGAGCTTCCACGGGCACGACATTTTCAGGTGAAGGAGTCCTTAAAATTTCCAAGTATTGGTATTGCTGAAATCTGTACATACACAGAATGTGTAAATTATAATATTTATATTCATTTATGAAGCTAAAGAGAAAGAACAGTTATATAACACGTATAACAGATTGTTGAGATTATTATTTTAAAACAAGAATCACTTGTCCATAACATAAGTTCCGGTGTAAATCGACTTTCACCTCAAGGACGTCCAGTTTCATGATCCAAGGTCATAGAAATTTATTAGTTCAAGGTCTGTTGTCTGTTCACGGTTTTGAAAACGAAAGTGGAATAACTTGTGTTATTATATAAACGCATAATAACAATTATTTATACTTGCCAATAGATTTTATGCGTAAGATAGATAATGAGATATTCACTAAGGCTGGAGCCACACCATCCAAAAATCCTCTTTCAAATTTGTAGTTTGGAATTTTAAGACAGAGTTTTCGTATTGTTTTTTTTTGTATGTCATGCATTTAAGCTGTCCGTTTTGAAAGAAAAACCGAGCTGGAATTCTGAATGGTTTCTCTAAATCCAGGAAATAAAAAGCAACGAGAGAATTATTTGCAAAAAGCATTTCTTTGGAAAAAAATGTAAAAATTACTTCCAAATTATTCTACTAAAATCTGAAATTATCTAGTACCTACCTCTCTCATAAGTTTTAGTAATCACAATGTTAAGGCCGCTTTATTAAAAGAAAAATGATTTTTGAAAATTTACTTATACCTGAAACAAAATTTAAACTCTCTATTTATTAGCCGGAAATTCGTTGGCTTCCATTTTTTCCTAAAATATTCATTTTAAGGCCACGCTGTTCTTGAAAAAACACATTCTCTGATTTTTTCTTTTGAGGCAAAATTTTCAATTTCAATCCCACAACTACTATAATATTATTTATACCCATTAACTAAGCACGACGACTGTTTATAAGGCCATTTTATCCATAGGGAAAATTATTTTTTTAAAAATATACTTCCCTTTATGTCAACAATTATGAAATTGTGGTGTAGAAATATACTTCTGTAGAAGAATCAAACAAAAAATAAATCAAAATATGTTCATCCGTTTTTAGTTGTAAATACGTGTAAAACAATAGCACGGTACAATTTTTTTTCATATATCGAATCAGTTAGTGATAAAACAAAATGATTTGCAAAAATTTTCTGTTAGTACTGTTAGTACTTTATATTTGGATTTACTCAGCTTTCGTGAATTTATTGTGTTCATCTTTTAGTATCATTCTATAAGTCATACATACATAGCTTGTGCTTTTCAATTTCCTAAAGAGTTAATTATTTTTGTACGGTGTAGTCGACCTTTGAAACATTGAAAAATAATTTCAAGAGTCCAATTTGTGATTCCATTAAATCAGTCAGTGAGCTTATTTCCTCTTGTTAATAAAGAATATTTTAATGAAAATAATAACCTATCAGTACACAACAATTATTATATTTTGTTTGTTTGTTGTCAATCCTTGACGGAAATTTCCAAGAAAAATTTATGTGTCTGTGACGCTTCACACAAAAAATTGTCTGTTACCTAAGAATGAGTAGGTACGTAAAGTTCGAAACATAATTTTTGCGTTTAATTTTTTGAAATGATCACTGCGGTTGCAAACAATTAGCAATTTGTTTTTTACGTAGCTGTGAATCATTACGAAAATTTTCGCATTCCTCAGTAATCGTATTATACAGGATGTATAATATTTGTTGGACATTCACATACAGGTCCAATAAACAGCCGTCCTAATATCAGAGATATGGTTGGTTTTTAATTTTTATTATTTTTTTAATTAAACCTTCGATTCGTCGACGTAATTCATCACAAAATTATAAGACTTATCAGTTTTTTATACAAATCCCGAGAATTCTTAAAAAAAGTTCGCGGTTCATTTATTCGGAGGTGTGTGAACATTACTTCAACTCTAAAACATTTTACAATATTATTAATTTAAGACTGTTTTGTCACTAAAGACTGATATTATAAAAAATAAAATAAATATAAACCAACCATATCCCTGAAACGGTTATAATTTTAGAACACCTGTACATTAGAACTTTTCGACAAATTTTGGTCTCTACTGTATGTCCTACAAAAATTATACGTTTATTTTTAACACCCTGTAGATGTAGTTTTTTTTCTATTTTTGAAATTAAAAATGTTTAATTGTTTAAATGTTCTGAATTACTGACACTTTGGAGACAAAAACTGTAAATGGACTTTTCGATTTGGAATTTCATAAGGAATATGCCTTTAAAATCCTTGAGGGGTTGCTTTTAGAACACCAATAATGTTTACTATGTAAAATAAATCCAAGTACATCTTTAATTAAAAAAAAAATTTCTTTTTCAGCATTTAATGAGCGGTTGGCTACTGGACTACAGTTACAGATGTCAACCAGTGGATTACACAATGAACAAGAAAGCAGTCAGAGTAAGTTTTTAAACGTATTTTTATAAACCTATATCATATTATGTGGTGGATTGTTAACAGAATATTTTAATGAGAGACCAATGCAAAAACATTGATTTGTTATTAAGAAGACAACGACGTTCTGATTAAGGATAAGAGAAAATGTATAAACAAGATTTTTTTACACTAAACTCACGATATATTTCAACACTTTGAAAGTAATGGTAAATACCTAAACATTGATTGCAGTAGGTACTTTTATTGAAATGGTAATAATATAAATATCCTTCCTTTTTAAGTGTCACTATCTCTTATGGAATGTAACGATATTATGACACAGTAACACAATTTATTCAACAACATAATAAACAATAAAGTATATTAAAAATTAATTGAAATTTTTTATTGGAAAGCAGCCAATTATATAATTGATTCCAAACATATTGGAAGAAATCATTTTACCAACCATGTTTGGAGTCAATTATATAATTGGCTGCTTTCCAAGAAAAATTTTCAATTGTAATTCAGCCGTATAAATCTATTAATTTATCTTAAAAATTAATACTTTATTGTTGATAATTATCGTTTAATAACTAATTAAAATGCTTTTCAAAATTAGCCTATGCACTTTCAAAATGGCAAATTTATCAATACCTAGTGACAATGGTTTTACCAAAGGGTGACAATAGAGTATCGACATTTCATTTAAATTTTAATATTCTTAATAAAATGGTATTATAATGGTTAAGATCCTTCAAAGTGATATTGATGAAAAATTTTTAGGCGGTTCTAGGATCAACAAATGAATGCAACACGCTACTATTGATCGCGACGTTTCGTCGGTATTCCCGACTTCCTCAGGCTCTTACAATTTAGCTTTACATTTGTCCTAATGGTTAAGCCTTGCTTTATATAAGTAATATCATATTCTACGAACATCAAGTTAGGTTTTTTAATTTTAACTTGAAAATACGATATTACTTATATAAAGCAAGGCTTAACCATTAAGACAAATATAAAGCTAAATTTTGAGAACCTGGAGAAGTCGGGAATACCGATGAAACGTCGCGATCAATAGTAGCGTGTTGCATTCATTTGTTGACCCTAGAACCTCCTAAAAGTTTTTCATCAATAAAATGGTATTATTAATTAAATCAATGTTCTTAAAAATATGATTCACGGACCCATGAGGATCCGTGGATGTACCTACTCTCGAATATTCGCGTGTTCAGTGTTCTCTATGAAAATAATATGAAAAAGCTATTTCACTGATAATCTAAAAACTGAAATAATATAATCATATTCTGGGCTTGACACAGATTGCTAGTGAAAAGTGGTGGAAGCAGCGTTTATTTGATGTGATGAATAACTCAAGTCTGGAGTTTTGTGAAATATTTTTGCTCTAAACGGAATTCTTTCAAGTTGATTTAAATTATTTTTAGATTTTGTGAAAAAAATACCCTAACCGGTAAATTCCTCTGTCATTTTTCTTCACTGATTCAGGGAAAACCTATGAACTATGTTTATGGAAACTATAATTACCCTTTTCCTGTTGACGTTTTTTGTAAGCGCATTAACCTTTGAAGTGAGATTTTTTTAAAGAGGCCAACGGTTACAAACATGTAGTTAAGAGACATACGTAGTAAATACCTTCTGCCTTCTTATTACGTATGAATTGCAACATTAACGCTAGATACATAATTTATAATAATCAGTAACCTTGGTGGTAATCTAGAGAACGTCCATAACTGGTATTAAAGAAAACCGGCAAGTCATCCGATTAGGAAATACACATCTTTTAGATATGAGCACATCTTTTTGTACCTACCTACGCTTAAATTTTCCAACATAAGATAGTAATCGGAATTTTAAACGCTGCCCGCTGGTCGTTTTAGGCAGACTGATTTTAGCATAAAAATATACAGACAGGCAATTTATAATAATTAATTATTAGTTATGACGTCATTTGCAATAAACAAAAAATAGTCAACCAGGAACTAAAAATCAATAACGCTAATACCTATTGGGGTTATTGATTCATATAATGATTTACAATAACAAAAATGTATTTTCCATTTTACTAAACAAAATAAATATATAAGTACTAAAATATGCCGAATATATAAATATATTATAATCAGTAGATATTAATTATTGGAAAAATGCATAATTTCATTGAATAATTTATTTTTATACGAAGAATAAACTATTGGATTGAGATTCGAGTTTAAGTAAATTTCTTTTCGCGTTAAATGAAACCAACACAAATCCAAAAGCAAAACCAATCAATTACATATAATAAATAGAAAATCCAGTTGATAATTTCACCAGTTCTGAGATGAAAACCTGGGATCTGAAAGATTGTAATAGATGAGCCATTAAAACGCCACAGCGATCCCTTTAGTTTGTTTAGAACTTTTTTTTAATTGTTGAATTCAACTATAGAATTTGTTCTGTCAGCACGGGTAGACACAGTTAGTTTAATTAATTTGTTTCCACAATTTTAACCAAGTATTTTTTCCCTATATCAAAGTTCTAAGTGGGTACATGAACTTATGACACTAGAAAAACTGTGTAATGGTGTTAAGTGGCCTACACACGATAAGCTTCGTTGTCAACCAAGTTGTTAACGCAAGACGTACAGACACTCCTCCAACCACGCTGTCAACACACTCCAACGGCATTATTTTTTATTTTCTTCAACCGTTTGTCCAACATGAATGGTGAATTTCAACTATCAGCCATATTTCTACAGACGATCAATATTGATAACAACATGGCGGGTTGCTATCTTGGTGGACAACCAAGTTTATCGTCTAAAGCAACCGTTATACCCGAGTTATACCTCTCTTTTATCTAAATAATGTTAAATTTGTTAAATTGTGACAACATTTTGCAGCACTGTAAATTCTAACATTAACCATACAGAATAGCAATTCACTATTGTTTACTTATTCTTTTTACAGATGGTGCATCTTTGTTGGTGGTACTACATTTCAAAGCTAACAGAATTCACTGACACGATATTCTTCGTACTTAGAAAAAAGGATAGTCAAATATCATTATTACATTTATATCATCATAGTCTAACGCCGTTAGAGACGTGGATCTGTGTCAAATTTTTAGCAGGTAAGATCGAAAATATTAATTTTGACCCAAAGAAATCGGTTATTATTTAATAAACAATTAATGGAAACCAACAACGATTTTTTTTATTTTGAAGTAAAAAAATTACGCATTGTCATATAAAAATAAACAATCGATTTGACTTTTTATATACTCGTAAGTCAAATTATCTTTCTTCGATTGCTAAGTAAATTATTAGGTGCTACATTTTTAAATAAGATTAAATTTACTTTAAAATTCATGTTTGCACACACCTTTATAAAACTTCGAATTTTATGTTCTGTAAGCTTGAAACAAGGACGTTGCAACCTCTCGTCGCTCGAAATACGAATAAATAAAAATACATAGTAAATAATTTATATCAACGAATTCAAAGATCGGGTATTTTATCATATTGCTTACTATCATCTTTTCAGAACCGGCTTCGCCCGGGTAGTTTTTAGAAATAATCAAGAGAAACAAAATTGTCGTGTCACTTTGCTGCATCTCAGTTTAGCCAGCGTAAACTAGTTTAGTTCAGAGTTCGCCGGATCCCCAACTTGCTTTACACTTTTGCATCACGGCTTATCCCCTTTTGCCGTTGCGTAATAATATATAGCCTGTGTGCCTACCTATGTCACTCGGGAAGAAGTAATATTTTAAAGAAAAATAATTTTTAAAATCGGTTTAATAGTTTCTGAGATTAAAGTAGATAAACTTTATCTTTATAGTTTTTGTAACATATTATATACCTACTCGTATTTCGAATGGCGCTTTACACGCTTCATGGTCTTAATTTCAACATTGATGGAAATCTATCGACATATGGTAGACCGAGAGCTAGTGACAATTTTTTGGTGTTATTTATTCAAGGTCTTATTTCTTGTGAGGATGTTGAGGGAGGCATATTAAAGTGCCCTGAGTAAAGGATTTTGCTAGATAGCGGCATGGAAGGGATGCAGACCGCCCCCAACATGTAACAAAGAAATGGTCACAATTATTATTGCTTCAAGGCTGAAATTGTTTGTATAGCTTGTCGGTGACCCAAAAATGCCATTATAATATTTGCAGATCGATTGGTCAGTACTAAAGGGGTGGAAGATCACCCTAAACGTGTCATATGTACCCGACGAAATGTATATTATTAGTTCAAGGTTCAAATTTTAATATGTTGTTACGGCGACTGTTTCAAGCATATATTTCAATTTGCAGAACAAAATGTCGGTATTAACCCCCTCTCTTAGAGGGAAACTTGCTCGCCTAGGTGTTTTTGTCGTTCTGCAAGGTGGTTAAAATACCGACATTTTGTTCTGCAAATTGAAATATATATATATGCTTAAAACAACCGCCGTAACAACATATGAAAGTTTGAACCTTGAACTAATAATATAAATTTCGTCGGGTACATGACACGTTTAGGGTGATCTGCCACCCCTTTAATACTGACCAATCAGATCTGCAAATATTATAATGGCTTTATTGGGTCAACGACAAGCTATACAAACAATTTCAGCCTTGAAGCAATAATAATTGTGACCATTTTTTTGTTACATGTTGGGGGCGGTCTGCATCCCTCCCATACTGCTATCTAGCAAAATCCCTTACTTTAATATGCATCCCTCAACATCTTCACGAAAATAAGGCCTTGAATAGATAACACCAAAAAATTGTCACTAGCTCTTGGTCTATAAGTAGAGCTTTAATTTGCAATCATTTATTCATAAACATTTTTCATTTGAGATTTGTTTTGTTATTCATACAATAGATGTTAAGATTGTCTGTTTTTTATTATTTAATTTAGTTGTTTTATAGGTTCTTAAAAGCGCTGAAGCTGCAAGGTCAAAGTTGCATTCATTTTCAACTCATCATCTGTGCAATTCAGCATCGTTTACATAAATTACATACCTATACACGTAAACATGTCATACTTAATCATCATTAATCAGTTCATTATTTTTATTCACACTTCTTACTTGTTTATTGTAGGTTTATTGCTTAATTAACCAAATAACCCTTTATTCTTAAGTAACAGTGTGCACGTAAATATCTAATAATTTAGTTTTTCGCAGCAATAGAAAAATCTACGAAAAAATGCATAAGTTCTGTAATAGTTTCTAATGCTTTATTCACTGATACAAATCGCGCATTCTTATTAAAATAATTTATTATTAAAACATCACTGCTATTATTTACACCATAAGACGCTAATGGCCTTTGTTGTCGAGCGTCTATAATCCACAATTCATTCATTACACGGTTACACCATAAGAATACCATTTTACTGTTACGATGTTATTTCATTGTTTAAATTTTTTGATCAGAATGACATTTCCTATCTAAAAAATTACGGGAAAAAAACCAAAACATCGCTGTAAATACCTCCAATTTTTATTAGATGATTCAATTAATTCTAAAAAAGTCAAGTGCCGTGACTGTTTGCAATTTTTAAGCAACCAAAATTACAATATTTTTTAAGTATGACCAATGTATTAAGAAATGTTGATATTTAAGTAACTTTCTAATAATGTTATTGTGTATATAAATAACGTATAAATTCATTAATCAACAGGTATTTCAACAAAATACGCAGTCTAAAAACTTCTTTTCAATTTTACCAAGCTTTTGATTGTATCTTCTTATCATATTCTATTGCGAAATAAAATAATACGCCGCAAAACTACATAGAAGCCGCATTTTTTTTTCACTTAAAATTATTAAAAATAATAAAAAATTTATTAAAAAACAAAAAACCCGACTGCGTAAAATCGAACTTAAAAGATGGAAACAAGATCAAATGCAGTCAGAGGCATAGTAGTAACAAATTGAACAGAAATACCTCCGACTGCATGTTATCATTTGATCTTGTTTCCATCTTTTAAGTTCGATTTTTACGCAGTCGGGTTTTTTGTTTTTTAATAATTTTTTTATTTCAAATGTTTTTAGTTAAAAATAAATCGATATAGATCCTAAACGGTCAGTCGAATCGAAAAATGTTGAGGGAAAACTAAAAATGATTTTTAAATACCTATTCAACGATACCCCACTTGACATAGTTTGTTGACTTTCATTTTTTTCATTTTCACAATATGGCGTCCTGTAGTCGCCATATTGAATTTTCACTAACGTCATGTCTTTAGTGACACTCGCCGGACTAAGGGGAATCGATTGATGTGTGAATCATAAAAATCGGCCCAGGCGTTTGGTCTGTATAGTGCTTCAAAGGAACATACATACATACATAGACCGTTAAACACATTACCACTCCTTTGCTTCGCAGTCGGGTAAAAATACTCTTTAACGAGGTACGAGTACGTAATTTCGTAATGGTAGCGGTGCTGTAAACATAATCTTATTAATGGTAACCGTACCACTACCAGTACCGGTCGCGTTATGTGCTTGTGATTTTAAAAGACGGGCATAAGTAGACACATTCTAAAATCTACATTACTTTATATCAGCAAAATCACCCATTCACATTTTATTGGCGGTTCTTTTTGCCAATAAGCCACATGTCATTTGTGATGTTTTTGCTTTTTAAAACAAAAATGAAAGGTTCAATTGACTGTTACTATGTGCCTCATTAAACTGAGAAAATAAATATTTAATATTTCATTCATAGATAAAATATTTGACTGCTAAACAATTTAAGTGCATATTTGTCAATGAATCTTGAAGAAAGGTGGCACATTTACGTCGGCGGCGTCCAGCCCCCCAAAGTTATAAACTAGCATGTTTAATTCTCTTTACAATGTAAGCTTTTATAAGTGATCATGGGTCTATAGCTCCCCCTCCTCCACAAAAAAGTCATTCCGCCTCCATTGAACATTTAGTGTTATGATACTGAATACTAATAAAATAACCACAAAACACCAAATATTTTTTCCCGAAGACCAAAACACGAACACTTTTTTCCCGACGCAAGTTTCGCTAACCATGTTCGTATCATCAGGACATGTCTAGTTTTAATCATTAGCGAAACGTTCGTCGGGAAAAAATGTTCTTTATTGTTTTCTGGTCCCTTTTTTACCCTACTATATGAAAAAAATGAAGGTTATGATTTTAACAGCTATCTATGTATTTCGTATTCGGTGCATTTTTGTATTTAGTGAGTGACACCAAAAGATTCAAATTATTTTACAGCAGAAAGAATTGGGAGAGGGATGCAATAATATAATCTTGAGAACAAAAAAATATCTATAATAGCTTTAACTTTCAGTTTCATACATTTCATTTTTTGCTAACATTTCGAGAAAGAATTTAGGTTTTTTTACTATCATTCAGATTTATTATTTAATTCAGAATTATTTATATCAGTATCACTAATCTTGTGTTAAGATTTTCTTACATCTTATCCTCAAAGCTATATTTCTGAAGACTCAATTTAATATTTTGCAATTTCAGTTCTTGAACTAGAAATCTGAAATGTTGGAACGAGAAATATATTTTTATTTCCTAATTTTCTCAACAAAAAAAATTCTTTTACTTTTAAGACATACGTATAATATTGTAACGGAACTTTTATCTGCTTAGTTTTCTTGCGGATTTTTCAGGTATTTTGGATGTCATCCAAAATACGCGAAAAATTATTATCAATCTGTTTGTATTTATTAAAAGTGGCTGAACTGATTTCGATCAAATTGTCAATTTATAACCAAACTCTAAATATAGTGTAGTACTGTTATTCGACAACGTTCGATTTAAGATAGAGTTCCCATAAAAACAGACACTACGAGCAAAAACAACGTTCATTCAAGAGAAGTCGCGGATACAAGCTAGTGTACTAATAATATGTCAGGGCTTGAGAATAGCCGAGAGTGTAGCGGCGCTGTTGTTTACATGGCGTTGCTATGGTTCCTCTATTACAAGTCCCCAGTTCCCGAGTTCTAGCCCGAGAGCTGGTAAAAGTGTCAATTGGATTTTCAATTTATTATTAAAAAAAAAAAATAAATAATAAATTGAAAATATGAATTGGTGCTAGGCCCAAATAACCTTGGCTGTTGGTGGTCTTTAAAATACAATACAATAATATGTCATTAAAAATCATTAAACAGTCTCATAAACTAAGTACATTCATACATTTTTTGATGTTTAAATTTGAAAAAAATTGGTACAGTTGGTTATGTTCAATTCTTAAAAATCGTCAAAAATATGAAATTCGCAGGTCTGCAAGTTTTCAAGTTAAACCGACAATATGAAGGTGCGATAGCCCATTAAACAATTTTTTCATTTGTTTTTCCACAGGTGGGCACGGCACTTTTTCGAACCTCATCAACAACATGGTACATGTTATAATGTACTTTTACTACATGGTGTCGGCGATGGGACCCCAATACCAGAAGTACCTCTGGTGGAAAAAGCATTTAACAACAATTCAACTGGTATGTAGGACACAATTAGAAAGTTGTTTTGTATATTTTACAGTAATAAGTGGCGTACTCTGTTGAGAAATCATCAGAATATACAAATACACTAAATAAGAGAATAGCATATGTCAGAACCAACGGCCCCCTTCGATTACAAATTATTACAAAGTTTAACATTTAAAATATTTTCTTGTCGCAACTTCCGAATTTAAGTGAAACTCGATTGCATTATGACACGTTGTTCAAACGAAAAAAAAAACAAACAATAATATACTGAGAACAGTGGACCGTCGACTCGTCTCGCAAAAATTCAGTACGGGATAATATTATGTAAATAATTCTGCCAATGATGCCGCATGTGCAAGAAAACGTATATTAAAGTATACTACCTATACGTCTTTAATCAAATTATCATAAAATAAATTATTCTTCGAATATAATTGTTTCCAGGCGTGGATTGACCAGGGGCGCTGGGCGCTGGAGCATCTCGGGCCCCTGGAGTTAGAGAAGGCTCGGGTCCTCCCATTTCCCATTCCTAACAAATAAGACATTACTCCAGTCGCCCTTTAAGCAGAAAATTACGCAATAAAATTTCAAATTAAATTCTTGTATTTTTTTTAAAATATTTTTATGATGGGCTTTTAATGGTCATTTGAAAATACTGTTCGTCTGAAAAACATGTGATTCCGCATAAATATTAACTGTGGTATTTAGGGTCAGAGTTTAGTAATGTTTCACTACACCTTGCCCTTTTGAAAAACATAGTTCCGTTTTTAATTACTTATGTAAAAAGAAATCATTTCTGTCCTAATTTTTGTTATATTCAGAAACGTCGAAAAAATGTTACGAAACATCAATTTATGATTCTAGTCTCAGATAACGTATTATATAACTCCGATTCATATTCTTGAAAATTCTGCTAAATACATATCAATACAGTATAATACCATACTAAAGAAAACTTACCATTTTTCTTGAACTATTTAAGTTTGCCTAAAGGGTTCGACAGTTCAATGACACAAAATGGTCAAAAATCACAACACTGAAAACACCATGAATGTTTCAAACCATAACTTAAAAGTAAAATAAAACTGTTTAAAAAAGATGATAGTATTTTTTTTTATACTAATGAAACGGTTCCACAAAAAATGTTGAAAAAACACATATGACACAATCAATGCGTCATAAACTATAACTTCAAAAAGTAAAAAATAAAATACCCATTATGAATTTTTTAATTTACGAGAAAAAACAACATTCAACACGCACAAAAACTGCTATACTTACTAAAAAGTGTCTTGAAAAATTCTACTAATGAAGGTGGTTACATAATGCAAAACTGTAGGTCATTTATGGAATTCAAAGTCTTATAACAAAATATACCTGATTAGAACATTATTTTGAGAACCAGTAGCGTAGTAAATAAGAAAATTAATATAATTTTATAATTGGTTGTATTATTTTGCAGCTTCAATTTACGTTGGTATTCATCCATTCGGCGCAACTTCTGTTCTTGGAATGCGGTTATCCACGATTTATTGGCGCCCTCCTGCTTCTTCATTCAGCTATTTTCTTCGGTCTCTTCTCTCATTTCTACATCAAAGCATACAGGCCAGCCAATAAGATAAAAATGTTAAAAAATGAATAATCTTTGAACTTACTTAGATCGTGTATATTATTATCAAAGCCAGTGGCGGATTAGCGATTAGAATTTATAAATCATGGACAATAATAATAAAATCCGTCGCTTGACAAAAGTGATAATTTCCTTTGAGACTTTAAAGACTTCCTTCATGGTGGAACGTTTTGTGTTCAATAATTCTATATCAATTACCATGACTCGATTGTACATAGACTAATGACCTAAGTTGTCGACGCGTCTATAATTTACAATAAATAAATAAAAAGATTGTACATAGTATGTATATTATAGGTAGCAAAACATATTAACAAAACTTTTATTATCCAAAAAGTAGATACAAATATGTAAGCCAAATGTTTCCATTACAAATAAAATCAAAATACTTGAAAAATTCTACACATTCATTATTATTATCAACGATCGTTTCGGGTTTTTAGCCCATCATCAGGAGAGTTTACACTTAAACTAAAAACTTTAGTTTAAGTGTGAGCTCTCCTAATGATTGGCTAAAAACCCGAAACGATCGTGGAGAATAATAATAAATGTGTAGAATTTTTCAAGTGTTTTGTATTTGTTTTTATTCAATCATATTCTACCAAGTGCCTAGCGATAATTCTCTTGAAATCATACAAATAAAAATTGTGTTTTATTCAATTGAGTTATTTGTTAAACTTGTTATTAGAGAATGAATGTATTTAGAAAATGACAAAGCTGTTTGTTCCTCGCGTCGCTAAGGATAATCTTAAAGCAAACAAATTGTCGTGAAGACCAATAGAGTATAAACGTTAAAAGATTTTTATTCAGCATTCTGGCTGATTTTACGGCAACAGCGGATCAATATGTTGGCCAATTCAAATTGCCAAATTGTTTTTCTATTATTATTGTCTTTATGTAGGCACGCAAATGTTTATGCTTTTGTCCTGAAGAATCGTGCTTAATGCTGAAAACAGTACGCTGAAACATGCTTGTTAACAAATAGATTTTTATTTCTAGTGGAAACCAAATTTTTATTTAGAACATCAACTCACTTCTGCATTATTTTCTAATTAACACCCCAAGTCAATATTCAAATACTGAAGGTTTTTTCTTTTAATTTAGTTAGTTGATAAAGAATGGAAAAATATGTGTATTACTTGTTCCAGAACTTTTAATCCAAAAACGAATCAATGCTTGGGTGTCAAAATGACATCATTAATGCAATTGGTCAGTATTTTAAATTGGCAGTCCTGAAACAGTGTACCTATTTACTTACTAAACGGAACAATAAAGTAAAGCGATTTCAAGTGAAATTCATGAAAATCTTACAATACCTACCGTAGAGTGTAATTTGGTTTAAAATAAGGATAAAAATTGTTTCAAAGTTGTTCTCTTATGTATGCGAGTTATACACAAAAGTTGATCATTTTTCTTTGTGGATATGTCTTTGATTATAATTAGAGTTTATTTTCAAAGAGCAATTTAAATTTTTTTATACAATCCGAACGGTAATGTACAAAATTCTTTACTAACAATAACAAAAAAATGCATTACATAGGCATAGCGCATATTACAACAAGCTATATCTGAACCAAAATATGTATCTTCCCCCATTTTAATTTTAATATCGGTTGGGGGTTCACTATAGCTGCTCTAATGTTACAAACATTCAATTCCTTTAGGTATTACATTTTTGAATTTTCGTTTACGATCAAAAATAATAGTACACTAAAAATATATAAAACTGGTATATTAGACCTAAAATTAACTTGAAAAAATAATAAAATTGGTTTTTTACGCGTGACGTCTGACACTAAATTTGTAATGGTTTTTAATTATAACTCCTTTTGTCATATTATTACGAAAATACCTACTCTTGCAATACGAGAGAACAAAATGAAAAACGTTAAAAATACAAAGCCAATTTTCACTGTACGGATTGCATGGCAGAAAATTTAAGGTATAAGTCCACTACACCCTGTTTACTTCTAATTAGTGCAGGTGCAAAAATATTTGATGATTATTTGGGGGAGTAAACAATAAAATTAAGCATTATTTTGGAGGCCTCACTTTGAAAATGTAATATTTTTTATTAGTTTGAAAAGCGATTACAATAAAAATCTATTTTTAATTTTGGTTTTTTGAGGCTACTTCGAAACTGTGGCCGCAAGCGAGCGCTTCTTACACCTTTGTAGTCTGCGGTGGTCCACCACTGGAAGTAAAAGAGCGTTTTTATCACGTTAATGATTGATCAAATATTTTGCGCAACTGAAGGATTATTGATATAACTAGGGCTTGTGATTAATTTTTGTGAAGATAATAAGAATTGTGTTGTTCGACAATAAAAAAAAATAGTGTTTAGGTTTTGTAATTATATTTACTACACTTCAGAATGATTTAAAACAATGAACTTTTCTGCCACGTCCGGTGAACTTCTAGTTGAATTGCTCACGTGGAGAGAGGAGTGGAATAAATAGGATTTAAATTAGAAAAGTATAATAATTTGTGGTCATCATCGCATAATATTCGTTTTTTTGTGCAAACGAAATTACGCTCTGACCACTTCCAATTTTAATACTATTGTACCGTAGTACAATTCAATAATTGTACAGGATAGGTCGTAAAAAATTAATAAAATTATACTGAAGTGATTAAAAATCGTCTAGTATTAACAGACTGTACCTACGATTAAATAGAGAAAAAATATCAAAATTCTGAACTCAGAACATACCAAACACTTTCTACTTATGAGAACATTATAGATATATTTATTTGTAGAAAATATTTAATACTCATAAAATATTAAGAATTGTAAGGGAAAAATTAATGTAACTCATTAACATTTCATATTTATAAATAGTGGGTTGTAACCACATTTACAGGTTGCAAAACCTAGTCATTTTTTTTTTCTAAAATTTAATATTACCAATAACGTCATTTTTCAAATTTACCTCAAATGCAAAAGCCATAATAATAATAAGTCTCGATTATTTGTTTTTATTCAAGTGCTTTTGCATTATATGCTTATATGAAAAAAAATCACATTTCTTGTTTTAGGTGATATATTATCAGACTTATTTTAGTTTAATAATTTGTACAAAGTTTAGTTGTTAAAAATACTGTTTAATGAAATATTTTATTGCTCAATTGTATCACAATTATTTTGTGAACTCATTGTAGAAACTTTATAAATAATAAAAATAAAAACTCGCATTTTTTCGATCTTTTTATTAACATATTTTGGCTGTTAGTAAAACTATAGTTGAACAAACTTCCAAAATAACAACGATACCACTATTTACATTCCCTATTATATTATTTTAAAAATACATCTATTCCTTATGTATAAAAAAATACTAAAAATATCAATAATATTTACAAAGTTTTGCAAGCATTAACAAAAAGTGTGGTCCAAAATCCACAATTAAACAACATGCTTGCAGGGTATTCTTAGCAGCTTTCTAATTAAATCATTTTATTTAATTTCTAAGCAATGGCGTTAAGAAACAAATAACATTCAATACTTTGTACATTTGCAATGCATTATGAAAGTATGAATATCATGAAGCTTAAAGATTATAAATAAAAATTGTAGCTACTTGTAACGGTAATGTAAAATCGCAGGGGATACTTATACGCATGCGTATAATTATCGTAAAATATCAGTCAAACAAAATGTACCTAGCTTTTCCAGATTTTTCTCAATATTAGGTACCTACATGATTTAATTTGTCTACTAGGAAATGTTTTCAAAAAAACTGACCAACTTCACTATTTTTCTTATTTTAGTGAAAACCAATCGGAGTTATTGTTCAAATGTTCTTTGCCTTACGGAAGAGTAAAATTGTTTTTACAAATATTAAGTAATTACACTTAAATTTTGTACACTGAATCAAAATATATATGAATGAAAAAATTAATTGTGAGCGGTGCAAATGTGTCTAAAATTGGCTTAAACTTAGTGTTCCGTAACGCCATCAGAGTAGAAAACTCTAAGATCAATTCCAAAAGACATCAACGCTACTCTACTCTGTAAGAATAATAAAAAATATTTGGAATCTTTCACCGAAACCATTTTATTGCTGTTATAATTATTATTTCGTCAAAATTATGATTACAATATTTATTTTATTCATTGAATATGCACCTCTATCCAGTGGTGTCCTGGAGCGAGAATGAATTAATATCCAACTACTTTCGAATTTTTTTTTCACTATCTACGGTACAAGAGCGCCTTTAGATCTATTTTCACTTGTATGAAACGTTACTCAGAATTTTATTATAAGCATATACAGATAATTCCAAGTCTTCATGGTTTCCGGGCTTGTAGGCCGTGGTCCGGTGGTATTTCTACCTGACGTTTCGTCTACAACTGCGGTAGACGAAGCGTCAGGTAGAAATACCACCGGACCACGGCCTACAAGCCCTGAAACCATGAAGACTTGGAACAATGCCAGCCGTGAAAGCTTGCACACCTGGATATACAGATAATGATTATGTCTTATGAGTTATGATTATTTAAACTTACAAATTTCTGGAATTTATTTCTAGTTTCCGTTTCTTTATAGTTGCTGTTGGAAATTTCACTCAACTCGCTCCAAAGTACAACACTGACTTAATTATTCGTTATTAAATAATGGCATTATACAATACTAGAATAATAAATAAATTTATGCAGTTGGAAGCATTTAAAGTAAGTTTTCAGTTGAACTCTATAAAATAATACTGTAATATTTGTGAAATATAATTTATTCAATCGAATATATTTTTTGACGACAAAAAAATCTTACACATATATTTATGGAGCAAATTCTAATAGTCACTTTTCTTTTACATTATGAACAAGTACAATACAACATTTACAATTCTTTCATAGGTGAACACGTCTTCTTGAGGTGCTGTCGTACATCGAAATCAAATATATTTTGTAACATCTCACTTTTAAAATAAAATGCTACATCATTTTCAAAAACAAATTTAGTTGTGCAATAAAAAACGACGTATACTTATACTGATTTTTCACATCAATTTTTGTTTCATAGAAACTCAGTTACAGAGGGGTATATGCAAACACGGGATCCCTAGGGTCTCATTTCACAACAATTTAAGCAGCGCCGAATTTAGGATTACAAAGGGTTCTGCGGCAGACGAGTCGACGATGTGAGATAGTAAAAGTGTCGTGTAACGAATATTCTTCAGATACGCAATGTCAGGAATCACGCGGTTGGAAGAGATGTCTTAAAAATGTAGAGGGCTGAGGGATAGCTATTTATTAAAAAAAAATGATTATTATCTATAACAAATTAAAAAATTAATTTAAAAATTATATGAACTTTATTTTGGAAGCTTCTTCTTTTTGTGAAGGCTCTTGGGCAGTTGCCCAGTCCTAAATCCGGCACTAAATTAAGGTGATCAAATCCAAAGTTGGCGAATTAAATGATGAAGTATTTATATTAAAACATACCATTAAAAAAACAAAAAGAAACAGAACATGTTTCTGGATCTTAACTGGTTAATTAGTTATTGAAAATCAATGATACTGTTTTCTTTTTTTAGGTCAATGTCAAAGCAACATTTATATAGGCTATATAGCCAAGATATTATGCTGCGTTAGCCTCATAAAAAACCATATTCGTACAGAGACTGCAGAAAAAAACTCACATTGTGTAAATTGTGCATAAAAATTAAGCAAGAAATGCTTTTATCAAAACTTCTAGTGGAAAAAATCGTACTTTTATTAATTAATATGTAGGTATTATTTTATCATAACAAATTATATTAAAACAGGTAATTCATTAATTAGAGATGGCAATTTTCCCACTAAGATCGATAAAAGATTTCCTTGCCAGCAAGCGTAAATGAAAAGGTGCATTTCGTTCCCCTTGAGTTTTGGAATTATTATATACTTACTACAATAAAATCACTAATTGCACAAAATATAACAATTTTAACGAACACGTAATTTTTGTGCAGTTTGAATTACTCATACACGTCATCATACAGGTTGAAAGTCGGGGCCGGCTCTATGATTGCTGACGACCCGGGCAAGCAAAGCTCTATCATAATATTTGGATCGTAATATACCGGATTTACAGTGGTTGTTTTCCAATTGAACACACAGCCACGAAGTGTGACACAGTGTGCAACTCTTGAGTGTTCCATTAACATCTTCATGTGACACCGTGTGGACACAGCAACGCACAAGAAAAACTTGTGTGTTGGGCTTGTGTAAGCAGCAATGTTACCAATAACTTTCAAAAATTGTAAATTTTAACTGATGGTACACCTGTTTATAAATGTCAACTTTAAATGTAAAGTTTTTTGTGAGGTATTCGGTATTCGAGTTTGACATATTTTGTGAATAATATATAAGTAATATAATTTATTTATTTATTTATTCTTCTAACACTGAAAGTTTTAACCTTTTAAACAAGTTATGATTTTTTTCCCAATTGATGTTTAGTTTTATGAACACGAGCACCATCTGTAGTTTATTTGAAGAAGTAAATCACGTTCCATTTATCGCATTTTACTCAAACACAGCGTGTTTTGCTGTGCTCACACTGTGTCACGCAGTGCTACGTAATTGGAAAGCACCCAGTGTATATTGCCAATACCTTGAGCCGGCCCTGTTGAAAATTGCCAAATATTCACAAGTTAGTTGTTGAAAAAATATATTTATTTTAAAACGATTTTTTGTTTGTACAAAAATTGTATTGAAGAATTCTCTTATATAAAATACTCTTTATTTAGTACATTTATTGCAAAAATGTGTATTCTTTACAACTTGCATAAAAATGAATATAAACACTAAAATTGAATTAGGATTGTGTTTCTTAAATAATATTTCACATCTTAGGTAAGTAATTTGAAAAATTAAGTAGTCAAATCAGAATCGACAAAAAATAATCAGAATCAAAATAAACTAGAATTCAACACGTAAAAATTGTTATGGCAGTTTAGATGTGTTAGCATAGGTTATGAAGACATCTGAAAGTCAATCAAAAACTTTTTGTATAATGTAGTCAATCCTCTACGAGTAACGCTGCGCTGCATTCGAGGCACTGTAATATATTGTTTTCAAGAGGTAAGGTTTAATTGAAAAGGTTGCTGGCTTAGCTGGCGGCAGTGCAGCCTGTACAGCACATCTTCTTTAGTAGTGTACGGCAGGATTTATGATGGTTTTCAAACATCGATATCAAGTTCAACCGTGTTGTAGTTTTGACTAATGCTAGCTTTACAGATGCCCGTTTTCGTGCATCTTGATGTATGCGCTTAAGCGCAGTGAAAGGCATGGCTGTCTGCATGCGTCCATTTATAACGCACGAGACATTTCACTGAGAGGCAAGACGACGCAAGTATGTCTCGAGTCAGTTGGGACTTTTGCATCACTCATTCATCTTGTGTTGTTTTATTTAGTAAAATGGAGTGGAATAATGAAAAAAAAACTCTTGAATAGATGCAGAACGAAAGGATATGCATTTTTTGTCCTCCTATTGCATGCGCAAATGCATGCAATGGCGCATGATTTGCCGCACGAAAAAGAAGCATCGTGTAAAGCTACCTTAACTATTACCTATTTATCCTTGGGTATGTGAAATCCATTAACATTACCCAAGACTTTCAGAACGTAAATTCAGATAACCAACGCTGACATATGAGACACTTTACTTGGGTATATTGAGCACAGTAGTGGAAACACATGGAAATATTTTTGAATCTAAGGTCTACATTTCATTCTACCATTTATACTATTTTATAATTACTATTTATAATTCAGTACAAATTTTGGATTAGAGGTCTTGGCGACCTGCTCTATAGATTGTTCTTCACAGGCCCCTGTCAAAATTAACCCAGTCCTTGCCTACCTTTACGAACCGTCGACACATTCTATTCTCTTGAAACTGCCTACATACCTTATAAACAGTTTTTTGGATGAATGAAATATCGGTCATCGATATATTATTATTAATTTTAATAGTAGACCAGTCGTTGTCAAAAGTCACGGTTTAATGCTCGCCATTATTATATTATACACAAAACGTTCCAGTTAATCAGTTATAGTTTGTTACAGTTATTCTCAATAATATTTAATTTATATATCGTTAGGTGTAACATATTGGCTAAGTGGCAGTGCCGTAGATTTTCTGGATGAAGGTGGAGTTTTGGAAGGAGTACCTATCTGACGGAGTGATTATTAAAAACAAATCACAGGAATATTATGCTGCTTCAAAATAAGATTTTTCATTTTCAAAAAAACTGATTCCAAAATAGGATGATTTACAATTTGTCATTGTTCGTCAACATGCTACGCGTATCACAACCTTGTTTTGTTCGCGGTGCGGTTACAGAGCGAGGTTCGGTTAAGTGTGTACCAGCCTTAATATAGATTATAGACAAAGCACGATTGTATTGTGTATTGAAAAAAGCATAGTGAATATTTTATTTAACTGAATGAAAAAATACTACAGCAGTATCAACGAATGTGTTGTAGATAAATGGTGAACGAGGGAAGTTCATGATCGACTTTGGTTCCGGTTTTTCATAGTTCCTTGTCCGAAACGGCCAAAAACGAATGGTAAAAATTTCAGAACCACCAGTCTCAATCTGTTATGATCTTAGCAATTGACATCATTAAAAAAAAAAACAACAAAAAACTACGACACTGCCTGAAAGCGTTAATTTTTAATACAAATAAACTAACATATTTATGAAGCACGTTTTTTCTGAATTTATTTTGTATCTATGAAGCCAGCTGAAAAAACTGGAACATCTTGTATATTAAATTTTGTGTATTTTAAACGATCAAAGTTGAATATCCACGAACTATACAACTCTATAAAAAATATGACAATTTACTTTACTTTGCAGGCAACAATGTTTTTAAAAATCGTCTAATTTAAGAGGTAATTATTATACTATATTTTATCCATTCTTCTGTGATTACGTGGACAGCATTCTATTAAAAATTTGGCGTAATGCTGATTTTTTTATAAGTAGCTTGGACATCATTATTACTTAAGCACAACTTTAGCAGAATCTTGAAAGAGTCACTTATTTTTACAAATCACTATCTTCGCATGGAATTTAATTTTAACTATTGCACTAAAAACATAACCATTTTAGAACTTCTCGTCCTTTATTAAAATATTTTATTTTTATTATTATTTTTTTTAATGAAGATATTTTATAATTGCAACAATTTAACAACAGCTTAAAAATAAGCATTATCAGATTTATTTTTTCATTATTATTCTGTCTACTTACTCTTCCGAGAGCAGAACAGTGTTATTTTAAAAAATAAACTACCCTAAAACTAAAATTTAATATCATTTTAAGTACTTTTTATTGTGATTTTGTCGCTTGTCTGTGATGCAAATCGTCTGAAGCTTTGATATAGTAATCTGCTGCCTTGTTAGCATTACCATTTACGTAACCATTTGTGCTTCCGTTTGTTTTTGCTGATCCATTTGCTGAACCATTCTCCTTTGATGACCCATTCTCCTTCGATGATCCATTCACTCTCGCGGCTCCATCACCCTGGAACAATATCAACAATATTATTTATTTGTCAATTGTTTTTATTCGCGAATATATTTGCAACAAAACTTAATAGTAGACCGAGAGCTAGTGACAATTTTTTGGTGTTATTTATTCAAGCACTTATTTTTGTGAAGCTGTTGAGGGAGGCATATTAAAGTGCCCTGCGTAAGGGATTTTGCTAGATAGCGGTATGGGAGGGATGCAGACCGCCCCCAACATTTAACAACAAAAATGGTCACAATTATTATTGCTTCAAGGCTGGAATTGTTTGTATAGCTTGTCTGTGACCCAATAATACCATTATAATATTTGCAGATCGATTGATCAGTTTAAAAGGGTGGCAGATCACCCTAAACGTGTCATGTACCCATATTTATTTAATTTATATTATTAGTTCAAGGTTCAAATTTTAATATGTTGTTACGGCGACTGTGTTAAGCATATATTTCAATTTGCAGAACAAAATGTCGGTATTAAATAGGGTTCTAGGCCTTTTATTAAGATTCCAAAATATACCTTGCGTCTCCTTTGATAAGTTGATTTGTAGAATTCGTTGAAGAGGAAGAAGAACATAACTGCATGCATTCCAATCCACCAGACGAAGGCACGGGGATAGTTGCAGTCGATGAATAACAATTGGAAAGCATGAACCATAATAGCAACGAACTGCACCTGTAACATTTAATATTCAACATCAATTACTAAAAAAAGTTTTAATTCTTCATCAACATAAAACTCGTCAAAAAACGAAATAATTCTTTTAGAATGATTGTCGATTAATGAGAGAATCCAACGTGTTATCCAAATTTTGTTTCAATCGATTCAGTTTTGTGAGAGTGATCACGCTATTTCAAAAATGGTTCCAAGTTGTTCAACATATTTCGAGAATTTATGGTTCGACCCCTAGGTGCTGCCATCAGACCAACTCAGATTATGTAGGTATAGAGTAGGACGAATACATATAGTAAAAAAATACAATCCGCGAGCATGCATTTTCGTAAATTGTATCCGGCACTAACACGTTGATTTTGTTAAAAGCTTGGGGAAAAAAAGCTTGATTTTGAAACTAGTCTGTTAAGATTTTCGGTGTCCAAAAGTTTTCTTCAACCCCCAAACAGTATAATTAATACAAATCTTAAAATGTTTCATTTGCGCCCACTTTAAAGAAGTTCCGAACGGTGGAGAAACCCAACAAAATTTTACCGCTCTGCTTGAAAAACAATATCAACTTACCATTTGCAGTGTAGTCAAATATTTTTTCCACCAGAGGTACTTCTGAACTTCGGGTCCAAATGCAGCGAGAAGATAATAACTGTACATAACAATGTGTACAAACGTGTTCAGAAGTCCGAAAAATGTGCTATGACCACCTGTAAAAATGATAAAGAAGATTAATTTTTAGTAGGTAGTTTTTTAGGTATGAAATATTTGGATTTGGATAAAATTATCTCTATTCGAGTAAAACAATAAAACGAAATGATAAGGAAAAGTCTTAATATTCCGAAATAAAAAATAAAAAAAAACAACGCAAAATTAGACAATTAAACATAGCATTTATATAAAATATATTACTCAAAGCTGATAAATCTAAGTAATAATAACTTTCACAAACCTGGTGTGAATTTAACGCCAAACCAAACTGACATTGGCATGCATCCATGGTGAATAACGTGTAAAGTGGACACATGACTGTTTTTCTTTCTTAATACAAAGAAAATCTGGAAAATCCAAAATACAGTGTAAGGCAAGAATAAAGTAAACTTCTACTAGTTTATGCTAAAAAGAAGAAAAAATTGCAACGTATATTAAGCTTTAATGACGATGAGCACTTCCAAACTTGAGCGATAGAGGTGCCAGCTATATAACCACCTCGATCTGTGTACAGTTCATACTTCTTTGTAGTGTGTACGGAATAAGTTTATTTAAAACTAGCAGCCCATCCCGGTTCACCAGGGTGGTATGAAATTATGATTTAATAGCGGTCACCCATTGGAGCAATATATTTAGTATATTGTTAATTTGTTATTCCCCCGCGAGAATCTCACCCCCTAATTTGTTATCCCACCGCGAGAATCTCCCCCCCTGCGTAGCTTTCTATTAGTGAAAGAATTTTTAGAATCGGTTTAGTAGTTCCAGAGATAAGAATTATGATTTATTACCCGCCCCCACCGCGAGAATCGCCCCCTGCATAGTTTTCTATTAGTGAAAGAATTTTTAGAATCGGTTTAATAGTTCCAGAGATAAAAATTTATGATTTATTACCCCCTCCCTCCGCGAGTACCCCCTCGCGAGAATCTCTCCCCCTGCGTAGCTTTCTTAGTGAAAGAATTTTTAGAATCGGTTTAGTAGTTCCAGAGATAAGAATTTATGATTTATTACTCCCCTCTAATTTTTTTGAAAATAAAATACAGCCCATTTTACTCGCTGATAATGTAGCTTTCTATAAGTGAAAGAATTTTTAAAATCTGTTACCTAAGTAGTTTTTGAGTTTATTCTTTACAAAGAAGCAAACAAACAAATTTTACCTCTTTATAATATTAATAATTAATAATAATATAGATAATAAAACATTGACAATGCCGATGTGTTGTGTTTATTAATGTTCAAATCATAGAGGTTTTGTATCCAGAACTGAAAAGAGGTGGTTGCATGATATCATAAGGGAGAAAACTTGATTTCTCGCGATTTTTTCTATGAAAACCAATGATAACTTAGGTGGCTATATACCTGTTGCCATCTATATTACGTTTCTCATGTGCCCATCTCCTTTGACCCCGTTTATCTCTACATGACGCGTTTTCAAATTGTTTTTATAAAATGCATGCGTGTTCAGGACGGTCATACTCATACCTCGAAGTAAAATCGCAAAATGTGGGAGAAGTGACCCCCCTAAAAACTGGAAATTATTTTTTCTCGAAAATAGCTCTAATAATTTTGATTAAATTTACACATGGATCCTTATAATACGGCGTGAGATAGCATAACTAGTTCCTCCTAGATTAGAAAATGCAGAGACGGAGGCTGTGGGGCCTAATGACGTATAATACTGCCTAGTTCAAGTTGACCTATGCAGTGTTATACCCATGGGAATACTTAAGGGGGGTGGGGTGCTGGGGGCAGCTGCCCCCTCCCGGAACTGAAATAGTGGAAGAGAATATGAAAATTCATTAAGCTTACTTCCCCTTTGTTTCCCGTAATTGAACTTTGGCGCCTGAAAATTCCCCGAATTGCACTTGAAACCAATGGGGGGGCGCTAGGATTTTTTGTTAGGGTGGGCCAGTGTTGGGCATGGTGATCTGAAGGTAAGCCAATAACATCCCCAAAATTTCAGTGCTCGGTAAAATTTTAACCCAAGTTACTTGCTATATAATTTATAGGAAAAACTGCGGAAATTTCGAGGGTTGAAAACGTATTTAAAAAATTAGACATATTATTGGATATTAATTACACATAATTATGCACATAAAGACATGTATATATTTAAATAAATCTTTAAGGTTCAAACTTTTTATTAATCAGTTTATAATTCATGAGTTTACTGATGAATGATGATTTATATGTTTTTATTATTTAATTTTTAAAATAATTTAACCTAGATTGGGTATAATGCCAGGGTGGGCCAAGGGGTGGACCAAGACAATTTAAGGTGGGCCATGGCCCACCTGGCCCACCCTCTGACGCCGCCACTGCTTGAAACGTTTGGACTATCGTTTATGATCTAATTTCAGTATGATAATCGGATGTCCATGACCCTTGGGTTTAACCACATATTATATGGGAATGTTAGTTGTGTTTGACCGTTTATTTAGTTCTATTTTGAATTGAGTGTTAGCTTTTGTAAAAACTTACCGTGTCCATAAATTCCGTGAACTTTGAGAAATAATACCACCAGCAAGCGTGGACCATCTGTGAAATTATTAATAATAATGATTAGATTGCATTTTGAAAACAAAACATTACAATAGGTACTCTTTTTCTAACTCTAATGTTTTTATAGTAGACTAAAATCTCGTTCTAGACAATAATTAAAAAAAAAAGTACGCTATACTTGTTCAAAAGTAATAAGGTGCATTTTTATTCAGAACATCAAGTAATATTAATGAGCTATATTTTTAGCATTTTTAGGAAATATCATACAAGACCCTGAATTTTTTTATCAAAATAATAGTATTTAAGTTAATTTCTTAGCAGACGGATGGGCAACAAAGTGTAAAGAAAAGAGTTGCAAAATTATACAGCGAATTACAAGGTTTCAAACACTCGGACCTAAAAAGAGATCAGTATTTTTTTGCGTGGGATTTCAAAAAGATTATCAAAGAAGAATTTACGCAATTATTTCCTGAACTCGCAGATCTACAAATCATTTCTGAATTCTGATAAGTGATAAGTTTTGAATAAAAAATAGCCCCATGTTAAAAATCCAAGGAACTTTTGAGTAGAAATACTGCTAAAAAACAATTTAATTACCATTATTTCAACGAAAAAGAACTACTGTGCATATTCTTGTATATAAATTTTGAATGATATGGATGTTTCATTCGTAAATCACCCTATATTTTTGGACAAGAATAACACAGTCGATAGCTGTGACTAATTATTTTTTGTTGTAAAAAAATGGCATAAAAATTAATAAAAAATGTTCTTACCTACATAAAAACGAAGTAACTGTGACACAAAAATTAAAGCTTACTTGTTTTGTCAGCATCCTCTCGCGGCAAAAAATGAAATCATTTAATAAAGAGTTAAAAAAAAATATGTTTGTCTGAATATATTTGTGAAAAAATTTGTCAAATTGAGATCCGCTGAAAATTTATTTAAACAAAGGACGCTTGATCATTATTCCCCTAATCGAAGAGTGATGAGTAATTTATTTGCTTAGAAAAATGGCTTCATATTTGGTTGTCAAACAATAAAAATTCAAATCACGACTTAATAATGTATAGACGTAAAATGTTTACGCAAATAATTTACATTAAAAATGAACTCACTGTGGATACAAAACGTCTAGCATACGGAAAAAAATGCAACGTCTAATCTAAACATTTTTTGTGATGAAATACAAAAAAAAAATGTTTAGGAAAATTATCTGTTTACCTATTTTTTTATTATATGGGAACACTAAAAAATATGAAAAATGTAATTCGTTTATTATTTTTTTTATAATAAACGGATAATCCAATTGATAGGTACTTTTACTAGTTCTCGAATTACAACCTGGGAGCTAAAGGCTTGCTATAAGAATTGTGAATTATAGACACTCGACAACAGAGGTCATTAAGGCTTGCTATAGAGGAGCCGTATAAACAACGACACTGATACGCACTCGGCTATTCTCAAACCTAAGAAATAGTTGAAAAATATTCTTCATTAATATTATTAGTTAAATCTCAAGTGAATTTTATCTCCAGAGTGATTTAAACCGCTCTCAAGACTCACGTGAATTTACTGAAAATTCGTACGATCATTTTGATATGAATAATCAACCTGAAATTTAGCTGAAGAATAAATTAGATCTTGTAAGAATATTATTAAAATTGTTGACGGTTGAACTGCTATGAATTACATTTTTATTTTCAACAACATAAAATATGAAACCATTGTTTTTAATCTTTGCAGGTTAATAAAACCAAAGCGGTAAACCATTTTACTAGCGTCTCATTGCTAGTTTGTTGTACGTATTGTTAAAAGACTGTCTTCTTATCAATAACAATAATAATATACAATGTTAAAAAAATAAAATAATTTAAAAACACAGCACATTTCAACTGATTAGCACAGACATCGACTTTAAGCCGTGTAGACAATGACTTATAAACACACTTTCATTTTCAGTAAGTTACAAAACAAACAGCGCTAGCAGCGGAGTCACCTCTTATGGATAATTTGTACAGTGCACAAGTTATTAAGTGAATTCACAATGAAATTGTGTTGCTGCCTAGACGAGATTTTTCTCGATCAGATGAGATCAACAATTTTTCTCGTCTCAAACGTCAAAATTAAGAAGTGGATTGACGAGATCTCGGCAAGACAAGTGAGCTCAAGAAATCTGGACATAATTGTGAATAAATTCTAATAGTGTATGTGCCATATAGGCAACCATTTTCATTATAAAACAAGGCCCACATCATCCTGGTAGTTGGTGGAACGTCAATTGTGCTTTGATAAGGCAGTTAGAATTGAAACGTTGGCCATTAATCAATTTAGCCAATAAATATTGTTATTCTTGTATATGATTGTACCATGTTCTCCTACGAATAAACTTCAAACAAGGTGTTTTCAGAAAGTTAATTTAATGGATATATATACATATTAAATACAAATTATCTTATTTGCCATCAATAAAACAATAGACTGGAAGATTATCATAAATTCCTGGGGGTGTAGAATGTAGATGCTCTCATATAGCCCCCTAACTACACGA
Organism: Mongoloraphidia duomilia; assembly: GCA_039654895.1. Taxonomy (NCBI): domain Eukaryota; kingdom Metazoa; phylum Arthropoda; class Insecta; order Raphidioptera; family Raphidiidae; genus Mongoloraphidia; species Mongoloraphidia duomilia. Next base: position 17,078,799 of record CM077522.1, on the reverse strand, counting down.
CTGAGTATACCTGACAGAACTATAATATTATGGTCATTGCTGACGAAAAAATATGACAGTACACAAAGCCAAAGATGTAATTAGAGGGGGTCGGGTGTGCCTGGTTCACTCTAGAGTATCGTTTGAGCCACCTAGAAATTGAAGGATTGATAAAAAAGAAAAAACTGATCAGATAGACATACAGACTGGAACCCGGCACAATTTCAGCTTCAAATCTTCTAGTTACGCCAATCCGCAAAGCTTCTTGACTAAAACGTCGTCACAGTCAGCTCTATTGAATATGGCATTAAGTGTGACGTAGCTTCTATTGTGGATATGCTATATCTATACATACAGAGTGGTCCAATGAAAACAATCATCCCAAGTTTTGGCCACTTAACATCAGTTTGCGAAAAAAGCTCGCACACGTCAATTTTAGAATCAAGGGGGACATCTAAATCGATTGGTATTATTTACGTAACTTCAACCCTGAGAGCAGGGTGAATTGCACCCCAAAAGTTTTTAATGGAAAGGGGTATCAAACGATTCGTAGTTCGAAAGGCCTCTCAATTCTTTTTACAACAGTCCTTTTGTTTTTCAAATCCGATCATTAATTGCGGAGAAAATAACATTTTAAATTGTATCAATAGTCTTAAACAATTGAACATAGCAAACAAAAGCACGTCATCTGTCAAGTAAAAATACAGACAAGAACTCAAGGATCATTTTATTAAGTGCTCAAAATGACCACCTCCACCGTACAATAATAAAGATTATCCTCAAAGCGTCGTCTTACGTTCTCCAACATTGCTGGAGTAATCAGACTAAGATACTTGATACAAATTAAAATGTCATTTTCTCCGCAATTAATGATCGGATTTGAAAAACAAAAAGACTGTTGTTAAAAGAATTGAGAGGCCTTTCGAACTGCGAATCTTTTGACACCCCTTTCCATTAAAAATGTTTGGGGTGCAATTCACCCTGCTCTCAGGGTTGAAGTTATGTAAATAATACCAATCGATTTAGATGTCTCCTTTGATTCTAAAATTGACGTGTGCGAGCTTTTATCGCAAAAGTGATGTTAAGTGGCCAAAACTTGGGATGACTGTTTTCATTGGGCCACTCTGTATAAGTAAAATCTGCATATTAATCTCGTATGGTGACAAATCGTTTATTGATTATTAATTTATGTATTTTAATGTTCAAACGAATTTAATTGCTCAATTTGAACTTGTCATCACACACCGCGTCAATGTGACCTCGACTTTATAAAGAGTTACTATAATATCTGGAAGCACTCGACCTGCTATAGTCCATGATAAGCTATCTATATCAATTTTGAACAATTTGTCATCAAATTAAAGACTGTTTCCAGGATGTGGCTAAAATCGGGATAAACCGAGTGGTGGGTTAAAGACCAAGGAGTATTTTAAGAATTGTTTTTTATCAACAAGCAAATAATATATTCATCTCGCGTAGGGTTTTTTTTAACTTTTCCCTATAACTTAACAAAAAAATGATGGTAAACACATAAGACCACAAATAAAAAACAAACACGTTAGCATTAAGCTTATTCCACTGGGTAATATACAGGGTGTCCACGGCGACGTTGGCTGACATGGGTATCTTTGTTATTAGTGGAGATAGAAAGTCGGTTAAATGGGCAAAGTAGTACAGAATTATGTGCCCATTAACGTCCCGTCGAAAAAACAATTGAATTTTGACACACTATGGATTTATTTAGAAAATAGTGAAAATTGCGTTTTTGAAAACTGGCCATAACATTTTTATTTATGAAGATATCTGAAAATTTCTTTAACCATTTTTTGATAACTTTTTAAAATCTTTCCAGCGGCGTAGGTTTAATTTTTTTATATTCACCACATAATCAGATATTGACATCAACTTTGGTTTTTCTTATAGGCGCCATTTTGGATTTTTAGATATTTGAATTCCGCATATTTTTCTGATTAATTTGGTGTATCATATACCACGTCTAAAAAATTTGCATTTAACGTCCCATATTAAAAAGACACATTAAAAACAACTAACAGTCAAATTATAATTCAGATCTGCTAAACTACGATTTAATATTAATTTTGCACTTTAAAATTTCGCACTACTTGATTATAATTTGACTGTCAGTTGTTTTTAATGTCTCTAATATGGGACGTTAAATAAAAAAATTTTAAATGTGGCATATGATACACCAAATTAATCAGAAAAATAAGCAGAATTCGAATATCTAAAAATTCAATATGGTGTCCATAAGAAAAACCAAAGTTCATGTCGATATATCATTATGTAGTGGATATAAAAAAATTAAACCTACGCCACTGAAAAGATCTTAAGACGTGATCAAAAAATGGTTAAAGAAATATCTTCATAAATAAGAAAGTTATGGCCAGTTTTCAAAAACGGCAATTTTCACTATTTTCTAAATAAATCCATTGTGTGTCAAAATTCAATTGTTTTTTCGATGGGACGTTAATGAGCCCATAATTCTGCACTACTTTGCCCATTTAACCGACTTTCTATCTCCACTAATAACAAAGATACTCATGTTAGCCAACGTCGCCGTGGACACTCTGTATAGGAACCAGAATTTGAAAACTATGTAACAAATTGTAAAATTTTTATATTTTGTGACAATAAATCTTAATTTGCTAATATATCCATCACTTTATGAAAAGTTTTTCAAAGGTTGGTATTGCTTCTCCTAAAAACTTGGTCCACATAAATTAAGTAGTTTGTAATAAAAGATTTTGAATTAATAAATATTAAACATTTACGTTATTATTTTTTCAAGTCATTGTATACACGTTTCAATAAATAATTTGGTTTGATTTTACTCTATTTTTTTGTTGTATTTATATAAAAGTTACCATAAAACAGGAAAACTTATATAGTAAAATAAAACAAAACTAAACAAAATAATAGAGTAAAGTCGGTAATTATTAATTTTAATACCACAGTACTTAATACTACTTACGTTACGACCTAATGTCATAATTTAGCGTAACGAATAATTCTAATAATATTTACATTTAGTGTTAAAACGCATACAAATTATGAAGTATACCTAAGAGGAACTACTCAGATCAAATCTTCTACTTTGAATGGCCATTAAGGTCATTAAGGTCCAATTATTATACACAGTCGTCCCGTGCCCGTGCCCTGTTCGTGTTGGGTCCGAGTATTCCAGAAATCAAATTATATGTACAGTCGCGGACTTAAAAAAGTTTACACCTGTATCATCTAGTTACCGGTTTTTTCAATTTTTGCATGTTGTAATTAGGAAGTTTCCATTGGACGAAAATACTAATTATGATACTGTCACATCATTATAATAAGGATAACTTTAAAAATTCTGAAAGAATTATTTTGATATCTTTAATTTCAACGGAGATATTCAATTTCTTGTACGTGGGGTCGCAAACGAAACTGATTTTTGAATATGACGTCACGCGGTACAAGTTTGCTGTTTTTTAGCTTTGTGAGTAATTAGAACCTAAGTTACTTAGTAACTATTTTGTTGTAATACAGACTTTTCTATTTATATTAAATTAAAATTAACTGTCAAAAATTTAAATATGTCAATATTTTCCGTCATCAACTGGTTTGGTTTTAGTGTTTCCATAACTATTTACGAGTTTATAGAAAGAGATTTATCGGAAGTTACCATGCTAAATTACCACACATACAAACTGAAAATAACTTTTATAAATATCGTGCCGCGTGACGTCACCCGGACTGAAAACAGAATTTCTTGGAGAATTGTCAATTCAAACTTTGAAATAGCATAACTTTGTTGTTTTTAAAGATATTTCAAAAATTCTTCCGCCATTAATTTTATAATTTTTAGAACTATGATTTAGACCAAAAAAATAAAAAAGGGAAACTTCCTAATTTGGCTTTTGATAGTAATGTATCAATTACTAAGGTTACATCCTAAAAATTCAATAAAAAATTATTATCAAAACACCTCAGTTGTTTATTATACAATCCAAATTACTCAATATTATTCATTTAAAACATAAAAAGATTTGATAATATTTGATACTATCAAATTCCTTCCTCCAATCTTGCAATAATTCTTCTTTTTTGTTCGTTTTAATAATTTCGAGGCATTTAAACGACAATTATTTCTTTTCATTTTTGACATTTACATTTACCTATTAAAAACTAAATATGTTGCTAAGCTACTGACTTTTTGTGAACTTACACTGAAAAACTCAAGTGTAAACTTTATTAAGTCCGCGACTGTACATATTAGATGTGCAACCGGAATCTAACTATAAAATGTTGTCACATCGAAATGCCATTTTCCACTAAAGATTTACCAAAAGATTCCAAAATCCTAAGTGTACGAAAACTTCTTAAGCCAACTGTAACGAGACAATTTCGTTTTCGTTGACCTTTCGAGCTATCAGGAAAATATCGTTGTATAATATACGTGGCCGAAGTATGGCCACGCCACGGACGATGCTGTGGCGGGAACAGTACATACAAAAATATAGTACCCAAATTTTTGCCTCGGCCTAGCCCGGGCACGAAAAGGATGTGTACAAATAGACCTCTAACGATTAAAACACATCAAATAACACTAACTACTACATATTATGTATGCGACATACAAATGTGACTTCCAGAACCAACAGGAGTCAGTCACGGCTACTCACCCTCATTGTGCTCGGATGATTCGAGTAATCTACAGGCTGACATCGTAAACTGTATCGTCCTGTTAGCCAACCACCCATACTTATCTGTAAATGAAAGCGCGCCAAGCTATACACTACATACAAATGGCCCATTCTAACCGAACACACTGTATACACGCGCGTATTGCTGTGTCGGTACACGCGTGCACACCGATGGGTTAACAAGTAGGTAATGATAACGCAGAGCGATGTTCTTTTTTTTTAGTTGTGGATCATTTGTTTTTATCGTTATCTGTTTGATGGCTAGTTACATACAAGAATACAAGACGCCATAGTCAACAGAACATTCTAATGCTATTCTAATGCTACACCATTGGTTTGCAGTATGTTTATACAGCAAAGAAATGTTTTGTTACAGACTAATCCATTGTTAATATTATGTAATTGACCATAAGTGATTAGAATTTTAGTTTAGGCCTCGGTTTAGGCCTGCTGCAGTGCACTATGAGCGAAGATGTTTTATAGCGCAGCTAGTAGGGCCACTATACTATATACTAATAATAGCGCATTCTGTATCATTTATTGCACATAATATTATGTTGGCTATCTGATGCGTCCATCAACGGCGGCAAATAGCTTCCTAGTAAACAGCAGGAAGATATACTTACTATTTAATTGATTTTAGAAGTGAATAAATGAAATTCAATATTTTTGAATAAACACTAATATGAACAAAATTTGATCCAAAACTAAAAAGTTGATTTTCAAATAAAATTACTTGACAGATAGCTTTATTTATTTGCTAATTGCTAATCTTTATTAGGCGAATTTTTATATTTACTTCTTTAAAGCTTATTTTATAACGAAATTGATTTATTATTATAAAAATGAAAGCGTTATGCAAATTTTCACCAAAAGTTGTTTTATATAAAAAAAAATAGTGGCCGAAGTATACAGGGTGTCCGGATTTATAAGTGTACATATAGTGATTTTACCCGTAAAGTCAAACTTTCGCGATTTCCTGCTTCCCTAATTATTTTAGGAAAAATATCTTCAAATAAATGTTGTAGGGCTTAAAATTCTGCATCTAAATGAATAAACACGATTAATTTTGCATGCTTTATAACGGCAGAAATTTGATATGAAAATGTCCAAATTACCTCAAAAACAGATATCGATAGCCATGGAACTTGCACAAAATGATGACGTTTTAGCTGTCAGAATAATTTCTAATCATTTTGTCCAAGTTCCATGGCTATCGCTATCTGTTTATGAGGTAATTTGGACATTTTCATATCAAATTTCTGCCGTTATAAAGCATGCAAAATTAATCGTGTTTATTGATTTAGATGCAGAATTTTAAGCCCTACAACATTTATTTGAAGATATTTTTCCTAAAATAATTAGGGAAGCAAGAAATCGCCAAAGTTTGATTTTACGGGTAAATTCCTATGTACACTTATAACGGACATCCTGTATAGATTTTGAATTAAAATGTATGGCCATGAAGAGTGATGCAACGTTTGGTGTGAAGATACAAAATATTAAAAATAACCACAAAACAAACCAAAACATTTAACAATTCTCTACGTACGTTTCGCTAACCATGTTGGCATCATCAGAATATGTTTAATCATCTCCTGATGATGCCACCATACGTACGTCGAGAATTGCTAAGCGTTTTGGTTTTTATAGTTATTGCACATACCGCTAGACTATTAGCGGATGTGATCTATTATCACTTTTTAAATATTTCATAAAATTTCTGGATTTTGAAAATCATCAAAATTATCCCAATTTTATTTAACTCTACAACGAATTGTAGATTATTAGACGCTCGACAACTGAGATCATTTACAACGAGTTAAAATCCAACATTACTAGTCTACCTGTCAATTAATAACTATTGAAAAATCTGAAAGAAATATTAGTACTCAAATTCCGTTTTTCCCATTATTACAGAATCAGGTACAATTATTATGAATGATGTTCCAAAACACTGATTAAACTACGATCCAACAGTTAATAATATTATATACTATAATTTCAATCGAAAATAATTCAGAAGTAGAAATATTTCTGTGGAAGAAGAATATGAAATAACAAGAGACATGAAAATGATATGTTTTACAGTAAATAGAACTGAAATAAAATACATTAAAATGTAAGGAACTGGATAAATATTTATTTAATTAAAATTGAAAGTTTGGAATAAATAAACAATAATGATGACTTAATTGCACTAATGTTAAACAATAATAAACATTAAATTATTGTTCTCTATTCAGCAAAGTGTACATCGAGTGAACAATGTACATATTATATCCTTCGTTATTTTATTTTTAGAAAGATCTCAGTGAAGAAAATAGCTTATGTCAATCGGCCGTATTACGTTGTACAAATCGATAAAATCCCTATGGTCAAAGCTCTCACTTTACAGAAGTCTACTGGACATTACACTACTAAATTTTTGTGACTTTAACGGATCACAGAAAACATTAAATTAGTGGGAAATTTATTAATTTTTTATCATTTTTTACTGCCAGTATTTCGAATACGGCTCAACACTACTTGATCAAATCATGAAATTAATACAGATTATAGAAAAATATCAATTATTTACAATGAATATAATTACTATATTATTACTAGCGGACCCGTCCCGGCTTCGCTCGGGTGGTAAGAAAATTATGATTTAATAGCGGTCACCCATTACTCCGCTCACGTATATTAGTATAGCTGATCCGGCAAACGTTGTTAATAATTTCTAGGAATAATTACATTACTCACTCGCTTCGCTCGTTCGTTTGAATTTTATTAATACAGTACTCACTCGCTTCGCTCGTTCGCTTGAATATTATAAATACACTACTCACTCGCTTCGCTCGTTCGCTTGAATATTTTCGCCTACTCACTCGCTTCGCTCGTTCGCTTGAATATTATAAATACACAACTCACTCGCTGAATCATGAAAAAATTAAAACAAAAAATGTTGTCCAAAAAATAAAAAAAAAAATTTGGGGTGGACCACCCTTAACATTTAGGGGGATGAAAAATAGATGTTGTCCGATTCTCCACCCTACCCGATAAGCACACAAAATTTCATCAAAATCGGTCCAGCCGTTTCGGAGGAGTATAATAACGTACACCGCGACACGAGAATTTTATATATATTATTATATAAATTTCATCAAGTTAGCGTTGATCAGTATACGAAATACTCACAATAATTTGATGTTTTCCGTCATTTTATTTTATCTATTAAATTCAGTAATAAAATTTTAGTAGTGCTGTCAATGAGTATAGGACTCTCGTACGGACAAGCGACTAGGCCCAGCAGTCAGGGTCCATTCTGATTGGTCGAATACCCTATCTTCATGTCGTTTGACACACACACACACACACCTAAACGAACGTAACGACTAATTAGTGAACTCGGTATACTAATATGGATAGTTAATAGCGAATAAAAAATGGGTTTTGTATGTGGACAATGTTCAAATACATATTCTTCAACACAGGCATTAATGTTCACAAAATTAGAATAAAAACTTCAGATAAGGCTTGTAATCTAATTCTTTCATAAAAGTCGATCAATTTTTTGACATTTCAAAACAAAACCTAATTTAATATTATTATTTGAGATATTAGGATGTCCAAAATTTATACAATAAGTGTTCTTGAGAAATTGGAATAGAAAAATAAATTTTAATTAGGTTTTATTTTGAAATGTCAGAAAATTGATAGACGTTTATAGAAAGAATTAGATTACAAGCCTTATCTGAAGTATTCATTCTAATTTTGTGAGCATGATTAATGCCTATCTTGTAGAATATGTGTTTGAACATTCTCCACATACAAAACCCATTTTTTAATCGCTATCAACTATCCACATTAGTATACAGAGTTCACTAGTTAGTTGTTACGTTCGTTTAGGTGTGTGTGTGTGTGTGTGTGTGTGTGTGTGTGTGTGTGTGTGTCAAACGACATCAAGATGGGATATTCGACCAATCAGAATGGACCCTTACTGCAGGGCTTAGTCGATTGTCTCGTACGGTGGAAACTCGAACTACTTTGTCCACTCTTATCCTTAATGTTTATGCAATTATTGCATCAAGAAAAAAAACTTATTTTCCTGCATTTTTTATCATATATTTCACATTTTTGACATGGTCAATAATTAGTGACTAATACATGACTATTTTAATGATGGTCGCTACAAATGTAGGTCTTCTGAAAGCATAAACATTGTCCGAAATATCGATTCTCATAAAGAAGAGTAACTTAACTCATTTGTTTTTACCCATCAGTACATCTCAATTTTTTCAATCGAAAAAAAATCTTACCAGTTCTTAAAAATGTATTATATTATAATTGGCAAAAATTTTCTTCAAATGAAAATTATCCACTGTAGATAATTCCATTTAAAAGAACGGTAATACAGCCGGCTAGGGAATATTTATTTATGGATGATTAAAGAACTTCGCCAAATTCCATACAGATTCTGCACATAACAAGGAATTGGATGCACGTTAAGACATTTATTTATTTATTTATTCAAACTTTCAATTATTGTAAAATTATGCAAGGTATTTTACGGGTTGGATTCAAGAAGAAAATCAAACTACTAATCGTGTCTAAAAATGGGTAATCAATTGACGTGAATTTTAATAAATTCTACACGTTTTGCCTGTTTTTAAAGTTCTATTGTAAATATTATTAAGATTTTTTTAAATCCATAAATCAATCATAAGCAGATCTGTCAATCAAGTAATTATAGTGTATAAAAAGTATACTAATCGTGTCTAAAAATGGGTAATCAATTGACGTGAATTTTAATAAATTCTACACGTTTTGCCTGTTTTTAAATTTCTATTGTAAATATTATTAAGATTTTTTTAAATCCATAAATCAATCATAAGCAGATCTGTCAATCAAGTAATTATAGTGTATAAAAAGTATCACTTTGATTATAAATGTTAAAGAGCTATAGTTAAAAAGGAAAACCCTTAATCCAGGACCTAAAATAATTATTTTTGTCCTACCCCCTATAAAATAGCTGCGTTACATGTATATATGCATATAAAGTGATTCTTAACAGGCCGGTGTGCGGGAAAGTTATTTTCCCGCTCACGTGTGTGGGATCTCGTGCGCAATAAAACAGTCGGTAATTAATATGACTATATTATTGTCTCAAGTTTACGAAGAATGTACAATAAATTTTTGATATAGAACAAGGTGAAACGTCTGTTTTCGAGGAAAAAAACATTTTCGGACACGACATGTTGAGTTTTACTTCATGAATCCATTCCATTTTTTGCTTTTATATAGTCGACAAAGTTCTTTCAAAATACTCAAAATTTAATTCGACAATATTTTGTGACTAAATCCTATGGGAAATACGGCCCTCTCACTACTAGAAAATGGCCACTTCTATTATGGCCATAAATAGACTTACAAAATACCTGTAAAACATAACATATATATTATATAATATATAAACAAAATTAATATACAATAAACATATTTTCCCACTTGGCGGCGGCCGACAGCAGTATGTTCCAGTCCAGAGGCGGTCATATTGCTGTAGAAAGCACGTAAAATTACTTATAAGACGTCATCTAAGTCATTTTAAATATTACACCTATGTATAAAATTAAATCACCCTTGACCTTATTCCAGATTAATTAAAGGTAACACATAAATCTGTAAATGTATTTGATATATATTACTGATGTATCACTGATACCTCACGCGAAATGCACATTAAGTAATTAAAATAACAATCTTAAGTAGTAAAAAACTGACTTTTAAAATACCGGCACAAAATATTTTTTATTGAGAGAAAAAAGGTGTTTCAACAGTTTAGCTAGTGATAGAAAAAATATATTCAATTTAAACAATATTTAACTGATAAAAATGTTAATTTAACATTTTTTTTTTCAATAAAAATATAAATAAGATTGTCAATTCTTTTAATATAGAATAGGTACATATAAAATTTTAACAAATTTTGGAGAGGTTTTTGTGTTGCGACAGAAAAAAAAGGATCTTGAAATATTATGTCATTTTTTGAAATGATGGGAAAACAGCAATCGATTAATTGACGTTTATTCTGAATGTAAAAAAATACTTCACAAATCAATATTTTAACAAACTTAACCTTTGTATTATTCTTTGGTAAATATATTCTTTTGAATTCTTTGTGACTTGATCAAACACAAAAGAAGAATATGATTAAATATTTAGAAATCTTTAACGTTACCGGGTGCGTTATTATATACACTATACATAAATTAATTTTATTGACAATTTTTGCAGAATCTCGATTTTTATTGCGTTTCTTGGATATTGTAATTTGCCAAAAAAAAAGTACGGTAATTGTATGATCGGAATTGATCTGTTTTTGATATAGAAGCCGCAAATCAAGGAATTATCAACATTGGCTTGGCGTTAGTACACATTTCCAAGTCCGACCGAGTTTCGGTTTCGATTTCAGCTTCGCCCAAAAATCGGTCGAAGGTGAAAAAAACTGAAATTCGACTTAGGCTGGAAAAACCATCTTCGGTTGGACAGGTTGGACTCTAATTCCCATACATGACATAATATATAGACGTCTATAATTTACAATAATTTGTATTTGTATCGTTGAATTGATCGAGGGTAGATATAAGACCTAAATATTAGCGCGCGTTCGCTGATAAGCAATATTAAGCATGCCGCGTGAACATTATTGTTTAAAGCATAACGGACGTTAGTTCAACTTTGCCCGTCTGTGATTGTCTTAGTGTTTACATAATATCAAAAGTGGTCAAGGATATCAATATTTGTTCATATTTACTACACGTGTGTGTCGTCTACTCTAAAATGTTCAAATTAGCTTTTAAAATGTAAATATTCAGTTCCATTGATTAAGAAATGGATTTAAAAAACAATCAGTCAAGTTCAAACATTCTGGTGAAAATTTCGCAAAAACACAATAAATAAAAAATAGATATAAAATTGTTTAGTTCCTGTACAATAAGATATTATAATATAGTTTTATAAGCCAGTTTTTTAAATCACTTTTTTGTTGTTATTTTAATTTCGAAAATTCGAAACTATTAAAAATTGTCCGCACAACAACGCAGGTATAAAAATTTAGAATAAATTACCCGGAAATCTTAAAGATGGGAACACTGTTAATATTTTTTCCGGTTCTAAGAAATGAATGTTAACAAAAGAAATTAGACAAGTTCAAATGTCGTTCAGCTAGCGATATAAAACTGTAAATTAAAAACTTGCTCGCGAAACCTTGAAAATTTTGCAAAAATACTATAAGCAAAAAATAGTATAATAATTTAGGTATTCCTGTAGATATTAGGTACGCAGTTTTATAAGCCAGTGTTTTTATTTTAATTTTGTTATTTTAATTTCTACAACATCGGAATAAAAATCTAACAAATTACGAGGAAATATTCAAGATTGCAACAATGTTAATATTTCTTGCCGGCGTTTAAGGCAATTTATTTTATAACAATTTAATAGATTTTTTTTTTCGCAATTTGTTTTTAATGACGTTTCTATGCAAATTTTATTTGTCAAAAGAAATAAAATTCATTACATTAACAGTTACGCAAATATTTAATAGTTTATTGAAATATTAATTACTTTTAACTGAAAAAAAAAATACTTCCCATATAATATGTAACTATCTATATTTTAACACAAAAAATCTCAAAAAATTACCTATCTATGATATTTAATTTAAAACCCAAATTTATACTTCTTGTAAAAACCAATTAGTAATTTAACCATAATATATTTATTAGTCACTTTCAGCCAAAAAAATAGAAAATAAACATCCTTCACCTATATTAAGTTTTCCAGTTCTTCCATTAATTTTCCAGAAAATTAAAATTGCTTTCAGTTTTAGTAATTTTACTAAACTGTTAAAAAACCCGAAAATTAAATATTTTTGTATGACGTCGTCCTTATACTGAATTGCAACTAATTGCATCGTTACAAAAATAAACCAATTAGCACCGTCTTAACTAACTCATTCAAGATGCCAGCGAGAGTGTGCCGTATACGCAACGTTGATTTCAAAATACAGGGCAGTTAAATCAAAACCCACATTTTTCCAAAAATATTAAAATAAGACAATTATATTTTTGAAAATGTCAGGTACGGCTTATACAATATGCGTAATTGTAAATAAAATATACGAAATTCGGATAGGTACTCTTAATGCAGTGATTTTTCCTGAACAAGCAATTAGTTATAAACAAAATAAATCCGGACAGAAAATAATAACAAAATTATTACAAGTTCACAATTCTTAATACAGTCGCAACTCGCAACTTGTGAACAATGAAGAGAAATTGTAGGTACTAACTCTAAAGAGAAGCTCTACTAATTATTATATTCGCCCCTTGTTCACTACTTTACTTAATGAATACGATTTCAATAACATTCTGCACGTACAGACGCTTCGTTCTGAAGAGATTAATTTAAAAAAGTTCATGTTGTGTTCTTTTTTAAATTATCAAAAAAAAAAAAATAAAAAAATAACAATACGGTTAGAAAAAATATTTTTCTAGCAATTTTATCATAGAAATTTCCTTTGGAAATCTCTTAGAAAACAATTCGATTTTAGTTCTTAATTCACCTATTAATTACTACTAACATTCTAGAATCTAGATAATAGCAGTATTACCTATAAAAATTGTTTCCTTGGACATACTCCAGTAATGGGTTTTGATGATGTAACTACCTTTTAATTTGAGAAAAGTACTGCATTGAAAATATCTGTCATATATTATCTCGAATATTTTTTTCATAACGACGAATATTGTATAATTTCCACACATACCAAGAGTTGTCAGCGTTACAGTTAAAACCATGATAAGACTCTGATCAAACTTTTGTTAAGTTAAAAAAAAAACACCAAAAAATCGTATTCATTTAGTTCGAACAACCTGTGTTTTTAATGCAGTGAGTGGTAGCTGGACTTGCTCTTCATTTTCTATTGCTACGTAGATGACTAATGCCCGGTTTCTGATACGGCATTTAACTTTAAATCTAGATTTCAGGATGTCACTTGTTTTCAACTAAATGAAATCTCCATTTTTGTTGAAAACAAATGACATTTTTTAATCTAGATTTAAAGTTGAAACTCATATCAGAAACCCAGCATTAGTATCTAACAGAAAAATCAGCAAGATGCGAGAAGTCACCCTCATAGCGAAGCGCGTTTGGTTAATAACCTCAGACGCAAAACGTCGGATGTTTGCGTTTGACATGATGTTTAAACGCAGATTTAGAAAAAATCAAATCAAATATGTTTTACACAATTAGCTACCATGATTTCAATGTGATTATTTTCAGAACAATAATTTGACAGCTCTCAGTTAGCGGGGTTGAAGAGTGTATTATAGGGGGACGATACGGCATCACTTACTCTAGTAGCGCTCGCAGATTTGCTGTGGTCGACAGGTTGACAACGGAAACTGTATTCGCCCCACCAGCCTCCCATTAAACACTGTTGATATAATAATATATAATAACATAATCATATCAATCACACAAAGAAACACTTCATAGTCGCTCCAGCTTAATATTATGATAATTTCATTAATTATACAGATACAAATGTAACACTGGCAACAGATGGTGATTTAACAACATCGAAATAGGATCGTCCCGCGTATCCAAATTTGATAATTTTGAACAGTCTATGTTATTCCTCATACATAAACAAATAATTTAAACTAATTTTTTTGTTCTTATATCCTTCCTCTTAATTGCAAACAAGAATGTAAAAAATGTGTTCATTTCAAAAGGCTTAGCACAGCCGCCATATGATGACGTAAAAGCCAGACCAATGAAGCCAGAGACATACGTCCACGCATAGGTAAAGAGAGGTTGTAATAGTACAACTATTACAGGTAATTGATAAATGTATTATTGTAATAATTTAATAAAATGTAAAAGTGCGCCAATCTATCAGTGTATGTGTGGTGTCATGAACAGATGATGATCTGTGCTGTACCTACGAGGTATAAAAACGCGATACGCGCGGGAAGGTTGTACGAATCAGAAAGCTAGTTTAAGCTCAGTGATTGTCGAGAAACATTTCAATAATGAAAAATCGGCAGTTTACAACAATATAGTTTAACCAGAGGGGTAAAGGACGCGACAGGCTTCGCGGGGTATATATATGGGCGACGCCCGGGAATCAGGGCAGTTCAGGAGCAGTTCAGGGGAGTTCAACACAGTTCGACAGACAGTTCGAAACACAGAGTTCGGCACTCAGTTCAACACAGTGACACAGATTCTTTATTTGGCAAAGTTGATAAATAACACTTATTAATATGGGGCATAGTGTTGTTTCGTTAGTGGTAACTTTTAGCTTGTCGTTAATTAAAACAGTGTTTGTCGTGTAAAGTAGTGAACACGGTGTTAAGTTGAAATATGTAGATTGTAACTCACGGGAAGTGAAAGTGAGTGCGAGCGATAGCTAGTGCCAATAAAATGCTAATTAACATAGCATTGGATAACACCTCATCTGTGGATTAACAGCATCATCATCATCATCTTTAGCTTCTGCGGGCTTAAAGCTTGCACATCAACAACTACAGCACCAGCGCAGATAAGATTGCCTTTTCTTTCATTTTTATATACGTATATATTTGCATCTCGAGATTAATCATTGCTAAGTGCATTTTGGTCAAATTTATTAATGACAAGATATTTTGTATTCCTCAAATGAGCTCAGTAGATATAAGGATTAACGGGTATAATCACATAATGGAATAGTGAAAATAATTAATTATTTTTTTTTTATTTTTTTTATTTATTTTGTTGGTTGTTGAAAACTGGAATTAATTATTTAAGATAACTTTTGCATCAGTTTAATATCATAATGACATTTCGTTATTATACCGATCATAAAAGGGCTAACTATAGGATATCTCGTAGTTTTGTCTATGTAGAATGTAGATTGATGTAACTATAACGCAATCTTGAATTGAGTTTTTTTTATTATTGAATATTATATACATTTGGTACAAATTTTGTGTTGTTTTATTTATAGGTAAATTATTCCGTATATCTATACGGTGGCGATCCTAACCAAACACTTGTACGGACTCGCTTGTTTCTGATCGTTGCGTTATAAGGAAAAATAAGTATTTTAATCGTGAGTCAGATGCCGTTAAATGACCAAAAGTAAAAATTTGCATATTGATATATTAGGTTATTACTATTTTTAAATCAGAAACAGGTGTAGACCCGTTACAAGGTATGTCTATGGAAAGAGAGGAATCCTTGTCAGTCGTAACTCGTGAACTGCCGGCCTGTTAAAGCAAGTAGGTACAGAAAAGTAAATTGATAAATAAGTTCCGTTGCCAGTGCTAGTTAGATCTTGCGGCTCGGTGCGCATGAATGATCGACCGATCGAACTATCGGTTAGTAGAGTGCCCGCGGTGAGAGATGAAGCCAGGCACGTCATCAATAATATGCTAGTGAACGCCTTATTGTTTATTCCACCTCTAGAAAACACTCGACGCTCATGGATCTCCAAAACAGCTAATAGCAAGCTAGAAGGCGGGCGCAATGCATTCACGTTACTATGACGCGGTGGCTTCATCTTTCGCCGCGCGAGGTCTAATGACAACGATGTTATATGAAAAAGCGCACATGAAATCGGACGATTTTGTGTCGCTTCATATTGTGCGCTTTTTCATATAACACCGCTATCATTACTATGCGATGGTTCGATCGGGCGATTGATTTGTCATTCATGCGCTCCTATAGCCTAACGTTACAATAATAAACTATATAGGTACCTACTTAAATATTTGAAAAAGTTCGAAATTTAAAAGTGTATTACGTGGGTTGAAAAGTCTTATGTTAAGGCAGGAATAATAAACAAAATTGTAGGACTCGAAATATGCAGGGTGGCACATCTTTAAACAATGCAGTGAAATATATCTCGTAAACGGTACAAACCATAAAAAAATGTTTTATACAAAAGTTATAGAGTGTCCAGGGGGACAGAAGACTGTGATATCAGATTTAACATAGGTGGTGCTGTGAAGGTCAGGCGAAGGTCAGCTTTGATTTAATTGTAACAGTGCATTTTTATTCCAGAATACGATACAGTATTTAATAGTGAACAGTAAATTTATTAAGGTAGGTACATATGAGCTAAAGTTAATAAATATTGAGATATTTTGAAATTAAATAATAGCCAAAATGAACGACAATTAGATAAATTATGGCATAGCAGATAGCCATATTACGCACCGGCCTTCTTGGCTTGAATTCAATTCATAAAAGAACCGAATTGAAAAATTAAATTTGCTATTTATTTTGTAAATACCTCAATATTTATTAACTTCAGCTCATATGTACCTTAATAATTTACTGTTCATTATTAAATACTGTATCGTATTGTGGAATAAAAATGCACTGTTACAATTAAAAACTCGAAGCTGACCTTCGCCTGTTCTCCACAGCACCACCTATGTTAAATCTGATATCACAGTCTTCTGTCCCCCTTGACACTTTATAACTTTTGAATAAAATGGTTTGTACCGTTTACGAGATATTTTACTGCAATGTTTAAGATGTGCCGCCCTGTATATTATAGTATACATATTTCAAAATATTTTATTTTCCAATAATAATAATAAATGGTTAAATATACTTTACTGTTAAAACTATTTTCTTATTTCCACTAAAATTTTATTTTTATAGGAAGAATAAAAAATTAAAATTTGTGATTGAATTTTTATTTTTGTTTTATGATTTTAAATCTTTTTACCGTTTTGTACTATACAGTATGTAAACAGGTAAGGTATACATAAGAAATTTAGCATTGGGAAAAAATGATTGGATCGGAATGAGCCATAATTCATAATGCACGTATTTATATAGGGTTTCTATGGTAATTTTAGTGTTTCTATTTTATTTTGTATTATTTTTATTTTATTTGACATAATGGCAAGTAAAATACAAAAGTGAAACTAAAATAGAAGCACTAAAATTACCATAGCAGCCCTATATAAATACGTACATTATGAATTATGGCTCATTCCGATCCAATCTTTTTTTTTCCCAATGCTAAATATCCTATGTATACCTTACCTCTTTACTAACTATGTTCTACTTGACGTACAATAAGCTATGAGCTGCTAAGTTTCGAACTTTTTCAGAATAACCTAAAATAAAAAGAAAGTAGGTATACCATTTTATTTTCAAATACATATTCTTAAAAGTAGATAGGTACAAATAGATAGTAGATATTATCTACTATTTATATTTTTCAACATTTGGATATACATAGTAATATAGAAAATATGTGTATATAAATTATATAAGTATTATTAAATTAATTTGGCACGTTTTCATAGTTATTTTTAATTGTATCAATGAAAAAGTGTCACAGATGTTACGTTTGTAATTGTTCAGCAACTGTTTAAATAATCTGTATTGTAAAAGAGAGATTTTTAATTATTCAAACTATAATGATTCTTAATAATTTGGAAATTATTAGTAAAATATTCAATCGCTGTGGAATTAACTATATTATACCCATTAAATTTTGGCTTGTTTCCAAAATAATAGTAGTCCACTCAAATGAACTTTTTACTTCTAAATCCACCATAACAGCTTCGATTTTGATGAATTTTTTTTAAATGTTTTTTACATGACATTTGAAATCAGAAAGATTCCAGCCCATAGATCCAAAATTTTCATTTTACAATTACAAATTTTCCTCCGAATTTTCTTATACGCTAGTGTCGCATATATTTGCCGTTTTACAAATAATTATTCAATCTCGACTACATTTTGTATGCTTATTTAAGACGTATTGATCTAACGATTCTGAAATGTTTGGCCTTCCAAGCTCAATATTTTCAATTCTAGAGCAATTTTCCTCCGGATTTTCCACCCGTCAGCGGTACGCTCGTCGGTAAGATCGTTTGCTGTGTTAAAAATATTTATTGAATTTTGATGAAATTTTGCATAATTGCATAATTTAACAATACAAAAACTCATAATTTTTCATTTTCCACCAAGTTTTTCTCCGAATTTTCTTATATGCTCGCGTCGCGTACAAGATAATAATCGTTTGCCGTTTTACAAATAATTATTCAATACTGACTAAATTTTGTATGCTTATTTGAGACGCATTGACCTAATAATTCTGAAAGTTTCAGCCCATTAAGTTCACTATTTTAATTTCTAGAGCAGTTTTTCCTAGTCCAGTCAAAGAAGCTGAAAAATCATTAAAACTTCTAAATCCATCAAAACTCCGATTTTGATGTTTTTTTAAAATATTTGTTAAGTATATTCAATTATACAAAATAAGAACTGGACATAACAAAAATTTAAAAAAAATTCATCAAATGATTTTTCCGCTTCTACTAAAACTAGAAAAAACTGCTCTAGAAATGGAAATAATGAACTTAAGGGCTAAACGCGTGGAAAATCCGGAGGAAAACTGCTGTAGAATGCAACAAACATTTTTAAAAAAATTTCATGAAAATCGTAGCTATTATGATGGGTTTGGAAGTATTCATGATTTATACGCTTAATTGACTGAACTATAATAGTTACATAATGATATGGTGTCCTATGATGAAATTGAAATGTATATGTCACGTAGATTTTTATCTTATTTTTTTACATTTGATGAAATAAAAACCGATGCATCCGAACTCCCAACTATGGTCATTTTTAGGGTTCCGTACCGCCGTAAGGAACCCTATAATTAAGACAAGATTAGCAACGGCTATGATATTTCCTACCTGAATTCCTAGTAGCATAGTAAGTTGATTTTTATTTCTTGTTAGTAATAAATAAAGATTGTTTATAATAAAATTATGTAGAAATGACAAAGTTGCACTATTCGCTGTAAATCTAATAATAATAGCGAATAGCATAATGCATTATCTAATTTTAGTTAAAAAAAAATAAACAAGCCTAATAAACAATAACAGTTTATTCTTTGAAATTTAACTGACTGTTTATTATTATCAGTACAATGTTGAAACTGAAAAGAATAATAACTTAACAATTTTCGATGAAAATTATCCTATAAAGCAATCATTCACAAATATTTATAAGAAAGAAATGTATCGTGAAATTACTGCAAACACTTGGCAACCAAAATTTTCTTTCTCGGTTCAATTAAATCGTAAATTCGGAGTTATAAAAGAAAAGTTGTAAACGAAAAAAATTGGAAATATTTAGATGATTTTAATCTCTCGACGTTCAATGCATTTATTATAAAATACGTTTTTTAATCATTAATTGATGCCATTACAATGACATTTTCTTCTTCTAAATAATTATTTTTTCATAAATGCAATGTATTTCCTGAAATATTCACATGAATGAATCTTATATATAATTGGTATCCCGAAGAATTTTTCATTTACTCTAGCCTAAATTATGTATAGCTGAAGAAAAATTCAAATTTGCAAAAAAGAAAACCTATTCCTAGTTTTTGCGGTAATCTCGCGACATTATATTGTATGAAGAGGTTAATTTTAACATAATATGTCAATTAAAATTTAAATATAGAAATATTCAAGAGCATCTCAATAATATTTTCAGCATAAACAAAATATTAAAACGCATTTATCAAAAACTCACTTACCTCATAAAATAACCATGAACTAAATATTACTTGAAATAAATTATATGCAATAAGCGTATTTTTGAGCTGGAATGGTTTTCTATTTTCCATTATTTTGGGTCCCAAAACCTGTAACCAAAAACATCAATATGTAAGAAAAGAAATTTACCTATTCACTAAAAATTTTTCATTTATACACGTGAAAACTTTCCATGCATTTCATTTTTTTGCTTTTTCAGTTACAAGTTGGAAACTTTGGGGGACACAATGTCACATAGGTCCCCTGTCGCACACAACTTTGTTATTGTCGATGGATTTTTCATGTAATAAAGTGCCAGGCTAAACAGAATGGTTTCAGAAATATTCAATTTGTTATTTTTCATCCTTCTCTACTTAGCCACCTCCGTACCCCTCAGATACCCGCTTGAACCTACACTTATCATTGAAATAGTGGATTTTCAATAATTGTTTTCGATGTGTTTGCAAAGACGTATTTGTCTGTGATTTCAGAATTACAATATATGTGTCGCACTTTATAAAACATAAAATGCCAGATACTTGAAAACAAAATATTTGTTTGTTATTATAACAAATCTGGCGGCATGTTAGCACGGACCAATATGGCTGGTAATTTGATTTTATGTATTCTGAATTATTACTGATTACTGATAGAATTAAAAAAAGTCTTACATAATTACTTGAAAAATGTACATTTTTATCTAATTTCTAGTTTCTACCTGTCACCTAAAACGCAAGGGAGAAAGACATACAGGCTCTCAAAGGATTAAGGGGGAAACTTAATATACCTTACGTAGACACTTGCGAAAATCCGTCGCCAGCTCTCCGTCTATATCTCAAGTCAAAATTGAAGAAATAACCAAATTTTTAAGTTTTATAGAGCAGGAGCTATGGAAATTCCTGAAGTTGATTCGCTTTTGCGTTTTTTTGCTACTAAAACTGATATGGAAACGGAGTTGATTATTTTGGTATTTCTTCAGCTTTATTCGAAAGGTTTGCCAGCAAATAATTAATTGAAGAATTTCATAAAATTGCCCCACCTCAATTTTTTTAAGAGCAGGTAGGTATATTCTCTACCGGAAGTTACCCCCTGCACTCATCATCACAAATCCATTCCCCTTGCCTAAAAATTATTATGGCTCTCCCGACGCTATTTTTAAACCTAAACGGTTCGGGTAAATGCCAAATGAAGAACCAGTAATCACACAACAAATTATTCAGGCGAAAAATTGTAAAACATTTTCCTGGAAAAACTTACAACTTTTTAAAAATTACGTAATGTTTCACACGTAAACAAAACTTTTCTCAAAAAATTCGCCTGTAGGATCTGTAATGTGATTCTTGGTTCTTCATTTGGCATTAACCCAAAACCTTTAGCTTTAAAAATAGCGTCGGGAGAGCAAAAATTGTTTTTTTAAGCGAGGGGAATGGATTAGAAATGAAGAATGCAGGAGGTAAAGAATAATCTTAAATAAGACCATTTTCAATTATTGCTCCAACTTTGATCCCAGATATTTATGAAATCAATTTCACTTTAGCCTGGTACTTTATTAGATGAAAAATGTTCAAAATGAGTTGCCATTTCGGAATTCGTCAAAAAAATATACAGTGCCCCTTGAATTAACGAAGTTGTGTACGCCGGGGACGGTTGCGGACGGCGCAACGATTCGACACCGATGGCACGTTATGTTCCACCATCGATTATAGTCCCACCTTCCCAGTATCTAATTTCTAACTCAAAAGGCAAAACAATGAAATGCGTAGATCTGTAGGTAGTGAAAAATAATAATAACTTTTGAAACTATAAAAACAATGACAAATCGATATTTTACAGGACGTTCGTGATCCACTTGATTTTTTACTAAATAACAATAAAATAATCACAAATTAGTCTTTAAAATCTATATTATTCCACTGCACATTATTTAATCTACGAACTATTTTATTTATAAAGTAATTATAACAGAGCTTCGTATAGGTACAAACTAAATTAGTTTCGAGAAAATAAGACAAACTTTCGAACTTTATGAACGTACTGCTTCGAATAATGTCAATTAAAAAGGAATATTTTATGACTGTGTGCTTAATTAGGAAGAAGTTGAAAAGGTTATAAAAGATGTATTAAAAGATATAGACGGCAGAATTTTAAAGCAGACTACACAATAAAATAAACTCTGACAGTTTTTTAAAGTAAAGTAGACTTCCACTAATCCGGCACATTACAGACCAGGGTGTGTTTTTATTATCTACATATCAAGTAAGAAAAGGCGCTCGCAAGAAGCTGCCCGCAAGGCCCGATTAGCGCAGGGCTGAATTATAGAGAGTTTACTGTAATATAAATATTATATAAATTCAAAAAGTTCAGGGCGAGTATTGGTCTACAGTCTACACTCTACTTCTACGGTACAAAGGATTCCATCACCTTTTGAGTCACGGTTGCTCGCCATGGCATAAAATATACACATAAAGGAACGACGGTCAATCAGTTTACGTATATTATGAATGTTTAAAGATAACGTAAATGTATTCTAACAATGCATAAAATGACAACTGTGCGATTGTATCTTGAGCAAGATATCGGAAAACTATAATTTTAAGAGAACATTAATAAGTGTCTAAGACTTTTAGCACCTTTAAACCGCATAAGAACAATTTTAAAATACAGGGCTTCTTATCTAAATCAAATGAAGTGAACGTATTAAAAAAATGGGTAGTTGTTTTACAAAAAAAAATATATATGGAAAGTTTAAGCAGAATTTTAACTTTTAACCACTAAGGATTTTCAATGGTCTTCAATTTCTTAGCTTCTGCTGGACCGATTTTTATATCTTTATTGCATTGTAATTTCGTAATTTTTAAAAAAAAACAAGTATTTAAAACTTGCATGGAAGGAAAATACAAAAGAGGCTTGGTGTGTGGGTAAAATCACACTGCTAACTTCGCATTGGCCCTTAGAGATTAGAGACCAGTCTACCGTAGAGAAAATATTTGCAATAAACATTTTACAGTCGTTTTTTTGTTATAAAAAAAACCGCCAATTCTAATTTCTTACAAACCTATATATGTCGAATGAAATTCCTGAGTCGATATCATTATATTTTGTTCTTGAGATATGCAAGCGGAAAAAAAGCTCACCAACGTACGTACGAACGAACGTACGTACACACACAGACATATCTCTAAAAACAGTAGATTCGAACTCTAGGGACCTCAAAACGTGCAGATATGCCCAAATTTTTCATTCGCAAAATAGAACCCATTACAATAACTTCCAATGGGAAGTTAAAAATATAGGTATAAAAAATACCTTTATAAAACCTTTTTTTTGTTGTCGCAAATAGTCAAAGAAAATATTATTTTGTCCTTTCTCAATTTAATATTGTTTTTATAGAATTACCCAACTTTAACAGGGACGATTTCTGAAATTGTTATGATGCACTTGAAAAAAATTATACTTCACCTTCTGTGTTAAGTGCTAAGTTCTCGCGATATAATTTTAATTTATTATTTCAGGAAATTGGAAAATCTCTCAATTCTTATGAAAAACGGCAAACTTAATTCGACAAGTACACTTATTATGTATCTCTCTCCATTTATTAGTTGCAGACCACAAAAATTTTAATTACCTAATTAAACCGAAAGAACTGTCTTTATTGAACTTAACATGCCAATCAAAAAATCATAAAATTCTTCAATTCCAACTAATTGTGAACCCTTTACACGAATTTACACGTGGGTATGTTAATAATATTGATCTTGAAATGTATTGCAACACGCATTAAGTTTGGGTTTGTCTACTATTGACATTGTAACTCAATAGGTCTATAATTTATATAAAATGCATTCCAAACGAGGATATCCACTCTTACTTTTAAACATGTTACATCTACAGGGACGAGAATAAAGGTTAGCGAATCTGGATCAGAAGTAATAGGCACGGACGAAGCTATGTCAAACAGGGCTGTGCGAAAGGAAAATGGGGTCGTCCCACGTATCAAAATTTGATAATTTTGAACAGTGCACATTATTCCTCATACATAAACAAATAATGTAGACCAACTTTTTCGTTCATATAGCCATCATCTTAATTGAAGACATACTTTGTTTATAGTTTTTAATCTATAAAATGGATCGTTCAGAAAAATGAGTTGGCAGCATCCTAATATGGACTAAAATGCACTAAGATGTGGAAGAATAAGAAAAATAAGCAAAGATATAAAAAAATTATAAAATTATTGAAAAAAAGAATGAAGATTTTTAAGTTTAAACAGAAATGAACTTCGAATATCCTGAAATTATTATTTTGTGGGTTACTAGATCTAAATGCAAGAGTATGAGAAACATTGTATGCGTGCAAAAGTCAACAGGACTTTTAAATTAATTTAAAAAATTACAATTTTGAAATTTTGAATTACATACCATAAGGAGATTTATTGCAAAAGCAGTAAGGTACTATTTATGATATCGCAGACGAACTTGTTTTTTCTCTAATACTAATAAAAAATTGAAAATATCTTACCTTTACTAAATATACATAGGACAGACATATAGCTAAAGTAGGGAATGGACTTGACATTAAAAACCAATGTGATGTCCTTGGATCTGAAAAAAAACAAAACATAATTAAAACAATAAAGCAATTATAGACCAAATGATTAGTTTTTATAATTTTTATAATCATCCACGGTAATTTACATTTACGTTTATTATTTAACATTTCTAATAAACAAATGATTAAACAAATGCGTTAAGAGGCCAGCCATTGGTAAAAATTAAGTAGCAAAATTTCCATTATGAGTTTTTGTTTTATCATAATACAAAATTTGAAACGGTCATTATTATAAAAATATAATATAAAATAATAATATAGGTACTTATTTTCAAACAATGACGAAATCAGACTTAACATTTCAACGTTTTTATTGTTTACTATTTTGTAGTAGGTACCTATGTTACAGAAATAAAAAAAACAACACCGCGTTGAGATGGAGCTACTAGTTAAATTGGTTTGATACCAAAAGAAATAATATAGTTAATGCGATGACGCCACTTCACTTTTAAGTATAATTAAAGATATTTACGTTTCTTGTATTGGGATCTTCCTTAATTTTTAATTTTTATTTTTGTTTTTTTTATTATTTGTTAGGATATTCGCCATAATAACACATATTCTGTGAAAATTTCGAAATGCTAACTGTTACGGTTCAAAAGACACAGCCTTTTAAATGTTTTTCCGTTTTTTGTATGGGGAGCCCCCTTAATTTTTACTTTTTGTTTTTTTTTTTATTATTTGTTAGGATATCCGCCATAATAACACATATTCTGTAAAAATTTCAACCGGCTACCTGTTACGGTTCAAAAGATACAGTCTTTTAAAGGTAGGACAGACAGACATACAGACAAACGGCGTAGGCTTAGTAATAGGATTCTAGTACGGAACCCTAAAAATGGTGAGGCGAATGAATGATAAATCATTCAATTGATCGAACTATCGGATAGTAAATGACAATGGTGTTACATGAATTAAATCGATAAATTTTGTGTCGGTTTTTGGGTGCTTTTTCATAATACAACGCCGTTGTCAATTACTATCCGATAGCTCGATTGGCCAATTGATTTATCATTCATGCGCTTCAAGCGCGCCTAGCCTTAAAGTGTTGTTTGAAATTTGACCTACTAAGCATGTGTTTGAACTTTTTCGTAAAACAAATTAAACATATTTTTGAAAAAAAAAAATAAAATAGAATTTTACATAACATAATAACTTTGAAATAATTTGCCATTACAACAATATGATGTAATTTTAAAATAACTCTAATAGTGAACCGTAAAACTATACAACTCCTGCATTAAAAATATAAATTTGAACGTTTTATATTTGGCATCTCAAACTCATAAAAATGACTGTAAACCAGTCAACGACTCTTTCTCTGTGTAGGTAGATTATATAAGTTGACTAACTTTGTTCAATAAAGTTAAATGGAGTGGAACTCAACAGAAAAACAACACATTTAAGGAAAAACTAGCTAGCGACCATCGTCATATACAAATCAATATCATAAATGTAAGAAATGTAAGGAACGAATACCAACTTCATACATTTGCATACATTTTAGATTATTTGTGAGCATTAATAGGAATCTGCCTGGCACCAATTTCAAAAGATGGCGCTACCATATGTCATTTTTTCCAATTTTTTACTCAAAGAATCAGCTTTTATATAAACAATACAGTCAATTTGTGAGATCTGTAAGATTCTATAGATGATATTCTTTGTATTAAACATATTTGGGGTCATGTATTGAAATTAATAAAAGTAGGAATTCAGATTGAACTTGAAATATTTTTTTCAATGAAAAAGGATTTTTAGACATTTAAAACATACTTTGAAAGACAAAAAATGGATATGCTAAATTTCAATACGAAACTGTTAATAATAACAGCAAATCGTTTAGTAAAAAGTCACTAATGACAGATAATGCAACCGCGGTGTTATCAATAACTAAAAAAGTGTAGCTATTGTCTAAGAAATGACGCTACGTACGTTTTGTTTACATCTTGATTTATGGTATAAATGTCAGTTTTCGATTTCTTGTTCAGTTCGTGTTTTTCAAAGATTTTGAGATTGATTTTGTTTTCTAAATAGATTTTTTCTTCAAGGCAACGGGTTGCTATGAATATGAATAATCAATTTTCAATTAACATGAAAACATAAAAAGTATCGAATTCAAAGATGTTCTAAATATGACAACTTAAATTATCAAATTTTCCTCTTGAGAAATTTATTTGATTGTGTAAAGTTGGTACCACGTACACAATTTTCAAATTGAGATTAGATTTTTTATATTTTCCAGGTTTTTCTGAAAAAAAATAGTTCAGTAACCAGGGAAATGGGAAGAAATAATCGAAATCCAAAACGACGTAAATTTTTAAAAATATTAGTATCATTTTATAGACTGTTATGCATGAATTTTCTTCGATTTGTTATTTATTTTATTCATTTTACAAGTAAGAATAGTGAAATGAACTAATTAACTAATGAAACTTTTCATATCGCTTATTACAAAAATGACACCACAGAAATTTTATGTAAAATAAAAAAGCACAAAGTAAATTTATATAGGTAATAAAAAGTGACATTACATTCACATTATTATAAAAAATTATAAATTCACTTGGCACTTTTAAATCTTTATTACACTTCAATTATTCTTCTTTTGGGCTTTTCAGACGTAGTATTGCCTAATTCCAAGATCTGTCATAGAGTTATTTTTTTCTAATAGGAGAAATTT
This sequence comes from Mongoloraphidia duomilia, assembly GCA_039654895.1. NCBI lineage: Eukaryota > Metazoa > Arthropoda > Insecta > Raphidioptera > Raphidiidae > Mongoloraphidia > Mongoloraphidia duomilia. The sequence goes on along the minus strand of CM077522.1, from coordinate 17,051,215 downwards.
CATAAATGCTTTCTTCTTGACTCAGATTTTATTTCTTTTTGATTGATTCAAACGTTTTAATAGATTTTATTTATACATTTTTTCGCACATGTTCTATAAGATTTCATAAATGTCCTTATTTATTAATTTTCTGCTCTGAAATTATAATTTTTCAGCTTTCAACTCAACATTATTAACTATTTATGACACGACTTGTGTCCACTTGTGTCAACATTTCTCAAATATTTAAATTTTTTATTCACATTGTTTCCATGGCAATTTCAGAAATATTATATCATTACTAACTTTGCTGTCATCATAGATCAATTATAAAAATTATTGTTATATTAGTGTCCTCTATACGCTAGTAGACGAAATACTCACAATATTTTGAAAAATATTACAATTACAGCGACGACAGCGCCTCGAACGGTTTATTATCGGCAACTTTTTGTGCAGTGCCCTTTTAATACTAATATACACTTAAAGTAGGTGAGCCTATTTAAATATATGAAAGCTGGTTTGGTTGCCAAATTAAAATTAAAATAAAATTTATAGTTACAAAAAAATCTAAAAACGTGCTTATATCAAAGCATTAAAATAAAGAAAATAAATTTCTTTCTCTTCTATAACTCACTGTAGATACTTATATTTTGTTTAATTTATCGCGTGTCCCACACTTTTAAACGTTATAGAAAAAAAAATATTTTCTACTTCTTTGTGTGTTGATATAAACGTATTTTTTAAGATTTTTTTGATATTACAATTTTGTAGCCTTTGATAAAAATTTTAACTCTTGCGGCACTAAAATACAGTCTAATTATATATCTGATATGGATGATATGGAGGAAGTAGCTCTTTCATTAGATATTATCTGTGCGAACTGAGACACGTTTTCCCACGATCAACACCGTCACTTCCACCATATATTTTTATTACCATTTTTAACTTGTTAATTAAATATTATTATAGCCGAAATGTCAGAATATTGTATTATAAACTACATACGACTGCAAAATTTCACGTCTATTGGACATTTGAAAGTGGGTGAAAAACGAGTTGCTAGATTTTTTTACACGCAACATTCAAGCATAAGAGAAAATTAATGCTGTGAGTGGAATAGCTACAAAATTTCGATTGTTGACAAACGGGCGTTAAATACATTTTTATCATTACTTAACTGGAAATATGAAAAAAATCTATGAGGATATGTTAAATACAGGGGGACAATAAACCTTCTATAAAACTTTAACTGATGATAGGTCTGGCCATGTGTTATCAAAATAACAAATCATGACCCCATTGTTTTCAAGATATTTAAACGTTTTTATCAAATGCACCGTTGACGCTAAGTATTTAATAGACATTTTAAATTTCTTTCTTTTTCAAACGGTTCTCGCTTTTTATTTTGATAGATGGCGATTTTAGCAAGAAAAGGCACGATGCTATGGTCTATGCATCTACATAAATATACAAGAACAGCAGATTGATACAATAATTTTGTCACCAGATTTAGTCCAATAGAAAAATATGGGGACTAATGAAAACTAAAATACAACAAATGGCGCCTCGAAAAAAAATGAATTTAAATTACCATCAGTTTTACTGCAACTGACTTGATTTTAAGCATACCTGAGCGTATAATAAAATATTGCATATTATTATATTTTTCATTAATTTTATAATTGAATTAATAAAAAAATATATTGGAAGTTATCGCTGTGCTTTCTTTTTTTCCCGGAAACTTTCTAGACGAACTGCACGAAGCACATAAAATTGTTTTAAAAAGTAGGTAATCAAATTGAAATTATAAATCTGTATAATATATTGGTAGGTAGTTAAAAAAGTAATAATAAAATGTTTCTACATAAATTAGACGTTTCTTTTATCGGCAATTTTTGAAAAGCGAAATTTAAAAATGAGAAAAGAGCAATTTTTAAAAGCCTATTAACCTTTTACAGTAAGTTAAACATAAATACAACGCCTACAAACAACAAAGCGCTGTTCATTGTAGTCTCAAATGTGGTTAGTGGTAACATTGTACCACCACAGAACACAGGTGGTAAACTGGTGTTACGCGCTAGTGTAGGGTAGATTCGGGAAATGTGTTCATATTATGCTAAAATATTACATACACATTTATATTTTACTAGCTGCCCGGTCCGGTTTCGCCCGGGCCCTATGAATTTAATCATTTAATGCCTATTTTGACAGTTAAAAATGCAATAATCCGTTTTCCAAAATACACAACTAAATGATGCGTAACTATGGAAACGTAGAACATTTTTTTCTCATTTTTATTTCGTAGTACGAAAATATACGTCAATTTGAACAAAACTTTAAAATCTGAGAAACATTAAATGATTCGTTGAAATGCAATAATTTATTGAAATATGAATAAATGTCTAAAAATCAAAAACAGTGTGTGACGTCAATGTTCATATCGAGAGCCCGTTGCCATAGAAACTTGTTTACATATAGGTACAAAACAATATTTTTCAACCATTTGTTTTTTGGTTTTTAGATAGTATTACTAGATAATATAAACGCACGGCTTCTATACTTGCATGTATCATGACGTCACGAGTAAAAATGCTTTTTAGCGGGCGGGGCTTACAACCCTATTCGCCTCCTGTCTTTCCAACATCATAGGTATGCACGGTAGTGTGAAAGTGTGAATGCATAGCTTAATGTTCTTCCTCGGAAACAGTTTTCCGGGATAAAAGTAGCCTATGTCCTTTGTCGGTCTTCAAGAAATCTCTTTGCCAATTTTCGTCGAAATCGGTTCAGTGGTTAAGCCGTGAAGAGATAACAAACACACGAGGACAGTCGTGGTCCAGTGGTTAGCGTCGCGGCCTCTGGATCGGGCTGTCGTGGGTTCGAATCCCACCTCCGCTCATGGATGTTTTGTGATGTCATTTAATTTTATGTGTGTTGTTATTTAATGTATAATCAAGACGCTAATGATTTAAGTTGTCGACGCGTCTATAATTTACAATAAATAAATAAACAAACACACTTTCGCATTTATAATATTAGTTTAGATTTTAAATCTGTATTAACAACGTTCTGTATATTGAAATTAATTTTAACTAAGTAGGTACCTATCCAAAAAATGTTTACTCCGACTTGTAATTCAGCTATCTTATTCACATATTTCTATAAATTTTTGTTTTTTTTATGTTAATAAAATTATACTGCAGGCAGAAATCACTGTAAATTGTAGAGTGTAGATGGTCTTATCTACGGAGGTTCGAATATACAACAGTTAAACGATAATTCATATGATACTGTAGGCCCTACAGTATCTTATGAATTATCGTTTAAAACATTGCCTACAGTGTAGGTAATGTTTTTCTATTTTACCCTACATAATATTATAATATAGGTACGATAACGATTCCACTAGTCGGTTTATAAACATAAGGTAGGAAGGTTTCATAGAACGTACTTGCGACAAAAAGAAGTGGGTGAATGACATTCACAGTGGCACATACAAGCACCCTAGCTACCGCTACACGCCATAATAATGAGGTAGGTAACCTGCGGCCTGCGGTTCAACTTGGCTCGCGAACGTTTGTAAAATCCGGGTCGCGATGATTTTCAAAATAAACGATCCACTGAAAATTATATTTCTTGAAATTTTGTTTTTTATAATAATTTTATTTTCGCTGTTATTCATTTGTTTTTAATTTCATATGAATTACTTGCATTTACATTTATGTTAGGACTTGGTAAACAGGAGTGTTGCAAAACTGTAAGCGATTTAATTCTAAAAATAATCCTATAAATCGGCGAAAACTAAAAAAAAAATTGGGTCGCGTATGCTTTATATTTAATTTGATCCGTCATTTAAAAAAGGTTGTCCACGCCTGTCATACTGTATTCAGATCAATAATAATTTATTCATAAACATGCAAACATTGCCCGGGCTTTAATACTTTGTTGTTTTACATTATTATGTAAAGTTACACTGTTGCTCGTCTTGGCTGTCCAAAAAAACGACCGCATAGGTGTTGTGGTTGAAATAATTACCTTAATGTCAAAAACAGTTTTTTTCCATGTGAATTAAAGTTATTTACACAAAAAAACTTGCCGTTAAACTTCAACTATTTAATAAAATTTTCTGACAAGTTATTTCGCAAAAAACTTTGTTTTAGTTCACACAAACAAAACTTTTTTTGAAATGTCCTTTCATTAACAAGAGAAACTTGTTTATGTAATTTAGAAATGTATGTAGGTGAATGAGTTTGGTCTTTTTTCTGTGCAATGAAAAATAGCCTCTCTTAGTCTAGGGCCTATGTATGATTTCTCTTCTTTTCTAAGGTGGTTTTGGACTATTTATGCTTGGTTACATGATCTGGATCCGGTCATTTTTTTTCCAAAACTGCTGCCACCACTTATTGCAGTCACGCTCCCAATTTTCTCACAAACGGTTGACTGGGACAAAAATTGTAAAAAAATTTGAAACTACATGTTGGGCAAGTTTTCTATAAGTCGTAATAAGAGTTATTGCTCTAAAGTTAACCGTTTTCAATGAAAAAATTGTCATTTACAAAACTTGGTCAAAATGTTTTATTTAGCAACAATGTTTGCCAGCCGTTTTTGAAAAAATTATTAAACGGACAGTTCTTATTTTTGTTAATAAACTATATTTACATTTTTCTTTATTAATATCATTGTTAATAATTAGGATTCTGTTAAATTTTTTTGACAAATAAAATTTAAGAAATAATATATTAAAATAGTTCATATTTAATTGTATAAAAAAAAACAACGCTTTTTAGTTTATTATAACTTGTAAGTGTATTTAAAAAAAATCTTGAACAAGAAATTTAAACTGACAGTTTACATGTCCAGAATTATTAAAATATTTATGGAAATATTTTTGACAGTTAATAATTTTGCTTTTAATAATCTACAGATTGCTCAAAAAAATGTTATGTGTACCTATTACACAGTATATTTTTCGTTTATTTTGGTTACTAACAAAGTTACCAGAATTTCAGATTGATTTGGTTTTTGGTATAAGTACTAGATAAATTTATTTAAACTCGTTCATGAGTTCGTCTTTTTTATTGCAGCGAAAAAATAGACTGCAAAATATACATGAATGAAGTGTTCAGGGTTAAATAACCCGTTTTAAAGTGTGTAGATTAATTATTAAAATTTCTTTATTCTGTAAAAAGAGGTAGGTATACTCCAAACGAAAACGCATAAAATGTAATATTTGCTTCAATTTTTATTACCGACCAAAATATTTTTTAAATAAAAATTGAAAAGTACGTACCTGCATTTTTATCCATTATATTATGAAAATCGTCTATATACTGCATTATTAGCGCCATGTTAAATCTGAAACAATAGTAAAGAAAGATTAGTATTTTTATTCATATAAAATTATTCCTTGACATTTACAAACTAATGGTGCAATTGTTTTCAATTTATAATGAGTTGATAATAGTATATTGTGTGACTAGTATGCTAAATACATCTTTATCCGTCAGGCGCGATGTTTTCAGCACGAGTAGTAGGAGAGCGCTCACGAGCCTTGGCGAGTGAGCATCGCGAACCGAATACGAGTGCTGAAAACATCGCGCCTGACGCATAAATATTTAGCATACGTGTTGCACACTATACTTTATATAACACATGCACGCTTTTAGACTTTAATTGAATAATTTTATGTCACTGACAGAAGTACATCTCATAATAAAAACATTGGGCTCGATACAATATTTAATCACTTCGTTACCATAGTAACCATATTTCATTTATAACACCGAAAAGAGGTGCAAAATGTTCATTAGATAACGGGTTTTTCAAATGTTTTTCCATTATTCATCGAAAAGCGTTTCATAATGGATCATGACGTCACTTGTCAATAAACGGCCATTTAAAGTTCGCAAAACTGATACGAAAAAACACTAAAAGCGTGCATGTGTTATATAAAAAATTTTATTGTTCTGAAGTTTAAGGTATATCTTTTCTTAATTTTGCTCTATACACTGTAAGCTAACAAAAATTTTGCGAAGCGAATTTCACTAACCAAAAGTTCACCCGGGTTTAGTGATTGATAGCTTAAATAATTAAAAAACAGTGTTGGAAACGTGCGGAGTTAGGATTCATAAAAAATTAGGGAGTAAGATAGGCTACATATTTAAAGTGACCAAATCCTGAATATCAAAAAACGGGACAAGGTCTATAAAAACCCGGCGCAGGCAACCGTTGGGTTCCACGCCCAAAAAATCCTTAAACGCGCTAGGAACCCCAAAAACTCGCTAGAAACCCCCAAAAACTCGCTAGAAACCACCAAAAACTCGTTAGAAACCCCCAAAAACTCCCTAGAAACCCCCAAAAACTCGCTAGAAACCTCCAAAACTCGCAAAAAAACCCAAAAACTCGCTATAAACCCCCAAAAACTCGCTAGAAACCCCCAAAAACTCGCTAAAAACCCCAAAAACTTGCTAGAAACTCCCAAAAACTCGCTAGAAACCACCAAAAACTCGTTAGAAACCCCCAAAAACTCCCTAGAAACCCCCAAAAACTCGCTAGAAACCCCCAAAACTCGCAAAAAAACCCAAAAACTCGCTATAAACCCCCAAAAACTCGCTAGAAACCCCCAAAAACTCGCTAAAAACCCCAAAAACTTGCTAGAAACCCCCAAAAACTCGCTAGAAATCCCCAAAAACTCGCTAGAAACCCCCAAACACTCGCTAAAAATCCCAAAAACTCACTAGAAACCCCCAGAAAATCGCTAAAAAACCCCTAAAAACTCGCTAGAAACCCCCAGAACAGCGCTAAAAAAAACCCAAAAACTCGCTAAAAACCCTTAAAAACTCGCTAGAAACCCCCAAAAACTCGCTAATATTTTTATTTTAAATATTATTTATTTTTTAAGGTAGGTATCAATTATATAATTATTGATAAATAAAATACTTCGAGTGGGTAAAAATATCTAATGACAAAAAAATAAACATTCTTAATGCACGTAATTTAATGAAAACGGGACAAAAGCGGGACGCTTGTTGAAACGGGACTCGTGGCTCAAAATCGGGACTGTCCCGCCTAAATCGGGACGGATGGTCACTTTATACATATTATATGCTTCTATACTAAAAGGGGCTGAGCAGTGGCGACATTAACACGAACGAAACAGCGACTAAGGCTAGTTATCACATAATATTCGCTTTCTTCCGTAGACAAAACGGCGCCGTGCTAATACCAGTTATACTACTGCATTATATACAATTTACATTTTTTAGTATGGAAATTTAATGAACTTTGTTACTTACAACAGCCAACTGCAAAAAAGAAAGAGAGAGAAAAATTCCATCAAAAACATATACATTTAAATAATAAAAATTTTAAAAAATTGTAGAATGTATGATTCATATTTTTACGTTTGTTAAAAATAACAATTTCAAAAGTTTATGAATGTAAATGATAAATCAATATTGCACATACGTTTATATTATTAATAATTTTAAATTCAGATCATACAAAGGATCAAGGGAATCAACTTTTATGGTTGCATTTAACCTCAATATGTCACTAGGTAGGTACTTATTAAACTGATTGTATGCAAGTGTAAAATTGTTCTTTTTTTACAGCCAAACACGAAATCATAATTATTACAGAACTGCGATTCGCTATAATGAAAGTGAGTTCTTATTGTGGAAAGGGGTTATGACATTTATCAATGCAAACTAACATTTAGTGTTATCCACAAGTTACTCAAAGTTCTTGATTAATCGCTTCCCGGCCTTTTAAAGAGTATAAAAAATGCAAAATGGTTAGTCTGTCTGTCTGTCTGTACTAGCATTACCTACTGGAACTATTTAAATGAAACTTGTTACAGTATTACACAAAATACAGGGTACCAACGTTGCCAGACGTCTCGATTTTTGCGGGAAGGCTTTTTCCCGCTTTTTGCTCCTAATTACCGATTTTTTTTAATACATTGCAGGATATACTCGTATTACGACTTCTCATTAGAACCGACATTAAGGCGAGCAATTTCACGGGCAAAATCGATACTCACGGGAAGCAGTAGGCAAAAGTTAATATTATAAAAATATAGAAAACTGAATTTATGGCACGTATAGTCACAGGCACAATATGTATCTAAGTAACTATACTAAAAGATACAAGCATACTCGATTTTTTAGCTAAAACTTTTACCCTAGTACAGGTTGTCACACCAACACACAGATATAAATTAAATACAAATGACTGCATACTAACATATAGCAGAGATCTTGGCAGAGTTGTATTTAAACTGTAAATCGAATGTCAAATTTCATTGGTTAGTTCTCAAAAGTGGGCTGTAATAATATGTTAAAAATGTTCATGTATGAGAGCGCCGTTGCCAAGTGTAAACACGTATTTTATAAAGTACGCCATTTGTTTGATACTTTTCAGCAATAATTTTTTTCCTCGTGATTGACGTCGGTGACCAAAGATAATATTTTGACCAAAGCTTGTTAGATAATAATATGTAACTAACATATTCTAAAAATTACCATTTTTTCTCAGTGATATTACTATGTGTTTTACCGGTATTAAACTATGAAAGCGCGATTTTTTCATAAGAGCTCATGTTAATTTTATAATTATATATCTTTTTAAACTATTCGGTAAGTCGTTCTAAAATTTTGTTTACTTATTTCAGATATATTAAGAAGTAAGTTTACAAAATTTCATTTATTTCTCGATTAAAATAGGTGACACACATCCTAAAGTATGAAATGCAGAAATAATAACAATAATACATTTTCAATCCAGTTCAATGCAGAGAATTTTTAAAAAAATGCAAATTTTATTTCGTTTTTAATCGTTAATTTGCTATTGAAAATAAATTAGTGCATACACGCACATATTACGGTTTAGTATTGATAAATTTATAGATTAATTTGTTCACTTTGATAGACATTTTTTCGTAATTATTATCGTGATACAAATTTATCGTGTCATAAAAAATCATAAATTACCAGCTGTTACTACGCTATCCACCAGGCTACACTGCCCTCTTTATTTATATAAAACTAAAAAAATGTGTTTTAAATACCACCAACAGCTAAGGTTATTTGGGCCTAGCACCAATGCATATTTTCAATTCACTATTTTTTTTAATAATAAATTGAAAATCCAATTGACACTTTTACCAGCTCTCGGGCTAGAACCCGGGAACTGGGGACTTGTAATAGAGGAACCATAGCAACACCATGTAAACAACAGCATTGCTACACTCTCGGCCATTCTCAAGCCCTTTATAGAAAACACTAAAACTGGAATAGATGCTTATAACTTACTGATATTAAAATTACAGTTTGGATGTGTATTTTTTTTATTTATGTCATTATGATGACACTACAATATGTCATCATTCATTTGTCTTGGAAAAATCTAGAAAGAGTAGTTTACTGAGGAACAAAAATCCACAGTCGATGCAGTTCAGCGAAAAAGTCAGTTAAGCTGTTTGCGCTCGAAAATGATTTTAATTTATTATAATTCATACACTATAAAAAACACATTTTCGTACAGTATAATAATTACTTAATTAGTATAATTTGTTAATTTTTATACCATTAAATTAAATTGCTAAATTATAATAATTAACGTATATCTATATAATAAAAACGCAATACTTAATAAAAGTATAGTCTTGCGACAAAAGAAATTAAATCAAGAAATAAAATCATTATGCAATTCTCTGATTCATTAAGAAGAATATGAAATATAAAATACGGCATGTAATTTTGTTTAATGAGTCAACACAGAGAATAAATATTTTTAAAATTAATTTTTTTCTACTACCAATGTTTACCCATAATTCGTATTTTTTGTTTATAATTAAATATTTAATTATACATAAATAATGATTACGCAAATTCGACACGAATTATTTTTTTTAATTTCTGTACATTGTATGGGAACATTAATTCATACGTCTATTTTAAAAATAAAAATCAAAGTGTACGAAAATAATAAAATATTTTAAATCTTACTTAGAAAAGTTTTATAGTTTCTATGGTACCTAAATCAAATTATTTTCTTCTATCTTGTTCAAATTTTTATAGTATAAAAAATAACAATTATTATTTTAGCTATCAGTACTATAGTAACCGTTATTAACAGACTTACGCTGGGTTTCTGGTACGTTTTTACCCTAAATCTAGAATTAAGAATGCAAATTTTGTTTTTAACTAAATGGAGATCTGTTTTGGTGCTGTGAGGACGAATGATATCCACTCATGATATCCACTCATAGAATTTGTGTAATGCCATTCGAAAATATTGAAAGAATTTTTGTTGATCTCTCCCCAATGGGGCAAAAAACTGCAAGTTTTTGCCATTCGCGACGCCACCAGCGCATAGTGCAAATACACCTCTTGGAGGATTCTGCTTTCACAAATGTGAAATATAAGTTCTGTCCACGGATGTTGTGAATATTTATAACTCCTTTACCTTGACTATACCGCCAATATTTAAAAATGTGATTTGTGGGGTTTCCGGTTTGTAATTAATTTAGTAGATACTACCATAGAGACATAGAGGTATATGTCTATGGATTACACCTTTTACGCTAGTGGTGTTATCTCAGCTGAGCTTTGCATTTTATGCCTCATTCAGTAAATAAATGATGAAATTCACTACACAGTTCAATATTAGACACTCCACTATGTGTGCTGGAAACGTGTGCGAAATCGTGCAGGTTGCAGGTCCGTGCTGTGCTGGTTCGTGCCGGTCCGTGCAGATATAGTGTGCACGATCTTTTAAGGATATAACGTAAAATTACGCGCAAAAAATTTAAAAAAATTTCATTTTGAATCCCAAAGAATTTTTTTAATATTAAAAATTAAAGGAGTATGTAGGAATTGGGGTTAGTATATCGTTTAAAATTCACCAACGTCATACTTACGGTTACTCGTCTTCTATTCTGTGTATGAGACTAATATGTCGCGTATTTTGACAGACAGCTGCTGCTTTTTTACAGACGAAGTCAGCTTAACCTCTTAAAAGGTATCTACTAAATTAACGGTAGAAATTCTAATTGATTTAACTTAATTTTCGATCAACTCACTGGAAAGACAATAATTAACCTTCTCTGCAGTTTTGTTGCCAATATAATAAATAATAACAGATGCAATGTTGTCGTAAAAAAGTCTTAACTTATTTACCTGAGCAAATATAAATTATGTCTATTATCTCACGAGAAATAAATTTTCGGTGATTTTCCACATACACAATTTAATAATGATGGTTAAAACATATATTTCCTGTGTCCATATTAGCGGAAATTTACCAGAGTAAGTCTAGAGACTCAAGTTCAATTCGTCCGAATAAAAATAATCACCACATACAAAAAATTAAATAGTTCCAATTATTGTTTTGTCATGGTGATAGAATATTATAATTATACGGTCGAAGTGGCAAGATACATAGTCGTGTTTGCAATTTTATATAATATACCTACTCTGCAACATGTGAGATATTATACAGGTACTCCAAAATCCTTGTCAATAAGGGCGTACGCAGATTTTTGTTCAGAGGGGCAAGAGTTATGAGAGTAAACATGGACATCCGGTTATCATACTGCAATTAGTTCATAAACGATAGGCCAAACGCTCTTTAATGCAATTCTGGGAATTTTCAGGCGCCAAAGGGGATTATAGTATGAAGTAAGCTTAATGAATTTTCATATTTTCTTTCAATATTTCAGATCCCGGGGGGAGGGCATCTGCCCCCCTCTCTTCTACTTGCGTACGCCCATGCTTATAAGCTAAAACAAGTCTGACCAAAGGGTTCATAGTCAAACTATAAGTATTTATGTCTGTCTTCGTCAGGGAGTTGGTGGTCATTTGAAATAATATAAAATTACTTTACAAAAAAACTCCTTCAAAAAGCCACTAAAAAGAAGAAATTAAAAAAATGTTCAAGTCGGCGCCAATTTAATTACCTACTAAACCTTTTTATATAAGTATCTACTTTTTGGCGTCGACCGCAAAATTTTATAATTTTCCTCTTTTAATGGGTTTTTTGAAGAAGTTTTTTTTTTAAGTTATTTTATTTTTTTACTTTTCAGTGACTTTGCAATGCATAGTTTGCACGTTATTAACCGACTTCTGTTTTGATATTTGATTACTTAACTAAAAAAAGAAAATCAATCAACCGATTTTAGTAAAATTTATGTGGAACGACCCTGAAGGTATGCCCTAATAAATAAAACAAGAGTCATCAAAATAGCTTCACAATTAATGCACGAGAAATCGGTGTAGGTACATACATAAAAATACAGTCGAACTGAAAACCTCCTCCTTTTTTCTGAAGGTGGTTAAAATAGCCTCAATTTTCAAAAAGTTTATTCGAGTTTCGAAAACCAATGACGGAATCGTGTTGAGAGGCCCTGAAAACCCCCCATATAACATTTCTTAAAAATTAAATTTTCGAGATAATGATTTAGTGTCAGCCGAAAAAATTACAACACCGACCAAGGAAACGCGTGAAATCCGAATTTAGGAAAAACAGTAAAAATAAAAATATTCACTCTAATCAGACATAACGATATAATGCACCAGTTAATTTCGTTTTAATTTCATAACGATCTTAAAAACAATATTTAATTTGCAAAATTATTTTAAAGTACTATTCCGTAACAAATACATCAAGAACACCGATAAAATATCTACTTAAAGTTTGATATTTTATGGAAAATCTATACTTAATAAATATGTAGGCACATTAAAGTACCTACCTGATATACAATAATATACATAGGTAGCACGCAGCCAAACGTAAAAAACCGGTACAAAGATACATCATAGATGACTTCCATGTCTCAAAGTTTTTCAATGTGAAAAAATTTAGTAGAATAATTACCAGAAAAACCTTCTACGACACTGTAAGTGTTATAGACACAAAATATGCACAAAAGTGTTTATTTTTCCGAAACTGCCGACCCGATTGGCACCCAAATCAAATGCCTGGAAACCTCAGTGAGACAAACAATTTAAAAAAATTATTCAAATCGGTGGATTTTTGTAGAAGTTATTGTAAATGAATTAAGCATTTTCTATACAGAAGACACACATATGCACAGCCGCCATGCGGAAAACCCGAGGGAAAACCCCTTTTTTTTACATTTTGACTTTTGAGATTAGTACAGCCAAAATGTGACCTTTATATTTCGGACACGATTTTATGACCTGATATCCTTAAGGAACTTGGAAGTAAAAGAAAATATTATAAATAATTTTCCAAAAATTATCTCAAGATTTCTCCAAAATTTTTAACCGACTTCAAAAAAAGGAGGAGGTTCAATATTCGGGACCTATGTTTTTTTTTGTCTATGAATGAATATATATTATGACGTATGTTCACCGAATTCTCCTGTATTTGTGATTCGATTTTGATGATTATTGTTTTATTTAATAAGGCATACCTCCGGAGTGGTCCTATATAAATTTTACTTAAATCAGTTCAGTAGTTCGACTGATTTTAATAAAAAAGAGTAACGGACCGTTAAGGTAAATGTCAGTTTTAGTTATAGTAATCAAATATCAAGACATAAGTCGGTTAATAACGTGCAAACTACGTATTGTAAAGCTACTAAAAATTAAAAAATAAAAAACTTTTTAACAAAAAAAACCTTCTTTAAAAAAGCCACTATTAAGAGGAAAATAATAAAATTCTGAGGTCAGCGCCAATTTAATAAAATACTAAGTCGGTTAAAAAGTGCCAATTTAATTAACATCTACTTTTTAACCGACTTCATATTTTATTAAATTGGCGCCGACCTCAAAATTTTATTATTTTCCTCTTTTTATCGGCTTTTTTGAAGGTTTTTTTTTTATTATACAATCTACAGTTGCAATGTAATTTGCCTCTGCCAAAAAAAGAATTTGCACCCTGTATAATTGTTGCGCAAACATGGAAAAACTACCAAATCCTTTATGGATTTGTTCTTTGTATGCATAATTTAATATTAGAATAAATCTAAATCCTGCATTAGTTCCTTGAACTTGAAATTTTTAAATTGATGAGTCAATGACCGTCCAAAAATATAAGTTTTATTACATTTTTTACTCAATAAAAATTAAAAATACTGTCTTGTGGTCTAGCCTCTAACAGCCTAGCCTATTATTCAAAATATTCCGTTCGTGGCGTAAATTAATATTCCCATCAAGCGAAGAATGTCTTCAAAACTGAACAAACAACATTTTTCACATGTTGGACAAATTTGATTTTTTTAAATAAAATATTAATTTTATCAATATGACGTGGAAAGCAGATCAGTACAAAAACCTAAATTTAAATGTTTCAATTAAAATTAACATATGACAATTAATTTTCTTTGTTTATTTTAAATATTTCTACTAAAATTGAAATTTTGAAATAATTAAGAAATAGCAATTTACCATTATGCGTATGTCAATTAAGAAAAAAAGCGGAAATTATCAAACAAACAACAATCAAATTAAAATTGGACACTGTATAATGTCGAATATGTACACTATAAATATCAAATCATATTAGAAATATTTGTATATAACCTAACTCTAAAAGTAAAATTTATATTCAAACAAAATCCACGTCATCTGCCCCAGAAAATCGAAGATTCAGAAAACATTTCCAGAACTCAATTTTGTCAAAACAAATTTCAAAACCAAACTTTCATTCCATATTCTGTCCAGTAATTATACCTTTTTTATTGTTTGTGTGTGTGTTTTAAAGATCACCAACAGCTAAGGTTATTTGGGCCTAGCACCAACTCATATTTTCAATTCATTATTTTTTTTTAAATAATAAATTGAAAATCCAATTGACACTTTTACCAGCTCTCGGGCTAGAACCCGGGAACTGGGGACTTGTAATAGAGGAACCATAGCAACGCCATGTAAACAACAGCATTGCTAAACGCTCGGCTATTCTCAAGCCCTTTTTTTATTGTTAAAAAATCTAAATTATCTACAAAAATCAAAGAAAAATACTTCACGATTTCTTTCATTTTCATGAATTTCTATGGGTGCAGCAGCTGTTTTCAAGAAAAAAAAAACAATCTTTGGTCTTTTAACCTCTTTTACTTTAGTGGATCACCTCTCAGACACTTAATTAGCTAGATTTTGCAATTTCGCCTCAAGGTGTGACCACTTTGAACACGCATGCAAAATTTGAGAAAAACCAATCCAATCATAGTTTGTGCTTCTAACTGCAATCATAAACACAGGTAGACATTTTTTGAAAACCATTATTTTAAGTTCAGGGCACTTTAACAAGTAGAAATTAATCATAAACTCAAATTCGGATTTTTACACTTGTGATCATGTGAAATTTTGACTTTGAGTTTTTAATGAATTTACACTTTTTCAAGTCTCCTGGACCCAAAACAATGTTTTTTTTTTAATGAGTGACTGTCTGTGTCTTCCCCTATATATTTTGTCTTATGGAAAAGTAAAAAATGTATCAAATCCATCACACAGATTTAATACTATTCACATAGTATATCACAAACCATAGTTTAAAAAAATCTTTGTTTGATTGCATTTTAAAACACAATAAGCATAATAATTAAAAAGTTTATTGCCATAATAAAACAAGGATCCTTCACCTTTCCACTGCTAATGATAATTATTGTTTGTAATCAATTCTACTGTTAATAACGCTTTTTGTATAAATATTCCATTGGTCGGTTTTCCCAAAGAGTTTTCATTTATTTTTTCATTCAGCTGTCTTCACCAAGTTACAAAAAATAAAAGGTTTTTTTGCATATAAATCAATGCAACAGGAACAGTAAGATTGCATATTATCTAGTTGCGTAATGATGTATATTACTAACGAGTAGGTAAGTGACAATATGTTAAAACGAGCATAGCACCGGCCTGTTACTCTTACTGTTACTTTTTGTCATTTTCTAACAAGTTAACAAATACATAAACGAAACCGAGACAAAAATTTAAAGAGCGTCGTTGTATTTTTACTTCCCACCTCTACTATGGTAGGGAAGTAATGGATTTAGTCCGAAAAAAATATTTCGAGATTTTAACAGATTTTCACGTTTTGAGACCCTAGCAATCGTTTAAGATCATTTTCTGACTGATGTCTGTATGTGTGTGTGTGGTGTGTATGTGTGTGTGTATGTGTGTGTGTGTGTGATGTGTGTATGTGATCAATTTTTCGCCTTCGATATCTTAAGAACGGAACAACATACGGGCATGCCGATTGTTCTATTGTGTTTATTAGCCTTTAACTTAGATCTGATTAGATTTTGAGTCAAATCGGTTCAGTGGATCCTGATATATTCAAAAAAACGTCCTCAATGTCACGTATTAACATAGGTAAAAAAAAATATAAATGGATTCTAAATGTTATAATATGAAAAAAATGTAAATATTTTTTTTCTCTAAAATGTATAGTTTTTGAGAAAAAAAATATTTTACTAAAAAAAATAAAAATTGTACGTAAATCAAGGTAACCATGATTTTTGCTATATTAAGCTAGCCATCAGTAGATCACCAAACAAAAAAGAGGGCCATGCTTTTTTCAAAGAATAAAAATTAAATTGTGTTTTAAAGATCACCAACAGCTAAGGTTATTTGGGCCTAGTCAAAGAATTAAAAAAAAGAGTGTTTATTTTTTGCAAATATTTACTAGGTGGGAAGTATAGGACTGGTCATCAGTCGAATTTTTTATTTTTGATGCAGAATAACTCTTATATGGGGATCGTGCGTCTAGACTTTTACGCCAACTAGTGGCAAAAATCTTTTCAAGAAAAAAATGTTGTATCCTTGAAATCGATGTGAAAGTGAAATTTTACAAATTCCCAGAGCATGTTTGAAGCCATATGGAAAATAGCAAAACGTAAATAGTGCATAAAAGCAGTAAAAAATTATGTACAGGTTCAGTACATATTAATTAAAATTAAAAAAAAATTATTACAAAATTAAATTAAATTAAATGTAAAAAAATTATCATTTTGATAACTAAGTTCTTAATATTGATGACATTTATCTTGTAATGAAAACTTAACCTTTAAATTTTTTTTTTCATTGATATAATATTTGATATATAATTAAACACGGAGTATTACCGATCATAAGTATTTTTTAGTTTAATTTTTATATGTACCATAATTTTCACATCATATACATTTGACACACTCGTTTGTGGCACAACTTTACCGGTTATGACAGTTTCACGATTATTTGTTTTTTCAACTACGCCATAGACGTGATTATAGATTTGAATAATTTTTTTCCCTTTTCATTATTCTGGCCATGTATAACATTATTGACAACCGGTTGAAATCCATACTTTATTATTTTTTCCATTTTTATAAATATTTGTTGTTTATAAATGAATGTTTTGATCCCACTATCTTCGGCAATAAAACACTAGAGAGCGCTTACTTCGGCAATAGTGCTGGCTCTATATTTCGCGCACGATCCCTATTGGAATTAATAATAATAATAACAATAATAATAAAAATTAAAAAAAAATTAAGTAGGTAGGTACGCTGTAGGTGGGTATTTATATTCTATATAATTCTGCTACATGCACAGAATGTACTGTTGAAATTCAAATGTGCGCTTAAATTTATTCATTGCAACTTCGTGGGAAATAAAAATTCCAAGTATTAAAATTTTACTGCCTTTTTAAACCAGTAAAATAAAACCCTATGGGGACCGTTCGCGTTGTTTGAAATAAATGTTGGAAAGCGGGAGATCGTTTTGATCGCTTCATTTGACGTCAAATAGATGTATCCTAAGTTTGCACAGTCCCTCAACGCGAGTTTACGTTAGGGCATCAAAAAAACCACGAAATATTACCACTTTTTTGCTTTTCTCGAAATATCTCAGAAACGGTCGACTTAAGCGATTCTTCCACTATGTAAATAAATAATTAACTATATTTATTTCTTGACATAATGAAAGAATCGCTGAAGTCGACCGTTAACTTTAAACTTCAACTGTATTGACTTCTGTAATTGGGCTATGCCTGTAAGAAGTTTAAATAAATAAATAAATAAATATTTCGAGAAAAGCAAAAAAAGTGGTAAAATTTCGTGGTTTTTATTATGACCTCACGTAAGCTCGGGTCGGGGTACCGTGCAAACCGAGGATACTTCTATTTGATGTCAAATAAAGCGATCAAAACGATCTCCCGCTTTCCAACATTTATTTCCACCAACTGACCTGGGCAATTTTATCTTTACAAAAATGCAAAAAAGTCTTCATTATTAATATATTTCGTCAAATTTATGAGTTTTCCACGTTGTCAGAATACATAAGTGACCTTTGATGTTCACGACGTAATTTTTATCACGAAGAGAAATATTTTATTTATTGTCAAAATATTTACCTAGCTGAATTTGAATAGGAATTTTGGAACATTTAAAATCGAAATAAATTATAGGATCAAATGAGTAGAAATTATTCTTTATTATTTTATATAAAAATGAATTAACGAGAACTAGTGAACGGAGTAATTTGCTTATAAGAATAATAACAGAAAATTTGAATTGGTACCAGACCTTGATAACCCCAGTAGTTTTACTGGAACTGAGATTATAACAACGGATTCGCGATGTCGATATCTTCGTATTCAGATTTTGCTTACAGGAAACCTAAGCTAAACGACGTTAACCACTAAGTTAAAGCACAGATATTCCCGGAATTAATGCTTATTTCTAATAGATACTACGTCTTGTTAACTGAAATATTGCATTATTGGAATTACGACTGTCAATTAATATATAGCAGGTAATTACTTAATTAATAACAAAAACTTTGTAATAGTTCATCATCGAAAAATTGCAACATTTTAAAAATCTACTAAAATGATGTAATTATAAAATTTTGTATTAACAATTCACTTTAGAATATTGTATCGATTTAGAAAACCTTGACCAACATAAAATTGCACAAATATTCAAAGGTGATTACAAATCAAGCATGTAAATGCCCACAGCCAGCATCACACAGTAAAAGGTTTTGATATATGACATTTATCAAATTAAAAAAATAAATCTAGTCAGCATGTCTTCTTTATGCAAGAATCGATTTTTAAGCAACGGTACATCAACAATATCTACTTCAGGTCAATTGTTGCTGCAAAAATAAATTGATTTGTCAAGTTGTTTAATAAAGTTCATTGAGTCTATTGACACGGAGGCTTTCGCAAACATTTTGCAAGAGTCATCATCAACATCATCAGCGATGACACAATATCTGTTAAAAAAATGTTTTAAGAAAAATACAATTTCAAAATGTACGTTTTGTATTTTAACCTGTAGGTTACGCACAGAGCCTATTCCTTTCTAATTTCTCTAGAAACAGATCTCCTGTATCAATCAGGACGCGCTAAAATCGACTCGGTCCGGCACAGAACGAAACAATCGGCCGGAGGACTGCATTACAAAACTGACCCGGACAGGTAGGTTTTTCACTCTTTATAGCAAAACGCTGATATTCTAAATGCTACGTTTATTATGACGTGACAGTTTAGTATTGCGATAGTTTAACTAAAAAATCGAGACAAGCGTATAAAACAATCGATTTATTTAACGATCCAGAACCGTAATGTTATATAGTAAGAGGTACATTTGATATTTAATTGAGTTCGGTGAATTGCGAAGTAAATGCAAGAAATCATTAAGTTTCAAAATAACTTACTCTTGCCCACAAAAAACAAAGATTACTTAAAAAAAAAGAATTTTATGTTATGTAACACCTACATATTATGCACGTGGCCTCCCTTCTGTTGATGGGAATGTTATAAAAAATTTATAGCCCCACACAAGTCTGAAACATTTTAATTAAAATAGGTACCTTATACACGAACTATACCTACATTATATAAAGTAGACAGAAAAATTATTTTATGAATTCATGTTTGCCGATATAATAATACTAGCAGTCCCGTCAGACTTCGCCCGGGTGCTATGAATTTATGATTATTTATGATTAGTGACACGTTTTTACCCCTTAGGATAGAGATTTCGATAAATTGCCTAACACCAATCTCTTCAATTTTAACAAAGCATGGTACTTAAGTCAAATTTCTTGTTTCTAACTCTAGCAGTTTCGGAAAAAGACTATTTTTATAATTCCCTTTTCACCCCCTTAAAGGTTAATTTAAAAAAAACGATATCGAACATATATTTGCTTATTTTTAATGAAGAGTTCGTATGTTGAATTCAATATTTCTCCCTAACGATTTTTTAGATAGGTATGAACAATTTGTCAAAAAACAATACCACCTACTTTTGACCCCCTTAGAAAAAACTTTTCTTAGCGAATGTCTACGTCCTACAAGGAACCTATCTGCCAATTTCGCATTAATATAATATCAAGATATGTCAAAAAACAGTACTCCCCCTTTTGACCCCCTTAGGGTTTGAATTTCGAAAAAGCCCTTCTTAGTAGTTACTTACGTCACAAAAGAAATTACTGTCCAAATTTCAAGTTTACCTATAGCTTCAGAGGTTTGGTCTGGGAGTTGAATAGTCAAAAAACTCTACACCCCTGTTTTACCCCCTTAGGGGTTCAATTTACTGGTTTATTTCTCGGGTTTACGCGTTTACCTAAGTTTAACTCCTTTATTAACCCGCATTAATGTTATGGTGATCGGTTGGGTTAGTGCGAGCCAGTTAACTGCGGGATTCTTTTTATTTTACCTTCCGGGTTCGATCCATTGGTAATTAACCCCCTCAAATCCTCCGGTAGGCTTGCATAAGACTAGTGAATTAAATTTCGGTTTCCCTTTTATTCTTCGGTGAAAACAACCGAATCGCGTGAAGCGCTAATCTGATAATTAGTGTTTGTGAAAACGGAATACCTACTGTGAGTTTATCCCAGCACAAAGTAGGCTTACGCCATACGATATTTGCTGACTAGGGTCACAATTGACAGTGTGGGTGTATTGAGCCTCACCTTTAAGTAAACGGACTTGAAGTCTTGTTTTACTTATAGTAAAAAATTATTCTTAAGCTTTATTAGTTATTATTAATTTTATGTAGAAACAAAAGAGGGTCATTTTGTCTCATTACACTACGTCCTGCCAAACCTGCCTGCCAAATTTCATGTTTGTATGTATTATGGTTCCTGAGATTTTGCGATGAATGGGTCGGTGCATTTATACATTACTTTTGTTTCCAAAAATGAGCAGTGTGTCCTTGAAAATATTAAACTAAAGTGAAATCGAAAACCAAATTATTAATCAAACATGAAAATATTCTTCCGCTGAATAATACCTATAACCTTTATACTATTGCATTATTTGATTACTTAATAAAATTAAATAAAATAAGTCATGTTTTGGCTCAGTGGTGGCCATCACTAATTAGACAAAAAGGAACTTAAAAAATCATAAATAATTGATTTTTAAAAGCAACGTCCTTGCTTTGTGGTAAATCCTACAGAATTTCACTTTTATGAAATCGATTTTTTTAATTCGTTCTCGTTTACGAAACCTTCGGCATACCAAAATTAAATTTTTAAAAATATGTTAAGTAGCTATTACAAGTTTCCAAAAACGCATTTTAATGGTTCAGTATGATAAATAAAAAAAAATGTGAAAAAATCAATGTTTTTATTAACCTTAGATATAAAATTGATTTTTGGGATGTGGCCTTCTATTTAAAGATAACTGAAATGACGGTTTTGGAAAATTGACAGTTTTCAGTTTATTCTGAGATTAAAAATTTTGTACTCATGAGAAACAAACATTTTATGACGTTGTTTATATGAGCAAGTTTTATTAAATGTTGTATACTTTTAATGATCACATAAAAAAATGTCCGCACACTCTAGGGAGAATACTTAAAAATATCAAGAATGCCATACAAAAAATTCATGGAATTCTAAAGAAAGCACTTTTTTTGGTTCCAAAATTAAGACCTATCATGCAACATATAAATTATTAAATACCATATAGCAGTGTTTCTCAAACGTAAAAATAGTAAGAACCACCTTTTCAGAGAAAAAATTTCGCAGACTCTAAATATGTATTTAAATTGCATGATTCTTATCAATTTTTATTCAGGGCTTGAGAATAGCCGAGCATGTAGCAATGCTGTTGTTTACATGACGTTGCTATGGTTCCTCTATTACAAGTCCCCAGTTACTGGGTTCTAGCCCGAGAGCTGGTAAAAGTGTCAATTGGATTTTCAATTTATTATTAAAAAAAAAATAATGAATTGAAAATATGAATTGGTGCTAGGCCCAAATAACCTTAGCTGTTGGTGGTCTTTAAAACATACACTCAATTTTTATTCATTACTGCGAAGCTCATGTATAATAATTTATAGTCCAGTTTATGATGCTATTCTGGTCTGTTAATTTTTTGACATTTTCTAACCTATTTAACATATTGCATATGTTAATTTTTAACAGCGCTGTAAATGTTAACATTGCCCATACAAAATAGCACTATTAAAATAAGTAGGCATTTCCTGATGTGATCCTTTCGTGAAGAGTACAATTTAAATCTAATTATGTTTCAAATTATCAATTTAATTTTAAAGCAACATTTGTGAGCATTTGCTGACTTAAGTCCAATGTGTCCAAATTCTGCATAAGTGATTTTAGTTGCAACATTAAATATTTTGTTAAGAATAGTAATTAGTAACCCCTTTCCCTGTTACATTTGCTACATTATATGGGAAACTAATGATTGTCGATCTATGGCCACTGTAAAGTAATTTAGACCTCAACTAGCGTGTAACTGGGAGTTTCGAGTTTTAATCTCGACGGTCGCGGTGGCATGTATAAAAAAAATTTCCTGTATAGCATTGTAACGTTACGACAACTAGATATGTTTTATAGTTAACATGTATTTTTCACCCGTAATGTGGGAAAAGGGTTAGTATTCTTATCATGTATTATTCACCCACAGTTATCCTATTTTTCGTGCCCATCCTATTTTACTAGGCGAATAAATATTTATACCCTTGAAATTGGACAGAATAGTTATTCTTACGATTTATACCTGCAGTAAACTTAACTACGTTTGGTGAATTGAATTATCGCTTATTTATTCCGAGTAATAGTTACCAGGGGAATAAATCAACGGAATAAATAACTAACCAGGCTCGGTGAATACGGGCCTAAATATTTTAGATTAATGAACGTCGCTGAATAATGTTTTTACCCCCAGCAGTGTTTTATCCGTTCCAGCAGCGAAAAATAAACAACTAGGTGATTCACGCTGGAGAATTAATAAGCATTTATGTTTTTACCCCCAGCAGTGTTTTATCCGTTCCAGCAGCGAAAAATAAACAACTAGGTGATTCACGCTGGAGAATTAATAAGCATTTATGTTTTACCCCCAGCAGTGTTTTATCCGTTCCAGCAGCGAAAAATAAACAACTAGGTGATTCACGCTGGAGAATTAATAAGCATTTATGTTTTTACCCCCAGCAGTGTTTTATCCGTTCCAGCAGCGAAAAATAAACAACTAGGTGATTCACGCTGGAGAATTAATAAGCATTTATGTTTTTACCCCCAGCAGTGTTTTATCCGTTCCAGCAGCGAAAAATAAACAACTAGGTGATTCACGCTGGAGAATTAATAAGCATTTATGTTTTTACCCCCAGCAGTGTTTTATCCGTTCCAGCAGCGAAAAATAAACAACTAGGTGATTCACGCTGGAGAATTAATAAGCATTTATGTTTTTACCCCCAGCAGTGTTTTATCCGTTCCAGCAGCGAAAAATAAACAACTAGGTGATTCACGCTGGAGAATTAATAAGCATTTTTAAAATGTAGTTTCAATTTTATTTAGTTTGCTTTGAAGTAGAAGATTTCTGGTTAGAAATAACAATGATATTTATTAAATGTTTTACTTATATCAACGAAAACTGAAATTCCCTGCAAGTGTATATTCCCTACAAATACACTATAAAATATTTTTATACATCGCACAGAAATAAGCAAAAAAAAACATTTGAATAACGAAAAATAGATATACACTATTTTACCTTCTGGTCACAGATATTGGGATCCGTCAGATGGGTGGAGCTTAAAAAACATGGCGCAAAGGGGGAGAAATTATATACGGGGTATACTTTTGCGTGTAATTTTGTAATTTTCAAAGTGATAAGAAATGATAAAATATATAAGTGCAATTTGTGATTAAGCCGGTACGAATCCTAAACTAAGGAATTTCGTTGAAGGAGAACGGATTCTCAAAGCCGGACATATTATCAAATGTCAGAAATATAACGAGAAAAATGCATGAAAAATGAGCTGTCAAAAATAGTAATCTTTACGGCATATTGCTTAAAAACATCAAAATTAAAAGAAAATCTCCACGAAATTAATCATCCGTTCAATGATCCTTTAAGGCTGGGTTAGGTGAATAATGTAAACACATAACTGCAACATAATATGTTATATTGTGATAAGTAGGTAAGTTACTAACCTCAAAATATTTTTATACACATAATTTTGTCAATCATAAGTGATTTAACTATTGTAGTACAGTATAATAATGAGTACATCTTATTATTAATATAAAATATTTTTTTAATTCATAAATTCAGTTTTTCCACATGTTATTAGAAAATAATTCGCTCATGTACAGTAAGTTTTACAAGGCAATAACTGATAGTGATTAAAGCCATGATATTAGAAAATGTCGCGAATTCCATTTTCGATAAACTATTTGTTTATTTTACTTGTTTTATTTTTGTAATAAACAATTTCACGATAAAATTGCACTGTTAGCATGTAAAATTTTCTCTCGTTTTGAGTACAATTTTCTGCCATCAGATGTCATATGCTAATTTGACGGATCCCAATACTATGAATAAAAATTGTACATTTTAATAAATCTATGTTTTTGTCCCAAATAGTAAATCTATAATTTCCGACTATCATTTTCACCTGAAGAATGGTTGAAACACTGCGGTTAGCCATTTATTATAAGCTGCTGGCTCTATAACAACACACACCTTTCTATTCAGGGCCTGATTAAACGAATATTTGACCTTAACACACAACCAATCATATACAGCATGAACCAGATGAACTCATACACTTTCGCGTGTAATCATTAGTTTTGTTTTTTTATTGGTATGAGGCTACAATTATAATTATGTATCTCACAAATTACCTTTTTTTAATTCATATACGAATCAGTTGCTAATATTATGCTGGCTTCTGGTACGATTTTAGCATTGTCTTTCATCAACGCTAAATCTACCAATCTCCCAATAATTAATAATTATCCAATCTATGGTTTTATAGGTGAATAATTGGTAAATTGATGATAAACATACCTAAGATTTTCGGTCGTTAAATTTAGATATAATTCGAACTTCGAAGTCACCACAAAAATGTACACTCTAATTCCAATTTTCGACTGGACCTCTTGACTATGAGACAAAAATGGATTAGAAAAAGTATTCAACCCCACAAGCAAGGAAAATTAATTGTTGATAGTCTTTTACGGCTGAGTAGGTACCTAATTAATATTATTATTCGAGTGATTTGTCGAAATTTTTACATGTAAATATTTTTTAAATTTAGTAAGGGCCGTCAATACTCAACAGCCCGGGTTATCTGAACCAAGTACGTATTGATACCTATTTGAAATTTAATATTTTTTATGATAGAATGAAAATCCAATTGATACTTTTATCAGTTTTTTTTTTCAGAGAAAAACTAGGTAGGTACCTATTTCAAGTTGAATTAAAACGAAAAAACAAAAAAAAATAAAATACTAACGCTTTATAACGACGTTCAAACGATCTCGACTATAATCATAAGCTAATTAATAAGTTAATAACATGGAAATTGTTAAATTCCATTGTTGACATAAGTTACTTAGCATTTCAATATTAGATTATGTGAAATTAGATCCAAACTATTTGAACGATTTGAACTGGCTCACCTGTACAACAAAGCCATTTAAGTATTGCACTTTCAATGTCATCACCTTGTAAATAAACATGCTAATTGAAACTAATTTATCTCAGAGGTAATTTTTAATGCCACGAAATCGACAAAATCCATTCACACGTGAATTATGGTTTATAGTTATAAAGATATGTACCTATAATTAAACTGTTATAGCCTGAAGTTTTATAAACAAATATCCACAGGTGATTTCTCAAATATGACCAGTTTCTGTAGAAATGTTACCAGTATGTTAAGCAAATCAACAAATCAAAATGTGTCTATTATCTATGATACCATCAATACAATCGAATATCTAGATACCATCAACATATGATATTATTACAATGTTATTGTTTTTTCAATATTTAATAAATCAATACACAAACACTTGAAAAATTCTACACATTTATTAATCTCAACGATCGTTTCGGGTTTCTAGCCCATCATCAGGAGAGTTCAAACTAAAAGTTTTAGTTTGAACTCTCTTGATGATGGGCTAGAAACCCAAAACGATCGTTGAGATTAATAAAATATGTGTAGAATTTTTCAAGTTTTTATGTATTTATTTTATTCAATCATATTCTACCACATGCCTAGCGATAATTCTATTGAAATCATATTATTTAATAAATCGGTAACAATTCACAGAAATGTATAGACAGGTGTGGCCAAATTACAGTAGAAGTGGTCAATTTAACAAATATTAAATCGTTAAAAAAAATTTCAAATAGGTACCTAAATCCATATCTAAGAAATTTGCCAAGTATAAGATTTTTTAAAGTATGGCGGTACAAAAAAAAATTAACCGAAAAGTGCCAAAAATCGTATGTTATTTAAATAGGAAAATGTGAAGACTTTGCGGCAAAGGTTAGAATTGAGATAGAAGACCTGAATTTTTTTTTAAATTTATTTAGAAATATTTCAGACCATGGGTGCATTTATATTCGAAAAGACCAATTCGGACTACTATTGACTGACCACTACTATAGACGCTGGCACTGGGCTGAGCACCTTTACACCAACTCTCAACGTCGTTTCGGTTTCTCCCTCCGGAGTTAAACAACGGCCCGTGGGTGCCGACGCGGAGATGATGGGCGTGTTGATCCTACCGGGCAGCTGCACCTCCGGGATGTGAGAAATAGGTGAATACAAGGTAAATAGATAATGGATACTGTAACATTATATGCTAATGATATATTATGCAAAACAACTTAATTTCAAAATTAAAATAGTAACGAGAAAGATAAGGTTCCTGTCAAAACCGTCATTAATGTGAACGATTTTAGATAAACTAAAGTGGTGTTTCAAAAACAAACTATTATGACCATATGAACAAAAATTGAGTTTTTTGACGGATCAATCTTTCACCGCTATCTGCATAAGATTCGACCTTCAATTAATAATTAAGTGTAGTTAAATACGGTCCTCCATTCTCTATCACCCATATTATCATCGGATCTTGGTTTCACTTTCATATTACGGCATCCATGTATTACCGAACATACATACCAATGAACACACCTGTCATGCGCACCACATTATAATAGTACACATTAGGGATGGGTGACAGTAAAGATGGGAAAAAACTTAAAGTCGGAAAAAAGATGAATTATATTTTGGTCTTTTCACCTTTATAACCACATCATCAAATATTATTTGGACCTGAATTTTTCGCGGAAAAAGAGCAAGCTGTTTTTTGACAAACACAGTAATGTTTTGAACAGACACAATACATCATACAAGATGCAAGAGTTAATTTTCAAAAGCCAATTTAAATATTTATACAAAAAGTTCATATTTTAATGCTGTCAAAATGTACCATAATTTGCCAATGAAATAAAAATGCATCTTCGACACGAATATTTAGAATTTTTATTTATTGTAGATTATAGACGCGTCGACAACTTAGGTCATTAGCGACTTAAATACATTAAATAACAATTCTCTTAAAACTAAATGACACCACACAACATCCATGAGCGGAGGTGGGATTCGAACCCACGACAGTATGATCCAAAGGCCGCTACGCATTATTTCAATTTGCGTTGCATGAGCCGGCAACAGAAATTATTTTTATTGAAAGTGAAATTGTTTTTTATGTTCAAAACTGCTGATTA
This sequence comes from Mongoloraphidia duomilia, assembly GCA_039654895.1. Classification (NCBI taxonomy): domain Eukaryota; kingdom Metazoa; phylum Arthropoda; class Insecta; order Raphidioptera; family Raphidiidae; genus Mongoloraphidia; species Mongoloraphidia duomilia. The sequence continues at coordinate 17,023,216 of CM077522.1, read as the reverse complement.
TATAGTAATAATTTTTATTATTTTATATTTTTCGTCTTTTACTTAATTCTACGGTTCAAACATAAACTCAATAATATTAATAATCGACCAATCAGCGCATCGTAACTTTTCTTTACAATCTTCCTAACTGAGCTGTCAGGATTATTATAATAAACCTAAGATATGAGACGACAAATCAGTAATATTGTCAAAAAATATCTAATCTTACAATTTTTTAAGGCTGGCCAGTATAATTTAAAAGTATTATAATATTCCTGCGACATATCCATCAGAGACAAAACACCCTATAGAAACTTTAACGCTGTTTGGTACACTCATCCCCTATAATTACCATTAATAAAATTGACAAATGGCATCAGAAAAAGAACAAAAAAAAACCGCTACTCTGGGGATTTGAACGACTGAATGGGCAATGGACATCGTTGTATCGATCTAAAAAAATATTATTAATTTCCAATATTTCGCGCCATATTACAACGCGTGTTTAAAAAATAATCACTAGTCATCACTAATGGACACATTTGACATTTTTTATCTCACCGACACTAAGTAGACACGTAATAAATAAAACAATTATACATATTGAAGAGGTAATTTATTTACACTTTGGCCAGGCATGTGTACGATAGGTAAGTCAATATTACCCTGAAGTGATTTAAAAGGTGTAGAGTTTGATTGCATTAATGTAATTGAAAAAAATTCAGGGGCTTTCATATGTAACCAAAACACTTCAGCGTAATTTATTTAAAAATTTTACTATTACTAAATTTAATTTCAATGTTTCTATTCAAAATTCTTAGCCGATTTTAAGAAGTATCAGTTTTCTAAATCTATACTAGCGTTCTCTGCAAGATCCTCTCTGTATTAACGGAAGTAAACTATAAATAAACAAATGAACAATAAAGTCATAAAAATCCGTTTAACAAATGAATAGCTTAATAATGGCGACGGCCTTCGACATTGACAGCGACTCTTACCCATAGTAATATAAATTGCAAATTGCAATCATCAATTGACAAATGACATATCTCTGTATACGAAATGTTCATAAATTATCTACAATATGCTGTTTGTTGTAGTCAAATTTATTCACTCAATTTACACATTTTCTGTTCGCGTTTCACATCTTTGGTAATTTGTTTATCAGTCATAGCTAGTAAAACTATTCGAAAATATTGTCATGATTCTCTATTATGACATAGCATTTCTGATGTTAGTTATATTAATTATTAGCAATAAAGCAGAATGAAAGTATTAAAATTTGAAAAAAGAACTTTAATGACAAGTACAGAATTGTTATTCTGTACCATAAATATTAAAATTAACAGTGCTATTAAATTTGCCACTCTCCACCAGGTTGAATATTGCATAAGGCAAAATGAGACAGCTTTTATTTATGATACAGAACAACGAACTGATGATGTCATATACATATTCAGGGCATACGTTTTACCGCTAAACTGATAAAGGACATTGTCTGATTTTAGTTCAAATGCTGCCCAGAGTAAACATGAGTGGGAATCGAAAGACCTTGTCATAGATAACAACTTTTTCTATTGCACCAAAATTATTTATCCTAGAGGAGCATCAATATTGGTGTTAATAAGTAATAGACCGAGAGCTAGTGACAATTTTTAGGTGTTATTTATTCAAGGTCTTATTTTTGTGAAGATGTTGAGTGAGACATATTAAAGTGCCCTGAGTAAGGGATTTTGCTAGATAGCGGTATGGGAGGGATGCAGTCCGCCCCCAACATATAACAAAAAAAAAGTCACAATTATATTGCTTCAAGGCTGAAATTGTTTGTATAGCTTGTCGGTGACCCAATAATAATTTTGGCTAAATATGTATATGGCGTCTTTGTTCTAACTCTTAATTACTAAAGCAACTCTACGGCAGTCAAAAAATAGTGCCATCTATGGGCTCGGGATGTCAACGGTGTAATTGGCTACAGCTTTCTCTTATGTAATATTTATATTTCATAGCTACGCGGGTAGATTGAAAAAATCTGAAAAAATCAATTTGCCGATTACATTATAATGTTGATTATGTCAAAACTTATTTTGTAAATCAAGTACCGCGGCGTTAGTTTTGCTGGTTGCCAATTTTAGGCCAGAGTTGCACGTATAGGTAATTAAAATTCTATAATATTTGCTACGACTATCACTTCTTCAACTTTTTTTATTCCTAGAATATACACTTATGTGTTCAAGGACACCCTCTATTATATGTAGGTACTAGTACTCAAAAGTCAAGTTCAAGAATATGTTTTAATTATCTTTTCCGATGTACTTACTTCAATGACAAAAAAATTACATAGTAAAATAATCATAAAAATTTAAAAAAATGTAGGTACTTATTGAAGATTTTTAAATTCTATCGTAATACTATTTGATATTACATTAGTGTTCTCTGTCAATTATTTATTTATTATTTAATAATTAATAATATTTTTGAATTTTGGTAAAAATAATATAATAATAATTTAATTAATAATAATTTAAAATCTTAAAGTTTCACTGAATAACAATAATGACATATCATATTTTATAAATTTCCTCACAAAACAAAAATATAACAAGAGTCACTGTTATAGTCGAAGTGTCCTTATTGTGAAAAAAGAAAGATTAACAATGAAATATTATTATGATGGCTTATTCTTGTTTTTCGTTGATAAAAAAAACAAAGGCAATTTGGATTAGTATTATTTTTCCCTTATCAAAATATTTTTCTTCTTTTTTTGTAAAGAAATTTTTGTTCTTCAAATTTCGTATTTATTATCATAGCTGAATTATTTACTCAAGCTCAAGCTTAATAACTACAATCGTCGCCCCCTCTCCCTCTCTGTGGTTGTTGTGTATCCGCTTTTATTATTGTATAGGTTACAAAATATTTTCAAATTTACCTGATGAGATTGATCTCTCTAATTTTAAAAAATGTTTGAAGAAACATCTCTTACAATTTGTGCCTTATGGTCTAAATGATTTATTTCATTGTGAAGTGTAATTTTATATGCAATTTTATGTATTTCTGACGATTTGTATCCATTTTTTTTTGGCCACGCAAATAAATATCATATCATATCATCAACAATAAAAAATGGTGGAACCTTTGGTGTAAAGATACGAAATGTTATAATTACCACAAAACACCAAACCATAACAAACACTCTCGACGTACGTTTCGCCAACCAAGTTGGCATCATCAGGAGATGATTAAAACTGATGATGCCAACTTGGTTGGCGAAACGTACGTCGAGAGTGTTTGTTATGGTTTGGTGTTTTGTGGTAATTATAACATTTCATATCATATCATATATTATGTTGTGTAATTGTAAGTTAGAATTGTTTTATAGGATTCATTAAATGTATCTACAGACTTCAGATAATAAACTTGGAAATAAAAAATTATATTTAAATTAATTTATTTGAGAAACTTTGCAACAGTAGTGTGTGTGTGAGAAATTAGTATACAGTAAACATTTGCAAATATGAGGCTTTCCTTTAAATTTTAGAGCAAAACGACACAGAAATAATTTGTTGACAATTTTAAAATACTTTCGGTACCTATTTACATTTTCAAATTTCATAACCGTTCTCCTTCAAAATATAAAAAACGCTTTTCAAAAAGATTCCTTATTATATGCAATACCAGATATAATCTTTGAAACACTATGGTAGATTAAATACGTAATAATTTTAACAGATAGGTTAATATTATAGCATAAATAATGTTAATACATATTTCACTTCTATATAAAACGCTTGTTACATAAATGAGGAAGTTGTTTATTGTTCTATAAAAATGAACATTTTATTGCAACAGACTATATAAAAAAATCAATAATGTTAGGTACTGTTATCACAACACAAGCAAACCATATCCGCGGTTTTATCTTCAAACGGAAATATTAATTTGCCTATACATAGTATAATATCATGGCACAACAAATTTTCAATTGTTATAATTATTGTATCTCAGTTCTAATAACTCAATGAGTTGATGCACATTTCTTTTTGTTTGTTTTTGTCTTTTCTGGTTTAAATAAAAAAATAAATAGTAAAGATATAAATTTAGAATGGGCTTTAAAATTTGAAAATTAGTATAGGAACCCATCCGACAGATGACAGTACCTTTAAAATTCGACCTGAATATATATCTGTATTTAATACACAATGATTGAATGCAGCAGGTACTTTCCAGTAGTTTAATTTTGTTATCTTAATTTCTTTATATTTTTTTTATTATAACAAAAAAAAACAAAGTGAATCGGCTGCCTTGAAAGATTGTAGTATCATATTTGCGTAACTATTGTATAGTAGTAATTAAATAAAAAAAATTAATAACTATCATAATATATAGTTTTAGAACTGCAGAGTCTTTGTTACACAACCGAGATATTATAGTACGACAAAGATCGATACATAAAGTAATAAGTAAGAATGAGATAAATAATCGCTAATAGGATGTTACGTGGTTACTGTAAATAAATAATATTTATACAACCTAATAGCGTCATCTTTGTTTTTTCGCTCCTTCTATACTGTAAAAATGTAAATCTTTTATCAGTTCTCATTCTTACTTATTGCTTTATGTATCATTCTCTGTTTTACACACAGAATGCCCTATGCACAGGTTTAATTTGATACAATCTGTATAAATGATTCCAATACAATGGTTAAATCCTTTTTTTTCAAACAGAATAGTATACGTCTTAAAATAATAATTTCCTTATTGCAAAAAAGAGTTCATCATTTTTTATCTTAAATACACAGTACACACACCGATTCATCCCATTTTCGTTAAATTAAGCATTCACCCTTTCATCAAAAATAAATAAATGGAAAGTAATTTTTGCTCAGGTATCAAAAAAATATTTTATGCACTCTTCTGAATAATATTAAATTACATTCATTAACTTTTCTCTTGAAAGAAACTTTTATTTTATTTTTACTTCCCACCTCTACTATGGTAGGGAAGTAATGGATTCAGTCCGAAAACAATATTTCGAGATTTTAACAGATTTTCACGTTTTGAGACCCTAGCAATCGTTTAAGATCATTTTCTGACTGATGTCTGTATGTGTGTGTGTGTGTGTGTGTGTGCGTGTGTGTGTATGTGTGTATGTGGTCAATTTTTCGCCTTCGATATCTTAAGAACGGAACAACATACGGGCATGCCGATTGTTCTATTGTGTTTATCAGCCTTTAACTTAGATCTGATTAGATTTTGAGTCAAATCGGTTCAGTGGATCCTGAGATATTCAAAAAAACGCCCTCAATGTCACGTATTAACATAGGTAAAAAAAAATATAAATGAATTTTAGATGTTATTATAAAATGTACCTAAGTTATTCGAGAAAAAAAATATTTTACTAAAAAAAATAAAAATTGTACGTAAATCAAGGTAACCATGATTTTTGCTATATTAAGTTAGCCATCAGTAGATCACCAAACAAAAAAGAGGGCCATGCTTTTTTCAAAGAATAAAAATTAAATTGTGTTTTAAAGACCACCAACAGCTAAGGTTATTTGGGCCTAGTCAAAGAATAAAAAAAAAAAAGAGTGTTTATTTTTTGCAAATATTTACTAGGTGGGAAGTATAGGACTGGTCATCAGTCGAATTTTTTTTTAATCAAACGAATAATTGCATTCTCAAATAAAATTCCTATCACTTTAAAGTAAAAAGAATCCTACTTTACAATTTTCTCATTCTGAAAACGCCTTTCTGTCGCTTTAAAAAATGTTTTTCAAAGGACAGTTATTTTTCCCCAGTGTAGAAATATTTCCTTATATCCAAGCATACTTATGAATATTTCAAATCCCACTAAAAACATAAATGTGAAAAATGGGCCAACTTCGGTACAAAGAACCGCTTCGCCGAAAAAAGAATTAAGATCTAAGTGGGTGCCAAGTTTTCACTTTGCAAGTTCTCATGTTTTATATTATAAATAAATAAATCATCTGTGAAAATTTTCCAAGTGAAAACTTGGCATCCACTTAGATCTCAATTCTTTTTTAGGCGAAGCTGTTCTTTATACCGAACTTGGCACCTTTTTCACATTGCTTAAATTTGATAATTTGTAGTTTTCAGATTTTTTCCTTTGTATATGCCAAATTTCAAGTTTCTTGGTCACCTAGAAGTGGTCTAGGTTTTTGAGGAGGGAGGGAGTGAGTGGATGATAAAAATGGCGCTTTTCAGACCTTAATAACTCAAGAAATATAATAGGTTTATTCATGAAATTTGGGATTCTAGGTGTTCAAGAGGGTCTTATTAGACATGCAAAATTGCAAGAGTGTAGGTCTAATATTTTTTGAGTTATGGGGGTTCGAAGGTAGGAAATGGTTCGTGTAATATATTATACACACTGCCGGTGCGTCGCCTTCTTTTCCGAACTTGGCTGACACAGCTGGCGTGTCTAGATAATCAATACTTAGGAGTATTAATTATTATCTACATTAGTATATAAAATAAAAACTGAACCCCGGTCAGTAACTTCGTTTTCTTGCGGGTTTATTGGGTATTTTGAAAATGTGATTTCAAAATTTGTATCTGTCAGTCTGTACAAAGTACAAACCAAAACCATTCTAGAACGGTTTGACCGATTCTGTGAATTTTGGTTATAGTTACCCAAACATAAAATAATTATTATTCAGCTATGATGAGGTCAAGACACGACCTATTGTTGAAACACTCTTAGAAGAACTAATTCGCGGGTAAAGGCTAGTACACCATAAAGTTAACTTTTTGTAATACGTGCATTGAAAATGCATCATTGCATACTTGTTTTCGGGGAGGACAGTTGGCTTTTTCATTCCAATGACGTAAAATAAAAGTCGCACATGCGCAGATCAAAAGTAAAGTGTTTTCGTCCCTTGGGAAATTCTTTTGCGGGTCGAAAGTAAACAAAAGTGTCGCCATCCCACGCGATGATTGTAAACCATATCATACAGTTCGTCTAACCTACAATATCGATTTACGGTGTATTTAATGTTGTTCTTTCAATTCACTTATTACAAAAAGTGTTATGTGTTACTCGAGCGAAATTGGCGATTTCCGCCCTCGCTGCGCTTTAGCGACCCAACGCAACCCTCATTTGCAATCGCCAATTTTCTGCCCTTGTAAAACAATGTACTAGTTTGAGTGTGTGATGTAATTTCAACTGTACATTTATATAACGTCTACAATACAGTGTATTAGGGAAGAGAGGTTATATTATGTTATTTGTGTATCCGATGACGTCAGAACGGCAAAGTCCGTCCTCCACGCTGGGATACAAAGTACGAATTGGCAGTAGCTCTATACATATAAATGTATATTACCCATTTGTATTTATATGTGTGATATGTCAATAAAGATGAAACTTTGTCTCTCGCTATACCATTAACCTAGAAAGAGATGTACAAGGTCCTGTGCTATAAACACATACGAAATAAGTTTCCACACGCTAATATAAATATGTGAACAAGAAATTATGGGGAATTTGCCAGCTTCGAATCATTTTCATAATTTTTTTTTTCACATTTCATTTTCCGTATGGCATAGACAATAACTTATTATGTGTAATAGGTGAGATCATAGTGCACCGAGTTCCCTCATGCCGATTTTAATAGATTATTTTGTTCCAAAAAAATAAACTATACATATAGCTGCAGCTTCAATACTAATTCTTAGTATGGGTGCACACTTAACAGTAATGTAACCAGAATCGTATTTCGGAGGAAACAGAAAAATTTCGAGTACAAAAATTCAAAAAATTACGGTTAAAGTTTCAGTGGGACACGAACCAAACGGAGAGCAGTGAGGACATTTTCAATTTCTGGGGTTGCGTCGCTGGTATTCAGGACCAAATTTTGACCAATTTTCCGTTATAAATTAATTTACTACTGCAGAGTCATCAGTTTATTCCAAAAACTTTTCTTACATGATATACATTTTTGTAACAAACATTTTACAGAAATGTTAGTAGAGTACAAAATAACATTAATAATCTGGTGAATAACGGGTCCAAAAAGATCAAAAAGAAAGGGCTTCAAACTGGTTCAAAGAACTTACACAATAAATGCTACGAATTGAATAAATAATTCAGATAAAACAAAGCAGTGTTCTTGGATACCGTTTCTGTATTCAGTAAATTGCATGATTTCAAGAAATAACTAAGCAAATGCAAAATGATTTTATCGATTATCAACAATATTTATCTGAGACTCCGTTTATTTATGATTATGATATAGCATCAGACTTAAAGCAAACAAATAACAGACTGCATCGTATTTACTTTTTTTAAATAAAAAAATTATTTGAGCAAATAACCACATCAAATATTAAAGACCGATATTGTAAATTATAGACTCTCATAATAATTATTCATATTTAGAATTCTGTTGTAAAATGTAGGTACCGTACAATCGAGAGTCTACTTCAAAAAGACATTCCAAATTATGATCATATTATTATTATGTTATATAATTTATTAAATATCTATACTAATATTATAAAGCTGAAGAGTTTGTTTGTTTGTTTGGTTGAACGCGCAAATCTCAGGAACTACTGGTTCGAATTGAAAAATTATTTTTGTGTTGGATATAGTCCATTTATCGAGGAAGGCTATAGGCTATATAATATCACGCTACCACCAATAGGAGTGGAGCATCAATGAAAAATGTTGCAAAAACGGGAAAAAATATTCCTTTTGAGAGCTTCCGTTGCGTGGGCTGCGTAAACAGTTAAAGTTACGCAAAAATCATGTATGACGGAATTGTTCCCGGAAGGTTTATATATATAGCGAACGAGCGAAGCGAGTGAGTAATGTAATTATAATATTCAAGCGAACGAGCGTGGCGAGTGAGTAGTGTATTTATAATATTCAAGCGAACGAGCGACGCGAGTGAGTAGTGTATTGCACCCGGGCTTTCTTAGCACTCGGGCGAAGCCGGACAGGTACCGCTAGTAGATAATATTATTTAAGTCTGTTTTGAAATAATAAATAGCCTCATTATTCGAATGAAACTCAAAAATTCCCAGACATAAAATTTCTTGCAAATTAAACGGAGACTAACAATTTTCTAGATTTGGGATACCATTCAAGTATCAATTAAAGCAGTGTTGTGTCAGAAACTTGATTTTTTGGCAAATGGTAAGCGACGGGACTTTTTGGGACCATAGATCCAGCCTTTTTTCGATTCTTTCAACTGACGCATCATGTTCGGATTTCCAGAACACCATATCGAATTTCAACCTTCTAGTTCCCCAGGATGTACGAAAAAAAGGTGTGAGTGACGTGGTAGTCGGTACTCACGAGAGATGATGTGTAAATATGTGAACTCATTGATTTCATTCGGAAAAATTATGGACCCATGGTTTTAATAATAATCTGAAAATTTAAATGGTTGATTCAAGAAATCATTTAGGCGTTTTAACCTAAAAATTTATTTTCAAAAGATTATTTTTATATACAATACTATACACACGCACGCACAGGCACCCCCCCCCCACAGCGCACTTACGTACGTTTGACGCGTCATATGACGATCGAACTGCCATGTAGCCCGCGTACAGTGGGGCAAGAGCTAAGATGTTTACACGTAAAAAAGCTTTGGAAGGAAAAACAACCAGACAAACAGACATTGATTTTACATGTATGTAGACTTAGATTCTAGGCACAATGGTTATGTGAAATTTTTCATTCGTTTTACAAAAAAACAAATAAATGGATTTTACGTGCAGAGATCACTAAAAACAAACTGTTAGATAATGTTGAGACAGACTGCGGGAATGGACAGTATTGAGTTAAGTCGTTAATAAAGCAATCAAATATATATTAAATTCATCCCACCAAATTGTATACAGTAATAACAATTAATGAGTTATTTCAGTTTTGCTTAACAACAATATCTCACGTGTAATGCTTACAACTAGTCGTTTTAACGTGTCATATATATTATTAGGTTATTGCGACGTCTATGTAATTGTTTGTAGACGGCGCATAAATCTGTTCCGCGATTCTTTACAATAATATTATATCATCATCTGAACTCAACTTATGTAAATAACAAGCCGTGAGGTGGGTCGTTTATTAGAACTAAAGTGCGACCCTTGAGGTCCACACGAAGAACGTCCCAGTTTGATAAATATTTAATAATAATATTTAAATTAGATATTACACAGAAAGGTAATCATTCTAATCATTAAAACATAATTATTATTTATTTTTAACAATAATTAAAAAAAAAACGGCTGAACCGATTTTTATAAAATTTATATCGGATCAAAATGACGTTAACTCGCCTCGATTGACGCACATACGAAGTCGTTATAATTTTTTATTCGCGAGATATTGTGTAAAATCTACTTTTTCGGAGTCTATTTGGTTAAGAAAAAAGAACGGCTGAACCGATTTTGAAAAAATTTCTTTCAGACCATATTTACGTTAATACGCGTCGATTGGCACCCTAACGTAGTCGATATCATTTTTCATTCTCGAAATTTCGTCTTAGAAAGAAATGGACACATACGTAACGTACGTACATATGTACACACACACAGACATCTTTCTAAAAATAGTGTAAAAATAGTGTAGTGACGTTGAAACATAAAAATTTGTTATACATTTTGATTTCGATTTTCGGACCCATTACAATAACTTCCAATGGGAAGTTAAAAAAACTATTATTATTAAAAGAACGAATAAAAAAAATTTATTAAAAGAACAAATAAAAAAAAATTATTAAAAAAACAAAAAACCCGACTGCGTAAAAATCGAACATAAAAGATGGAAACAAGATCAAATGATAACATGCAGTCGGAGGCATAGTAGTAACAAATTGAACAGAAATACCTGATGTTACTACTATATGCCTCCGACTGCATGTTGTTACTACTATGCCTCCGACTGCATGTTATCATTTGATCTTGTTTCCATCTTTTATGTTCGAATTTTACGCAGCCGGGTTTTCTCATCAAGCCTTTTAATTTGATACCCCACACACAAGGTTTTACCGATTTTTTGCGTACTGACAAAATGACGTCTAGCGCCCGCCATATTGAATTTTCCGTGACGTCATGTACCCTATTTGAAATGTCAACAAAACCTTTCTTTTGTTTTGATTTTGATACCTATATCAATGTACTTAGAAGGAAAATTACTTTTGCATTCTGACAAAATGGCGTCTAGCGTCCGCCATACTGAATTTTTCGTGACGTCATATACCCTATGTTACTATTTTATACATAAATCATGAATGCTAAAGCCGCAAATACATAGAATGCAAACGTCGACACGCAACAAACGCAAAAACATTGCATACACGAAAAACAAAGTTAGTGTGGATGTGTTTACAAACAGTACAACACAGCGCACACATACGTATTTTGTGATCGCTATAAGAGCGGTACATCAAAGAGATTTTTGACTACTATTGGACGGGGTTTTTAATGTTTTTATTGTTTGACCCGATGGAGATACTAAAAATAAAATTATTTCTTTAATCTATCTCGCAGTTGTCAGTTTGTCAGTGTATAAATTAAATAATAAAAAATCAATCATCATTTCATCATCAGTATCGCTCATTTCGAAAAAAATACGACCACTTTGCACAAATACCGAAATTGAACTGCGAGTTCACCTTCATTGACAACAAAATCAAATATACTACATGCAATGCGGACGGTGGTTGTATGTTCCATGTGGAATGTTTGAAAACATGACATTGATTCAAGCGTGTGTGTTGCTACATTGTGTTTGCATACTATTATTGTGTCCGCGCCTTTAAACGTCTCTTCTATAATATTTTGCTCTAAAAAAGTTCATGACGACTACGTTTATGCGAGAGCGTTAACCGGAGTTAGGCCGCCTTAACATCGGTCTTAATATCGATTAGTTAAGGTGCAGAGAAAATTTTAACTTCAGTTAGCTCGTTAACTTCAGTTTAGTTTCTTCCCTAAGCTTAAACAATAATGAAACCGTGCTGCAATTAGGAGACATTGCCCATCATTTTCCCAAATTGGAAAAATAGTCTTATATAATTAGGTATAGACTATCGATAAAATTAGATAATAATTTGAAAAAGCGTAGGTATATTTCATTCAACCAACCTTTAGACAGTAACAATCTGAATCGATGTTCAGAGAAAGTGACATCGGATATTAAACGCAAACAACGAGCCAATACAAGCAATTAATATTATGACATAAATTGACACGAACAAGCTGCTGGTCCGCTGGAAATGACATTAATATTGACATTCTTTACACAGTATTATTTATACTTAATGCTCAAAATCTATTTCCATAGTGTTGGAATTATATAATAACAGTGCACTTTATAAATATCTAGAATAAAGAAAGAAAGTAAAAACAAATATTTTGCACATGACTACTTCACCTAGAAACATTATTCAGTAATTACAGCCCATGTTACAAAAATAAATTGGTTTTAGTTAGCAACTATAACACAAAAAAAATCTTTTATTAATTAGAGCCATCAACTTCCTACACCCTATGAAATTAATAATAAACAACCATCGCGATATTAATGACAAAAATTGTTTCACTGAAGTTACATATTTTGGTCATATAGGTAAACCCGGTCGTAGGAATTTTTTTGGAGAATATTACCGATTTCGAGTATTAATAGAACTATTTCGTTTGTCTGCAATGATGGAAAACCATGAGTTAAAACACCTACATTTTGAACACAAGCCTAATTTCTAGTGTTGCCGTCTAGACAAGACAAGACAAGACTTTCAAAGTCTTGTCTTGTCTTGAAATATCAAGACAAGACTTCACTTAAGTTTTGTCTTGAAATATCAAGACAAGACTTCACTTAAGTTTTGTCTTGAAATATCAAGACTTCACTAAGTCTAAGTCTAGAATAAAAAACCCTTGTCTTGTCTTGAAAATTTCTAGACAAGATTTTTGCAAGTCTTGTCTTGAAAATCTAGACAAGACAAAACAAGAGTCTAGAAAGTCTACATCTAGACAGCAACACTATAATCTAAATACATTAATATTGGTATAAAAAGAAAGGTTTTGTTGAGAAGATTACAAATAAGGTATATGACGTCACGGAAAATTCAATATGGCGGACTCTAGACGCCATTTTCTCAGAATGCAAAAGTAATTTTCCTTCTAAATTAGTGTTGCCGTCTAGACAAGACAAGACTTTCAAAGTCTTGTCTTGTCTTGAAATATCAAGACAAGACTTCACTTAAGTTTTGTCTTGAAATATCAAGACAAGACTTCACTTAAGTTTTGTCTTGAAATATCAAGACTTCACTAAGTCTAAGTCTAGAATAAAAAACCCTTGTCTTGTCTTGAAAATTTCTAGACAAGATTTTTGCAAGTCTTGTCTTGAAAATCTAGACAAGACAAAACAAGAGTCTAGAAAGTCTACATCTAGACAGCAACACTATAATCTAAATACATTAATATTGGTATAAAAAGAAAGGTTTTGTTGAGAAGATTACAAATAAGGTATATGACGTCACGGAAAATTCAATATGGCGGACTCTAGACGCCATTTTCTCAGAATGCAAAAGTAATTTTCCTTCTAAATTAGTGTTGCCGTCTAGACAAGACAAGACTTTCAAAGTCTTGTCTTGTCTTGAAATATGAAGACTTCACTAAGCCTAAGTCTAGATTAAAAAACTCTTGCTTGTCTTGAAAATGTCTAGACAAGACTTTTGCAAGTCTTGTCTTGAAAATCTAGACAAGACAAGACAAGAGTCTAGAAAGTCTAGATCTAGACGGCAACACTACTAATTATTTATGACATCCGTGTAAAAAAATAAACCCAAACTTCGCCACAGCTTCAAAAAAAAACTAATGATAATATGATAAGCTTAACTGAAAAAATAAATAAACCAAAATATGCATCAGACAACAATAGTAATAAGTGACCATCATTTTTGCTGATCTAATATGACAAGTTTTTATTTAGTCGAGGTTATCTGCATCAGACTAGATGTACTTAATTTGCATATTTTGCACATTATTCTTATTATTTTCGAAAAGTACCATAAAAAACAAAGACGAATGATATACACGACCTTAAATCGCGTGTTTGAAATTTAAAATTACAAGTAAGTATCAACATTTATTATAATAGTAAACATTTATTACAAAAAACTATAAAAGATTACAGATAATCCGTTTATTGTATCGTGAGCAAAATTTATAATTATTATTAATAGGTAAACTACGAATTTTAGTTTTATTACTTTTATTTCATTATTAACCGCAAGGAATATTTTCATTTACAAATATATTTAATAATTATTGTGCTCTGTATATTACATCCAGAAAGTTCTAGCATTACACATTCGGACCTTAGATTATAACCACATAATAAATTCCTTTAACCTTCACAGAGGTGGGATTTGAACCCACGACAGTTAGATTCAAAGGCCAGCACGCTAACCGTTACACCAATCAGTCCTATATCGATTTATGAAATATGGACAAAATCGTTGGAACCGTTTTTGAGAAAATCGCAATTTTCGATTTTAGTTTATCAGTAAGCAACCCTTATTTGAGGAAAAATAAACGAAGCCCCCCTGAGGAATCCGCTACAAACCCTATCAAAAACAATTAATATTTTTGGTTTGATATTATTTACTTTTATTGATAAACTGAAATTTTTATCAGTTTCCAAATTGAAAACTGACAGTGAGTAAGCTTAAAATTTAACAATCGTGCCATGGTCTTAGGAATCATCCAAGTGGTCTAAATTAAAAAGTGTTTTAGTTCCCACACAAACGTCATCAAATATGCAACTAATATTAATTATTAAAAACTCGGGTCGCAGTGCCAAACCCTGCCGACAATATAGTCTATTTGCTAATACAGGCCTTGTGGATTTATTATGTGAACTTAAGTTCGTTTTTGGACAAAATAAAAAATGTAACCCCTTAATAGGTACATTTCTTAAAATAATTTTTTTTTCTTAATTTCAATATTATCATCAAATATCAATACAACCTCTATACCAAATTAAATACACGCTTCAGTAAGTAAATCACTATCCGGAAACTAGTGTTTTCATAAAATTTGTAGGTCCGGTCCTGTTGGGCCCATTTCATTTCGATCTTTACTAAAAAGTTAAATTTCAGTTTTGAAACAATTCTGAAATTTTTTTCGGTATTTTTGGGCCCAAAAACTTTTTCCAACCTCTAAAAACTACCATTAGAATGGTCCGATCGGACCCATTTTAAATAGGTTTCTTGTGGTGATGGGTTCCAATGTGTGTACCAAATTTCGTTTAAATCGATTAAGTCTATCGTACATATATACATAAATATTTTCAAAAATGGTGACAAATTGTTTAGGAGGGTATGCAACGTCAAGAAATTTTGATCCGACCCCTAGGTCCCGCTATCCGACCGACGCCAATAGTGTATGTGTCATAATATGGCAAATACACTAATAATTCAAAAGTTTAGAAGTGCATCATAGAACACAACACGAAACAATGTTACTTAGGATAAAAAGTGTCAACATTATAAACAAGTTTTTCTACATAAACATAAAAATATTTAAATATTAATTCCTTTCATAAATTTAAGATTAGTTTGATAAAAAAAGCTTTAAAGTTACCGCACTAAAGAGTTCAACAGATATAAAATAACTCCAAATGTATAGACACACTGTCTACTGTGGTATAGATGTTATTAAAACTTACATAACAATATCAATTAGAAATAAAAATATCTACTACTAGCGTACGGTACAACATCTATAACTAATTTATCAATGAAAATATAGATCATAAAAATGCAAATAAACTTTTTTACAATAATACACTTTGATAGCGTGTAGCAGCATATTCACATGCATATACAATATGCAACTGTTTAATGTTTGCTTTTATTTTGTTTACTTTTTTATGAATTAAAAAAAAAACCTTTTGTTATAGGTATATTTTTGCCTATTAGTTGCCAATTTAACACAATATAATATTATTTATATGCATGCAAGTAGCATACTGGGTACCTATTGTGTAACTCATTTCTAGTGATATCACTAAAGTGAGATTGTTCACGCGAATATGCATTTTTCGCACTAGTGAAATAGAACCATTTAACGTGAATTTATTCGCCATCGAATTTGTCAGTGCACGGTGAAATATTTCACGTTTCACTGACAAATTCGATGGCGAATAAATTCACGTTAAATGGTTCTATTTCACTAGTGCGAAAAATGCATATTCGCGTGAACAATCTCACTTTAGTGATATCACTAGAAATGAGTTACACAATAGGTACCTACCCAGATGCCCATCTTCTGAAACGACTGATACGTAACTTCGCGACGGTACCGTTCCTATTACCATAGTTACCATACATAAAATTTTGGTAACAGCACCGCTATCGTCGCGCGCCGCGATATTTGAGTATTTTTAATTAAAAACCTCGTTTTTTGCGGCTCTACCTATTATCGGTTTAAACGAATATTCTCCAAAAAAATACTATAATACTATACTATAAATTATGCGGTTTTCCGGCAGACGTTCTTATAGTAGGATTCATTCGACGTTCACAGTGTTAAAAATACCGCTAGGCGCTAAACATTGTAACAATAAATTATAACTCAACAGTGAAAATTGAAGTCACTAGGTACTTAGTGCAGAATAACATAAAATAAGAAAAACATCAAATTTGGTCAATTTATAGTTCGGATTTTTGAAATGTGATTTTTGAGATGTGAAAACTCGGGAAAAACTGAAATTGCTTTTTTCTATGGGATTTTTGTATGAACTCAAGACCATAACTCATAAAACTTTTTTCGAGTGAGTAATGTATTCGAGCGAACGAGCGAAGAGAGTGAGTAGTATATTAATAAAATTCAAACGAACGAGCGTAGCGAGTGAGAAATGTTTTAATATTCGAGCGAACGAGCGAAACGAGTGAATAATGTATTAATAAAATCAGCCCTGCTACTAATATATAAATTCTTAGTACTCGGGCGAAGCCGGTCCGGGTCCGCTAGTTTTTAACAATAATAATTGTTTCTATATATAAAATTAACCTATGATTAATTAATAGAAATGAAAACGATTGTACCTACGAGGGTCAGTTAATTTCAAAAAGAGTTCAGTCTATATTTTACACCGGGTGTCCGGTCTCAAAGTCGAACATACTTAATAGAAAACAAATATCTAACTCTCCGCAAACTAACACCGCTGTAAAACGTTTTTACCATAAAACTCTTTCTTCATTGGAGTAATTATTCATTTTTACTTTAATTATTGTAAAAATGCTTACGCGGTGCACCAATTACGAGTACAAAAGTTTTTTGACAATTTTATTACAGCACACTTCTTTCAGTGTTTTGTTTTTCGCCTACTTAATTTGAAATCATTACTGCAAAATCGGTAAATTTCAAATTGGTATTTTAAAGTAAAAATTTCATTTTTGGTCTTATTTTTAGAATCAATTGATGCGCAATAATTTTATCTTTCGATAGGTACCATTACCTTTCTTGTACGTTGAATTGGCGAACACGAATCAGCAAAAATGAACAATACCATGTTAATCCGTATGTTCACCTTTGTGACCGGACACGGGGTATAAACTAAAATTAAATACGTAGGTATTTGAAAAAATGTTTGAAATTGGTAAAATGAAATTATTTATTAAATTAACCTGGATAAAATCAACTCTGTTTTTTACGTCCATCACATATTATATTAATTTAATAAATTATTGGGTAATAAGGACCAGTTAAATGTATAAATTATTTATTCTTTGCCAACGTTTCGTTGCGAATTTGCAACTTCTTCAGGGCTCTACAACAGTGAAGAAATTTTGACAATTAATGTATAATATTGACCATTTGGTAAGAAATTTTTTAAAGGTTAAAAAAATGTTTTCTTTTATAATTCAAAGATTAATTATGTATGTACTTCACTGTTGTAGAGCCCTGAAGAAGTTGCAAATTCGCAACGAAACGTTGGCAAAGAATAAATAATTTATACATTTAACTGGTCCTTATTACCCAATAATTTATTAAATTAAGATAAAATCAACGTTCTCGCAATATCAATTCATAAACGTGAGGATGTAACAATGACAAAAATTCTGGACATTGTCCAATTGCTAAATTTAACATTCGGTCTAAAGATGAAAGATCAAAGACAGAAAGCATTCACATAATATTATAACATTATGCAGAGACACGCATCATAATTTTATTTATATAGATATTATGCAGTTTTCTGTGTTTAATTTGTAATTGTAATGTAAAATTATAACCTTACCCATTTTTTTCATTTTTTATTATACCTAAGAATAATATACTGTTTGACCAGCGAAAGAACGCGGGTATAATGAACCCTGGTATAAAGTAATAAGATAAGCAGCATATCATATGAAAGGTCGTTAAAAGCCTTACACGAAAAATATAATTTGACACCCGCCATTCTGGCGGAGGATGCTGACCGCCCCTTTGAAAATAGAAATTTTTGAAATGGAAGTATACAATTTCATAAAAAGCAAAAACAAAAAACAAATATATCTACGAATAGACTCGTTTTGTACCGAAACAATTTTTAACTTTTTTTGTTTTCTTTTTTCTCATACACAAAAACAAAAAGAAAAAATAAACAAGATGTGAAAATCGCAAAATCCCATGAAGTTTTCTTAAGCTTGTGTAAAACAGAAAACATTTTTATCGAATTTGTTAGCAAACGTGCAAATTTTCAAAAAATACTTTTAATAAATATAAGTAAAATAACTTTTATGTTATATACTTAGCCCTATTTCATCAGGCATTTCAAATACACATTTTGAATCACACGGTAACAATGTAAGTAAGGTACACCCAGACACTATTAAATATGTATCTAGATCTATCAAAACCAGACCATCTGTCACCTGTATGATGTCAGTGCAACCATTATAATAAACTTCATAAAGCTAACGACTCAGTAATGATGCAATTATATAGCATAATTAGTTATAAAAAAGTTAATAATGACAGAGGTAATCTTTAAATAAATCAAATGGGCATTACAAAATCTTAATAGTACAATAATTATCAATTAAAACATTACGTCTTATACCTTCTATAGGTTCCTCTCCACTTTAAATGATTAATAAAAGACGGAGCAGAACTTGTGATTTTGTTAATACAATAACTTGTCAGTTACTCCACAAAAACACAGAAGCTTGTGAGTTATCCAACACAGTAGTTTGTGAGTTACTCAACATAGTAACTTATGAGTTACTTAAAATAGTAACTAGTGAGTTGCTCAACACAGTAGCTAGTGAATTGCTCAACCAAGTAGCTTGTGAGTTATCCAAAACAGTAGCTTGTGAGTTGTTCAACACAGTAGCTTGTGAGTTGTTCAACACAGTAGCTTGTGAATTGCTCAACACAGAAGCTTGTGAGTTGCTCAACACAGTAGCTTATGAGTTGATCAACGCAGTAGCTTGTTAGCTATCAAACACCGTATAGCTTATGAGTTGGTCAACACAGTATCTTGTGAGCTATCAAAAACAAAGTTTGTGCGTTGTTTAACAAAGTAGTTTGTGAATTGCTCAAACAAGTAACTTGTGAGTAAATCAACACAGTAGCTTGTGAGTTGTTCAACACAGTAGCTTGTGAGTTGTTCAACACAGTAGCTTGTGAATTGCTCAACACAGAAGCTTGTGAGTTACTCAACACAGTAGCTTATGAGTTGATCAACGCAGTAGCTTGTTAGCTATCAAACACCGTATAGCTTATCAGTTGGTCAACACAGTATCTTGTGAGCTATCAAAAACAAAGTTTGTGCGTTGTTTAACAAAGTAGTTTGTGAATTGCTCAAACAAGTAGCTTGTGAGTAGATCAAGACAGTAGCTCTTGAGTTGTTCAACAGAGTAACTTGTGAGTTATCCAACACAGCAGCTTGTGAATTGCTCAACACAGAAGCTTGTGAGTTGCTCAACACAGTAGCTTATGAGTTGATCAACGCAGTAGCTTGTTAGCTATCAAACACCGTATAGCTTATGAGTTGGTCAACACAGTATCTTGTGAGCTATCAAAAACAAAGTTTGTGCGTTGTTTAACATAGTAGTTTATGAATTGCTCAAACAAGTAGCTTGTGAGTAGATCAACAGAGTAGCTTGTGAGTTGTTCAACAGAGTAACTTGTGAGTTATCCAACACAGCAGCTTGTGAATTGCTCAACAGAGAAGCTTGTGAGTTGCTCAACACAGTAGCTTATGAGTTAATCAACGCAGTAGCTTGTTAGCTACCAAACACCGTATAGCTTGAGTTGGTCAACACAGTACCTTGTGAGTTATCAAAAACATAGCTTGTGAGTTGCTTAACATAATAGTTTTAACATATAGCTTTTGAGTAGATCAACAGAGTAGCTTGAGAGTTATCCAACTTAGTAACTCAACAGACCCGTTTATCAGTACTGCTTGGCAATACTCGATTAATTAAATGACAGGAGGTTCTGATTCTGACTGTATTTACAGTTCGTAATGTCATAGCATTGTACACAGAAGGTATATTATACCTACCATAAACATCAGTGACACGACATGTATACTAATATATTATTTATCCAGGAAATCATTATAATATGGCTGCAGACTTAAAAGCGAGGGTGGATAATAATTCAATAGCATGCACAGCCTAATTTTAATGACACTTATGCATACACCTAAATAATAAATATTCATTTTTTGTTAACTTGAAATAATGTACTTGATATGACATAAAACACGCATTATTTTCTTTATTATCTTTCAAAAGAAAAATAGCTAGATATGATAGGTTTGTTCTAGCAAACAGGCCACTTTTGTTTTTAGGGTTCCATACCCAAAGGATCAAACGGAACCTTATTGTTATCACTATTCTGTCTGTCTATCTGTCGCAGCTTTCTAGCTCCTAAACTTTAAGCGTCTCAAAAACTTGTGAGATTAACGATGCATTACAATAAATGGGATCAATATTGTACAAATGTTTCTATTTATAGTACAGGTATCTTGTTTTTATGTAAATACATTTTTAATTAATATTTTATAAAGGCTATTAAAATATCAAAATCATAATAAAAGGTCTTGCCAAAGAAGTTAGGTAATCGTGGGTCAGCTATAATATGAGCATTTTATGAAAATAGACAAAATCTTGATTCAGTAAATAGAAGCAAAATACATACAAATTCTTTGAAAATAGATTGAAAACATAGTAATATAATTTTGTGAGAGCTGTAGACAGAACAAAATTATAGTGGGAAAATAATTAAAATATATGAAATATTAAAAGCTGACTGCCTTCAGAACTTAAAAATAAGACAAAAATATCTTGACATACTAAAATTAAATTATACCATGGTCATTTTGCATGCGTAAAATATGACATCGATTTTAAATAATTATTGTAGTTCACTATCAAGGCAAATATATAACACTGCAAGGTTGAACAACCACAGCAGACTATTACCTACAGACAGTTTTCACTGATTGATTCATGAGAAATCCAAGTTTTTTAAGTTTAATATATTTAAACAGTTCAATTAAACGTAACCTAAAAAAGTAACGATTATATTCTTGAGATTAAGAGTGCGCTAGCAGTTTTCGAGAAGATATTTTTGTATTGTTTACATCATCTTTATTAATAACACAATATATTTCGATTAGCAAGTTTGTTATAACTTCGCCTCTACCATGCTTAAATTGCAAGGTTAAAATATTAAGTTACCTGTAGTTTTAAGTAATTAACTTTGGGAAATGTTTTTTTTAATCAATATTTGCTTTAAATGATGCATTTTAAAAATAAATATTTATAAATAAATAAATTCTAAATTTACATTTTTTTTTGTAATCTTTACAAATAAGTTTTGGGTAAGTATATGGTGTAGTTTACAATCCATTAGCTTTACAAATGTTTGTGCTTTTAAATGAAATATTTCGAAAATTGCTCAACAGAATAATTTTTTATTAGTGATTAGTTTGCTTTAATTTATATCATACTAGATTCTCCGTCCGGTTTCGCCCAGGTAGCAATTTATAATTAATACGTTACTCATTCGCTTCGTGCGTTCGCTTGAATTTATTTTTTTTTTTCATTGTAAATTATAGACGCGTCAACAACTTAGGTCATTAGCGCCTTGATTACATTAAATAATAATTCACTT
Source organism: Mongoloraphidia duomilia (assembly GCA_039654895.1). NCBI lineage: Eukaryota > Metazoa > Arthropoda > Insecta > Raphidioptera > Raphidiidae > Mongoloraphidia > Mongoloraphidia duomilia. The sequence continues at coordinate 17,001,088 of CM077522.1, read as the reverse complement.
AAAACTAAATAATATCACAAAACATCCATGAGCGGGTGCGGGATTCGAACCCACGACAGTCTGACTCAGAGGCCGCTACGCTAACCACTGGATCACGCTGTCCTCGTTCGCTTGAATTTATACCTAACTATGTATATATTGGGTATATTATATTTCACGCCGCTTTAGAAATACTTATACGTACTTGATAATTTAAATTATTGGAAGCAATCTGATTTTCACCCGGGCGAAGCTGGGCCGGGCAGCTATAGTTAATATTTTACAGAAGTTTAATTCAAAAAAAACAAATTTTAATAGTTTTGCCAATATTATATTGACGATCTGTACATTTTTATTCTGAGTTATTCTACGAAACTAACTAAAATGTCAAACGAAATAGTGTTTGAGAAACAGAAAACATGCAAGCATATAAAATATTGAAAAATCAGATACATACAACCTCAGTCTATAAAAAATATGTAGGATGTCGGAAGTTTGTACACAAAGGTATCCCAACTTATGAATAATGGATTTTTAATCATGTTCTGTACTTATATTGAAAAAAATATTTGTAATGAAAAACACATTTGCTACTAAACTGGTACTAATGAAAGGGGTGACGTATAAGCTCATGGAAATGTTTTTAAGAAAAAAAATGTATAGTGAAATAATACGGGGAAATGGTTTTCTGTAAATATTTGTTCTCCTGCGTTTAAGGTTTAAAAAGAACTGGAATGATTTTTTTTTTAATAATAAAGCCAAAATGTCAACTGACGTTAAAAAAACGTAGCAACCTAATAAAAATTAATACAAGGAAAAATTCCATGCAAATATACCCTCAGGTCTAAGGCAACAAAATTGAATCGGGTTTGATAATTATTATGCGACAATGAAAGGATTTATCTGATTCTTAAAACAATTAAAATGTTTGAAAACAGTTGCTGCAATATAAAAATTTAAACTAAAATAGTGATATATGATATTAAGTTTTATGACCTCAAAGTAGAAACCGGTATTTTTAAAGTGAATCAGTTTGAATCAATTATTATTATCGAATTGTGGTTTCGAAAATTACCAGACATGTCCAGACTTTCCATTACTAATTTATAAATATTCCACAATAATTAAGTACCCCAGTCAGTTAAAGGCAAAAGATTCCTATCTGATTGTGTTTTAAGACAAGCATGAAAAGAATGTTTTCAGAAATGCACTGACAATATTTGTCATTAGAAAAATTTCCTATACATTCTAAGCAATAAGTTCTGTGGTACGAAAGATTTCCACAAAACAATCTAATCAATTCTGTATGATCATTTTTCGACAATAATTGTATTAGAATAATTGAAAATTCTGAACACGTACGAATTTTTCGTCGGAATGTAGTTTAAAGTAACTAAAATTCACTAACAGCTTAGCCTTGCGAATTTTATCTAACAAGGAATCTAAAAAAATAAAGCATGAGGAAAACAGTTAAACATCATTCCCATATTTGGTTATTGTTCAATAAATTAACCATTAGGTCATTACCTTATTAAAACACGAGGAAAGAAAAGGAAGTACACATGCATTTTTATTGTTTCTACTGAATTTTAACAGCCTCTCCCATATTTGGTCAAATTGTTGGGTCATGAACTTGAACTTCTTTGTTCTATTCGCGTCATCATAAAAAGTAAAAACCCATCAGAATAAAAGATCACAATTTTATGACGGTTTTCTTAAATCACAATTAACTGCCAGGAATACTGATGTTATTATTTACATATCATAAAATGGTTAGCCAGAAATATGCAACACAGGTTTAAGGGCCATTGGCATGATGATGGAGACAACAATACTAAAGGAGATTGACGCACAATGTTTCTCCTATAAATCTGCAAGTCGGAAATCCCCAAGTTTTAATCCCAGGGTTTTATATTGTATAATTTAATAAGAATGATGCTTTAAAAATATCTGTAGATTATTATCAATTTGCATAGATGCATGAACTTCTATAAAACAATATTTAATATTAATATTAAATTGATCGATGATGAGGTAATATGTTTCGTAATTTACATAAAAAACTATACAAAGTGTCCCAGAACTCAGAAATAATGTGGATGATTTCCCACGACTGAATGACACATGATTTTTTTTTCAATCGGTCGTATGGTGGTGTCATGTAATAGACAGTAATGCCTAGTTTCTATATAATAGAGTCGTCAATAAAACTTAATAACGAAAGAATTTAAAATATTTAATTTATTAAGTACCTACCACAAAACACCACAAGTAGTTTTCAATTGTATTGAGATCACTTAAAAACGTCAATTTTCAACAGCTCTTTTTTCTTTTATTTTGCTATAATCTTGTTCATAAAGAATAGCACATAAAAAAGTGGTGGATGCTTCTAGAGGGCGTTGTAAATTTTTCACTGGGAAAATTGTAAGTTAGGCTAATTAATTTTATAGAAAACTAACGTTTTAAGGTGATTTTTATAATTCTTAGAACAAAAAATGGATATTTATGTAACGTGTCCGCAAAGTGGCGATTTATCGACAGTCGAGAAAATGTGACATGAGCCTAAGGTTTGTGGCACGTGTTTATGAAAACTCGTATAATTTAACGCACTCGCCTTCGGCTCGCGCGTCAAGTTTACACTCCTTTTCTAAACACGTGCCACAAACCTTATAGGCCAGGTGCCAGGACGAGAAAAAGGGGCTTTGTCATTTGGCAAATGTCATAAAATCGTGTGTCGAGCGTCTATAATTCACAATTAATTCATTCATAAAATCGTGACTGTCTGAATCGTCACTTTGCGGACAACTTGCATACAATATTTTTTGTTACTATTGCTCAGAACATTTACATATGAGAGAAATAAAAAGGTATTCAAAATCATCGGTCAATGAAGTAGAATTGTTTACAGCTTTTTTCCACTTTCGTCCGGTAAAATAAAAATAGTACAATAATGTATCACTGCGGCCTAGTCCGGTAAAGTAAACGATATAAAGTAGGGTTTCTCATAATCGGTTACTTAAGAGACGCCACCCAGCACTCGAAAATTAAATTTTCTGAGCAAGTAAGCACGTGTAAATGACTCTTTACGTCACTTTTCGTTTAAAAATTTCCATATGACAGTAAAATAACTATGTACAGTGTACACAGATGTAAGATGATGCATTAATAGAATATTATTATACTTCAGCACTCAATGAAAAATAATTAGCTTTCAATTATAAGGTAAAACCCAATTTTAATGGAATTATTCCATCAAAATTAAAATTACTGTTATTATAAAACTATTACCTACGTGTACCTGTGATTTTTTATAAATATTTCCTACCTAGTAGAAAGCAGAATGGAATACATGTAAAGATAATAATAAATAAATTGATTAATTTACTGTGTTCCTTATTAACAGTTGAAATTTGGTATATAAAGAGTGTTTAAGAAATATTAAGTCTCTATACAAGGATTATAGACCTACTCATATGGGCTATCGAACTGCATCGAAAAATTTGGTTGCGGCCACCCTACAGACACAATTTTTCCAAGGTAGTATTTTTTTAAGTGTAATTGAAACCTTTGACGCGACGTGCTCTAGTTAAAAAGTGTGTTCAGGAAATATTACATTCCCGTATGGAAGTTATAGGCCCTATCCACAGGCTATCTAACTGTGTCGAAAAAATTGGAAAAATTAAAAGAAGCAATTTTTTTGAGATAGAACTTTTGAGGTAAAAAAGTAAGATATTAAAAAAATTGCTTCTGTAGGGTGGCTTCTTGCAAATATTAATTTTTCGACACAGCCAGATAGCCCATGAAGAGGTCTATAACTTCCATATGGGAATTAAATATTTTTTGAACACACTTTTTTGCTAGAGCACTTCGCGTCAACTATTCAAATTTTAAGTCAAAAAGCACTATAATTGGAATTCGGAGTTTTTTTACTCTACAACCACTGGGCTATTATAAGATTTTTGTTTTTGTTTTTTACTACGATTTCTTTATAAAAGATACAACTCCCTGCTGAGAAATAATTTACAAAACAGATTAATAATATTTTTTGCGTTCAACTTATCTCTTTCCTGATATTTTTTAAATTTTGTCTTTAAAAATCACACGAATTGTATCAGCATGCAGCAGATAGCTATTTTTTGGTAGTACATGGAAAAAATATGTTTTGAGTAGATATAGGTAGGTACTCGTATATTAAAAGAAACAGTATTTTGCTATAAATACATATTTTTTTTGGAATCTGTAAGAAGTGCCCTTTGATACCCTACTTGACTAAAGAAAAAAAAAATTACCCCCAATTTTTAGTCCCCCAAAAATAGACAACAATTATTATTCTTGGCCTTGGTGCGGGCACATATTATAAATATACCAAATTTCAAGTCGAGAGCATAATATGTAGTTCCTGAGAAAACCGACTGTGACATATAGACAGACTGACAAGGTAGTCTCATCATAAGGGTTCCTTTTTTTACCATTTTGGTACGGAACCCTAAAAATATTATTAATCAAATAAAAGTAGGTATTTAAATTAATCGAACATTCATATGCTGCAAATATTTCTTCTGCCCGGTTTTCAAGCACAAGTTTCTTTGATTCAATAAATCTTTATACTTTTCATGTAACAGATATTTTAGAAAATCAATATCAAATTACATAATTTTGACTACCTATATTCTTACCTTATAGCTTTACATCACACTATCAAACTACGGACAATAAATTTTGCATTATTTTAACAATATCCCTCAAGCATGAAATCTTCAATTTTTAATATGCAAATATTTATACCTGTAGTAACGTATTAATACGCTATATGGTACGTATTTTTATTACTTCAAATTACAGTGCAACCTCTTTAATCCGAACAGTTACGTGAATGGGTCGTTCGTATTACTTATTAAATTGTTCATTTTTAGGATAGACGTGTATATTTTGCTGGACTCGGTGCTGGGGCTTCTGGTACGACTTTCAACGCTAAATCTACTTTCAAAGTAGACTTAGCGTATCAGAAACCGAACACGAGTGTTGTATCATTATATTTACTTATTTAAAACGTAAATATATTGTTGTAACAACAAAATATATTTTGAAATAGTAAACTTAAGTAAAATACGAAACATATTATTGTTTTAAAACAACAAAACACTAATATTTCAGGCTAAGTTCGGATTATTGAAGTTATGTTCGGATTACAACTTCTCGATTTTAACATTCGGATTTAAGTGTTTTCGGATTAAGAAGGTTGCACTGTACATTACGTTGAGTAATAATTTATTGACAGTGGCCAACAGGGAATGGTTAGAAAAGAAATTGGAATTATGTAATCCAGCGAAAGATAAAAAAGGATGAACATATACGTCGGTTTATGCATATATTTACAGAAATAGGCGGTTACGTATGTTCATATGTGAGGTTCATACGAGTTGAATGAATGTCTCTATACAGTGTGTCCATGAAATAACTTTCCATATGCGAGGCTAGGTTATGAATTTTTTCCGATTCAGTATTGCGTTTGTTGTGATATTTATAGGAATTATACGAAGTAATATTAAGAATTCTTCCGTACGCATTAATGAAAACTCCCATATATTGCTAACTATTAAACAAAGTCTGTCCGAACTAGTAATAACCATAACGCACGATTTAGTTGTTTTATTTCTCTGTTTGATTATTTTTAGTAAACATTTTTTATTCTAGTTTGTAAAGAACAAATAGAAAACCCTAAAAAGTGCAATTATAAGAAAAAGATTAATACAACTTTTACTGTCGTAAGTAAAAAGTTGGTTACAAATATCTTATCAGGAATTAAGCGATGTTTGGAACTAAGAATTGTGATAAATACAGCTAGGATTGAGAAAGGTATCAAAGATAAAAGTTCAAAATAAACAGAAAAAGGTGTCGTTTAATTTCTTAGAAAACGTTACGCGAATCACTACAATTTTGGCAATTTTGCTCGCGGTCGAGCTTATCTATGTCTTTCTAAACTGAACGTACTATATGTGTGTTATTGATATTTTCTTAAATGAACTATTCATTTATAAAGGAAGTGATTGCAGTTTACAGCTCAAATTGTTATAAAACATTTCACGTAATTACTAAGAAAACAAACAACTACAAAATAGTGAAAATTAATATAAAAATTACGTAACGAATTGTAATATTTTTTAAAACTTATATAAATAGGTACTTACATTTTTATTTGCAATTATTCACAACTATCCCAAAAAAAAAACAATATTAGAAAACACGTGTTTTTTGTAAAATAAAAAAATCACTTCACACTTAAGTAAAAAATGCATATATAAAAAGCACAATATAATAATGTTATTTCATTTTTTCGTTTTTTTAACAGTTCAAAAATAATAAACACGATTGTGGCGAATCCAAAATGAAATGATTGCTGGAGCTAATATAACGTTAATTGCAATCAATTAATTAATGCAGATAATGGATAAAAACACAGTCAAACACCGGCTACAAAACACCTATGACGAGAGACTGAAGCAAGCGCGTGTATGTTGCATGTATTTTAAGTACTAGTATGAACCCACGTGACGCTTGAGTATGCCTGCTTTATACAAACACAAATTTTGTAGTATACAAACATGCAGCTAAACCCGTGTGCGTAAGATCGCGATCTACTGCATGTGTACAAACTATTATCACAAACGGGCCTAAACTGCATGAAATCAGTGCATGAGCATGATCAGCACCGTAGCTAGCTTGCTATGGTTCCCCTATTACAAGTCCCCAGTTCTCGTGTTCTAGCCCGAGAGCTGGTAAAAGTGTCAATTGGATTTTCAATTTATTAATAAAAAGTGGTGGAACCTTTGGTGTAAAGATACGAAATGTTGGCATCATCAGGACATCTCCTGATGATGCCAACTTGGTTGGCGAAACGTACGTCGAGAGTGTTTGTTATGGTTTGGTGTTTTGTGGTAATTATAACATTTCGTTTCAATTTATTATTAAAAAAATTAATGAATTGAAAATATGAATTGGTGCTAAGCCCAAATAACCTTAGCTGTTGGTGGTCTTTAAAACACAATGTCATTTCAGCACCGTAACTATGGCCTAGCAACAGGGCGCAAACCCCGGTGAGCACAGTTAAGGCCTGTTGCACACTGATCAAACAAAAACGTTGTCAAACAAAACGTTTTGAATAACAAATTGTTGAACGTCAATGCACATTGATTATACAAAATGTCTTTCAATCAAACATTTTGTTGGTAGGTGTTGTATTGGCTTTCATACCGGAATTTCGAGAGTTCGCAATTCCGGAATTTCGGACAAAATTTTTAAACATATCAATTCCAGAAGTGAAGAAATTACTATCGAAATTCCGGAAAGAATGAAAAGATTGAAAACTAACAAATTATTGCTCAATTTGCCGACCAGAAGTGGCCCATAATATAGATTTTTTTCAATGGTTGATGATCTCCCTAGAGTTATATAAGGTACTTATAAGTTTTTTTAAGTTGAATATTCGAAGTGTTCCTAATTATTACTACTAATCGATAATGTTGATTTATTTGTTTGCAAACTGACAAAGTTGCATTCAACGTTTTTTATACAAATTTCGATTAAACACATGTCTCTTCTATTGTAGTATTTTTGTAAACCTTTCTCGAGATTCCGGAACTGAGGACCAAGTATCGAAACTAGTTCCGGAATAGCAATGACCTGGCAACAAGAGCTCGCGCCAGGGCGCAAACCCCGGAGAGTACAACCAACGATATGATTCGTAGTATTGAATTTATTTGAATATATCAAACAAAAAATATTTGAGGTTACGAAATCAGAATCTTGCCTAAATCGTTTGTAGATCGTCAGATGCAGATACCACCAAAGTAAGGGCCCACACTATTTGTTGAAATACCCAACTGATGTATCACGAACGCGCGATTTTCGATCACACTTCGCTCACTAGTTCGAGCGCATGCTGTTGTCAAATCGCGCAATCGAACGAGAAATTTCGATTAGCTGAGTAATCGTCAAATCGCGTTGCAGTTGCTAAATCGCGCGTTTTCGATACAAAATGATAGCATGTGTGTCAATAAAAACTTGAACAATGAGGAGCATTTTTATCGTTTTAAATATATTTGTATATTTAATGACCCACTAAGTAGAAGTTTGAACAGCCCTACAAGACTAATCATAATTTAATGAGATCAAACAATTGTGCGTTAACCTTGGTTCCAGAAGGTCGTCATCTAACCAGTTCACCATCATTCCCAACACCATACTTGATCCTGTCTACATTACCGTTGCTATTTTGTTTATACGTGCTTTACAAACATTTTCCCCACGCCTGCGCTTTACACAACATATCCTGGGTAAACTGAGGTAATACCCGCGAAACAACTTTGAATTTATGCTTCAGTCTTACAAGGTTCCAGAAAACTTGACCGTGTGCAGATTCTACAAAACTAGACTAGCAAGTTTAAACACTCTGTTCGGATTTGAACAGTCTTTTTATGAAAAAATACGTAAAAACAAGAATCTTCTCATAAAAGTTGCATCTTTTGACAAAATATATGAATGTTATCAAAAATAAAAAAAAAGTACAATTACAAAGAGGACAATTATTACGACCGAAGATAATGTTCCTTATTTCTAAAAATGTGATTTGAATTACCATAATTTGTACTTATTTATTCTAAAAATAATTTTTTTTTACTTTCTTATTTTTCAAAAAAATATGACAAGCCCAGTCCTGGATTTATAAATAGGCCGTATAGGCCGCGGCCTAGGGGCGGCAGATTTCAGAGGACGGTCACTTGATTTCAGAGGAGGCCCCTTTACTACAAATGGAAAGATATTATTTTAGAAAGGTATGTACATGGGGCGGCGGAAATAAAGTGGCCTACACTCATAAAAAATATAAATCCGGCACTGGCCAAGCCTCGTTAAACTAAATCAGTACCGGATGTGTAATCTCAAAGCTTTCTAAGGGCAACATAATATCCACATATTAATATTATAGAAGCACTTTCCAATAAATAGCAATTTATAAAAATATTACTTAGTTTGTAAGTTATTAAAATAATACAAAAATACATTTAAGTTAGCATAAATGTTTTAATAGAATGGGAGACCGTGGCAGATTATCACATTTTTCGCATATGAATTATATTTTTCTTACTTTACATATTCTAATTTTTTAATTACCTATCAACAAATGTTCTTTAAATTTGATCCTTTATATTTAACCAAAATATCGAGAGTCAGGCATGATTCCAAAAATGTTAAATTGACTCTTGAAAAAAATGTAAAATGTGACAACCTTATCCCACTTTCGGGATGGTTGTTACTTGTTACAGACATTGGGGTGGGTTGTCGCTTGTTATTTAAATAAGAAAAATATATTTTTAGTTAAACTTGTTTTTTTATTACTTTACATAACCTGTCCTCGTCACAATGTGATAACCCACCCCTTGATGCAACTTTACTGGATCGAGTTTTCTAGGTTAGATTGGCATGTTAAACAAAAAACAAATAGAGCCTCCTATGATTAATAAAGATATATAATAAAGTTAGTTACTCTATAAAATTAAAAAAACTCGGGTCGCAGTGCCAAACCCTGCCGACAATATAGTGTATTTGCTAATACAGGCATTGTGGCATTATTATGTGAACTTAAGTTTGTTTTTGGACAAAATAAAAAATTTAACCCCTTAATACATCCCTTAAAATAATATTTTTTTCTTAATTTCAATATTATTATCAATGCAACCTCTGTACCACATTAAATACACCCTTCCATAAGTAAATCCGTATCAACAAACTCGTGTTTTCATAAAATTTGAAAGTCCGGTTCTGTCGGGCCGATTTTATTAAAATTTTAGCAGCACGTTTTAATCTTTACTAAAGAGTTAAATTTCAATTTTGAAACGATTCTGACAATTTTTTCGGTATTTTTGGGCCCAAAAACTTTTTGGAACCCCTAAATACAACCCTGAAAATAGTCCGATCGGGCCCATTTTAAATAGGCTTCTTGCGGTGATGGGTTCCAATGTGTGTACCAAATTTCGTTTCAATCGATTAAGTCTGTCGAGAGTTATCGTGTACACACATATATATATATATAAATATATATATAAATATATAAATATATATATAAATATATACATACATATAAATATAAACATTTTCAAAAATGGTGCCAAATTGTTCAGGAGGCTATGAAACGTCGAGAAATTTTGGTCCGACCCCTAGGTCCCGCCATCCGACCGACGCCAATAGTGTATGTGCCATATTATGGCAAATACACTAATAAATATATCAAGGAATAAAATTATTATTTACCACGCGTAAACGGATTTTCGCCCATAAATATAGATACAGAATTTGCTGAGTAACTATAATACTTGCACTTGTGCCTATAATACCTTATTCTCCATCGCATTTCACCGGAAGAGACATTAAATTTTGTGACAACTCCCGTGTGATAACGTGCCCCCACCTCCCTTAACTAAGCCATCACTAATTATACTAATATCACTAATCTATACTAATATTATAAAGACGTAAAATTTGTTTGTTTGTATGTTGTGAGTAATCTCTGAAACTACCGAACCGATTCTAAAAATTCTTTCACTAATAGAAAGCTACACTATTCCTGAGTGCTATAGGCTATATTTTATTTTGATAAATTTCTCGCGGGGAGGGGATAATTCCTGTGGGATAGTAACAAAACGTAACTCTGAAATTCTTTTGCACTTTAGCGTATTGGCGGAACCCTACTATTATAATAAACACCACCAGAGCCCGACTTCGTTTCGCAGGGGGAGAATTTCTCGCGGGGGGGGGGGTATAAATCATAAATTCTTAGCAACCGGACGAAGCCAAATGGGACCGTTATTGTACAATAACTTAGCAATGATTAATTTCAGCTTTGCTGGATAAATAAATAGAAAATATAGATAGGTATTAATATGATGGGGAGCCTTTAATTTTTAGCTTTGTCAAAGTAAAGAAAAATACGATAATCTGGCAACGTATATGTCTTAATTTTTTAATAAAAGTAAATGAATTTATTTAAACAATTAGGTAGTATTTTTTTAAATCGTGTAAAAATAAGCATCAACATTAAATAAAGAATAAACCAAAGTGAAACACTGGATCTGAATTAATTTTGTCTGAAAAAAAAGAGTTCCCAATCTATTACAATAATTAGTATTCATTATTTTTATAATTTCATTGCAAGCATATTCCCACATAACTGAGGTAATCGACAAGAATGTAATTAAAATATTCTTAATTATTCAAGAAGAAATACAATAATCATACATTTTCCAGACTAACAATTATTCGACTTTAAAAATGTATAGATATATCTACATATTATATTTTATGTGACATCTATAAACCGGAAAATGGTATCTTAAACTCTTACTAAACCACGTAAGATAGTGAAATGATTTTATTACGAGTTGATAAGTCGGGTGGTGCGCCATACCTAAGTTCTCGCAGCAAAGCCGCGTTGGCACACGAGCCGCCGTGGTCTACTCACTACTGTCTAGTGTCTACTGTCTAGTCTATTCACAGGAACCTATTTACATCCTCATAACTTCGCTTCCAATTTTTGCTAGTAACATAAAAATTACATAATATGTTGGATTCATCAAGACCTTGTAAAAATTGCAAGCATTTATTTCAAAGGGTCTAGACTCTAGGAGATACAACAGGTAATAAGTGCTTTTATGTTACGTTTTACAGTGAAAAAGCGTTGTTTACTTTACAAACTATTTTTAATTAATTTATTGAATCCTTATATTCGCTCAAGAACTACTGTATCGATTTGAAAAATTCATTCTCTATTTTGACGAGTAGCATAGGCTATATAATATTATTACGGTACAACAAAGAGAGGGATAAGCAGTGAGCGAAAATTGCGATTTGCACACGGACGAAGCCCGACTGGACAGTTATAATAATATACAAAATAGTAACGGGACCTCTGTAATTTCGTTTTCTTGCGAATTTTTTACCATTTTTTAAAATTAACTTTTGTTTGTAATAATAATTTATACTTATAGGTAGATATATAATTTCATTAATTATTTGACACAGTGCTATTCATTCTCCTCTTTTGTAAAATTGTACCTATGATACCTAGATGGGAAAACGTGTTTCTAGAATTTGCGTCTGTCTGTCTGTTTGTTTGTACCAGCATCACTCGGGAATGGTTGGACCGATGTTAATGCGAAACTCGTTATAGGTGCTATTTTACTGGTATCCAAACTTAAAATTTGTATTTTCAAAAATTCAAATTTATTTATTCCTCACAGTAAAAAAAATATAAAATATACAACTGTTATACAAAAAAAGGATTTCCTGCCAAACTTGGAAGACCAGTGCTACGATCAGGTTGAGGTAGGTTTCTGTCAAAACTATCGTTAACGTGATCGAAGCCAAGACAGCCGTTGACAGGAGTAATAAGATAGTACTTCAGTCAGTGACTGCTATGTATCAGGAATAAATTTAAAGGCTATACTATACTAATAAATTTACGTTAAGATATTATTTTATATTCCACTTTAAATGTCGTCTGAAAGCTCGTTGTTACGATCAGGTAAAATAAGGTTTCCGTTGAAAGTGACATTTAACCCTAGTGAAGTCGCGAGCAGATAAGTAAATATATAAAAGTGTATAAGCAATACTGTGAAATAAAATAAAAGGTATTCAGTGTGGTAGTATTTCCTTTTTAACACGCTTTTATTAGCTTCACTTGTATGTTTGCTTGTCAGTTTGTAACCGACTTCTTTGAACTTGATTTTGACCAACTTTGAACGGTCAGATTTAGTTTAAAGTTTGCACACTTATCAAGGACCGACGACAATACAATAATTCAATAAGTTTGTCCCCTTATCCTGACCAGGATCTCCAGGACTAAAAAAAAAAACTCGGGTCGCAGTGCCAAACCCTGCCGACAATATAGTGTATTTGCTAATACTTAATTGTGGCATTATTATGTGAACTTAAGTTTGTTTTTTGACAAAATAAAAAATTTAACCCCTTAATACATCCCTTAAAATGATTAAGTTTTTCTAAATTTCAATATTAGACATGGATTTCATCAGTACACCCAATTAAATACACCCTTCCATAAGTAAATCCGTATCAACAAACTAGTGTTTTCATAAAATTTGAAAGTCCGGTCCTGTAGGGCCGATTTTATTAAAATTTTAGCAGCACATTTTAATCTTTACTAAAGAATTAAATTTCAATTTTGAAACGATTCTGACAAATTTTTCGGTATTTTTGGGCCCAAAAACTTTTTGGAACCCCTAAATGCAACCCTGAAAATGGTCCGATCGGGCCCATTTTAAATAGGCTTCTTGCGGTGATGGGTTCCAATGTGTGTACCAAATTTCGTTTCAATCGATTAAGTCTGTCGAGAGTTATCGTGTACACACATATATATATATATATATATATATATATATATATATATATATATATAAATATATATATATATATATATACATACATATATATATATAAACATTTTCAAAAATGGTGCCAAAGTGTTCAGGGGGTTATGAAACGTCGAGAAATTTTGGTCCGACCCCTAGGTCCCGCCATCCGACCGACGCCAATAGTGTATGTGCCATATTATGGCAAATACACTAAAAAGCAAAAAACTTCACATTGAACTGAAACTTTGCCCACTTATCAAGGACCGATGACAATACAATAATTCCATAAGTTTGTCCCATTATCCTGACCAGGATCTCCAGGACTAAACAACAAAAATAAATTATAATTTAAAAAACTAAAAAACACGCTTTAATGAACTAAAAAGTAAAAAATAATTAATTTTATTGTGAAAAAGCGTGGGGTAGTATAAAAATATGATACAAAGCACCCCACGCTTTTTTATAATAAAATTAATTATTTTTTACTTTTTAGTTCATTAAAGCGTGTTTTTTAGATTTTTTAAATTATAATTTTTTTAAATTTGGTCGAACGAGTAATATACTGCACGTCAGATTTCAAATTATTGTCACTAATGCTTCAGTTTGGTCGTTTTTTTTTTTTTTTGTACCTATCTATTATTAATACTTTGGGTCCTGCCCTAGTAATGACATTGCCAAGTTGACCATGAAACATACTCTGACTTTTTATTAATAAATAATTATAATTAATTTTATATTCACGTGTTCTTTGCTAAAATATATTTAAAGAATCAGGTACGTTGTGTTGGGAACATAAACCGCAGTTTTTACGTGAAAATATCGCTGGCCCAAAGCCTGCCGGCCACAGTAGATGCATCATTTTGCGGACCTAACCCCCCCAACCGCCCTCATTTCTGTTGCGCACTCGGTCCAAAGGTTATGATCTCAAGTACGAACATCCTTTGTCTCTTCGACGTCAGATTTACCATATTTTGTTTGTTGCTTTTATTTTTGAAATTATAAGACGTAACATAATTATCACCCATTTTCGTAAAGTTCAACTTTTCGTGCTTGCCTCCTCAATACTGTTATAATTTTAAAAATATATTCACTTCAAAATCGAAGAGGCTATAGGGTGTGGTTGGTCCGCATAAAAAATAATAATAATATGAGCGTTATGCACACACGAGTCGGAATTACAATAATAATTTTCTTTCCCGTTATTGGATTTGTGATCAGTTGCTGTATTTTTTGTGCAAACGAAACCACGCCCTAATTTTAACATTTAGTATTTTTTTCCCAGACTAACAAATAAATATCAAAATTATACAATAATATAATATGTAGTACTATCCTGCGATTTTTCTTAATTTTATTATAATCACGATGGACACGATTTCTAATATAAATATGTAGTACCTTTTAGTTTCAGAAAATCATGGAAGTTTACAAAACATTTATCATAATAAAATCATAGAATCATAATATAAGTGCATAGTTCAGACGGAATCGCCGCACCCGTATGGAAAATTAGTAGCATACATTTTTTTGCAAAATTGTGTTGTGGATAAAACACTCATTATAAAAATGCATTTCTTTTAGTTAGTGTATTTTTTGCATAGTTGGGTTGTTTGTTTTGTTTTTTACAAGCTTTTATTTAACTTGCAATGTATGTTAGTTAGTTTGTTTGTTTATTGTTTGTTTAGGTCAAAACTTACAAGTCAATTTTAAACGACTTCCACGTATCCGATCGATTTGAAATTTTGTACACATATGTATTCCCGATGATAATACATAAATAAATCGTTTTTAGAAATAAATTCAACAGGTTCAAACGGAGATGTAGGGCTTTTTTGACTAATCAACGTCCAGGCCAAATCACTGAAGCTAGAAACTTGAAATTTGGACAGTTGGTTTCTTTTCTGACGTAAGTATCAACTAAGAAAGGATTTTACGAAATTCAACCCTTACGGCTGTCAAAGGGAGGTAAAATTTTGAAAGACTGAAATGAACAAAATGAAATATTAGTGAAAAAAAAACTTTTTAGAGACAAACTTTTATTGAAATGTACTGAAAAGGAAAAAAATATTTAATAATTTTGGTACACAATTATTATAAAAGTAAGGGTTGCGACTGATAAACTATCATAGAGATTACAACCCCCGCTTTTATAATAATTATGAAGTATTATTTTTTCCTTTTTAGTACATTTCAATAAAAGCATTTCTCTAAAAAGTTTTTTTTACTAATATTTTTTTTAATTATCAACTCCTTGAAAGTACGTTAAAAAATTATTATCAATTACTATTTTTTCCATCTTCTTTCATGTATTTTTTATAAAAGGAAGAAAACTTAGAGATTCCGTTGAACGCTGTCTTTTTCTAAAATATTACCAGTGAATTTATAAAACTACTAAAATTATAAAGAGTGCTTTTTTACAAAAATATGCATCTACAAGAATTTAATGCTTTCTAGTAAATTTATAGTATCCATCTATGAGTGGATCAGCATCACAAAACTGGCAATATTGGTCTCACTCTCAACGACTTTCACTGAATCTGATAAAATAAAGCCTGACATGCGCACGTTTTAAATAATATTCTTCTTGCTTATTTTTTGTTCATTCAATTAATAGATACATGTTTTTAATTGTTATAAACATTTTTTTAAATCACTCTAATTCAAATTAATTTATTTTCTCATTAGTCCAAGCGGCAGGTAATAAATGAAGGGGGTTACCTGGAAATTATTCCGAAGTTAATGATATTTTGGTGTGTTGTTTGTGGGTACTCTATGGAGTAGAATCTGAGTTTTCGATCTCGAGGACCCTGTGCTAACGTGGGGGGAGCCGAGAAACCACGAAATTTTACCACCTTTTTTGCTTTTTTCGAAATCTCTCAGAAACGGTCGACTTAAGCAATTCTTTCATTATGTAATATTTTAAAGAGGATTACATTTCCTACAATTTTCATTCCCACAACTTTTCTGTGGTACTAATGGTACTGAAAGAAATCGACAGCATTTTGACTTTGAAGATGGTATGAAGAATACCGAAACGTTAGTATCAAACGCAAATTTTAAATAATCAGTATTGCTTTTATTGATCCTACGTGCCAAGGAAGTGCTCATTTCCGACAATTTCTACACTAATGGTAAGCGCGCTGCAGCTTCTTGAAAATCACCCGCTCCGCTTTTTGTAACCTTGGTAACCAATGATTAAAATGTAATGTTCTTTTCAATGGTTTTATTTATTTTCTTCTTCATCGAACTTTAAATTGAAAATACACATGTTACACATTGGTTACCAAGGTTACAAAAAGCGGAGCGGGTGATTTTCAAGAAACTGCAGCGCGCTTACCATTAGTACCGCAGAAAAGTTATGGGAATGAAAATTGTAGGAAATGTAATCCTCTTTAAAACATTACATAATGAAAGAATTGCTTAAGTCGACCGTCTCTGAGAGATTTCGAAAAAAGCAAAAAAGGTGGTAAAATTTCGTGGTTTTTCGGCTCCTCCCACGTTAGCACAGGGTCCTCGAGGTCTAAAGCTCAGATTCTACTCCACAGAGTACCCACAAACAACATAACAAAATTACAATAAAATTAAGCAAAATCGCAGGATAGTGGACAATAATTTGATTTATTAAATTAAATGTACGACGTTTCGTCTATAGATTTAGACGAAATTATTGTCCACTATCCTGCGATTTTGCTTAATTTTATTATAATCACGATGGACACGATTTCTAATATAAATAACAAAATTACGTTCGGAATACTTTCCAGGTAAAAAGTACCTGACTGATGGACTACATTTCAAATTAATACAATTTTATATAATTATTTTAACATTAAAGATTTCCTGCCCAACTGGGGAATCCAGTGCTAGGGCGGGAGTAAATGTTTTCAGTTGATGAAAAATGTTCAATTTTGTATAAGAACTTTTTTACAGAAATTGTTGAGAAAACTGCAAGTCTTTTTAATATATAAATCTTAAGTTTACCGACTTCAAAAAAGGGGGAGGTTCTATATTTAGCACTTGTTTTTTATGTATGTTCACCGATTTCTCCTGCATTTGTGAACTATTTTGATGATTATTGTTTTATTTAATAGGGCATACCTTCGGGGTGGTCCCATATAAATTTTACTTAAATAGGTTCAGTAGTTCGACTGATTTTAATAAAAAGTGAGTATCGGACTGTAATACCGTTAAGGTAAATGTCAGTTTTGACACAGCATCAATAGTTTGTAGAGTGAGCCAGTTAGCAAGTGACTATCTGACGTATAGTATAACAGCTGGTGACAGTTAATTCAAATAATAAGTGTTTTTTTTTAGTTAATTAGTAATCAAATATCAAGACAGAAGTCGGTTAAAAATGTGCAAACTACGTATTGTAAAGCCACTAAAAAGTAAAAAACAAAAAACCTTTTAACAAAAAAAATCTTCAAAAAAGCTACTAAAAAGAGGGAAATGATAAAAATTAAAATGATAAAAATTAAAATGATAAAAATAAAATAAAAGTAATGGAATTAACATTCACTATGTTTAGACATCCTTTCCCGTAAATAAAATTCACTTTATTAGTGAACTGACATTATAATATCAAACCATACGATCGCCATGATTGATATTATTATGTCAATTCACTAATAAAGCGAAATTTATGTAGAGGAAAGGATGTCTAATCATATTGATTGTTAATTCCATTGTTAATAAAACCGTAAGGAAAATTTCTCATATTTGAATAAAATAAAAGTAGATAATAATAAATAAAAAGTTTTAGTAATTAAATTGGCGCCGACCTCAAAATTTTATTATTTTCCTCATTTTAGTGACTTTTTTGAAGGAGGTTTTTTAATTAAAAAGTTTTTACTTATATCATCGACGTTTCGCCTTTCCAATTTCAGTGCATATCTCTATAAATTATAAAAGAAAAACAAACAAATTATAGAAAAAAGTGAGCCGTCGTGGGAAGCCTGGCAAATGTGAAATATTTTTATAGCTTGAACCTCCCGCGACAAATTTAACATTAGAGTAAATTAGGGCAAAATCGGGTAAACTAGGGTAAATGTTGGTAATTAGGGTAATTTAGGGTAAATTGGAGTAAACTAGGGTAAATTCGGGTATTTAGGGTTAATTAGAGTAAATTTGGGTAAATTGTGTTACCGATTCTAAAAATTCTTTCACTAATTATCTTCGCAGGGGGAGAATTTCTCGGGGGGGGGGGGGGTAATAAATCATAAATTCTTATTTCTGGAACCACTGAACCGATTTTAAAAATTATTTCACTAATAGAAAGCTACAAGTGATTTAGGCTATATATTAATTTGATAAATTTGTCGCGGGAGGTTCAAGCTATAAAAATGTTTCACATCTGCCATGCATCCCACGACGGCTCACATTTTTTTAAAAAACAAAATTCAAATAAATTAAATTACGCGTACACTGTACACATATTTTTATACTTGAATGCAGTGTTTAAACATCGTTAATTAAAAAAATACGATAAATTATTATTGATATGAAATGTCATTTATAGGTTATTCTAGGAACACTTGTACAATGTACATAATTGTAATTTATGTAATTATCTATTATAATGTCTCGAAACAAAAAAGAAATGAAAAAGCTAGTAATTTTCCCTATTGTGTGCAAATAAGCAAGGTTTTATTAGTATTAAATAAATAAATTGCGTAATAAAGAATTTGAAAAAAAGATAAAAATGGATAGGTAGTCATTTAGATTTGGCAGATCTGAAAAAAATTTTAATTATTTTTCAAAATAAAATATTTAAGGAATAATAACAAAAATAAAATATTAGCGAAAAAAATTCTTTTTAGAGACAAGCTTTTATTGAAATTTTATCTTGTAAACGGAAGCAATATTTTTGTTATAAACAAATTTCCAACTATCAAAATTTTACTTGTTATATCGGTGTATATGGCATTTTTAAATGATCGAAGGGGGTAAAACGGGGGTGTAAGGTTTTATCCCCGTTTTACCCCCTTAGGGGTCAAATTAAAAAAAAATGCTTGAATAGAGGGTTGCTCATTAACATAGAGTTAGTATGTTGAATTCAATACCTGTCACCGTAACGATTTGTGAGATTTCATCAAAAAAAATCTACACCCCCTTTTGACCCCCTTAGGGGTTGAATTTTGAAAAATCCTTTCTTAGCGGATGCCATGTTCTATAAGGAACCTATCTGCCAAATTTCAAGTTTTTAGCGGTTTGACCTGGGCGTTGTCAATCAGTCAGAACATTTCTTTTTATATATTTAGATTTTTGTTAAAATCTTTTTTAATTGCTTTAAAGTGTTCAGCACCCTTAAAAACATATAAAATGACACCTCACATACTTATGCAATCCGTTTTCAATAAACTTAAAAGATGGCGTCCATTTTCCAAAAATGGCCACTCACACTGATCATCACCTAATTTTTTTTTATCACTGGACATTGGACAATTACTAACAATATCCAAGTAGGCGAATCTCTGGAAAATGAATAACAAACAGAAGTATAATAAAATTAAGAAAAATCGCAGGATAGTGGACAAAATATTTGATTTATTAAATTAAATGTACGACGTTTCGTCTATAAATTTAGACTTTTTCAAGTACATACATAAAAATAACAATATTTATGAAAATTAATATTAATATACTAACCATAGCAATTAATTGCTAGTAGTTCAGTCAATGAGTGCTCACAAGGGGAATGTGGATGGAAAAGTCGAAAGCAGAAAATTTGACTTAGGAACTTTGTTTGGACTAGTTAGGAGATAAACATACTAAAAGTCCTTACCCCTCCGAAGTACGCCCGAGGGGGGCGGGCACAAAGAAGGTCCCGTTTTTTGGTTTTTTGCTTTTATCTCGAAAACGGTGCGTCGTACGAAATTTTGTTGTACTACATAATGAAAGCTGATAAAATTCTCTACAGCTTTAACTTTCACACTTTTTATCTATCTCCATTCTTTGCCTAGCTATGAGCTTCGAAAAACGGCCGATTTTCAAAAATGTGTTAAATTCTCTGTAGCACACTGTAACAATACGAATTTGCCAAAATCATTTCTTATTGCTCATCCACCTTATTAAAAAATGAATTGTTTAATTCGCTGCCTATTTGGGCGTGACGGGCCTGGTTGTGGTTCCTCAGCGTTTGCCTCTTCTTCTTTCTCCTCATCTGTCGAATCTACGGCTTAATTTCTTAGATATAAACTAATTAATAATTAATAATTAATTTTTATGTTATTATTTTTTTAGCTCGATTCTGAAGAAAATCCAAATCCGGATCGAAACGTCAATTATTTGAATTATTTGTTGTAATTTTTTGTTAATACATTGTCTGAAAAATTGGTCGAGAATTTTATTCATTGATATTATTGGGAGTTTTATCCAGTTTAAAAGTAAACTGTTTCCGCCTTCACCGCGTGGAGGTACTCCCAGCTTGTTATTTTTTAATAGTGTGTAGGTGTTTTTAATAGTGTGGAAGAGCAATTAGAAATGATTTTGGCAAATTCGTATTGTTACAATGTGCTACAGAGAATTTAACACATTTTTGAAAATCGGCCCTTTTTCGAAGCTCATAGCTAGGCAAAGAATGGAGATAGATAAAAATTGTGAAAGTTAAAGCTGTAGAGAATTTTATCAGCTTTCATTATGTACTACAACAAAATTTCGTACGACGCACCGTTTTCGAGATAAAAGCAAAAAACCAAAAAACGGGACCTTCTTTGTGCCCCCCCCCCCTCGGGCGTACCTCGGAGGGGTAAGGACTTTTAGTATGTTTATCTCCTAACTAGTCCAAACAAAGTTCTTAAGTCAAACGTTCTGCTTTCGACTTTTCCATCCACAAATTATTCGTTGCTTAAGCTATAGTTAATTGCTATGGTTAGTATATTAATATTAATTTTCATAAATATTGTTATTTTTATGTATGTACTTGAAAAAGTCTAAATCTGTAGACGAAACGTCGTACATTTAATTTAATAAATCAAATATTTTATCCACTATCCTGCGATTTTTCTTAATTTTATTATAATCACGATGGACACGATTTCTAATATAAACAGAAGTATGTTCAGCGGTTGTATTATATTGTGTTCTGTTCACTTTTTGTTTATGTTTGAATATTTGTAAGCAGGAACTGCGAATATTGATAGGTATTGATATACAATAATTCAAGGTTAGTTTTTAACTAGAGACTATTTTGACAAAGTTTGCACAATGCCTTCTGTCAATATCATTTCTAGAAATATTTTGTGTTTCAAAAAAAAATTAGTTGAAAATCGTCAAAATAAAAATATGTAAAGGTAAACAAAGATTAGTCTTATCCGTTCTTTTTTATATAACCCACATTTATATTAATATTGTTAGCTCACTATTGGCGTAAGAGATGGGTTAGATAAGATAAGATAAAAGTTTGTTAACTAAAAATACAATTTTTACATATAAAAGACAACCGATAAAAAGCCAACCAATCAGGGCAGCCGCAGCGCTTCCTGATAATATTATTCACTACTTAATTGCTGTGAATACGGTCTGGACTTAAGGAAACAAAAATCGTTAATATTTAATTATTTATTTAGTAGCTGTCCACCGTAACTCCAAAATTTTGTGTTTAGAAAAAAAAGCGTTCCAGATGACCTACTGTCTAAAAAAGGAATGAAATGTTTGTGCCCCGGAGAGTATATTTTATTATTAAAATATACCTAACTAGCGGCCCGTCCCGGCTACGCCCGGGTGATATGAAATTATGATTAAGCGTACGAAAACAGTTTTTTTTTGACAAAACACCGTCATAGTTCAGCCATTTTTTACAAAATATTTACAAATGATATACACAAACCTTCCTCGTTTTTCGCTCTTTCTATTAGTGAAAACCGTTTCAAAAATCCGTTACGTGGTTTAGAAGAAGTAAAGCGGAGAAACAGATAGAGGCAGATAGCAACTTTGTTTTATACTATTAGAAGAAGAGAAGATACAGTAAATGCTCGTAGAACACGATAGCAGTTACTATAAAATCTTGTGTAGTGTGAAACTGTATTATACGGAACTAAGAACCAGCACAAAAAACGATCGGCCAAAGATCGAAACCATTTATACAAATAGGTGTTATGTATTACGTCTTACGAGTTTTCTAAGCGTTTATTTCAAAAATCTCTGGACCAATGTGTCGTTAGTTGTAATCGTAAAGACTACATAGAATAATATTATTGTTATTAAGTTTTGGTATGCAATCAAACATCAATCTAACTAAATGCGGTTGCTTTTCCTGATATTGAATAATCAAATTAAAATATACCTAACATTATTCAACTTGGGTTATTATTACATTAAGATGAACACATTAACACAAAAAGTTAATTAACAAATATTTCTATTTTAAAATGTATTTATAAATAATTAATTTGTCAGTACTGGAACAGACATAATTGTTAATTTAAAAAAAAATTGTTAATTTCAAATCATAATTATTCCAAATAAAATTAACAATTTTGACATTTCGTTTAATTTTGGAACGACGAATTATGTAGTACTTGAAGTTGATTCAAAATCGATGACATGGGTCGGTATATTCAGCACCACACTAAAATGTGAATATACATTATCCAGGCTGTTTCAGCAAGGTACAGACACTTGAGGAGGATTTTATTCCTAGGATGATTTTAAGAAAAAATTTCATATTATAAAGTATAAACAATGGTTCGTTTCGTAACCGCATTATCTCTGAGATCCAGGATGTTGAAAAAAACGTCCATCAGAGGTAAAAAAACTCAAGGGACCTTTTTTACTGAGAATTGAATGACAATTATGAAAAAAAATTATTTTCGTACCCTATTTTTACTAAAAATGTTCGTAGAGAAGTCTATCCATAAATTAAGTAACTTTTCTAGCTATCGTGATTTAAGAACTGCAATAAAGGCATCTTTTGGTGTAAGCGGACAAAAGTAAGTATTGCCAACCATCAACCTAAAGAATTGGACTGCTAATCTACCAGTGCACATTCAAAAACGCATGAAATAGAGGGTGGTAAAGTTGGGGCATCTATATCATATGTTTCTTTCTGACGTTTTTTTATTGGCTCTTTATCATATCATGAGCACATCTACGTCAACGTGCTGTTGTTGAACGAAGACGGAATATGCCTCAACCTTATCGCCCTCTCTTTCTGAAACATATTTTGGCTCGCGCAGCTCAGACTAGCTGTCCAGTTTTCTAAGTCGATAGTGCTCAACCCATATGTGTATGCGGAAAATATAAATCGATCTTTGGTTTTCAAACTCCAATTATAAGGCAACTATCGGTATAATCGACAATGTGTATCGGTGTAATGTCGACAGGTGCTTTCCCCCCAGGGGGGATATTGGGATGTAGTTGTTATCGCAATTGCATTCCAATGTTCTTTGGGAATTAGCGCTCCCAGGGACCCGAGCTCGTACTAGTCGGTTTGTGTACGCCGGCTAGCGGATTTTAATACACAAATATGTTATATTTTGTTGTGTTGAAGACGCTAATGACCTGAGTTGTCGACGCGTCTATAATCTACAATAAATTAAATAAATAGACAGGTGCTTTGTGGAAAGTATAAATTGACATTTATAACAAAATATATGACAGCGTAAAGGCGACCTCTTTATTACGTAAACCATTTGATTGCCTAAACCCAAAGTTTCCAAAACTTTTTCGATTACGGGCCCCTTAAAGATTAGCAAAATTGTCACGGACCCTCATTAAAATAAAATAGTCATTATTTATTTAATTTTTTTGAAGTGAAACTTCTTTACGCACAATAAAGGGAACTGGAATATATCACTGTTTGCCTGACGGAGTTAACATACCGTCGTCATAGCCGTCGCCGGCCGAACAGTATAACTTTGTCCACTTACACCAGCTATATGAGTCCGTAGACCGCAGTTTAGGAAACGCTGGCCTGATCCGAATTTGGTGTGAAATTCTCATATTAATTAATAATATGTTAATAAACAGAAGCACTCTTTTTTCATTAAACAATTAATAGTGACAATTACTAAGCAAGCAATTACCAAGGCTACTGATATTATTGTAAACGTATTAAATAGGTCGCACGTTGTACTTTTATTGTGCAATTGTTGTTTAGAATTTGTCAGCAATATTTGAGTTGCTTAAGATACCTTACCTTTAGATAAAAGCCACCAAGATTAATAAAATAAAAATAATATTATTTTTATTACACTCGTTTTTGTGGTGTCCATATCAACTAAGACAAGGGGCATAGTATTATTATGATTGTGCCCCAACCGAAGACGTATAAGAACAGTTCTTATACGTCTGTAGTTTTATCTTACAATTAATATTTTTTAAAATTATATAATCAAAGCATTCAGTTAATTTGAAACTGAAACAATTTATTTTTAACCGACTTCAAAAAAACAGAGGTTATCAATTCGACACGTATATTTTTTTATGTTCGTTCAGCCATAACTTCTCGAAGGGTTGACCGATTTGAAATATTTCGATGCCGTTGGGTTCAGAATTTTTACGGAATGATCCCATCTATTTTTTATGTAAATCGATTCAGTAATTTTCTTTTTTAGTAATCAAATAAATTAATTTTTTAATTATGTTACCTCATATCTCCTGCAATTGTGAACAGAGTTTGATGATTCTTTTTCTAATCAATAGGACATACCTCCAGGGTGGTCTCACATAAATTTTACTAAAATCGATTTAGTAGTTTATTTTAAGTTTAGTAATCAAATATCAAGAAAGAAGTCGGTAAGTAACATACCTACAAACTATACGTATTGCAATCACTAAAAAGTAACAAATAAAAAAAATATATAAAAAAATAGAACCTCCTTCAAAAAAAGTCACTAAAAAGAGGAAAATATTAACATTTTGAGGTCGGCATCAATTTAATAATATTAAAGTAGATAGGTACCTACGAGGAGGGTACCTATATAAAAAGTTCCAGTAATTAAATTGGCGTCGACCTCAAAATTATTTTCCTCCTTTTGGTGGCTTTTTTGAAGGTTCTATTTTTTTATAACATTTTTTTATTAAGTATTTATTTCATATCAATTCAGCGAAGGCCATGATTTTTCAAACATATTAATAGTAAAATGACATGACATCTGTCAAAAAATATTAACATGACCACTGAAATAAAGTAATGCTGGAAAGCTTACTTCCTATACCACGCTAAGACAGACATTAATTGGGCGTCCTTGTTCCACTACAGTCTTAAAGACGGTACGACAAAGACAGGTGGCCCTATATGTCTGTCTTTACTCGCTAGCAGCGAGTCAGTTTACGTTCGAGAATTTCTATATTTCAGTGAATATGACATACATGATACAAAACACAAACTATGGCGTATAACTGTGGTAGTTCGCGTCACACATTTTTGTCACACATTTTTTGTAACGCATCAATTTACCCAAATTTTACAAAATGATATTAAGCTACGAAATATCGAACTCCCGGAAGTACTTACCTTTGTTTGTTGTAAAATAAATTCTAAGATAAAATGTGTCCTGCTGACATTGCCTTCATTCACGTGGCCAACTGGAAACTGAAAAAAGGAAAATATATTATGTTCATAATTATTACATTGCTTAATTGACTGTAAGTACATAAAATTAAATAATTAATTATCTTTAAAAACTATTTGTAATTGATGTGTTTGAAACAAAAAAGTGTTATGCTAAAACAATTGACGTCTTGATGGAATATTATCGTCATGGTTATAAGCTTGTAGTTGTGTCCACAGTCCACACCAGAATAGTAAAAGCTGTGGGTTTACACTTTACATGGCGCTCGATTGAGCACTCAACCTTTAATCTATTTATAATATTATCTATACATCATTCGATTTGTATGTGCATTTATGGGCCATGCGTACAACGTCGTTTTCATCATGAAGTAAATTTATTATATTTTCGAAATATTTCAACTTCAAAATTATTAATTATTTAATTTAACTTCAGAACTTTAATTGAGGAATCCTCAGAATTACAGATTAACCATTATTTTTTCAATAAATATTATCAGTTTGGAAAACATATGAGTGATTCCGTTTTTTGTCATTTTTAAGGTAAAATATTTGTAAAAATTACAGACAAGTCAAGCTAAATAAAAACTTGTAAAATAAACATAACTGTTGTTGGTAGCCGTATGACTCATCCCGCTTTGCGCATAAAGCGGCCATATTTTCGGTTACCGATATTAGAAAGACATTATGTTACTTCTAACGAACATTGTTGTATTAGATTAGATTGGGGATTATACACTCTCGACAGGTGAGATATTATAAGTATTCTAATACTAGCATTATTATAATTATCAGATAATAGATATTCATGCAACAAGTGGCTTAAGTGGCGAATTATATGACAGTCGCGACAGAACTCGTGTGATTACCGCGCTCGCCTTCGACTCGCGCAGTAAAGTCACACTCGTTCTGGTATAAATGAAACATAACCTTAGGAGAGTATCTTTATTTATTTATTTATTTATTGTAGATTATAGACGCGTCAACATCTAAGGTCATTAGCGTCTTTTAACTACACTAAATAACAACTAACTTAAAACTAAATAATATCACAAAACATCCATGAACGCAGGTGGGATTCGAACCCACGGCAGTCCAGTCCAGAGGTTGCGGCGCCAAGCACGCTAACATCTAGGCTATTACTGCAACATCGCGACTGTCAGATTCGTCACTTTAGTCACGCGTTACATACAATATTTTTTGCAAAAACTGCTTCAAAGGTTCAATTTTAAGCAAATAAAACACAAATATTTCATTAGTGACATTATAGCACAGTAATCTAGGTATTTATAAGGTACTACTTAACACTTGCGTGTTTTAAAATAAAACAAAACAGTATTACTTTATAGCACGGAGTGCGTTAAAATTTAGTTTACGCACTGCCGTTCGACTGCAGCAGAAGCTTTCATAAAGAATCACTTAACAAACGGAACACAGGACTCTTAAATTGAACTTTTGATGCAAGTGCTTCAAAAAGAAACTTAATCCTCAAACTGATTTTTAAAATTAGGTCATTATTTAAAACAATAAGAGCTCTTACGATTCTGTGTCTCGAAAACGTGGCACTCTATTATGAAATACGCTTTTGAATATTTTTTTGACATTTGATACGATTGCAAAAAGTTCTATTGTGTGCATTGTAATGTTTAAAAAATATTATAATAGGTATTTAATTATACGCGCCAACTGACCCCTTTTACTTTGATAAATTAGCAAATAATTTTATCGGGAACGAAATATTATAAAATAAATTAATTAATATTTTACGTCGTATTTAAAGGCAATTTTTATCCCACATTCCGTTTTGAAATGTTTAAATCTACTACGCCTCTGTTATTAATACAGAAAAAAAATAATAATTGTAGGTACTTTCCTCTGTTGATAATTTATTATCATAAAAACCATTAGCAGATTTTATTGAAAAAAGCGCAATATTTTTATTTTTTACTTCTAAGTATGACCAGTAAGAATAATGAATAATGTTTTACCATGACGCAAATCTTACATCTTTGATCAAATAAATAAATATAATTTAAATAAACGGCATATTAATGCTCGTTTTATTAAGACAGCTACGTAACTTCGTAGAAAAATTTGAAGGAAATATAAGAGAGTGAAGAATATTTAAAGCGAACCTTTCTGCTCCTAGATAGACTTCAAAAGGAAAATTACGATGACCGTACTAAAGCTTTAGAGCATAAAAAAAGCGAAAACGAATTACTCAATGCGCATGTTGATTTTCTTTTGATACAATGAATAACTACAAGGACATAATAATTATAAAATTATCATTATGTTAATAATGTTTGTTTAATTATTTTCATTCTTAATTACAATATCAAAATTAGACCGCATATATAAATATTACTTTATCATAATTAAAATCAAACAGGATTTTAAATTTTCCACCGTCGAAAATATGCTAAATTCGAATTATGTTATCAAATACAAGATATTAATGATCAGTACGTAAGCTATTGATGACATGATAACTAAAATACTAAATTACTGAGGTATAATCGCAATTATATAATCAAAATTCCAGTTATTGAGCATGCTAAACGTAGCCAATTAACAGGTTTATCTAATCTGATTTATCAATAAATTATCAGTAAAAGAAACTTATTTGTAATTTTCAAATAGTTTTGGAAAACACTTAGCAATATTATAATTTCTAATATTTTTTGAAAACACCTTTGCCATGGCGCGTAATAGGACTGCAGGACACTGCCTCACAAATATTTTTGTTCTAATCTTTACAATTTCTTAAATTTTAGAATTCCGCTAAAAAGTAGAACTAATATTCTGATGTAAAAATAAAGGTACTATTGCTGCGTAATGACCTGTATTACTGACGAGTAAGTGACATTATGTTAAAACGAGCATAGCGAGTTTTTACAGTCACACGAGTCATATCATTACGCGCGATATATATATGGTCTTTTTGCCATACCCACTATAAAATAGCTGCTTTTCACTTCATTTTCAGTATTTTCAAAAAAAAATTGTCAGTTCATTTGTGTCGCCATATTCACTTCTACGTGAGTAGCTGTCAGTAGGTAATATCGGGCGAATCAGGGCGAATAAGCATAAATCACTGTGAAAATAGTTTGCTTTCCCACACTATAGTGTGGGAACGATTCGTTCCCGCACACCGGCCTGTCAAAAGTCACTTTACAAGCATGTAATGCAGTTATTTTATAGTGGCAAATAAAAATCAATTCAAGCATCAAAGAATCCACAAGTGTGTCTTAAACGTGTTAGCCCAGCGTGCTTAAATATCTTAGACGGCCCTGGTAACGCGTTTCTGAAAAACTCATCGGTTAAATTGAAACGTTTTATGGTAACCAGGTGTAATAATTTACGATGAAAAATTAAACCTTGAAAGTACGATATTTTTCTTTTTAAATACTATTCGTAATATACAGGGTGCTGAATCGTTTTGCGGGTAATAGGGATTTAACCCATAAAATCAAACTTTTGCGATTTCCTGCTCCCCTAATCATTTTAGGAAAAATATCTTCGAATAAAAGTTTTAATAAAATTTTGCATCTAACTCATTAAACAAAATTAATTTTGCATGCTTTGTAATGGCAGAAATTTGATATGAAAATGTCAAAATTACCTCAAAAACAGATTAGCGATAGCCGTGGAACTTGAACAAAATGATGACGTTTTAGCTGTTAGAATAATTTCTAATCATTTTGTTCAAGTTCCATGGCTATCGCTATCTGTTTTTGAGGTAATTTTGACATTTTCATATCAAATTTCTGCCGTGGGTTCGAATCCCACCTCAGCTCATGGATGTTGTGTGATGTCATTTAATTTTAAGTTAGTTGTTATTTAATGTTATTAAGACGCTAATGACCTAAGTTGTCGACGCGTTTATAATCTACAATAAATAAATAAAAAAACTACTGTACAATAATAATTTGTGGTAAAATGTTTATTGCAAATAGTTTCTCTACGGTAGACTCTAAAGGCACCCAATGATAAGTTAGCAGTGTGGTTTTACCCACACACCAAGCCTCTTTTTTTACGTTGACGTTCGATCCCTACGTATCGCAGCGCTTTTAGAAATCTATAAAATTATGTTCGATTTTTGGCCCGTGTTCAATGTACACAGATTCCTCCTTTACCTCTATACTCCCTGCTCTCATCGATGTAAACATCGACCTAAACCACGCTCTTCGCGGCATCTTCGGAATGTTCGTACCCTTAGACTGAAACCATTTTGCCGTGCGACCGTAGATATAACCTTGCACATTTAGTTAATTTTACGTGTGACCCTGTATTTTTCATTAAATGTCCGTCCACTATCGATGACACAAGTTTATAATAATACGTAGCTATACGCACCTTCTTCAATCAAAGTATATGAAAATAACTTTCTCTGATCGTCGCCAAACACCCATTGAATATCAAATAACCAATATGTGTAACGTAAATAATTGGGTCAACAAAATCACACGTATCCCACATAACATACATAAAGTACATATTGCGTCAATTATTATATAATAATTAGATTATTATTTTATTTTAAAACAACAAAAATTGTAAAGATCGTTGAGATGCCGTTTTTTGTGTGGCGTTTCCAAGTTAGTTCTCAGGTTCTTATATCAGAATATCCGAATTTGTAAGAGTAACAATAGGATTTTCAGTTTATTATTTAAAATAATAATATATTGATGTTGGGTTTATCGTAGAATTTTATTTCTTAATCGCGCTGTTAAATGACGGTTGCTATAGTAACGATCAACAATTTGCCAAAATGAAAACGCAGCAACCAAATTATTAACACGTAGCAATCAAAATTTAACTGCCTGTTAAAATTGTACGATAAACCCAACATGAATCTATCAATCGTCTAGGTTAAATTAGACTTAATAGTTGAAATTGTGAAATTGTGTTTTAAAGACCACCAACAGCTAAGGTTATTTGGGCCTAGCACCAATTCATATTTTCAATTCATTATTTTTTTTTTTTTAATAATAAATTGAAAATCCAATTGACACTTTTACCAGCTCTCGGGCTAGAACACGGGAACTGGGGACTTGTAATAGAGGAACCATAGCAGCACCATATAAACAATAGCACCGCTAAACTCTCGGCTATTCTCAAGCCCCTTAATAGTTGATGATACTTAAAAAAAGACGGACAAGTGCGAGTAGAACCGCGCCTTGAGGGTTCCGTACAGTTACAGCAATTTAATAAAAATTAAGTTTGTCACATAATAATTCCACTTAGAATTAGAAATTAATGGTTTTCGGATTTTTTCCCCTTACTAATTGTGCTATGAAGCCTTCCTTCGTGCCAATTTTTAACGGGAAGTACCCTACAGGTTTTGATGAGTGCGTCAATATAAAAAATACGTGTTTTTTTTAAATCTTTTTATTGCATTGACTTAGACGGGGTTGTAGACCTTAGTATTTGATATTAATTTCAACTTGACACCTCTAGCCGTTCCTGAGAAAAAAGGTCTTGACGGACAAACAGACAACCAGACAGATAGACAGACATAGACAGACAACAAAGTGATCCTATAAGGGTTTCATATTTTCATTCTGAGGTACCTACGGAACCCTAAAAAGGGTACCTGTAGTCGTAAGTTAAAATAATAAATGTGTTTTTAATAATATTCACCGAATCTAAGCAAATAAAATGCATCTGTAAGAAAAAGTCAACCGGCTCCTCATCAGTTATCGAGGAAATAAGGGAGCGTGTACCTGAAAATTTCACGCAGTTCGCAAAAATCCGCCGCTAAAAGCATCAGGGAGCTTGGAAATTGGCTACATGCTGAATATATGTCGAGTTACCCAGGGGACTCAAATTGAACATTTCATTTGTGATGAAGTGAAAAAACTTTTTGACTAAGTATTTATATATTTCGTGTACCTATATCTAAATTTCATTAAACGTGGGTCACATGTGTTTCAAATCGGGAACTACTATAGCCCTGTATATTTAGTCATAATATAATATGCTTGATTTCTTTAGATCATGGGAACCTACAAATTTAAAGGCAGAATGTGGTCAATATTTACAGACAACAAAGGTTGTTTCTTAAAATTAATTGGATAATTATTTTGAATGTGGTAAAATTCAAGAAAAAATATTGTTTAGGAAAATCCGATATATTGAAACAAAGTAACTTTAAATTTAATATTATATTTTTGTATTTTATACGTGCGTCACCCAATGCAAGGATTTTGGTTTGATACTCATATATTAACATAATATACAATTCGCAGTAAAAAGCCTACCAATAAATTTGTTTCTGAACTAAATAAAAAAATGTAACCTCTTAATGTAGGGGTTCCCACACTCGGGGTCGCAACCCCAAGCGGGGTCGCGGGCTGATTTTTTAGGGTCACGGCCTGTTTCCGTGATTATAGAATTTATAACTCTTGTGATTATACCATTAAATTCGAATGATAGAAAAAAATCTTTCATTTTCAATTTCTACATTACTGTACTTTTTTATACTTAAATTCTTGAATAAACGACTTAAATTTGAATTGCTGCATTTTTTTTCTGAAAAATCTTTTTTATAGACTATTGTATTTTTATAGACATTGTAGGGAAAAAATTGAGGGTCGCGGAGGCTTTTGCAATTTTAAATTAGGGTCATGATCAAAAAAGTTTGGGAACCGCTGCCTTAATGTATCCCTTAAATTTTTTGTGACTTCAATATTCGACATATATTTTATAATTCCAACATCTACACGTTTACACCATGTGATCCTTCTGGTAACAAATTTGTATTTTATACATTTTGGAGGTTCGGCTCAGTCAGTTTTGTTAAAATTTTAAGGGAACTTTTTACTTTAGTAAAAATGTTTACACATCAAAAAGTTGGAAATTCTATGAATATTAGCTGTGTTTAGTATATTAATTGTCTCAGGTCAGAACTGTCTGTGTAAACAGTAAACAATGAATCGATGACTTGACATTATTCACATAATGATATTAAAATTCCACTGGTCTATTCTTACTATGCTACATTGAATCGACATTTTTTTTATTAAAAATTTTACTTAAGAAGGGTCTAGACTCTAGACACCTTCATCCCGCCTAACACCTTATTACATGTTCACGGTCGTATTTCTGATCCGAAAATAGATTTTTAACGACAAATTTAACAGAGTGGCGCGCTAGTGTGGATACAGACCCATAGATTTTATTTTTGCACGATTTAAACAGTGGTAACATATCAGGCAGAAGACTTACCTATCTATCAAGTAACTGATCTCGAGGAAAATACTCGAAATAAAATTAAAGTTAATTGTCCTCTCTTGGGGCATTACCGGCCAAATTTTAAAAATTTTAAGTTCAGACCACACAACGCTTTTTTAAAATATTTTAAGTGGTTTTACGTCAGCTCTATTGAATAGTTTGTAACCAAAACGGGCCTTACAGGTTCAAAAATAAGATCAGGAGAGTGTAAATAGTGAACGTCTGTTTTTTCACTTTTCTACGTTACAACCGACGCAGAGTATCATTTTTTGTCCCTGCATTTCATATAAGCCAGGAAGTATGTTTTATTAGTAATTTTATGGTCGGTTTTTTGTGTGTGGTGTTAATCGAAAGGATGTATTTGATCGTCAGCGAGAGCTCTACTAAAATAAAATTAAAAATTAAAAATTGCCAACTAATTTATGAATGAAGTGAAAATAATAAGTATTCAAAAGCACGAAGATTTTAAGAAGAACTTTGAAACTATAATTATTGTCTTTTGGTTTTTTATTGAACATTGGACCAATTTTATAATAATAGTTCAAATATTTCATATTTACACGGATCTGACTGTCGCAATAATCCTGACATTGAGGATAAAAATATTGCACTCTCTATTGATTTAATGTATTAGAATATGTTTACGTCACATTTTTAAAGATTTGTGAATAAAACCTTCAAACATTTCTACGAAAAATACCTGGCCGCAAAAAAATTAACGGAAGATTTCCAAATTTATCCAGCAGAAATTGTGGTTAGAGTTTCGTAGCGGAACTAAAGTATAATTTTATTATTCAAGTTAAATGCGAGGATAATAATTATAAGTAGGTATACTAATTAATATTGAAAATGTCATTAGTATACGAGACTTGGCTAAAAAAAATTAAAAAAATTTAATTCTGAAGAGTGATGTTTACAAAAACATCTAAATTTCTATTAGTATTGAGCGATCTTACTTCAAGGTTTTTTGGATACCTATTGGAATTAAAAAAATATAAGTATCGTGTTGTGTTGTGTTTTACAGACCACCAACAGCTAAGGTTATTTGGGCCTAGCACCAATTCATACTTTCAATTCATTATTTTTTTTTAATAACAAATTGAAAATCCAATTGACACGTTTACCAGCTCTCGGGCTAGAACCTGGGAACTGGGACTTGTAATAGAGGAACCATAGCAACGCCATGTAAACAACAGCACCGCTACACGCTCGACCATTCTCAAGCCCAATATCAGTATGACTAAATTATTTACGCACATGGATCTTGAGCCTGTAAACGTCATTTTTTATGTCATTAGAAAGAGCCTCGTATAACTTAAATAATGCCATTGGAATTTTTTGTGCAGCGCTTAAAACGGCTTCACAATACATTTTTGAAGTTGGTTAAATAGACAACACCTTTATTTTTCCTTTCGAGCGGATGACGTCACATGGTCCAAATATCACTACAGTCCACAGCACATTGTATTTATGTCATGTACCATTTTGATAGTTAATTGATGGAAACGGCACAAGAGGACAGTGTGATCCAGTGGTTAGCGTCGCGGCCTCTGGATCAGACTGTCGTGTGTTCGAATCCCCCCTCCACTCATGGATGGTTTGTGATGTCAATTAGTTTTAAGTGAGTTATGTTATTTAATGAAATCAAGACGGTAAATTGTCGACGCGTCTATAATTTACAGTAAATAAATAAATAAATAAGAAACGGTGCGATCAGTCTCAGGCAGCCAGGCAGGCCTGGTTGTAAAGATTATAAAGCCCTTCTCGCAGGTGTTGTATTTGTAACGTAAGCAGCTATTAAAGTTTAAAAATTTGTACCTCCGTAAATACTTAACGTATTGAAATGAAATAAACACCATCGTGTTCCTGAAAATGATTTCTAATAAGACATGATATTTTTCTTTTTTACAGCCTCATTGCATTTCAGTATGGAGATTCATTCATAACTACATTTAATCACTTGTGATGTCTCACTATAATTCACAATTATTCATTCATCCTCCTACCAGATTACTAATTAGTATTAACGATGCTAAATATTTAACTAATCAGTCTAGATACTACAAAATGTATAGTTTTTCATGAAACCACAAAATTAGTTTTAAAACGTATCAATACAAAATAATGAAAGCTGCAAATTCTGTAGTCGAATAGGTCACGAGTGGGTCTCACGGGCTTTTAGACAGCGTAGTTGAGTCATTGGGGCCTCGAGTCCCGACTATATATTTTTAAATAAATTTCTCGGTGTGATTTCGAAAATCTAAGCACGAATATATCATGAATTTATTGAATTGTAAAACGTCATTTAAGGCTATGGCACAATTATTATTCATCATGTACTATAATCCTTGCCATGATCTATACGACATTGATAAACCAGTTTTTACGCAATTGTACTCAAGTCTTGCTTAAAGATCTATGTGTTTTCCGTATTTATCGAATAAATTCTATTAAGTTGATACCAATTCCAGCTCTGTTTGCATATTTTAATAAGTAATATGAACTTGGTTCAAATGAATACAAAATTCTTAGTTATAGGAATATTTAAGTTCATGATAATGTAATAACAATTTGCTATATTTTCTCTCTTCAGAAAAAGCTTCAATACGCGAATTTATTTCAAAATTCATTAAAAAGAATTTAAAAAAAATTTACCCGACTTCAAAAAAAGAAATCAGAATAAAAAGATTGAAATAATTTTTTCCCTAGGGCCTAGACATTCAATTAGAGGTCAACGTAATTATTTTTCTATAGGTATATGTCACATACGTCACAGTTGTTTATTTATGCCGCGACTTCAATTTGAATGTAGGGGGAGAAGTATTTTAAACTTGTAGGTACCTACTTATCAATGATTTCTATAAAATTGTTATTATAATATAAGCTAAACTAATAAAAGTATAAGAATAATTAAGAGCACTGTGGTTTAATTTAATAATAAAGAGTTTAGTCACGTCTAACCACAATAATTTTATTAATGAATGTACATTTCAAGAGCTATGCTCCCATCTTCAGCAAATACTAAACTAACTAAGTTTAGTATTTGCTGAAGATGGGAGCATAGCTCTTGAAATGTACATTCATTAATAAAATTATTGTGGTTAGACATGTTTAAACTCTTTATTATTAATAAAAGTATCATAACAATTCAGTTCATCCGTTACAAAATATCACATGTAAATAACATTTCAATTAATAAGTCTTCATGGTTTCCGGGCTTGTAGGCCGTGGTCCGGTGGTATTTCTACCTGACGTTTCGTCTACAACTGCGGTAGACATTCTCAAAGGCGATGTGGCAGTGTCCTCCTTGGCGGCTCACAGGTCAGTGACCTGTGAGCCGCCAATACTGACCTGTGAGCCATGAAGACTTGGAACAATGCCGGCCGTGAAAGCTTGCACACCTGGATTTCAATTAATAGTTCGAACAGAATTTGGGGTTTGTGTAATGCCATGTCAATGCTGTCAATTGTACTGCCATTATCTACCACCTGCTAGGAATCAATTACCTACCAATTCATATTCTTTTTTGTAGTTTTTTGATAATGAATTTATAATTGATAATTTCAACATCTGCTTAAAAGAAAACTTGGAAACTTCGAGTTTACAATAGACAATCTATATTTATTTATTTATTTAAAGTCACCAACCAGCAGGAGGTTTTCTCGGCGTATTACCAATTCATAATTTTATTTTATAAACTAAAATCAAATTGATACTTTTACAATACTCAGGTTAGTACCTAACAACTGGGGGGTTGTAATAGATGGCAATTCTATAATTTAAAATTTAAATATTATAGAAATTAGGAATGCCGTCTATTACAATCTTTATTTATTTATTGTAGATTATAGAGACGCATCGACATCTAAGGTCATTAGCGTCTTTCAACTACAGTAAATAACAACTAACTTAAAACTAAATAACATCACAAAGCATCCATGAGCGCAGGTTGGATTCGAACCCACGGCAGTCCAGTGTAGAGGTTGTGCTAACCACTAGGCTATACTGCCCTCCACTCTATTACAATCCGTCAGCTTTTAGGTTCTAATCTGAGAACTGATAAAAGTATTAATTAAGTGATTACCTGCAGTAAATTATCATTATAGGTATTTAATTTTATTAGAACGCTACATTTGTATGTCATCTAGGATTGAGAATATAGTTTAAAATACGTAGCGTCTTAATGAAATTAAATATTATGATAACTGCAGGTCATTATTAATTATTTTAGATAATATGATCAATGATCATAAATAAATATTAGAAATGTAAGAACAGGTAAACTGAACTTCAACTGTGTGTTTAGATTATTTACATTGCAAAACGACAATGGAAAATTAATAATAATTTCCTAGAACATTTGCAATTGTCAATGCCACTGGTCATTTAATGAATAACGAGTTTTTTCAATAATTGCAATAGATGTGTGCTCAACTCAACAGAAAGTTTGTAAAATAAGCATTTCAGTTACCTAACTCGGAAAGGATGATGAATGCAGTATAGTGCGATCAAAAGCTTCCTTATTTGACCCCACTTCCACTTCCTAATTAGAATCCTTAAAATCGAATAGTGTAATAAGTCCTTTAGACTTATTATCTAGATTTAGTAGCGTAGTGGTGAGAGCACTAAACTCACACTGGGAAGGTACTGGGTTTGAATTCCGGGGAGCCAGATGTGACTAGGACATTTTCCTTCTGTTTCCTACCAAGAAACACAATTCCTATTGACGTTTTCCGTGGTTTTCCTCAATAACTTATACGTGAGCGAAGCCACGGGTAACGGCTAGTCGTAAATATGGGATTAAGGGACACCGGTATCCAATGTTTACTAATAAATATAATTATATAATACGAGGTGTAGTCATATTCTCGTATAAACCCCATAGTCGAAAAGAATTAATTATTTTTGAAACGTGAGCCACATAAATAAACAATATTTGTTATAAAGTTTTAAATTTCAAAAAAAGTATACCTTTAGAGATAACTAGAATGTGTACACATTTAATTTTGACAATAATTTACATTTAATTTTGGCGATTGTAGTTTTACTACCTCTATTAAAGAATTTTTAAATACTTCCAAAAAATGTTGTATACTTATGTAGTTATTTTTTTGTTTTCTAATTTTATGACTTTGTACACATTCCATAAAATACAGTTTCAATGGAAATTCCACTAGAACTGTATTTTATAAAATATTATGATACTCCTAAATCTCGTATCTGTTTAAAACACCATAACTTATGCACAGATTTTGTTGGCAATTACGGAAGTGTATAGCTAGTTGCCTGCATTGTACATATTTGCAATTGAAGTGTAATAATTAAACTGTTTGGTTTGTAACTTTCATTTGCAAGCTAAAGTCACCAGGCGCGGATCCAAGGGGGAATTGGGGCAATTGCCCCCCCCCCTCCCCGAGCTATAGTTAAATAATAATATTTTGTTCAACACCCGCAAGAAATAAATCATTTCGTGGCCCTGCTGAGCGTGGGCGAAATAATGAGTTCCCTGATTGTTGACGTGCAGAGTGGGCAAAATAGCATTTCGCCCACGCTCATTACGGGGAACGTTTACGCAATCAATCAGGGCACCCCTTATTTCGCCCACGCTCAGCAGAGCCACGAAATGACATATTTCTTGCGGTAGTTGAACAAAATATTGTGTGTGACTATTGGTCGACACTCGTGTGTTTTACTGCACTCGCTACGCTCGTGCGGCAAAATCCACACTCGAAGAATCTCCTCTTTCTCCCACTAGTCGCACAATATAGTATTACTCAGTTTTTGGTTTCATACACACAAATCAAAAAGTTAGAACGCATCTCTTGGAAGACTGGTAACTCCAATAAAAATTGCTCCCCCCCCCCTAGCGAAAACCTGGATCCGCGCCTGAAAGTCACTACTAATTACTGTTAGTTTTTCAGAAGCATATCTATAATATTATGTACTTACTAATTAATACTAATATTACATAAAAAGGTAAGTTTGTTTGTTTAATATATAGAGTATAGACGCTAATCTCCAAAATGACAGCACCAATTTGAATGAAACTTTCACTAATGTAATGCCTTAGTACGTCAGAATTATTATACGAAATGTTATAATTACCACAAAACACCAAACCATAACAAACACTCTCGACGTACGTTTCGCCAACCAAGTTGGCATCATCAGGAGAAGATTATCATCTCCTGATGATGCCAACTTGGTTGGCGAAACGTACGTCGAGAGTGTTTGTTATGGTTTGGTGTTTTGTGGTAATTATAACATTTCGTATCTTTACACCAAAGGTTCCACCACTTTTTATTGTAGAATTATTATAGGCAACTCAATCTAGCTAGATGGTGCGTTTTTTTCTGGGTACAAATCGGATTGAATCAAAGTTATCTGTCCGTTAATACATTTATAACTCGAAAATCATTGGTACGATTTACATGCAATTTTGAACTAAAACTTCTTAGGCGGCACTGTTTCGACGAT
Organism: Mongoloraphidia duomilia; assembly: GCA_039654895.1. Classification (NCBI taxonomy): domain Eukaryota; kingdom Metazoa; phylum Arthropoda; class Insecta; order Raphidioptera; family Raphidiidae; genus Mongoloraphidia; species Mongoloraphidia duomilia. The sequence continues at coordinate 16,961,458 of CM077522.1, read as the reverse complement.
TTGTGAAATAAAATGATGAGATGAAACGGAAATGTGGTGACGCGAATTACCATAGTAACCCTATAAATAAATCAATTGTATTCATTACTTATTCTAGCCCATTCATTTCAACGGAAGTGTGGTGACGCAACTTACCGTAACAACCTTAAATAATCCACACATAACGAGTTTTAATTCGGTCATTTGTGCCGCGACACATGCCTTTTTAGGGCTCCGTACCTCAGAATGAAAAAACCGAACCCTTATAGGACTGTCTGTCTGTCCGTCCGATCTCCCCCCCCCTTATTTTCGAAATTACTGAGCCTAAAATTTTGAAAAAATAGGGAATATAGGACCTCGCGTATAGTTTACAGGAAAACCTAAACGAAAATCCTAAGTTTTTAAATTCCCACGGGAAACTAAAAATTAATCAACGCATTTCAATACTGTGTCAGTGTGTATATATCGTATACGTATCTATAATAATAGTAGGTACCTATACCGTTATAGGCATAGAGCTGCACCAAGTGTATCAAATATACGATTGTTTGTGCCGTGGTACACGTGGAGTAGCATGCCATGCACCACGAAGAGCCGGGTTCAAATCTAACTGACGATACGTTATGATTTTTTTATAATGTAAACATTTTTTAATATTTCACTTTAAAACTTAATTTAATTAAATACTAAAAAATTGATTTGGAAAAATTTTGAAACACTAAAAAGAACAAAATAAAATATATGTATACTAGATGGGCAACCCAGCTCCGTCCGGGTACAAATCAAATACTAGATTTTATATAGCTTTTGTCCGGTAATATTTTATTTTTTATCATTTTTGAAATAAACTTTACTTCAAACCAACTTGGATTCAACCTGATTTTCACCCGGGCGAAAACGGGTCGGGAAACTAGTATAATATATTTGCATTTTTAAAAGTAATACCATTAATAACAAACAATTTAAATGTTCACTTCTTAGGGTGACTTGAAATACAGTGAAATCTCTCTTGGACGGACACCGAGGGGACCATATAAAACCTTGACCGTCCAACAGAAAACTAAATTTAAATACAATGTATCATTGTATGTACGTACATAATATGTATATACATAATTGTATGTAATACAGTACCAACATACAAATGCATACATAAATAGGTACGTATATATTTTGAATTTTCAATAAGAAATATATATATGTAGTCATAACTAGAAAATGAAACAAGCCGTGAGGTGGGTCGTTTGTTAGGACTAAAGTGCGACCCTTGAGGTCCACACGACGAACTTCCCAGTTTGATAAATATTTAATAATAATAATTAAATTAGATATTACACAGAAAAGTAATCATTTTAATCATTAAAACATAATTATTATTTATTTTTAACAATAATTAAAAAAAAACAAGCCGTGAGGTGGGTCGTTTATTAGGACTAAAGTGCGACCCTTGAGGTCCACACGACGAACTTCCCAGTTTGATAAATATTTAATAATAATAATTAAATTAGATATTACACAGAAAAGTAATCATTTCAATCATTAAAACATCAATAATTAAAAAAAAAAAAAAAAAAAAAAACGGCTGAACCGATTTTTATAAAATTTATGTCGGATCAAAATGACGTTAACACGCCTCGATTGACACCCTTACGAAGTCGATATAATTTTTTATTCGCGAGATATTGTGTAAAATCTACTTTTTTGGAGGTTATTTGGTTAAGAAAAAAGAACGGCTGAACCGATTTTGAAAAAATTTCTTTCAGATCATATTTACGTTAATACGCGTCGATTGGCACCCTAACGTAGTCGATATCATTTTTCGTTCTCGAGATTTCGTCTTTGAAAGAAATGTACACATACGTACGTACGTACGTACACACACACACACACACAGACATCTTTCTAAAAGTAGTGTAAAAATAGTGTAGTGACCTTGAAACATAAAAATTTTTTTTCCTTTTTGATTTCGATTTTCGGACCCATTACAATAACTTCCAGTGGGAAGTTAAAAAAAAAACGGCTGAACCGATTTTTATAAAATTTATGTCGGATCAAAATAACGTTAACACGCCTCGATTGACACCCTTACGAAGTCAATATAATTTTTTATTCGCGAGATATTGTGTAAAATCTACTTTTTTGGAGGTTATTTGGTTAAGAAAAAAGAACGGCTGAACCGATTTTGAAAAAATTTCTTTCAGATCATATTTACGTTAATACGCGTCGATTGGCACCCTAACGTAGTCGATATCATATTTCATTCTCGAGATTTCGTCTTAGAAAGAAATGGACACATACATACGTACGTACGTACGTACGTACGTACACACACATACACACACACAGACATCTTTCTAAAAGTAGTGTAAAAATAGTGTAGTGACCTTGAAACATAAAAATTTTTTTTCCTTTTTGATTTCGATTTTCGGACCCATTACAATAACTTCCAATGGGAAGTTAACAAGCATTTAGATTTCAGAAGAAGCTTTTACGTATCTTAGATCGTCTTAAATCGATCGCCGCTCGTGTACTTTTGATAATTTGGGGAATCCCCGAACTTCGCAGCGTCGAATTATGTCGTGACGTCAGTAGCGGAGAATCACCAAAGCGTCAGATACTAGTTAAGTTAGGTTAGGTGTCCGTACAAGAGAACATATTGTCGTCAAAATATTGAAAAATCAGTGTCCGCGTTCGCTCAAGGGAACGTCCGTTCAAGGTAGAGTTATGATAATGCTATTCTCATGGAAAGCTGCCGGGACCATCCAAAAGTGTCCGTATATAGAAGATGTCCGCTTATAGGGGGTGTCCGTTAGGGGAGATTTCACTGTATACCTGACCTATCCTTACCGCTGTCACTGGAAAAATTACTAAGAATTAAAAATAGCCGTGCACGTACCCAATGTTATTGTGATTTATACAGTCGTTAAAATAAAACGACCCACTTTTTTGATACATAATCAGTGCGGACACTGATGTAAAATTTTACAAAATATTTTAGCATTTATTTCTGAAGAATGGTAATATCGTTTTACAGTTAAAAAATATTTTAAATTAACTTAACATTTCCCATTAATAAAAAAAAAAAACACTGTTGAATCGGTTGAATCAAAGAAATATTGCGTCCTTTAATGAACTAAAAAGTAAAAAATAATTAATTTTATTGTAAAAATGCGTGGGGTAGTATGAAAATATGGTACAAAACACCCCACGTCTTTTTACAATAAAATTAATTATTTTTTAATTTTTAGTTCATTAAAGCGTGTTTTTTAGTTTTATAAATTATAATTTATTTTTGCTTTTTAGTCCTGGAAATCCTGGTCAGAATAATGGGACAAACTTATTGAATTATTGTATTGTCATCGGTCCTTGATAAGTGTGCAAAGTTTCAGTTCAATCTGAAGTTTTGAAGTGGGTGAAAATCGCGTTCAAAGAATCCGTCACTTATACATACATATACAAGTGGAACTAATATGTATAAGCGTATTAAAAAATACACACTAACTGACCGGCTCGGTTTCGTCCGGGTGCAAATCGCACTTTTGAAATTTTACAGGCGAAAGTTCGAGCTCCCGTGACGTTTCAGTGGATCGGATAAATGTAATAAAATCAAACTAAGCAAATCTAAAAAGTTAAAAATAAAAAAGGTAAATAAAAACATTTTAAGTTAAACGGTTTTATTGTACAATCGATGACATACTAAAAGCTATAAAATAATTATTAAGGGTCACCAATCTGGGGCTTAGATCAGACTAAAATAAAATTGTGGGGCGCATTTAGTATTACAAACTATTTGACTACCTATACAATATTAAGGTCAGAGAAGACAACCGAATGTCGAAACTCTAACAAAAAAAAAGTTTTCTACAAAATGCGTCCCACAGTTTTATTTTAGTCTGATCTAAGTCCCAAATTGGTGAGGGTGACCTATAATTATTTTCTAGCTTTTAGTAACTCATTGATTGTACAATAAAACCGTTTATGAGTATTCTCTACCGGAAGTTACCCCCCTATACTTTTCAACTCAAATCCCTTTCTCTTGCCTAAAAACGGTTACAGCTCTCCCGACACTATTTTTAAAGCTAAAGAGTTCGGGTAAACGCCACATGAAGGACCAAGAATCACACTACAGATCCTTCCGGCGAAAAATTGGAAAACAGTTTTTTAAAAATAATTACAAACCTATTCTTTCACACGTAGCCAAAAGGTTTTTCAAAAAATTCGCCTATAGGATCTGTAGTGTGATTGTTGGTCTTTCATTATCGTTTACTGTAACCTTTAGCTCTAAAAATAGCGTCGGGAGAGCGATGACAGTTTTTAGGTGAGGACAAAGGATTTGAGATGAAGAGTGCAGGGGGTAACTCCCGGTAGAGAATACTTTTAACTTAAAAAGTTTTTTTTTACCTTTTTTATTAACTTCCCACTGGAAGTTATTGTAATGGGTCCGAAAATCGAAATCAAAAAGGAAAAAAAATTTTATGTTTCAAGGTCACTACACTATTTTTACACTACTTTTAGAAAGATGTCTCTGTGTGTGTGTGTGTACGTACGTACGTACGTATGTATGTGTCCATTTCTTTCTAAGACGAAATCTCGAGAACGAAAAATGATATCGACTACGTTAGGGTGCCAATCGACGCGTATTAACGTAAATATGATCTGAAAGAAATTTTTTCAAAATCGGTTCAGCCGTTCTTTTTTCTTAACCAAATAACCTCCAAAAAAGTAGATTTTACACAATATCTCGCGAATAAAAAATTATATCGACTTCATAAGGGTGTCAATCGAGGCGTGTTAACGTCATTTTGATCCGACATAAATTTTATAAAAATCGGTTCAGCCGTTTTTTTTTTTTTTTTTTTTTAATTATTGATGTTTTAATGATTAAAATGATTACTTTTCGGTGTAATATCTAATTTAATTATTGTTATTAAATATTTATCAAACTGGGAAGTTCGTCGTGTGGACCTCAAGGGTCGCACTTTAGTCCTAATAAACGACCCACCTCACGGCTTGTTTTCACTATAAATCTACTTTCAAAGGTAGATACCAATTATACAAGTATATTGATTTCAGAAGCACCTTATTTTCTCTGTCGTCTGTATAAACTGCATTTCGCCGAAAACAGTCTAACAGATAATAGACTGTAAAAAAGAAAAGCCCGATTCTTATAAATGCATTTTGCTACCCTCTTGCCGAAAAAAATGCACAATGCCTCAGAGAACTACCCTTCTTTACGTAAGGTCTATATTACAGCGGAACAGTTAAATGTTACGCATGATTGAACATATGTAACATGATCAGAATATATCAGTATAACTGTTCGACCCCCTCTTATGATATAATAAAATAAAAAGCAACGGACAAATTCTACTGCTAAGAAATCGTAACTGCGGGACACTAACCTGGGTACCTGGGAACGATATTCAGTCTGAATCGTATTTCTTAGGGCGTTATAACAGTAATTTGATAGGAAACTTTATAGTGTTCAATTAAAAAATTAAAAGTATTGTAAACTAAATCGTTGATCAGAATATTTATATTTGCAAGGAAATATTATTTTACTTAAACGATTTTAACAGATTTTTTAAATCAGTTAGCTTGGTCTTTTTTAAACAGATGGGAAAATATTTAAAAAACTAAACAGTGAATTAAAATAAATTTTTAAAATTCAGTAACTAAAAAATTTACGACTTTTCGTTAGCAATAATGGTTCATTTTTTAAAACCAGAGAGGAAATTTTAATTTAAGAGTGAATTAAAATAGAAATGAAATGTTGGAAAATGTTAAATAGCAAGTGAATATTAATTTTTTGAGGATATTTTGTTTTGAAACAACTGAAAGCATTTATATTAAATTATTAAAACAATGGAGTTGTTAAATGTTATTTTGAAATATTTTTGAAAATCTTTGACAAAATTGATAATGCATTCATTAATAAATTATTTACAATAATGCATTAAATAAAGTAAAATATTAAGGAAATATGATTTGCGCCTTAGTAACTACTATAATGAAATTTTGTTTGCAAAGAATAATAATATTGTGAGAAATTAAATTAACATGTTGACAAGTTTGGTGTGTGTTTTCAACCATTTTAATAATAAAATAGTTTTAGTTTAATCAGGGTAAAAATATTTAATTAACTACTCGAAAATTATATCATCAAGAACGTCATTAAGAAAAAGAAAAATCCCATATAATAAATTATAGTGCTGAGGTCACGCCTAAAAACGGTAGGTTTTTAATAGTTTGGTTTCCAAAGGTTGCATTTCTTATAAAAATAATTTTATTATAAACAATTTCTGGCCAAAGTTTCGAAATGAGTTTATCCTTTTAAAGATAACAGGTGTTTTGTTTTCTGTCAATAAAAAAAGGAAAAATAAAGAGCAAGTTTTTTAAATTGATTTTTTCGGGTCTTTTTCATTGCAAAGACCATTTTGTTTTATGTTTTTTATGGTCATTTCATATTGATCAAAAAGCGTTCATTCACATTTAATCTCATCAATCATCTAAAAAAAATTCGACAAAGAATTTACTATAAAATTCATCATATTATTTACTATAATATAATATATTTTATAAGACAAGTGTTTTGGGTAACGAGCCAAGTTTTACGTACTTTAATTATCGTAAGTAATATTCTATTTTATAAATATTAATTTTTTTGAACTAAAGAGTTTTGTGTCGCAAAAATAAGTTAGCAGTTTTTATTAATGAAATTAATAATGTGAAAATTATTCATATCAACATCTTATGAAAACAAAACTTTAAAAAGAGAAAAGAGAAAGCACTACCTGCGTGTATACTATACCTCCCTAACGCAGATGAGCATTGTAAGTAAATCGAACAATTAGACGCTATAATGACTTCAGTTGTCGAGCGTCTGTAATCTACAATCTAATCAAATCAAATCGAACAAAACTTCTTAGCTAACGTACAAGATTTACACTGGTGAACGAATTTAATTCGAGACGCTCGTGTAATAGGAAAGTATTTTCAGGCATGTGATCAACGATGCTTTTTAGGGTTCCGTACCTCCGAACGGAATCCTCTTATTCTTTTTATTTCAGCAAAAAATAGGTTGATGCCTGATCCACAACCCACTAGAGCATCGTTTCCTGAACTTTTCCACTAACGGACCCCTTAAAGATTAGCAAAGTTGTCTTGACAATTTAATTATGAAAATAAAGCATATATTACTTGTAATATGCATTATTTTCATAATTAAATGCAGTGCAGTCAGAAGCTACAAATTTCTACATCTATATGTATTTTTCATCACAAAAACCGATTCCCAGTATAAGGGGTATCCCAGTGTAATCATATACTCACGGATCCTTAGGGTCCTAGGGGTCCGCGAATTCCAGTTTTGGAAATGCTGCACTAGAGGATTAATAAACCGTTGAATGAAGTTTAAATTCTGCATTTGTATAGCGACGAAACATTTTTATACAAAATTATGTACCCTATCTTATGTTAATTGCTATGGTTAGTAATTAATATTAATTTTCATAAATATTGTTATTTTTATGTACTTGAAAAAGTCTAAATATATAGACGAAACGTCGTACATTTAATTAAATAATTCCAATATTTTGTCCACTATCCTGCGATTTTTCTTAATTTTAAAAAGAGAAAGACAAATCAATCTGAAGATGCGGAAAAACTACCGAGCTTGAAACTACTCGAGATCGTTGGAATATCGTTGTTTATATGGCATTTATGCGGCTCCTCGATTACAAAATCCCAGTTTCCAGGTTCTGATTTAACAAAGTTTAAAGTATGTAACTAAATTGTACCAGTGTTAATGACCTCAAGATCGATGCACACATTGCTATTTTGTTAATAATAATAAAAAAAAAGTTTAAAGTGTGAATTGGATTTTTAATTTATTGTTAAAGATATATTAAAGACATGAATAATTACACTGACTAGCTTAAAAAGTGAGTCTAGCTCTCATATTCCTTTATAATCATTTCAGGAGTTCAAATTTTGAAATACATAAACGAAAAATTGTTTTAAATTTTTAAATCCAAAACCGAATTGTTGGCTTCCAAATGCATAATAATATAATAGCTTGAATCGATTGTTTGTTCTCCGTGAAGTACTGGGTTAATTAGAATCACTTAGAAGAGTTAATGACTTTAGTTAAAAAAAATTGTGTTTTAAAGACCACCAACAGCTAAGGTTATTTGGGCCTAACACCAATTCATATTTTCAATTCATTATTTTTTTTTTTTTAATAATAAATTGAAAATCCAATTGACACTTTTACCAGCTCTCGGGCTAGAACCCGGGAACTGGGGACTTGTAATAGAGAAACCATAGCAACGCCATGTAAACAACAGCATTGCTAAACGCTCGGCCATTACAAGCCCTTTTTGATGACTTTAGTGATTTTGTCTTGCGACCATAACATTTTAGTTCACTTCCGATGTCTTTATAATGCCATAACTGTCACCGTAGCCCCTCATACTATTTTTATTTCTCAGTGTCGAACATGTTACAGGATAAATATGATACCTTATAATACAGATTGAATTACATTATGCAGGTAGAAGTGGACCAGTTCATTCACACTAACGTGTTACATTGAAGACGATTAACACCGATCTGGTGTACTTTTGTTTGTAATTAATCACTATTACAGTAGAGCGGTATTAACAAGACAATTATGTCTACATTTGCGGTAATAATACATTCAGCAAAATAAAAAAAATTGACACAAGATACTTATAAATATTATTTTTGTTTCAGCTGTGGTTGCTTTAGATTACGTTTCTGCATTCATCGAGATATTATCACATTTTCAAACAAAAGGTTGATACTGAAAGGTAATTTAAACATCATTTTAATAAAAATATTTCTCACAATCTCTTCATTTAGTTTTTAATTTAGATATTGCATAGTTTCGCCTGAAAAAAAAGGGTGTGGGTCTCGGGACCCCCGACAGATGTGAAACATCAAAGAAAACGTTATTGAACTCGGTGGTATTCTCTATGTAGAAGTATATATTTTTCAAAAGCAGCAACTAACTGTTATGCTGACGTAATCCTATATACCTACTGCACTGTAACACTGCGTGTGTTACAGTGCACGCCTGAGCCAGAAACGCAACTAAATACACAGCGAAGTATCTATATTACATACCTAAACGTGTATACATATACTTTTGCTTTACAGTACGTTCGTATGTATACTCTCTATCTCTCTCTTCCCGTGCCCGTACGCGCGGAAGCCGAGAGAGAGAATGCCGCAGTGGTGGGGAGAACAGCAGCGAAGGAGCGGACCATAAATTTCGTTGCATATTTACCCTCACGCGGCTGTTCACTGCCCGACATAAGATGTTTCACATCAAAAAACGAGAGATGAGCATTTAAACATGTCATTGATGATACTGCAAAACCGATAAACGTCGCTCTGCAATACCGCATAACGTAACTCTGCAATACCGCGTAATGTCTCTCTACAATACCGCGTAATGTTATGTTGCAACACCGCGAAAAAAAGTTTTTCGAGTGAACTCCATGTGCGGAAATATGGTTCGTTTATAGAAGTTCCCAAATAACTGAGAGCTGGTGAATGTATGAATTTGATTTTCAATTGATTGTTTATAGTAATAATATAATAAATTGGTACTTGGCACAGATAATATACTGGAAGCTGGTAAATTTTAAAATAATTAAGACTCCAATTGGCACTTTCCAAGATGACACTCGTGAGGACTTGCAAGAGTAACACGGTATAAATTATATTTCACTGTATTTTACAGTAAAAATTAAACTGTTGACTTTAAAACGCTCCACAGAAATATCGGACACATGTAACCGCGTATCATCCGATATCTTGTAGTAATATAATATTGTGTAAGTTTGGAACAGAATATTATTATGATGAAGAATGAAAATTAATTTTGAGTTGAATGAGACATAATACCTCGGATAAAAGAAAGTACTACGGCATGTATAATAAAATAACTCTAAGTACCTATACAGTGCATATGTATTTCATGGACGCCGCTAGAAAATTTTGCAGAGGTGGGAAAGCAAAAATAATATACATTTTCTAATTAAATTTTAGTAGATTTCCATTAATTTATGATGATACTTGCTACATTTCGATTAAAAACAGCTGTCAGTGTATTTCATTTCTATATTAAAACAACACATTCTACATCGAAGCTATAAAAATTCGAGAGGAACAAATCATAGTTTAACTGTTTTTATGCAATGGAGCACTTAAATTGTTATTATGAATGAAAATATAAGCCAATTTCAGCATAACTCTCAATTCTGATAAACATTTTACAATTTGTTGAAGCGCAATCATTAATTAAAAGTTGCTGTGCTATTTAAACAGCATGTGACGTAACTTATCCGTGACGATGTCATCTTTGACGTCAAAGCGGTTAAGTGACGTAGCGTGCTGTTTAAATAGGACAACAGCTTAGCAGACGCTAATGACCTAAGTTGTCGACGCGTCTATAATTTACAATAAATAAACAGATTAGCAGCTAGCCGGCATTAATAAATTATTGTGCTTCAACAAACCATTCAGTTTTTCTCAGATTTTGGAGCGATGACACACACAGCGGTTTCTGCCGACTCGGTTGCCGAATCGACGATGACACACAGCGGCTTTTGTCAACTGGGCACCCAGGCGAGTACTTCGTTTATTTATTTTTCTATATATCGAGATTCGTCTTTATGAACTGCAACGCTTCTTTCGAAGTCATTTTGAGTACTGAAAATCCATAGTTGTGTAGTTGTGTTTGCGAAACAACGCGAGATAAACCGATGTGTGTAACAGCGCTCATACAAAATAATGTGAAAAATCGCCGCGTGTGTGACAGCGCTCATACAAAACAATGTAAAAAAGCGCCGCTCCAGCAATAAGACCGCGCGCGTTTCTTGTGGAGAACGACGTGTCGAGACGGCTTTTCGCCGTCAGGCAATTATGGCCGCAGTGTGTGTTTTGCATCATTGAAAAACACAAAAATATATTATGTCGACTCGGCCGCCCAGTCGGCACAAACCGCTGTGTGTGTCATCGCTCTAGTGTTGTTGAATTTGACTATTTTCGTTTTCTTTAAAAAATAATGTATGCAAGTACATGTATATTGTATAATCCGTAATAACCTTTTATATAATATCAAATTCTGAAGGCTTTACATAAGTAAATAAAAAATGCTTACCAGTTTAGTAATAAAAATTTTGAATTTAGCTTTAAAATTCACTGTTTACTGAGCACAAAATTACAAATGTTTATAGAAAACTAATCGAATTATAAAAATACCGAACTATTCAATTAGAAATATATCGTAATGTCACTTTTGAAAACTTAACTGTAGGCAGATTTAAACGTAAAAAATTTTAGAAGTATTTTAAATAACACTAAATAATATTACTATTGACATTCACAAAGGCAGTACTAAACTGAAATGAAATTCTTCAGTAATAAAAATATTTTAATATAAATAATTATATAAGAAGCTAATAAAAGAGATAAGACAAAAGTTGTAACCAACGACTGACCTTGAATAAAAATATGAAAAAGTAGAAAAAACACAAAAATACACGTTTGGAATGACAAAGCCCCTTTTTTTAATGATTTTGTTTAATTTATGATTTATTTGATATATTTAAGAAATATAAATCCTGTTCACTATTTTATAAAAAATGAAAACTGTCATAAAAAAAAATGTGATAAATTGTTACAACAATGCTATGAGGTGGCTTAGAGCTGTATTTCAAGATTATCGTGGATACCGTACCTGGAGTGTAGTGAAAAATATATGCACGTACTTTTGAAAACTTTTGAAACGTAAAAAAAAATATTGCGCGTTTCACTTTTTTGCACTGACAGCAGTTGAGACAATTATGTTACCTAGAAAACAATCAGAAACAATCAAAAGTGACATTTCTCCAGTGTGCAAAAATGAGTATGTATGGACGATAATATTAATTCTCTCCGAGTACCTATGCATCCAAAAGTGCATATGTGTGGGCACTTTATGTTCTTAATTGCATAATAGTGCAATAATTAATCAAAACTGTTTTCTACTGCATTACAAAGCTTAGTATTAAGGTGGTTAAAGCGGATCTATTTACTTAGGGTGACCAAAGATACACCTATGACATTACTCTCGTGAAATAATAGGTTTTGTCTGAAATTTCTCGACTGTAACTAGTTTTTCATACTTAAGCAAGTCTTCTTTGACGACAAATTTAGTATATTATTGTAATCTAGTCGTTATATCTTCTGTTCCCTTTTTGTGAAAAATATATAAAACATAATATATTATTATACTGGCTTTGCCATTATTGTGAACTTTTGCCTTAAAACGTTTAAACTATTAAATTTAACACTTAATAAATTTTAAATTGAAATTAAATTCTGTAATTTATTAAACATAAGTGAATCGTTAAATTTGCATAATCGGATTAGAGTCTTCGCAAAATATTGTAAAAATACAAAGTGTTGTAAAATAACCATAGTGATAGAAATAATTTATTTTTGTAACATTATATAAAATGTACAGCATTTCGTGTCTCTAGTCGGCTGCTTAAAATAATATATATCCACGCGCACAATAATGCCATATTTTATGTGATACGAGAGTATAGGTAGGCGTGCGTAAAATATAGACTGTGACGTCAGCGTGCAACAATACATATTTTACGAGAAATATAGGAATATAGTTGCTAATTGCTGTAGTAACGAAGTAAATAAATATTGAATCAAGGCCAATATTTTTAGCTGTCAGTGAGATTTCGGTGTTTGAAATTAATTCAATAAAGCTCTAAAGTTGAAAATGTACATTTCATATACCTACCTATGTCATATGTTGCAAAAAATAGAGTATATACAACTCGTAAAATTAAGTATATGACACTCAGGGTGTTGGTACGATACCAACTTCACCCCTCGTGTCTTATACTAGTTGTATAAACTACTATTATTTTTTATTTAGTAGAAGCAATAATTGTCAGGGTTATTAAATATCGATCACATATTTTCAAGTTACATATTGACATTAATAACTTAATTAATATTATGTCGGACTTTGAAAGAAACAATGATTTTGCGACGTGGAATAAATATCACCATTGAAAATATGTATTGCGCTAATTTAAACGAATTTTTTTTCGCGAAAAGAGAAATCGTGTAGTAGTATTGATTACTATAGATCTTATCGATCATTTATGAAGCGTTTTTATCGAAAACGTATCTGGTATTTTATAATATTACTAACAGTAATTGTATTGTTTCAGAAATTCTATAAATAATTCTGTAGTGGAGTACTGGTTTCGTAGAGGTGAAAGATGATTTTAAAATTCTAGCACCATACGAAATCAGTGCTGTTCTTAGAAAATTCACAATTAATTTAAACGAGGACAGTTTTCTTTATGAAGATTTGAGAACAGGAATTCACAATGTGAATCGATACATTCAAGACGGACAAAACAGGATTCTAAAATTTTCCGTCGTGGGACGCAGGTTTTACTATTGTTCGTTTTTCGGAAAAAATGTTTATCAAAGCAAAGTTATAGAACAATATAGAAAGAAAATCATTTAAAAAAATAAAAATTAAGAACAAAAACCTTTAACGAAGTGCGCGTAAATAAGTTCGTGCTCAGACTTCGACGATAACGATTAACAATTTATTAATTCTTTTTGTGCATCATAATCATCATAATCTATTTCAAATAATGAATTATTATTGCACAAACATCTTAATGTTTGTAACAGTTTTTCTCTATTGTAAAAGCTTATTTTTGTTAATGACACAAGCAGCTAAGGCTATTTGGGTTAGTATCAATTCATAATTTCAATTATTATTTTTTAACAATAAATTGAAAATTCAATTGATATTTTTGCCAGAAAATTCCAGAGTCAGGCGTTTAAATTTTAATACAGTTATAGACGTTTTTTAGAAAAATAAATCCCGAAAAGAGACCTACTACAAGCGTATTCAATTAATTCGTTCGAGTGTTTTTAACTTCCCGCTAAGAAAATTGAAAATTTTCAAAAATAGGGAAGTTATTGATTTCACCCCGATTTTCGAAAATCGAGTTTTCATCAGATCTCGACGTTTTGTGATCCTAGAAAGCAACTCTGACTATTTTTACGATGATGTCAGTATGTCTGTATGTATGTGTGTGTGTGTGTGTATGTAAACCTCTCATAACTTTTGAACGGCTTGACCGATCGAATCGCGATTTGCGGCATTCGAAAGGGTTTCACTGAACTTAGATTTCCTGAAAATTTGAGCCGATTCGGCTCAATAGATTTTAAGAAATTCCAAAAAAACCGAAAAAAAAAAAATTGTTAAAACGATGTTTTTTCAAAATAACTTCTAGAATATTGTACGATTGATTTCATAATCTAATCAGTTCTTCTCCTCAGACAACTGCGTCGAATGCCGCTAAGCGAATCAAAATCGGTTAATCTGTTCGAGAGATTACGTAGTCAACAGATTTCGAAAAAAGTGTTTTTTCAAAATAACTTCGAGATTTCTCAACCAATCGATTCTGTACCTCTTAAAATATCTTTAGAGCTTAAAAAACTGCGTCGATTGCCGTTTTAAAGATCAAAATCGAACAACGCATTCAAAAGTTATAGTTCTTCAAAAATTAAAGTAGTGTAATTGTTATCAGCAATCAGTAGATTTTTGAGCTCGTCGAGCTCAAAAATCTACTTTGGGTATATTATCAAGTGCTTCGAACTCAAAGCGCTTGAAAATAGCGGGAAGTTCCAGGGATGGCCTGCAGGGTCAACCGATTTTTTCTACATGGTTTTTGTTATTTTAGATTTGTCAATTAATATTAAAATTAAGTATTATTATGTACTATTAATACCTTTATTCTTGCGGTTTCAAACAAATTGTGTATTTAAGGGCGCAAAAATTTACTCGCCAAGTGATCTAGTTATACGTCACTGATGCAGTTATTATATGCATAAAACTTATGTAGGTTTGCATCCATTAAGAAAAAAAAACAGTAAAGTAAGTCAAATCCGAAGCTAAAGGAACTTTCTACGGTTTTTAACACTTTAAAACTAACTCCAGAGCATCAGTTATGTGTACTAAATTTTTAATATTAGCGTAAGTAATAAAAAATTTAATTGATTAAACGCAAAATATAGACAACATACTCAAAAATTTTGTAACGTTTACTATACCTACTAAAATCAAATTTTCAACATTTTTGCAATATCGTTGAAAATTCATTTGATTTTATAATATTACAATAAGTGCCATATGTTTAAGTTAATAAAATATTCAGATCAGCGCTATTTTCAACCGTATATGTTTATTATTTTTTTTTAATTGAAAAAGTTATACAAAATTAGTATGCGGCTTATTAAAGTAATTTGGAACTATTATAAATTATTTCATTGCGTGTGCTTTTTTTAATAACTTTAGTATTATTTTTAAAAGTTTTCATTCTCAAACGATTTTCGTAGAAAATTAGTAAGAATACAAACCTATAACTTACATTAAATTCATTTAGCCAACCCGCCAAAGTCGCTCCTGTAAAATTTTCACTTTTCAAATAGTTAAATAATTATCTATGCATTTAATTTTTCTTGTATATTTATTTATTGTGGATTATAGACGCGTCGACAACTTAGGTCATTAGCGTCTTAAATACAACAAATATCATATATCACTTAAAACTAAATAACATCACAAAACATCCATGAGCAGAGGTGGGATTCGAACCCACGACAGTCTGATTCAGAGGCCGCGACGCTACCAACTGAGCCATACTGTCCTCTTCTTGTATATTATTATTTTTTACGAAACAATGGGTACTTATTTAGAGGAGTACCTATTTTTGAAAATTCATTAACTGAAAACAATTAATTATTATAATCACAATTTTTATTTATTGTTTACGTAATTATTTACTTCTCCCTTTTATATTTAAATGCTATAGGATACAAGAAGGTTTCACAATTTTCATCTGAATAAATTAGAACAAAAATAAGCTTTGAACGTAACTGATTATATTATTGTATTTATAATATTATACAAAGTAAAAATATTGTTATTAATACACATAAGTATATTTAAAATTTCATTTTAAGGTATTGTAATCAAACTATTAATATGTTTACCTGATATTAACCTAGTAAATCACATAATTGTTATAATAAATTATTATTGTACAACATAAGAAGTAGCTGGAATTCACAAGTTCATATTATATTATTACACAATCACATTGAAGAATATTCGATATAAACTCACTGAGTTCATGTAGACGCTACGGACATAGTGAAGCCAGTCGCCATTTTAACTCGGCCCTCATTTTATATGTGAGAAGAAGAAGAAGAAGAAGAAAAATTGTTAAATTGTGTTTTAAAGGCCACTAACAGCTAAGATTATTTGGACCTAGCACCAATTCATATTTTCGACTCATTATTATTTTTTTTAATAATAAATTGAGAATCCAATTGACGCTTTTACCAGCTCTCGGACTAGAACCTGGGAACTGGGGATTTGTAATAGAGAAACCATAGCGACGCTATGTAAACAACAGCATTGCTAGACGCTCGGCTATTCTCAAGCCCAAGAAGAAGAAGAGAATAATATTCCCAATCCAACCCGTATTTGGCCGCCATGTTACTCGACCCTATGTGACGTCAGACCTGGCTTCAACTTTGTATAATGTATATTATTAAGCAGTTGTATACACTATACGGTATAGCTCCTCTATAGCTCTATTAGACTATACTTATTCCTCAGTGATATAACTACATTGTTATTTTTATATTTATCGAAATTTTAACAAGACCAATTTAAAAAGGAAAAAATAAATATATGTCGATTGTTTCAGAAGTGAAACACTACTTTTAAATTATTGTTCCTTGATTATAGTTAGACGAGCGACCAAGAAGATAATAATATTAAGTAGGTCTGAACGCTAAACTTGATCAAATTTTAAAAAGAAAAAAAATGGGTGTGTGCATCGCGGAATGAATGAATTGTAAATGATAGACGCCCGACAACTGAGGTCATTAGCGTCTAAGTGTGCATCGCGGGTACAGACAAATGGGTGAATACCGTTAAACACAAATAATTGTACTAAATGTATTCGTTGTCATGGAAAGAAATTTTACATCCACTATTATTTATCTTATAAAATCAAATGTTCGTAAGATAATATAATAAATATTATAATTGTAATTTTATTTTTTTACATTTCAAATTGTTATCCAATTTATACCTATATATTTTCATTAGTTAAAAAAAACATAAATTTTCAGATCCTGGCATATTTGATATCAATAGATTCTCAGAGGTAAATATTATGGTAAGTATATACAAACTGATTTTGTTGTATTGCACTGGGCAGTGGGCGTAATTTGAATGTTCCTTATTTATAGATCGCCTAATGAAGCAATAAAATATTGCGAAACGTTGCGTAAAATAATAAAAAAGATGTTAACTAATTCATCTGATCCTACTTTTCTGTGAGAATCTATTTAAAAAAAAATATTAAAAGCCTTCGAGATTCGAAGCTGGGCTTGGCTTATCGGTAGACCCTTACTTTTTCACACGGCCACCTGGCTTACTGGGTTTGAGACCTTAACATTGTTATACATGCTGTGTTTTGTTTCACAATATGTCAACCACTTCCGACTATTTCCGTTACATCTAATATTTCTAAAATGCTACCCCAGTTTGAGACATAAGACGCTTTTCATTCCTTATTTTTTTCTATAATTAAATACCAAATTATTAACCCTTTTTAAAGTACAGCTGTGTATTTATGTTATTATTTTCATAACTTTTTTTTACGAATTGACAGAGAAACGAACAAAAATTGATTCTTAAAAAAATAAAGTTTATTTGAATTAATTAAATTCTTCTTTTGATTTTATAAAATAAAACATAACATTCGTTAGGCAACCCAACTTTCTGTACGTTATATCAATTGACTACTACTTAAAAAAATAAAAATATGATATTTACGTACCTATGTATAATAAATAATAATAATATAACTTTATTAAAATATTGTCTGTATTGCAAAAACTTACTTCTGGGGTCATAAATACCGGTTATGTATGGGTTCGAGTTTTGATTGCTATTATATTTCAATAAATTATTTAGTAACATGTTTAGGAACGCTGTCCGTTCAAATTTTCTTTAGACAAATTAAGATTTTATTACCTTTGTACCGTCTTCTGATGTTCCGACAAATCCAGCTCTAGATGTTATAGTCTAACAAAATTCCAACTCGTAAAAATCAAACTATTCTAAAAACAAGCTGAATTCGATAAGCCACGCAGAGTTATATTTTATTTCTTACAAATTGGAAACTTTATCTTTTCAAGCAGCAGTCCAAAAAAAATTACGGCACGCGAGTCAATTTTACTCGACCGAACCTGGGACCAAGCGGTTCAGGGTTGGCAAGACGGAAGGGAGGGGTATTGCTGCGGCCGAGTCCCACACTACCCGCAAACGCGGGTGGCCGTAAATAATTAATTTTTCCCCCTCGTATTAAAAAAAATAAAATGGTTGACTATTTGATACAAATTAAAATATCATTTTCTCCGCAATTAATGATCGGATTTGAAAAACAAAAAGACTGTTGTAAAAAGAATTGAGAGGCCTTTCGAACTGCGAATCGTTTGATACCCCTTTCCATTAAAAATCTTTGGGGTGCAATTCACCCTGCTCTCAGGGTTGAAGTTACGTAAATAATAGTAATCGATTTAGATGTCCCCCTTGATTCTAAAATTGACGTGTGCGAGCTTTTTTCGCAAAACTGATGTTAAGGGGCCAAAACTTGCCCGGATTTTTTCATTGGCCCACTCGTATACACAAGTAAGCAAGTTTAATTTAACGACGTAAATAAATATAAAAAGAAAAACAATTTTTGTTCGTACATATTTTCAGTAAAGAAAATATAGAAAAATATTCATTGTATATTATTTCTTTAAAGCTTTACATTCTGTAAAACACAAATCGTATTTTTGTATACAAACAATTTTGTTTACCTATTCTAAATATTCCGCATTCCAAGCAAGCGTCCTTGGAATAAGATGGCGTTAGAGATTTAAAACACAATTTTTAAATGAAACTTGCCAATTTTCTGCATCAGGAATTTACTGCACAGAGGTATTCAACAGTGATGTATTTATGTTTCCTATTATTTTAAAAAGATGATCCAGCTGCCAAAGTAAGGTATCAATCTCATTTAAACCAGTGACTATAGGATTTTCCTTCACTCAACGTTTAAACACTAAAGTGTATAGCTAAGTAGGTACTCTTCTAATACTAATAATAAACACTCCAGAAATAGTATTCGAAATTCGAACGTAAAATTTTAGAGTTAAGTATAAATAAGTGGTTTTATCCGTTTAAGACGAAATAGTTTACCCAGTTCACTATAAGTAATATAAAGTACTTGTTTGGTGCAAATAAGTTGCAGTGTAACGTCTGTATATTCGACGTTAGCAAATATATCAAAAAAATTAGTGAATTGCTACACTACGATTGATGGGCCAACATAGTAAAGAGATGTAGCATATACCTACCTACGTTAGAATATTTTTATTTTTCTTCCACCTCACAAAGGACGAACCAGTGTAGGTACTTAAAAATCGTTTTTCATTGGCAATCGTACTGTCAAAGAAATGAACTAACGTTCCTGTTCTTTAAAAATAAATAGTAATGATAAAATAAAATTAAGAAAAATCGCGGGATAGTGAACAAAATATTTGATTTATTAAATGTAAAACGTTTCGTCTATAGATTTAGAATTTTTTTATGTATGTACTTGAAAAAGTCTAAATCTATAGACGAAACGTTGTACATTTAATAAGTCAAATATTTTGTTCACTATCCCGCGATTTTTCTTAATTTTATTATAATCACGATGGACACGATTTCTAATGTAATGATAAAATATTTGTACAATTTTTCTCTATGAGAGAATTCACTTTTCGGAAGGCTGCTTACACAAATAGCTATTTTTAGCGAAGCTTCAGCCACGCTAACAAAAATTGATTGATTAGGTACTACACATGACGTAGATTTTTTAAATTCACTAAAATCCATTTCACTCGTTGTTTAAAATATGTTTAATATCCCCAACTCGATAACCTATTTGACCGGAGTTAATTCTCGGTTTTTTAAATGTGGAATAAATTTTATGGATAGACATTTATTTAGAATAATATTCCCAGTGATGGCCCCAGAGGGTGGACCATGGCCCACCTTAAACTGTCTTGGCCTACCCTGGCAAAATCCCAAATCTCTAAGTTATCTTTTAAATGCGTTTTTAACCCTCGAAATTTCAACAATTTTTACTGTAAATTCTATAGCAAGTAACTTGAGTTAAAATTTTATCGAGCATTGGAATTCAGGGAATAAATGTTATTGGCCCACCTTCAGATCACCATGTCATCACTAGCCCACCCTAGCAAAAAACCCTAGCACCGCTACTGAGTATTTCTATGAAAGGGTTCCCACGGTCTGTGATAGGTGTAATGCAGTCATTTTAGAACCCGAAGGTGGCTATAGACTATGCGTGTATTCGCGATTCGTAGTTTGCAGGTAATTCGTGAATAGTGTGTAGGGACTTGTCTGTTTAAAATCGATTCGTAAACAGTGCGGTTCGCGTGTTCGCAGTGATTCGCTCTGGTAGGCGGTTTTTCGACGAATATCAAAAGCCGCACATCGACACGAACAGTAGATTCGTCAGTTCGCTAGTACACGCATAGTGTGTAGGCTTTCGTTCACGAAGTACTACGAACACTACGAACTATTAACGAACCGGACGAATCGCGCATCACGAATAACGAATCGCGCATCACGAATAACGAATCGCGAAAACACGCATAATCTGTAGTCATCGTATAAAACGGCAACATATTCATGGCTCGTTCTCTTTTAACACGTGCAACATTTACCGACAATGGACGGGAAGGTCGAGCCGAATTGAAATCTGTTCAATATCCACGACGCGCTGATTTCAGCGCGGTGGACGAAGTCGTTAATTGCTGAGCAGCAGTCAATACGTCGTGAGAAGGTGACTTTCGATAAAGATAGTTTGACGGTTTTCAAATTTTGCACCAAACGCTGTTATATTTTCATTAACTGCCTACATAATTTTCCTCTAAGCGACCCGGATGTTGGTATTATACTAATTCCCTAGTATCAGTTACTATTAGTACCTGATACATATATGCAAATAGCTCTAGTATCGAGTTTATTCTTCGAGCACTGTTAACTTGTTCATTTGTGTATCAAACAAAATTAAGGATAGTTACTTCTTACCACAACAGTTTTATTGATGGATGTACATTTCGAAAGCTATGCTTTCATCTTCAGCAAACGCTATACTATGTATACAATTATACTATGTATAATGTTTGCTGAAGATGAAAGCATAGCTTTCGAAATGTACATCCATCAATAAAACTGTTGTGGTAAGAAGTAACTATCCTTAATTGTGTTTGTATGCCAACCACAGTGCTCATATATTTTATTTGTGTATCAGTTCTTAACACATTCACTCATTCTTGCGGCTTATGGCAGGTTTATTTCTACAGACAATCATGAATTTACCCCTGACAAAAACACGCAATCAAGTGAACAATCACAGTTTGACACGATATTGTAAATTATAGACGCTCGACAACAGAGGTCATAAGCGTGTGAGTTTGACACGATCGCAGGAATTACCTAATGGACAAGTCTGTGATTAAAAATTTGCGTAGGTACTACCCGCAAACTTTTCTGGTCAACAAACGGTTTCTACATCTGTTGGAACAACTGACTAGTGAGTAGTGAACAGTGCTTTTGGTGAGGTGGTTGTTGGAATAATAAAAATTTCAATGCGCACACTTCTGATGTCCACGGACAGTTCTGGATTTTTAAAAGAACAAACCTTATTTTTACTTGTACTAATATTATGTAGATTGTAGAGTTTCCCATGTGCTAGTAGACTAGCACGTGGAAAATTTGCACTGAAATAATTTAACCGAAGTAGCTTTGAATGATTTTGTTTTAATAAATTGTAATTAACATTTTCCGCTAAATAGTAATTTCAAAAAAAAAATTTCTTAAAAAAATAATTTCTAGTTTAGTTTCGTATTTATGTAATATAATAGAGGTATCTACACAAAGTAAAGTAAAATAAATTCAATAAAAAAACAACATTAATTAGTTTTTATATGGGGTTCTTTCAAAATACGAGTCAAAATATTTAATAGTTCAGTACTAAATAATTATTAACAAGACGTTTTTTATTGCGCTCCTGGATCTTAACATACAACCAAAACATCACTACTTTACAAAGGTCATTTTCATAGTTCACAATATTATGTAAACTATAATATGTCACTATAATTTGTAGTGCTAATGGCAAATGCCGATGCACATGTTGTTGTGTTAAATTAAAAAAAAAAATATTATGTAAAGTTATTTGTTGGTTGTTCCACTACGACATTTTATATACACAGTGATTTAATTCTGAAGATGTAAAATTTGCATTGCTACTAACATTAAAGTCGAATGCAGAGCCACTTATATGAAATAAATTCATAGACTAATGCTGGGTTGCACAAAGCATTGCCACAAATACTTCTCCATAAGAAAAGCATTGTAGTATTTCAAATCGATCATGCTAAAAAACCAATTGATCCGTTGAAACAATATTTTTTAAACTGTGTATACATTTATTTAAAATAATTTTTTGTACAATTTCCACTTCAAAACAATATTTTTCTATGCATTTTGATCAAAATTAAGCTTAAAAAGCGATCTTTTTCTATGTAGATCAATCATTTGTTTCTGTGTGAGTACAATCTAATGTTCTTATACATGACAGAGAGTTTGACAACGACATTAGACTGTTCCTGCATGTTTATAATTATAATATAATCACAATCTAAGACCATTGTCAAATCAGATTTTTTGACAATGCTTTTTGCAACCCAGCAATAGCTTATTGTCATGGCTACAGCATCACTGACGTCATTAGTAACTTAAAATAAATTATACAACTTGTGTGATAAAAATCAATCCTCAGCGATAAAATGTTGTACTCTCTGTACAAATACACTTTTACTTTTAACACTGAAAATAAGAATAGCATACGCATTCCCTTTCTCAACAATATGCTGAAAAAGTTCGCAATTGCGTGAGCGAGATAAAATAAAGGGGTTGCCAATCTCTTGTAAACGATAGTGGTATGAGTCGTAATCTCTGTAAACGTTATTTGTTCAAGTGTGATTTGAAAAAAAAAACGCGAAGAGGCAGCCACCGCTGCCTATCTCCTTCTACTGAGGTCTGAGCGACGCTCTTTCTGACCTGTGGCGCAGTCAACATTCTTTAAGTCAATGATACATAACTTTGAAAACTAATAATTTAGGTATAATAGAAAATAAAATTACTCCTTAGTTAAATTTGAAACACAAAAGCTGAAAGGTATATTTTTTTCAAACATGCTGTCCTGATAAAAATAAAGAACGCCTTGTAACTTACGTAACTATTCTTGAAGCCCCTTATAAGTTCTTTAATCATGGAATATTACAAAGACGACACACAGTTCGTGTAATAATATTATGTCTACATTTTTCATAACAACTATAAAATTAATATGCGTTTCTTACGGTTGTCCGTGGTTTATAGAGCTTATAGGACGATTTGTAGATTACAACTACCATAAAAGTAATGTAAGTTACATTTAAATATTTACATGCATATACTTGAATAATTAAATAACTTATTGGTGTTTTAAACTGGGATTAAATTTTAAACTGAAGTTCATTTTTAAGCTTATATTGACACCACTCTACATGGCGATTTGCCACCGGAGGTACTGTTTGTATTATTTAAATCACTGTCTTTGTTCTTGCTATTCAATTTGGCCCAAGTTTCGCCGAGGGCTTTTGCAAAATGGTCGTCGACTGATAGGCTTGCTGCGTCGGTATCCATTAACTCTTGATAACCTGATAAGTCCTTCGGCGATGTTGTTTTGTTTGAAAATACCGACGAGACATTATTGTTTGAGAATACTGTACAATAGTCTTTGCCTAACGATCTTCTGAAGTGTTCGTCGATTATTGGATCACACATTGACATTCCTGAAACAAATGTTTTTAAACGTCATTAATGCTATTACAATCTGTCCAGATTAGACATTCAGTAAATGAAGGATGACCTAGTAGGTTATCCATTGACACATCCTTAAAATTAATCCTCGTTAACTAATGACAATGTTATTGACAGGATTAGAAGATCTTGAGGTGATTTTTTACTATTCGTGATTATTTCCTTGCTTTCATTAGATTGGCAGCGAGGGCGTTTGGATGAGTGATAGTCAGTCGCGGTACACTGAAATGTATTAGCTAAATATTGTTTTTTAACATTTGGCATTTTTCGAACACGATGTGCGAGAAAAAGATTTCTTTGGAAGTTGGCAATTCTTATTTACTTTCTGGTTTAAAACGTTTTCAGTTCTTAATCTCGAGTAATTTTTTGGAGGAAGATATGCATTTTTTGAAGAATTAAAAAAACTGTCGGTAATAAAAATACGGAACAAGAGACGGAACTAGTGATTTAAAGGTTCGCGTTAAAATGTTTCCAGAACATTTGAAATTAGTTTATCATGATTTTTTCTAACGTTAATGAAATATTTCCTTCTTTTGTTACTGTTCAACACGCAAAAATTGCATCCATCGACCGTCCTTGTCAATCAAATCAATCAATGATTCCAAATGTACATGTCGATAAATTTACTGTGAGAACAAAATATTGTTTTCTTATATGCACAATCACGTAGCATCAGAACTATTAAATTTTGCTCTGTTGTTAGCTAAACCCTTTTAATTCTAATTAATTTATTGCTTTCTAGATATAATACACAACTAAGCAAGGAAGCCAATAGTTTTTTAACGATTGTTGGGTCAAGTTAAGCATTAAAAGGAAGAAAATAAACTGCAAATAAATAATGTTATTACCTGAATTATAATTATTTTTAGTTTCGTATCTGTGCTTGCTATCATTAATTCCCCCAACAGGTGCCTGTGTTATCACTGAGGGTCTATGATTTGTTCGATAGCTAGGATCACTGATAGCTTGTGTGTATGAAGGCAGAAGACCTCTTTGTCTTACGCTCATGTCCAAAGGCGCATCGTCCTTCTCTTTTTTTATGCCATTGTGTGAATTTGTTTCTGAATATTCTTCTTTCTTTATTATTTCGTTGTCGTTAGATGATATAGAAGAATTTGTTGATTCTGAATGATTATCTGATTTAACACTAGAATCTGGTGAGATACTTCTCGCTGGTGATATTAATTCTGGTGGCATATTTTCTGCTAATTTTGGGTCTGACTTTCGGGAATATTCCGGAAGACGTAAACGACGGTCTCTCTTCCATTTTGTTGTCGGTAATTGTTTGTTTGATCCTTGTTTTGATGTGTTATCTGTAACATGAAGGGGCTTGATATATATTTTTGAACCATAAATATTGAAAAAGAGTTTTCGGAAGAGGTTGATTTTACAAAGCACTGATCAAAAATTGAGTTGATAACGACCTCAGAATGTTTTTTTATATCCAAAAATAGTTGAAAAGTCTTGTTAAACTTTTCATGAAACACAGAACATTAAGTTGATAAAAGTTATCTGAGTGCAGTGTTAACTTCAATTTTTGACAACGCTTTGATAAGCCTAGCATCACCTCTATTCAGGGGAAATTAGTTCAAATATCTATTAAAACAAATTAAAAAATTACAAAATCTTTATTTTTTAAACTTTAAACTGAGAAAAAATTATTAATAATTATATTTGGCAAAAACTGAAATACATTTGTAGATTATAGAAACATTTACATCGAGCTGAAAAAATAATGTGCTGAAAATACGGCTACAGCCAACTATAGTTAAATATTACGACTATCTAATAATGAAATCGTGTGATCAATATAAATTCCAATAAGTAATTACAGCGAAGTTTGCCAAATATTACTGTTAAAAGCTGCAACATAAAAATCTAATGTAGGTACCTATTTAAGTCTAAATTTTTTAATTGCAATAAAAAATGAAATATGTTTTAAACTGTAAACATTCAGATCATATCAAGTGGTAATAGGGTAATTTGCACATAAAAATTATTATATTCCTTTATTATCAAAGAATTTACTAGATATATATAAAGTTTAAAATTCTAAATAATAAACAATCAACTAATTGGAAATAAAGGCAATATTGCAATAAAATAATATTGAACTATCTAATCAAGTAACCAATTACTATTTTAAGCAATATTTACATTGGGAATCTGATAAATGTTATCAAAAATAATTTAATGATAATTTCTTGCAATATATATTTTTATTCTGAAGTGTTACAAATACAAAAGATTAGATGTATATTTAACATTATGCATTCTGGTCAAAAATATCTCAGTTTTTCTGTCATATTTCTATTATTTAAGGATTGCTTGGACTGGAAGCATGATTTACTTCCTGATGAAATCAGGGTAAGTTTTGACCTTGAAATTAGATGGTCGTGAACAAGTATGGCGAAGACTTGGAGAAAGATTTGCCTGCAATACTTCTGCAACTGCTAACTGTGCGAGCGTCGAAGAAAATTTCTCCCCAGAACAGCAAAATGTTCTCTTGCACTTTGCAGGTAGCAAATGTATCTCCAGGTCTTCGTCATAGCATCTGGTAATAATTTTCGAGTTTACCCTGATTTCATCGGAAGAAAAAAAACATGTGCTTTCAGTCCAATAAATCCTTCATTATTAGAAATACAACAAAAATTTAGCGGTGACTGGTGAGTTAGTAGTTTATTTCATAAATCCAAGACAGTTAAATGTTTAATCTGAGATGAAAAAAGTCAGCTATATAAATAAATTATTGCCCTTACATTTCGGCCTCAATTTGCGTGCTCAAAATGGTTACCTATAGCTAGAGATCACAGATTTATTTTGGACACTCTTGAATTTTTATACTTTAATATCATTTATTAGTTATTTATCAGTCAGTAAATTATAGTACTATATCACAAAATTCTTAAACAATTTTTTACAGATATGTTATCTCAATTTTTCATAGTTTTTATGTCTGTTGGGCAAAAGACCTTATGTGTAGTTACGAACAAAAAAAGATCATCATGACCTAGTCCTTTTAGATACGCTTAAATTTTTATTTAGTCTAGTCTCTATTCAAATAAATCATATATGACATTAAAAACGATATTCAAAAATAGTTGGAGTATAGCTATTAATATCCAGTTTTTATGACAATGTCAAGTAACACATAAAAAGTATTTCTTTTGTAAATAACCATAATACCTTTCTTTGAATGAAGTTCCGACAATTCAATTTTTTAATTCTGTGGAAACTAATTTTTAATAAATTGCATATAAAATGCAATTAACATTTTTAATTTTAAAAAACATTTTATAGCAGAACTTCTAAGAATGAAAATTAAAAACGAATTTTTAAACGCAGTGTCGTACTTTACTCAAGTACCAGCGGAGCATAATTTCGAAAGTTTTATCCATATAATCATAAATTTAATTTTTGTAAATCACTCAAATTCAGTTTTCATGGAAATTTCGTTACCACTGTCCACTGAGCAAAAAGTCCAAAAAAAATAGTATTCTTGGTTAATATCTACATATGACTAAAGAGTGATATGCACATTGTTCGGATGTCACGCAAAAATGAGTAAACCGATTTTCATTAAAGCCACAACATATTATTATCTCAAGATCAAACATAGAATATAAGCTGCCTGCCACATAATTTTTATTAGGAGTGGAGGCTTCGGGGGAATCCCCAGCGTTAATAACGGGTATTGCAGCTAAAAAAACTAAAACAACATGCCTAATTTAATATTAAGCTAAAATAAACATACAAACATAAAATTAAAAAAGAAACATTATCCGGTTACGGATTACTCCTGTATTTTTGAGAAATTAAATTCAAAACTGAGATTTTTAGTTGCTGGGCTGGCATAGTAAAACGACCCGCAGTCTTAGGAGGATCGCCAATTGTTATTTGTGATTTCACGTCGACCAGGTTCTATAAATTTACAAATTTTATTATGCCCACTTCAAAAGTGTGCCAAGGGCGCCGCCTCTCAATTAAAAAAACACACATTAAGTTCTTAAATCGACCCTTGTCAGGGCCATGATATGCAAAATCCCGAAATTTGTAGATACGTATTTGGTTGATAGAAGTGTTTATAGAACTAAAATGAAGTTCGTACGCCACTGATCTTATTTATTCTTTACAGAAAACCGACTCCGCCGAGGTAATTTTAATACACATTAAATGATGCTGCAAGATGAATTTTTTGTCCTATTATATTATTGTAGGCATTACAGCTAGATTATTAAAAATAATAAAGTAAAACGTTTATATATCATTAGAAGCAAATCATGGTAGGTTTGAATTGTAGTACGGTAATAATAGTTTCAACAGAAATGAAAATATATTAGTTAGAGCAGCATTTCCTAAACTTTTTTACGCGTATACTGTCTAATTACCCATACTGGGGTGGTATTTGAGAAACATTAGATGTTATAATAAATACAAATTTTAACACGGAGGTCGTGACCAAATACATAATAAATGAATGCATAATGACTGCAAACAGTATATGTAAACACCTGTTGTAAAGAACAATGACGTAACACAATGCTGTATAGTCAGGAAAAATTCATTAATTCAAACCTATGTCACCGTAGGGATTTTAACCCTAAACTTTCCACTGTGTTAGTAATGTCAACTCAGTCCGCCGCGATAGTGGAAAGTTTAGGGTTAAAATCCCTACGGTGACATAGGTTTGAATTAATTAATTTTTCCTGATTACAGCATTGTGTTACGTCATTGTTCTTTACAACAGGTGTTTACATATACTGTTTGCAGTCATTATGCATTCATTTATTAGATGTTACGGAAATAGAAGGAAGTAGTTGCCAATGCAATGTAAAACAAAACACAACAGTAGATACCTAATAGAACCTGTGTAAGGTCTATGTTGAGATAAGCCGGCTGTGTGGTAAAGTACTAGGCCCAGGTTCTAGCCGGAATTGGATAACAATTTAAAATAAAAAAAAAATTACAATTGTTTTATTTTTTATAATAATTTATGAACATTTTATAAGATAAATAAAAGTGAATGTACGCATTAATACAATTATTTGTGAATGAATTGTGAATTATAGACGCTCGACAACAGATGTCATTAGCGTCCCACACACAAATGACCTCTGTTGTCGAGCGTCTATAATTTACAATTCATTCACAAATAATTGTATTAATAGGTACATCCACTATTATTTGTATATAATTCACGTCATCTGTCTGTACCCGCGATACAGACATACCCATTTTTCGCATCGGACCTTTTAGAGATTAGTAAAATTGTCGCGGACCCCCATTAATACAATAATAGATTAATTTAATTATTTAATTTTTTCAAGTGTAAATGTTGATTTATAATATTTAGATGTAGAATTTGGTTAAGTAAGTTTTACTTCTGTAGTGTGTAGTGTAAACAACATATTATCACTGTTTACCGGATGGCGTTCATACAGTTCGGCCGGCTTTGTCCACTTACAAAAAGTTCCAGATCGCTGACTATAGTATCACTGTTTTCCGCACGGCGTTTATACAGTTCGGCCGTTGCCCATTCACCATAGATGAGTCCGCGAACCCCCTCGGATATACTTACGGACCCCAGTTTAGGAAACGCTGATTGGTGGATTCCTCGGTAGATATCTGAGATATAGAGTAACAGGGTTGATAAATATTTAGAGCATCGCAGTCAATGCAGTAAAACAAACGAAAATAAAAACGATGAAAAAGTAATAAATGAGATTTAAAAAAATTGTTGAAAAGTGCATATTGAAATCGAAGCGCCGCTAAAAAAATTACTTTAGTGGACGTGCGATTAAAATTTCTCTCTCTCCGCCTCTCTCTCCGTCACTCCCTCTCTCTAAATTGAATACAAATTTTAAATGGATTTCTAAGCACACATCAATAATTGGTTAAATGTTTCAAAATATTCTTGATCTCACAAAAACTAAAAATATATAATTAATGTATATATAAATAGCGAATTTACGCGTTCATTACCTATACGATGCAATTGAATATAAACTTTAATATTAATAGAATCTTTTAACGACTGATTAAGCAATTAAGAATTTTATTGGATGAGCAGCCAATTATCCACAAAATTGATTCCTGCAATATCGGTAAAAATCATTTTATTAAGATGATTTTTTCCGATATTGCAGGAATCAATTTTAGTAAAATGATTTTTTCCGATATTAAAGTTTATTAAGAATTTTATTGGCTGAGCAGCCAATAAAATTCTTAATAAACTTTAATGATATAATACTCTGTCGAGTACCGTAACGAACAGCACACTACATCATAAACACCAAGTTACTATTTGAAGCAAAACCGATTAGAAGCGAAACAGAAGAGAGTGCGCACACTATACGTAGTTGGCGTCGACCTTCCAAGGTCTCGTCGGTCAGCATCCAACCATTAATTATCCAAGAGATAGAGAGATGGACCACATCCGGTGAACGCTTGGCCCGCGGCAAACACGCCATGTACTGTGAAGAAGAAACTCCACATCTTTTACTGTTCACATTGTACACACCCAACTCGCAATATCTACAGGATGGCCGCCCAAATCTATATCTATACCTACATAGTATAAAATGAAGTCTCGGTAAGTGTCTGTCTGTCTGTCCGTATCGGCTAATCTCGAGAACTACAGAACGAATTTAAATCCTGTTTTGCCATTCGATATAGGTTATTTCTTGAGGAAGGTTAAGGTCTATAATAACTGTCCGGCCCGGATTCGCCCGGATGCAAATCGAATTGATTCCAAGTTGGATTGAAATCATGTCAAAAGCGGTGTGAAATATAACATTATACCCCATTATATTAATAAATCGCGGGCAATTTAAATATAAATTCGATCGAACGAGTGAGTAACGTATTGATTAATTATTGTAAATACGAGCGAAGTGAATGCACCCGGGCGTTGCCGGACGGGGCATCTTATAGTTTCGTTTATACCGATTACGAAGAAAAGTCACAAAATTGCGAAATGTAAACAGGTTAAACGGGCTAAATCGAGTTTTCATTATCAGAATACGGATAAATGGCATATTACATTCTTTGTCAGTAGCGACCGCAGATAAGTATAGCTGTATTGTCTACATGCACTCACTTTGTCAAGCTAAATCCATTTTGAAAAACGTTGTTTTGTTCGATTACTATGAATGAAGTCTAGTTGTGTGCCACGAAGTTCGATTTTTATTGTTCGAAATTTCTACTTGCTCAGTACGGAGTAACTATGGTAAGTTTTATCATAAAGTAAAATATTTAATGTAAAATTATGTGTAACTTGTGAATGTGTTTTGTCTTTGAAAAGTTATTTTGATTATTGTTTTGTTTTTAAGCGATATTTTATTATTAAGTATTGTTTTGATCCTAAAACGTAACAATTTGTATTTTGTAGGTATTGGGATTTGTCAGATGGCTGGAACTTAAAAAAAAACATGGCGGCGTTAGAAGAAAATTTCAAATACGTGGTATAGTTTTCCGTGCAATCTTGTGATTTTCAAAGTGATAAGTAATGGTAAATATAAGTGCAATTTGTCATTGAGCCGGTACGAATCCTAAACAAAGGAATTTCGTTGAAGAAGAAAGGATTCTCAAAGCCGAACATATTATAATATGTGCGAAAAATAACGATAAAAATGAGCTGTCAAAAGTAGTGTGCTTTACGGCATATTGCTTAAAAACATCAAAATTAAAAGAAAATCTCTATGAAATTGGCATCCTTTAAAGCTGGGTTAGGTGAATAATATAAACACATATCTGCAACATTGTTACATTGCAATACTTAGTAAGTTTCTAACCTCAAAATATTTGTATATACATATCTAGCGCTAAATTTGTCAGTCGTCAGTGTTAACTATTGTAGTACAGTCTAATAATGAGTACATCTTATTATTAATATAAAATAATTTTTAAATTCATAAATACAGTTTCTTCAAATTTCATTAGAAAATAATTTTACAGGGCAATAACTGATAGTGTTTAATATCGTGATATTAGAAAAGCCACTGATTTCATTTTCTATAAACTTTTTGTTTATTTTACTTGTTTTATTTTTGTAATAAACAATTTCACGATAAATTTACACTGTTAGCATGTACATTTTTCCTTTATCAGTGCAAAATTTTCTACCACCCGATATCATATTATGCCCATTTGACAGATCCCAATATGAAAAACATCAAATTTTAGTTTGAAATTAAAAATGTACATTTTTCAAAAAAAATCTTTTTATTTTGAAAGATTCGCCGTAAATAAATAGACAGTCGCAGTGTCATATCCTGCCGACAAAATAGGGCTAATACACCCACCGTGGTATTTACACGCATATAAGATCACATCAAGTTATCAATATCGAAATTTTAAGGTCCGACACTACGACCCCTAGGTTCCGCGATTCGACTAACGCCAATAATGTAAATGCCTTTACCTACTAGCTGTAGGCATTAATACACTAAAATATATTATGATCATGCTGTATATATAACTCGGATAAGCGTGTGGATCCGTTGTATACCTGGGTTTGGGTCCGGTCACCGGTACACGATCGATTAGGTCCACAGTTCATTAATACCTTTCCATACATCCAGCGCCAGACGATTGAAAAATGAAACAGGTAAAGAAACAATTGCTTGCCGCAGGGCATAACACAATATAGAAGTCAGGAAACGCCATTTTAACAAACTGTTTAATTCAGGCAATTGCATAATCAGTGGATGAAAACACGCTTTAACTAACGAAACGTCAAATTAACGGACAAGCATACCTAAATTGTATTTTCTTTCAAAAGTTCATAACAGAAACATTAGCATTTTTGCGTATCTATATACCTACCTACTATCTTTAAAGATAAAGTTTTTATTTTTGTTGGTTAATATTAGTGAAAAAAGACCTAGCATCATGCCAAATTTCAAATTCTTACGTCGCGCAGTTTTCAAAAAAAGTCTGTGACAGACGGACGCAAGAATAATCTTTATAATGGTTCCGTTTTTCCTTATAAGGTACGGAACCCTAAAAATGACACAGAGTGTTTTTTAATTCAAGAATTGAGTAAAAACTATTTTTTTTTAATTTTAATCCTTTATCTACAAGTGTTAAATGTTACCCAACTAATAACATGATTGCGTTACTAAAAACTGTAAGAACCGTCGTAAATAAATCAATTTCATACATTTTCTAACTAAAGTTCCAAAACGAAAATTCAAAAAATTCATAAGAAAAATATTAGTTTGTAAAATAAAACCATTAAATGAGATTAACAATTCATCAAGGGTTATAATGAGAGTCAATGTACATAATAACTACTATTTTATCTGTATTTTAGAGCTCGTTTTTTTTTAAATTATCACGGTACCAGACACCGGATGAAAACATACTAAACCAGATAAAAAAAGCATAATTCTTCAAATGCCCTCAACTTTGTTATTTGAAATATATAGAAATAAAAACTGATCATTAAACGGCAATAAACATATAAATCAAAGAGGCTTCAGTACCAAAATAATAATTTTATGTGTTAAGAATAAATATACTAAATTCTAATGTATGCGCCAGGGCCTCCAAATTCTGAAATGGGCGCCATCTAGCCACAATTTACGGCGGGTACTTATAGTCATTAAAAAATGCACCCGGGCCCCTGGCTACAGTTCGACTGAC
The DNA here is from genome assembly GCA_039654895.1 of Mongoloraphidia duomilia. NCBI lineage: Eukaryota > Metazoa > Arthropoda > Insecta > Raphidioptera > Raphidiidae > Mongoloraphidia > Mongoloraphidia duomilia. The sequence goes on along the minus strand of CM077522.1, from coordinate 16,927,689 downwards.
CACTTTTTTCTAAAACTGATTTTAAAATTTAATATTAAAAATATATCAGAACAGAGCAGCAGATGGATGATTTGACAGACGAGCAGATTGGATGAAATATTTTGTGCATCAAAAATTAAATATACAGAATTTTAAAATTTTAGTTTCAAAAAAAGTATAAGAATCTGTAATCTTTCGTACAATTTGCAGTACAGAAACTTGATTTTTTTCCTTCTTCATGCATGTCTCAGTAGAATTACTGTATCAAATTTATTCAAAATAACAGAAGATTGAAAAGAATAGCTTCAAGGTGTAAAAAACAACTGTATTGGCTTGCATTGTTTCATTCTATTCATAAAACATATTGTACGTTTTTGGCCCTACAGGGAAACAAAGCATGGTGTTTAGAAACGACCATTGATAAAAATAAAGAACCATGAAAAGGTTGATCAGGTATTTTATACAAAAGCAGTTTTTAATGTAATTGCGTTATTTTGTTTCATTAATTTTTTATAGTAATAGTTTTCTTAAAAACTTAATCACTTCAACATGACTTTCAAACGAAATTCAAATTTCAAGGATTTAAGATTTTGGAAGGATTGACTAAAGGCCTTAAAAATTAAAATTACAAAATTAAAACGCTAATTAAGAAACTAATATCGGTACTGTGTGTTCCACGACATGAACCTCAATTTTTATAATCCCTCCTCAATTAAAAAGAATTTTTCAAAGCAGTTTAATTCTTAGAGTTGTGTATCTGAACCCAAAAAAAGGACTTATTGATACTAATATTGCAAAAATATCTGCATAAAATACAGTGAAATATAGATTACTGGTAACAAATTATGTTGTATATTAAAGTATTATTGTTTTAATACTAGTTTGAGTAATCGAGATCCCACTGTAACATTAAACTAACTATTAGAACGACCATGTATTCTTTACCAAAGCGATAGCGCCACAATTTTTAATTTTCAAGTCAACTAACATCTTCACCAACACATTCGGGCATTGATATCTCCTAAGTAATCTAATTAAAAGAAAAAATTCACATGCGTGCTTACTAAGCGATCATATTTATTTGCATTTGATTCAAATCCAACAGTTTCTCGTTTCGGTATTCGTTTAAAACAAGAAAAAAACAAAGTAAAATACACAATAAGTATAACCATGCTTTGAATAGTTGCTTGCTAAGCAATCATACTTAATTGCATTTGAACAATACGTAAAACTACATTGAAATCAATAATTCTACTATTAAAGTTGTAATAAGTACCTGTATTGGTAGACGTAAGCCAGGGTTGCCAAAATACGCATTTGGATACTTGCGGTGATTCCATTATTTTAGAATTATTCCGATGAAACACTGTCCTGATTATTAAATCCTGGACGTTTGTATAAAATACACTTTCCATAATAAACAAGTGCACAAAACGCTTAAATTATTTGATCGCGATTATATTTTTTATTTTTGTAATCAAAACTAAATCACAAATAATGTTGATTGATTTTTGTTCATTGAACTGTTAATAATAGTTTATGTAACTGAAGAGTCAGCGAGTTGACTGCGTGGCGAACTGTCCACTACTAAAATATTTCTCAATTCATTCATGAGTCTGAAGACCTGGCAGGTATAAAATATACATCCATAAAAGATGAACTCGTACACAGGTTCGGACCGTGGATCTCGCGCGGGTCGTTCCCGAGACCCAAATACTGCACCAGCCTCTATAAGGACAGTGTTCTCCCTAGAATTTTTTCCCTATCAGGTGGCATTATGGGGTAGATGGGTCAGAGCAGAATAATCCTTCTACTTCAATGTGTCATACGGTGAGTAAATTTTAAACAAGCGGCACCCATTTGCTTGGTCCTCGGAAGAACACTGGGGTAGTTTTTCAAAGGATGTATGTTTCTCGACTGATTATTTCATGTGGATCGTTTGACATTATATAATTTAAAAAATAGCCCATCTTTAGCGAATTTTAAAATATAGGTTATAATCAAGAGATCGGATAATGAGGTCAATTTGATTTACATCTTAAGATGGCCGTTTAGATTAAGGGTTGTAAAGAATGTAGGTACTTAAAAAAATGTAATTTCAAATTAAACTAGATCGATTTAAACTTTAGATAGATTGATCGATTATTAAAACGTGAAAATAAGAATTCAGTAAAGCTGATAAATCAAATTTTATAAATTAATAATTCTTCAATATGAAATTTGAATAAAATTGGTCTACATATACTTACCGCATTTTCTTACGGTAAGCGCCAAGCGGCATAATAATTGCAATACATTTGGTACGAGCTGCTATCGGAATTATATCCCACGCGTCGGGGGTCAGTAAACCGTTCTTACTGGAATTTTTAATTATTTTTCACAACATAACTGATTTTATTTCCGTAATTAACCGAAAGCGAGTCGAATTAGCATTTTTCTTTTTTCGTCATTTGAAACCTAAATATTTTGGTACGTGTAACGGAATTTTGACTTTCATTACGATATATTATACTTGTTAGGTACAGAACGGAAAAAATATTTAAGATTTTTGCTTCTGTAACACAGAACCGAATAACTTACAAATCCAAACATTGCAATTGTATAGCAAATATGAGGCGAAGCATCTCCTAAATTATTCAAATATTTAAATAGGTCTTTTTCTAATACGGTCCTGTTTCAATAAGACAGTTTCTGGACTGTAATTACAATTTCTTCCTCGTAGCGTTAAAAAACCTCAACATAATCACCGCGAAGAAACACTTCTTTAAAATAACCTGATACAAAGATTAGATTTGTCTGAAACAATGTTACACTTTAAGAGGATTTATATAGAGGTAGAAAATATACCCTTAAAAGATTAACCCTCCAGATATGTTATTAGGTTTAAATTATTTTAACATACTTTAGTAATACCTTTCTTCATTCATTTTTGTAGTTCTAAATCGCCGGTTGCTGGATTATTTATAAACAAATTCGTTCCAAAAAACTAAAAAACATGATTCATTGACAGTTTTCTTACATAAATTGTGTTTACAAAAATTAATTTTAATAAAAAAACAATGAAAAAATTATTGGTTAAAAAAGTATGAACATGAACATTTTTACCGGGTAGAAATTTAAAGAAGACCACTTTCAAAAACCAAAAATAATAGGTGATAATTTTCTAAATTTTCTTACTTAAAAACTCGTATAACCACTCGCAATAACGTAGATTAACAGGTTAACTAGAAATGAAAATAGAAAATTTGGACTGTTTTACATTCAAAAATTACAGATGTTGATCTGTAATTTTTGAATGTATTAAAACGTTTCGCAATTTATTTTTTGAATTATTATTATTATGATCTGTGCAGTATAAATTAGAAAAAGAAAAACAATTTTACGTACAGATTTATACAATTTATAATAAACTTATTAGATATTTATATTTATTTATAGTCGATCAAAACAAACCTAATCGACTATTCTGTGAAAAGAAACAAAACGGTGTAAGTGCAAAAACAAGGTTGGAGTAAATTGACTTCAAAGTTTTGATATTTTATAAAAAATTTGGAACATACTCAAATATTTTTGTGGTCAATTATTGGTTAAAGGAATTATATATTTTACTTCAAGGCAGTTAACGACATTTTGAAAGTATAACAATTTTCTTTTTAAAGTTTTTCTCCAATAAAAAAATTACGCAATATTGTACCCTTTTGCTTCTCACCCCTTCAATTAATGCTATTAGGAAGTCCGAGTCATTTGTTATCGGTATTTTTAATGCAGTGTTAACCGGAAACATTTATTTGGTCCGTCAGTGAGAGAGCTCTCTGGCTAGACTTTAAAGGATTCATTTTATACATTCCGTCAAGAGATGGCAATATTTTTTATACGATTTTGAATTTTTTTACAAGAGTTCACTGCAGAATTTCATGGTTACAAAATAACAAACATTTTAGCATATTTGTAGAATAGATCCCTTACTCACATTTCATTTTGAGCATTTTTTGGCACGTACTACAAAAATGTATTTTATATTGGAAATAAATTACATCGTTTGACGTAAAACAAAACATAAAATGATACGGATTCATTCTTGAATACAATATTGCTTGTAATCGTTAAATTCCCACATGTTATTAACCCGTGAACAAGAAGCTGATTAACAGGTGATGGATTGACCTTAGATAATGGAAGAATGTCTCTGAATTGACGCGCGAAACATATTTTACAATTACGTTTTAATCGTAAATTTATAATTAGCAGAGTGTTACTACTTTTTCAAAGAAACTTAAACTTATGATGATAGTCAAACATTTTATAGTTTCACAAAAATATAATATGTCTTATTTAGGTGAAAATTTCGTAGTTTGGATAATTTCGAACACACATTAAATTGAGTGTGCACTATGTTCAATCTTTAAAAAAATATTTTTGAGAATTTCTAGTTTTCCGGCCTGGAGCCTTTGCAAAATTATGAATGAAAACTGAGATTTTTAGTTATCTGACAAGCTATACGCGATTAAGTGCCAAACTTGACGGCGCTTAATTGTTTATTGAGAATAATTAATTAATACGTCATTAAACTCTATTAAACACAAAATGGACAAGCGGAAAATTTCCCTGAAAGTAGGTAGGTATCTATAATCTACTTCAAAATATATTTTTTTCAATCGAAAATATTAATAAAAAACTTAAAAAAACTCCTTCAAAAACGCCACTAAAAAGAGGAAAGTAAAAAGGCCGGCGCTACATTTTTTAGTGGCTTTACAATACGTAATTTTGCACGTTATTAACCGACTTTTGTCTAGCTATTTTATTACTAAACTAAAAAAAAAAGAGAAAACCAGTGAGCCGATTTTAGTAAAATTTATGTGGAACCACTTTGAAGATATTCTCTATTAAATAAAACAAGAATTATCAAAATCGGTTCACAAAGGCTGGAGATATGAGGTGAGATACATACATAACATACATAAAAAATACATAATATAAAAAAATCAGTCGAGCTACTGAACCGATTTAAGTAAAATTTATATGGGAACACCTCGAAGGTAAATAAAATATTAATCATCAAAATCGGTTTACAAATGCAGGAGAAATCGGTGTATATACATAAAAAATAAAAAAATCGGTCAAACTACTGAACCGAATTAAGTAAAATTTATATGGGATTACCTCGAAGGTATGCTCTATTAAATGAAACATTAATCATCAAAATTGGTTCACAAATGCAGAACAAATCGGTGTACATACAAAAAAAAAAAAAAATTCGCATCAAATTGAGAACATGATTCTTTTTTGAAGCCGGTTAAAAAAGGAGCTTCGCAGTTGATATGTATAACTTTGCCACTTGATTCGCTTTTCCATAACTGGGTTCGATTATAATATATCTAGAAGGCCATGATACAACACAAATAATAAGATGTGACATCTGTAAATATTGATCTGCAAATTAAATACAGTGTGTCGAAACAATTGTGTTTGATTTGCATCATTGCTGACTTGAGATTTGTCCATGTTTGATGAACATTACGGAAATAAATGCATATCTGGTTTAACAGATTGCTTAATAAATTAATAACAATATATACACCTGATCCGAGCTGATTTTGATTAAAAAGCATTATCTTGTTGTAAGATGATGACATAGTACAAACAATTTCTGCTCATGAAACATCACAGTGATGCTTTTAAAATTAATAGAATAATGACTAAATACGTATGAAAATGAAGCAACAAAGTGAACCTCATCAATAATTGTTATAATTTTCTATTGACAAATAACAATATATATAATACGAGTATATATCACTATATGATGAGCATATAGATTTTTTTGAAAAATATTAAAAAATGGCTCTTGCAAAGAAATGATGTCAATGATCTTTTTTATGTAAATGTATAATTCAATATTCGGCTAGGAAAAATAAAAAAATGTTTTTGTAACGGTGCATCCAACACAGATTTTCCTAAGGATGCACCTATAGTTCCGTTTGTATAATTACAGAAAATTGTATTTTTGTTGTATAATGACAAATGTTTTGGGAACAAATAAATATTCTAATTCTAAAAAAATTCTAATATAGCAACAAGTTACCAGCTGATTATCTTAGTAGACAAGTTGGGAAAATAGTCAAAGACAAATCTATTTAATAGTCAATCCTAAGGTTATTTTTTTTAATGTAGATTATAGACGCGTCGACAACTTAGATCATTAGCGTCTTAATTACATTAAATAACAATTCATTTAAATGATATCACAAAACATCCATGATTCGAACCCACGATAGTGTGATCCAAAGGCCGCTCTAAGGTTATTGACAATTAATTAATTTTGTCTTTGGCTCTTTAGAAGAAACATCGATAATATTATCTACAGACACAATTTCCTAATGTGTGCCTGTCCGCCTTTTTAGAGCTAGAACTTTGCACACTTACAGTATTTTCGATTTTCTCCCCGAGGATAGAAACAGGTGGGTTTCTCGAAAAAACACAGCTTCCAGGAGAAGACAGGTTTATATGTCTTGTAAATAAATATTTGACTATTAAACAGGTTTGCCTTTGGCTGTATTGCCATCAACAACTAAAAAATAGCAATGTTATCTTTCAACCAATTCGACCTGGGTTATTTGCGTCAAAGAGCAATATTTTCAGTTTATTAGTACTTCGTGCATCGAGAGTTCCGAACACCATTCACTATGGTTTATCCTATAATCTTTATACGAACGACTTTATATTTTTCAAAATGTAAGCCCTAATATTTTAAAAGATAGAGTGGGGTGGGGCAACTTTTTTTAAAATAACCTATAAAAATTACAAAAAAAATGTAGTAAGTGAGCCTTTTCCAACGATATTATGCCACACGCTAATTTATTAAAAACAATTAATGTCTTTATTTATTAATTTATTGGACACGAGGACGCAAAAAAAATGTTTTTTGTAAAACGACTCCTTATTTGTGAAACACATCACTCTGTCTGCATGCCGAATTTCAATTTGACGGACGGACGAAAAACAGTGTCACCATTAATAAGGGTTCCCGTTTTTTTACCATTACGGAACCCTAAAAAAACAAGGGGAATGCTTGTTCTCGGCGCGTTCTTGTTCTTAGCCTGAATGCTAATTGTAAATACAAATTTGAAATGAATTACATCAATAATTCAGATTGAAATAATAAATTAAAACGTGTAAACAATGACGAATTCAATTTTTGACACAAATACAATAGATGTTTGCGATCTAGTTAGCTGAATTCGATGTTATTTAAACAAAAGGTGTCGACAAACGACGGTAGGTATGTGAAAAATTTTCATTTCTGTGTTACTCAGCATTTCTATTTTCATAATAAAAAAACTAATATAAAACCACTGAATTGTTATAATAAGTAAACGACACAAAACCGAATACATGATTCATCTTTCAAAATTCTAGAGCATTGTTCTGTGATCAGCAATTAATATATTTTTTGCCATACCCACTACAAAATAGCTACTTTCGATGTATGTATAGCGGCCTTTAATGAGTCATTTAACAGGCATGTGTGCGGAAAGTGTTTTACTTACCGCACTAGGGCGGCAAGTTAACGGTTGCCATAGCAACTTCTGTTAATAATTCGCTCTATACGCCTGCGATTACTTGCTCACCAACTTCATGGCATGCTGAAGTAAAGATGGCGAAGCAAATAAACTGTCAACATTTTTTCAAAATGAAGTGAAAAATAGGTATTCTGTAGTAGGTATGGCAAAAAATACCATTACGACTCGTGTGACTGTAAAAACCTGATATCGCTCGTTTTTACATACTGTCATCACTCGTCGTATTGCCTATAGTCTATTACAAATCTAGATATACAATATACTATATAATAAAGAATTTAAAGAAATTCAGAATTGTTACATTTAGTAATGTCGTTTTGGCTTCTTCAAACACAAAAATCAATTCAAAGACACATTTTTTTTAAGGTTATCATGGCCTGGTATTAATTCAAATGTAGTTTCATTTTATTATTATTAGTTTTAAAATAATTTGAAAATTTATAGGTACCTGCTTTTACCAGTTCTCAAATTAGAAATTGGAAACGGGGTATTTGTAATATATCTTGGTAGATTATTTGAAAATAATTTATTGTGTAATTTCAGAGGTAGACAATTCAGCAATAATAAAACAAAAAAAAAATAAAGTCCAAAAAAAGTTTTAAATGATATTTTATTCGTTGAAAAAATGATTGTTTTAAATTAGGTACCTAATTCTTAATTTGGATCCTCAGCTTTTTGAGTGCTGAATTTAATTACAAATTATAAACGTGTAGGTACTCAAAGTGGCTGTTATATAATGAAGGGAATGTGGAAAAAACAAGTTAAGTCCTTCTGGCAAATGGCTGAGTAAATTGAATTTAAAGTTAATTACATTCCTTGTTCTCTTCCCATTCAATAATTTTTAGTTTTAAAATACACGGTGATCTACCTATTTCTTTTACCCCACAATTTACCCAGTGCTGAATACCGTTACGGTCTATCAGATGGCGCTAACAGCTCAAAAATCAAAAAAATGTGACATACCCTGTTCTTTCCCTATTCCCTTCATATATATAATATATATCATCTACTTACAGAGAAGATGTTAAATATTTTAAATAAGTTTTTGTAACATAATTAACATTGTACGTGTAATCAGGCGCGGACTAGCTACACTTTTTCAGGGGTGCTAACATTTGTAGGGTCCCGAGGGGGAGACTTAGTAATTTGTTGGAATTTGGAGGCCCAGGCCTTTTCCAACTCCGGGGGCCCGGGATGTTCCAGTACCCAGCACCCCTGACCAATTCACGCCTGTGTGTAATGTATCGTTAAGGATAATTTTTTCCTTCGGGATAATTGGGTTTTTAAATGAATTTTTTTTTTACTTAAATGGAAGGACCACATACAAGTTTTATAGTAAAACTGTTTTTATTTAATTTTTTTGCTTACTAATTAAAAAGTTATATTTAAATAAAAATTAATTTTTAAACTCAGTTCCGATAACGCGCCGAAAGAATCCGAACGCGTGTGACGTCATTATGTTATCTATGGTCTTTGTATCCATGGTTACCAAGTTAAAAATTTATTATTTTTGATAGTATGTGTAATACATATACACAAATACCAACAAATGCAGACACATTTTAACATAACGACGTCACAAACATTCCTGGCGCGTTTTGAAGTCACGTGATATTTTTTAAATTTTTATACATTTTAATTAATTTTTAGTAATTTATCTATAGCTTTAAAAATTTTTTTCTTTTCGATTTTCAATATTATTTATGTTAAATTATTAGAAAAAATTAAAAAATTAATAATTTTTTTTAAACTTAAATACCTAATTGGATAAAGGATGGAAACATTTCATATTGATGAGATGTCGTTATCAATTCAGCCAATCATCTACCATCGTTCACAATAAATAGCTAATGCAACTGTCACTCATCATCAACATAAGCTGTGTAAAATTGTGTTGTATATTTGCCTATCTAATATGTATTCATTATACAATAAGAGTGAGTGAGATAAGTATAAATATTGTAAAGTATGTGACACATCACACCAAAATTGAAAATAAGAAAGGCATCTTTTAACTTTTTTATTTTTTTCATAGCAAGGTCTCGTTTGCATGAACTAGGAGCGCTGGTAGCGTTGTCAGACGTCCAGATTTTCTTAGCTAAAATTGAATGTCCCGCGCGGGATAGCTAATTTCACGATTTTTCAAAAAAAATTAATCGAGAAAAATCTTCAGCTAAAAACAAATTTTATTTTATTGTAAATTATAGACGCGTCGACAACTTAGGCCATTACATCACAAAACATCCATGAGCGGAGGCGGGTGCTAAAAACAAAAAAAAAGAACAAAAAAATGATTTCTTAGCATAAATAAAAAAATTTTGCTAATCTGTCCCGCTTTTTACGTCTAAATCCCGATTGTTTTTATTTAACCTGTTAAATTTTCCGATTTGGTGAAATAACCATCTGGCATCGCTGACCGCTAGTGACAATATTCTGCTGGCACTGCATACTGCACTCACAGCGCATTAAAGAGATACTGCAGCATGTCCAATTTTACACGCAGTACCATCTATCGGATGGGTTACTATACTAATTTCTAAAGGCCACTCTAAATACCTGTATTTAGTATATTATGCTTTAATGCATAATAAACATAATATCACAAAATGTTTAGCACGGCATTGAATTGCGAGTAATGTGTCCGAGTCTTATTTTCATGTGTACACAATAACAATGCATGGAATGCAATGAATGTTGAGAGACACTCAACAAGGCACGTGTTATAGTTATAAAGGTAGTCTTCGATAAACAGATCTTCTAACCGCAGTGACGTGTAATTAATACCCAGCCACTCTTACTGTCAAGTTCAACGTTTGATTGGCGCATGTTAAACGCGATTCAGTTTCTTAAATTACAGGAGGAATTTAAAATATTCAAAGTGTGCTATGAAGTTTTGAAAATAGTAAACAAATGCCATATTGTATCGGATTAGTTTAAAGCCGATCTGTAATCAGCTGATTCCTGCCAATACAATCAATCTCTTTTTAACCCCAGACGCAAAAAATGAGGGGTGTCATACATAAGTTTGAAACCTTTGTCTATCTGTGGTATCATAGCTCCAAAACGGATGAACCGATTTCAATACGTTTTTTGTTTGTTTGAAACAATAAGATTGCCAGACGATTCTTAGCTATATAGAGTTTAGATTAAAATATTTCAAAATAAATAAAAATAAGTCAGGAAATTATTGACATGTAGACAAACCTAATGTACAGAAACTTGCGGTTAGTTGTTTTCCTCAGTCAAATTGAAGTTTAAAAACTAAATTAAAATTAAAAATAAAACCCCCGTTCTAAGACTACTATCTAATTGGTTGTTTAAAAAGTATATGAAATAACTAAATATATTATTTATTCCTCCTGAACGCGTTGGGGATTGCTGCAATTAATCAATAAAAAGATGGAAAACTTTCAAAAACTACCGTCCCCAAATAATATTAAATTACTTCACACTTTTTAAACAAATAATTAAGTAGTAGTTTTGGGTCGGGAGTTTTTAAATTTTTATTATTTATGCATGAAAATAAAATATGTAATCACAATTAATTTACTGACGTCATACTATGCTTGTACTCGCCTTGTTAGGTTTATAAAAACCTTGTGACCTCAATTAACACTACGGCCAAGGATTTGTGAACATAATCAGAAACTGAGGTGCAACTGTGTTTTGGGTCCAAATAGTAATAAAACAACGTTCTATTATAATACAATGTAAAACTAAAAAGACGTCAAAACATTATGCAGAATAATAAAAAAAAATTTGCTATGCTCGTTATTAACTCGTGGCGAAACTTAATATGCAATTAGAGAAAATATATTATGAACTACACAAAACTAAGAGAAACTTGACAGATTAAATTGCAGGCTATTTTAATACCGAATGAAGCTACAAAAAGAAATTCAGCGCTTACTGTAAACAAAATTGAACAAAAGCTATTTAAATATTAAATAAACTGAAAGTATACATAATAATATTTTAAACTGAGCTCCAAAAATGTTAACAAAATCGGCCAGACACGGTGGAGATGGTACTTTAGGAAATAGTATATTGCATTACAATAGTATATTGCATTACAAGGGACGAAACACAGCGCTTGCAACTGGTGTGAAGTTTGCTGCCCGAGGAACGAGGGCAACAAATCACACGCGTTGCATTCGCTGTGTTTTGTTCCGAGTAATGCATATTATTTTTCTTAACAACTCTATTGACAATTCGATTTGAGGTACTACCGTACTACGTTGGGAGCGCAAAAAAACCGCAAAAATATTAGATGTGAAATTTATGTGGGGTGTCATTTCGACGTTTTCAGGTATATATTATGCGAATTGAGGTTGTTGCGACTCAACTGCTCTACCTCTCTTAACAACGTTAAAAAACAGATAAAACCGACAGAAAAAAAGGGTGTGGGTCTCGGGACCCCCGACAGATGTGAAACATCAAAGAAAACGTTATTGAACTCGGTGGTATTCTCTATGTAGTAGTATATATTTTTTCAAAAGCAGCAACTAACTGTTATGCTGACGTAATCCTATATACTGCACTGTAACACACGCGGTTGCCCGAGCGCGCGGAAGCCGAGAGAGAGAGAGAGAGTGCCGCAGTGGTGGGGAGAAGAGCAGCAAAGGAGCGGACCAAACATTTCGTTGCATATTTCCCCTCACGCGACTGTTCACTGCCCGACATAAGATGTTTCACATCAAAAATTTCAACCTTATGGTTGAAAGTTGAAACCGAGTTGAAAGTTGAAACTATCAATTTGTACCCGCTAAACAGGTATCAAAAATCGAATTTTCAACAGAGGCGTTGAGTTGTGAAAATACTAGTTTGCACCTGGTGGATATTATGTGAAGGTACCTACGCTATTTTGCCGGCATGGTTTGACATTGCGAATTGCGATCGGTATTTTTTTCTTTACAAACTTCATTTAAAAATGGCAATGTAACCATGATGAATTCGGGCCAAATGTGAGCGCAGGGCCAATTGGTCAACACGTCGTATCTGAAGCAATGATTTAATTATAAATGAACAATACAATTGAATTTAGTTTGATTGCGCTGCAATTAATATTCTATACGCGACAATGGTGACACAAATACCTACATAAATTTGAATATACAATCAAGTATTGAAACAGAAAACGAAAATAAAATACTACATCATATAATTATAATAATGTTGATAAGCAATTAATGTTTGGTATAGCGTTTCAATTTCAATGAACGTTTGATAGAAAAGCGGTGCGTGAAACAGTTAATGTAATTATTTATACAGGCCCGGATTTACCATGCAGGCAGTTGCCTAGGGCGGCAAGAATTGAAGGGCGGCAAATTTTGACGGAAACTTTGAAAACTGGTTATATTCGTGGGAATTGAAATTTCCCGCCTATTTATTGCGTTCCATGCCTTTTATTTGGAGAGAAATCGTCTTTTGCCAACGATGGATTCAACGACTGGAAGAATGTTGGACATCGTATCACACTTCACGAAAATTCCAACGGTTATCATGATTGCAGTACTCAATTCAAGGACAGAGCTCAAATCCAGGAAAGAATCGATGCAGATATCACACTTTTACATGAGCAAGAAATCTCTTACTGGAAAAATGTTTTGAAGAGAGTCGTGGCCGTGATAAAAGCTTTAGCCTCACGGGGACTTCCATTCAGAGGTGACGACGAAAAACTTTTCGTACCAAACTCATTCCACCATTGAAGAAGTTTCGAGGGGGAGGGGTGGAGGGCGGCAATTTTCGCAACTGCCTAGGGGCGGCAAATTTCTAAATCCGGGCCTGTATTTATATATATTTATAATTTTAATTAATCAATTTTAAACTGTTCGAGAACTTATTTTAACAGTTTATGTTAGTTTAAAAATTTATTAAAGATGATAATTAAAGTTGTATATAGAATAAAATATCTAGTGTGATAGATTTTCATATTTTTATTGACGTTTCAACCAATATTTGGTCATTTTTTGACCGACTTCAAAAAAGGAGGAGGTTCTCAATTTGATGCATTTTTTTATATATAGGTATATAAAGACAATAATAAAAAGCGTGACAGATTCACAGGCGCTTCTATCTACGCTTAGATTGCGCCTAAAAAAAGAAAACTGTATATGATATATAATATGTCTGCACAAGTTTTTTAATTTATGCAACTAGTAGCTTAAGTGACTGATTATATGACAGTCGCGATTTAACAATACTTTCTTAAGACCAGAACTCGTGTAGTTACCGCACTCGCCTTCGGCTCGCGCGGTAAACACACTCGTTCTGGTATAAATGCAACATAGCCTTAAGCTCGTATCGCAAAATCTCGACTGTCATATAATCCGTCACTTAAGCCATAAAAAACGATAAAAACAACTTTCAGCAACGCTTTTTCTTTCTGGCAAATTTCACTAAAATTTTTCAATTTAAATTATTTTGAAAAGTAATTTTGGAACATGCAAGTGATCTCCAGTGATACATTTGTCCAGCTTTCCATTTAAGCTACAAGCCTATACAAACCTACAATAAAAAAATACAGAATTGTTAAAGATATATACTTTAATTCATTATAAATAATTTTTTGACCGTTTTTGCAAGTTCATTTTGAACTACTTCATGGACCATAATTAAAGTTATGCAAATTTCGAACGTAATAACACTGATTTTTAATTAGGTGCACCGTAAGGTGATGCCTCGCACGAATTTTAATTGAGTAAAGAGCTAACACGGAAGGCTTAGCAAACAGTTGAAATTCGCGTTGGCTTGTAACACAGGAATCAGTTTTGACTTTTTTAGATGAGTTTTCAAGAAAATTTCCAAAACTACGTAAAGTTTTGAGATCTTTAAGAAAAGCCCTTTCAAATGATATCCTACATGATCCAATACAAACAAATTTTGAGGTGTTGAAAATTTTGACCCAAATTTACAGGAAAATAGTTTTTAGGTTCTGACTATCTACACCGTGAATATAGCTAATCACAGCTGAACCAGTGATTTTAAAAGTTAAAAAAAAGGTTCTGATACTGGAATATATGCTTGTTACATTCTATGTCACAAAAATTCGACCAGAGCTGCAGAAATGTATTTCGATCAGTATCTAGAACGAAGACAACCTCATTCGTCTATTTACTTAAACTTACGAGGAAATTTAATAAACTATGGATCATTTAAAAAGCCGTTTACTAAGTCAACGCGAATAAGTGAAGAAGACAAAACTACTGTTTTAAGATCAATTGTTGAAAATCGCTTATTTTTCATTGTTACAAAATGGTTCTATGATAACAAAAGTGAATTTAATAAATCACTTAGTAAACTGGCAAATTAGCAACAAACTACACTTTAACAGCTAAAACAAAACAGCCGTTTACAAAGCCAACGCGAATTTCAACTGTTTGCTAAGCCTTCTGTTGTTTTATCAATTAATTTAGCATAACCTACTATTAAAAATCAGTGTTTTACATATAACTCTGTTATTTTTGAAAATAAATCTATCAACCCTCATATCAAATTAAAGAGAAAAAAAATCTCTTTCGAATGGTGTCATGGCCATCTTTGACGTGTATTTAAAAAAACAAAGTTAGTACAAGTATCTCTAAAACTATAAAAGTAAATAAAAATATGAAAAGAGATTTGAAATCTTCATAAAAAATGGCCTTAAGAAAGTGAAAATATTTTTTTTCTAACTTATTTAATAAGCGAGTTATAAACAAAAAACGAAAATGGGTAAATCTCGTTTTTCAACTGTCGGTCGCGAACCAAGCAAAATATGGAAAGTTTGACTACGCAGGGTAGTAGTACTGGAAATTCTGCACATTTTGTCTCATTTAACCAAATCTCTATCTCCCATAACAACGGAGATCCCCATGTTGAGGATGAGTCTGTGGACACACTGTATATGATATATAAAATGTCTGCACAAGTTTTTTAATTTATGCAACTAGTAGCTTAAGTGACTGATTATATGACAGTCGCGATTTTACAATACTTTCTTAAGACCAGAACTCGTGTAGTTACCGCACTCGCCTTCGGCTCGCGCGGTAAACACACTCGTTCTGGTATAAATGCAACATAGCCTTAAGCTCGTATCGCAAAATCTCGACTGTCATATAATCCGTCACTTAAGCCATAAAAAACGATAAAAACAACTTTCAGCAACTCTTTTTCTTTCTGGCAAATTTCACAAAAAATTTTCAATTTAAATCTCGATTTGAAATTATTTTGGAACATGCAAGTGATCTCCAGTGATACATTTGTCCAGCTTTCCAATTTAAGCTACAAGCCTATACAAACCTACAATAAAAAATACAGAATTGTTAAAGATATATAATATACTTTAATTCATTATAAATAATTTTTTACCGTTTTTGCAAGTTCATTTTGAACTACTTCATGGACCATAATTAAAGTTATGCAAATTTCGAACGTAATCAAAACAATTGTTTTGTTGAAAATGCATTTCATTAACCGGTAATTAAAAAAGTTATTTCAAGCACGTTTTTTATCAGGTTATTATGTAAGCTAACAATTTGTTCATATAGCATTGAAACGCCTTTTATCCATTTTTACTGCCTCTGCCAGAATGTACTGTGATAAATAATAATATTATAAAACCGGGCAAGTGCAAGTTAGACTCGCGTGCCGAGGGTTCCGTACCATCAGGAATCAGTTCTGACTTTTTTAGATGAGTATTTAGGAAAATTTCCAAAACTACGTAAAGTTTTGAGATCTTTAAGAAAAGCTCTTTCAAATGATATCCTAACATGATCCAATACAAACAAATTTTGAGGTGTTGAAAATTTTGACCCGAATTTACAGGAAAATAGTTTTTAGGTTCTGATACTGGAATATATGCGTGTTAGTAAATTTTATAACTATGCCAAATTTCAGCTTGATACCTTTATTTAGTCCAGAGAAATTTTTGACTGTGACAGACACATGGACAGACAAACGAGTGATCTTATAAGGGTTCCATTTTTTTCCTTTTGAGGTACGGAGCTCTAAAAATTTGTCTTGAACCTCAGCGAGCAGCAGTAGATTTGGAAGCCTTTAAGTGTAATTTTATTTTTAGGCCTCCTTCTAAAAATTATATATTTTTTATCCATTACTAACGTTATATTAAACGAATAAGTATAATATTGGGTAATAAGGACCAGTCCTTATTACCCAATATTATATTCGTTTAAATAGTATATAATATGATAGACGTAAAAAATAGAGTTATATTAAAATGTTCTTTAGAAATTTTCTTCATTCTTTGAGGCTCTTATTTAGCTCCAAGCGCGTGCTTCTTACGTTTGTGAAGTGTTCCGCCACTGTTATAAAGCGATGTTAGCGAGATAAGTGATGTGGTTTATAAACGAATAATTGGAAATATAATTTATAATATATTTTGCCAAACGCCAAAATATTTGATTCAAATCTTGTTTCGACGCACGGAGTAATAAAATGTTAGCACGAACATACAATAAATAATAATGTATAAATAAAATTGCACATTGCATTGACGTTAGACATTTCTGTAAAAAATGTGTAACAAAAGAAGATATTTATTTTGTGCGCCAAATGGGCATAATTCCAAAAAGTATATTGATACAAGAAATAGAAATAGTTTCACCTAATGATATTTAGTCAGAAACTTTCCGCAAGTTATTTACCGTATTATAAAAATATATAACCTATGAAATGTTTTTGATTAAAAAAAAATATTTCAAATATCCTAATGACCGCGGACCAAAAATTTTACCCAATCTTGCGATTTCATGGAATCGTTCAAAGTATCATTAAAAAAACAAATATAAATTTTTCATTTTACAAAAATAATAGATAAAATAATTTCAATTTCAAAAATTTTAAGTGTGAAGCACAGTTGTGATACAGTCTGTATAATTTTAAAAATATGTAAGGATTCTTGGCTTTGAAACGCAAAACTTTATACAGCATGTTCAAAAATTCAGTCTATTATATAACAGCCTATGCAAAAATAATGCTAAGCCACTATTTTTTTATTATAACGGACTGACTTTTTGAACTTTTGTCCTAATAATAGGTCCCCCTTATCCAGGTTATAAAAATTTAACATGATGATTTGTTTCAAAACTGACTACAAATGAAAAATAATAAAATGAATCAAAAAACCGTATCGCCTATCGAAATTGTTTGATGCATTAAAGAGAGGGGAACGTACAAACGTACATACAATTAATAAACGTAGAAATCAAATGCAAAATCCAGCGGGGGTTGAAAAGGTACGTTGTGCCTTTTTAAATTATTATTGTAAACGGGGAGTTCAATGGGTTAAAAAAATGGCCGAAGGTTCGGTTTCGATCAGTTTTAGATTCAGCCAAAAATTGGCCGAAACCGGAACTAAGTGCAGTGCGCTGTTTCGCCTAGCCTTCGGCGGTGACTCGACACAGTTGCGCACTGCGCGCATTAAATTGAAATTTCGTAGTTAGACCTATAAAGATGGTTTGTTAAAATATTATTCTGGCATATTCATAATCAACAAATAAATAAAAATAGTTTTCATTAAACCAAGGTGTTTTTTAATATTATTTAAGTTAAATTTACAAAAAAAAAGATGTCGAAAACTGAGATATAGTGATTACAAATTACCCTATACAAAAGTTTTCTGTTTTGGTTTCGGCCGAAACTAGGAGAGAAACCTAAATTCGGTTTCGGTTTCGACTGTAATAGCCTGTTTCGGCCGGACAGGTAGATGCGTGAATACAGTTAAACACAAATAATTGTATTCGTTGTCATGGAAAGAAATACATCCACATTTATTTATCTTATAAAATCTAATGTTCGTAATACATAATAAATAAAATAATTGTAATTTTATTTCTTTATATTCTAAATTGTTATCCAATACCTATATTTATTTTCATTATTAAAAAAAAATAATATTAAAAGCCTTCAGGATATAGATATTAGACGTTATTCATGTCAAAAAGAAAACTTAAAAGACCGATTTATCGAACGCACTGTAGTTTATAACAAACATAAAATAATAGTGAATTGTGAATTGTTTTCGCTCATCGAATGAAGAATGAGGTCGTGCGAACAATTCCGTTGTTGACTGCTCGCCTTAGATCAACTACTGCGATTAAAAACCAAATAAACGCGCGTTTCCTGTACGCCATCAGTGTCGTTCACATTCACGTGTAGGGGAAAAAGGGAACACTTTCGGGATCAAAAACCTCAGTACTAATCATTAGATCCCACACTTGCGCTCATGGTCTTCAGTCCTCTGATAAATGCGAGGTACAGAACTATATTTTAATAACAGACATAAAAAAAGAAGTTTCCAATTCAATGTGTGTATCAAAACAACAAGAGAAAGAAACAACTTAGAAAAAAAGGGTGTGGGTCTCGGGACCCCCGACAGATGTGAAACATCAAAGAAAACGTTATTGAACTCGGTGGTATTCTCTATGTAGGTAGTAGTATATATTTTTTTCAAAAGCAGCAACTAACTGTTATGCTGACGTAATCCTATATACTGCACTGTAACACCGCGTGTGTTACAGTGCACGCCTGAGCCAAGAGAGAGAGAGAGAGTGCCGCAGTGGTGGGGATAACAGCAGCGAAGGAGCGGACTAAACATTTCGTTGCATATTTCCCCTCACGCGGCTGTTCACAGCCCGACATAAGATGTTTCACATCAAAAATATCTTTGTCCTTACGTAAAAAGGTATAGAAATAGGGCCTAACAAATTGTTTGTGGCCCACGAAATTTTTTGGCATGATCCACAAAGTGAATTGCCTCTCAATTGTGTTTTAAAGACCACCAACAGCTAAGGTTATTTGGGCCTAGCACCAATTCATATTTTCAATTCATTATTTTTTTTTTTTTAATAATAAATTGAAAATCCAATTGACACTTTTACCATCTCTCGGGCTAGAACCCGAGAACTGGGGACTTGTAAAAGAGGAACCATGGCTCAAGCCCGAATTGCCTCTCGTTGCTACAGCATCGACTTTCCCCTAAACGTATAAATTACGGTTTAGAAATGTACGCATCCGCATATCGGAAATGCGGTGAGCATGTGGTTTCCGACTGAAATCTTAGAAGTTCTTGGTTGATTAAATTATGAAAACAAGTGATTTATCTTAAGACTCAAATAACATGATTTACAGCCTGAGAATTAAGATCTCAAACTACTGTGACATTTTTGTTTCATTTACCTAGCCAATATATTAGAGGTAATAAAAATAAAAACTCGGGTCGCAGTGCCAAACCCTGCCGACAATATAGTGTATTTGCTAATGCAGGCCTTGTGGCTTTATTATGTAAACTTAAGTTTGTTTTTAGACAAAATAAAAAATTTAACCCCTTAATACATCCCTTAAAATAATATTTTTTTTCTTAATTTCAATAATATTATCAATGCAACCTCTGTACGAAATTAAATACACCCTTCAATAAGTAAATCCGTATCAACAAACTAGTGTTTTCATAAAATTTGTAAGTCCGGTCCTGTCGGGACGATTTTATTAAAATTTTAGCTGCACATTTTAATCATTACTAAAGAGTTAAATTTCAATTTTGAAACGATTCTGACACATTTTTCGGTATTTTTGGGCCCAAAAACTTTTTGGAGCCCCTAAATAAAACCCTGAAAATGGTCCGATCGGGCCCATTTTAAATAGGCTTCGTGCAGTGATGGGTTCCAATGTGTGTACCAAATTTCGTTTCAATCGATTAAGTCTGTTGAGAGTTATCGTATACACACACACACACACACACACACACACACACACACACATATATATATATATAAACATTTTCAAAAATGGTGGCAAACTGTTCAGGAGGGTATGAAACGTCGAGAAATTTTGGTCCGACCCCTAGGTCCCGCCATCCGACCGACGCCAATAGTGTATGTGCCATATTATGGCAAATACACTAAAAACGCATTAAAAATCTAGTTGCTACTTTCACCAGTGCTTTTATTAAAATCTGGGAATTAGCGTTTCGTAATAGACTAGAGATAATTTAACTATATTTAAAAATTTTATAGTACCTATAGTCCATTTCCAGAAATATATTCACAGTTGACAGATGTCACATTCTTAGAACTTTTGACAATGCTATGCTCTGATAAATCCAGTAGTAATGTTTGGAAAGATAAACAAAAAATAGAGAATGAGTACCGAAATAAATGCAGCAAATCACATTAAAAATATTATCAATCAAACCGTTTTACTATATTTCTAACATATATTGTATGGCTAACCAATCAGATAGAAAGAAACAATTAGATCCTCTGAAAATGATAATAATTAATAACTGGACCTTGAATGGAAACAGCGATGAATTTTTCCGATCACATAATTTCATAACTCAATTATTCATTCAATGGCGTTCGAAATTCTAGTCAATACAAACGAGGAATCAATATCGGACATCTTTTTATTGCAATTTTATTGCTACTTAACTCCAATGGATCCATTAATTATCATTCAATAAATTAAATGTAAACGTAAAATATATGATTCATGTGTTTTATTTGTAATAATTTTAATTTAGAAATTTGTCAAATAATTCTTTTGATCGTATTTTATACGTTGTTAGTGTATTTGCCTATGCTATATCATTGGAAACAAATTATTATGCATAGTACGTGCGACTTTTTCCTATGGGGCTACTTTAAAGCTGACTAGTATACAAACATCGACCCAACAACCTATAACGAGCCTTGAAAGACGCATTGCGCCTGGAAATAGGCCGCATACAGCCAGACATGCTTCATAGAGTGAGGCGGAACTTCCGAATCCGGTTGCAACAGTGCACTGACGAGGTCCATCATTTGCAAGGTATCTTGTTTAAAACCCCATGAAATAAACTTCCAATGTTGCTTTCTTAAAAGCAAAAAAAAATTTTTTTTTAATTCACCCTCATATATCCTGTATATGGCACCGTTGATTAAATGGCGAGACCTACGAGTCGGAGGAGCTGAGCAGTACTTAGTACAAGTACTTGAAAAAAGTACTTCAAGTACATTTTTTTACCTGTTACTTTATATTCCAGGTACTTTTAAAAATTGTATTTGGTAGTATTTGTACTTGTAATGGGCTGTTAAAAAATTAATTATTAATCAGATCCCAAACGACATAATTAAAACTAATTATTCTTTAATATTTAGTAATGATTAAACCTTTTCGTCATTAAATTTTAATCAATTTGAATTTTTCCCCACGCTGCTAGATACTAATTACGGTCAGGTATATTATGTAGAATGTACTTGTATGGAGTACTTGTATTCAGTATACATGTACTTGAAGTAACTAAAATTCTAGTTAACTACTTAGTACTTAGTATTTATAGGACGAAAAAGAAAAATAGTTGGTACTTAGTACTCCCAGTGCATTTTCGCTGTACTTGGCCAAGCTCGCCATCGGACCATAAGAGCCTGTTCACACTAGTCTGATTCCGGAACGATTTTTTATCGGGTGCCCTTGTGGCTAATTAGTTTATATGGCATAGTTCACGTTTATCCGACACGATTAAAATTCGTATCCGGCACGTTTTCCCGGGTGTTTTGTCACCGCCTGCCGGACGGAAAAAATCGGATTCGAAGTCGTTCGTCTATTACTGTTTTTTATATCTCTTGCTCACACTTGCCGGACACACATGCACCTATGCAATACAAATCCATCGTGTATTGTTCTGTAGTCACAAGGAAGTTCGCACGAAGAACGGTAGTTTTTGTATATGAATTAAGAATATCTTGGACGTATTATATGGATAGAGAAATAAACCCTGAAGTTTTAATTCCACTGGTTCCTACAGAAAATCTCTCTACTAAGATTCGTCGCACCCAACATTTCCTTTTTTCATTCTTTTTTTGTTTAAAAAGTACTACATTACAAGAACTTCGTCGCCTGCTTGAATCAACGAACGGACCGGAATTTTATTGTGTAGTGTGAACAGGGACAGTCCGACACCCGACAAAAAATTGTTCCGGTATCCGGCTAGTGTGTACGAGCTCTAAATATTTATAATCAGTCGTCATTTTAATGCCTGGTAGGGATATTATAAAGAGGGAGTTGTATAATAACAAATAATTAGAATAACTTAGTGAGCATATAGCTGTTATTGGCGCTGTGTAATTATTTCTCCAGAATATTCTGGAATAATTGAACCACGACAAATTTGTTTCGACGTATTTTTTACCTCAATAATTTGTAGAAAATATGATTAGTGAAAAAGATAATTCGTGTAGGTACTAGAATTATGAGTATCATATTTTTCGCAAATTATTCAAGAAAATATGTTGAAATAAATTTAGGATAATTTTGATGAAAACGTGATATTTCTAAATAAGTATTTATTTTGTTGAAAAATTTAAACATGACAAACAAAATATGTATGTTACTGAATCATTTTTTTCTTTTGCTATCTAATCGTGGTGAGATAGGTGATTTTTTTTAATTCAATGGTGACATGAAGCCATCCGTCCCTCTACAGAATTATTAACTTTAGTCTGTAGAGAAGTGGCTCTAAACATTTTTATTCGTTAACCGTTTTTATGATTACTTAAATCTCGTGACTAATCTACAAAACCTTCTATCTAATATCTATTGTCTAGATTTCAGAAGCGTCTTACCCAAAACATTTTGACTAAGATTTAGCGAGATTTCAATTAATAGTGTTTAACAATTATTTATTAGTAGCTGAAAACTAATTTAATAATTATTAAATAGACAATAGCCAAACCACAAATAAATACTTTTCTTAACGTAATCAGTCGGCGAACATGCCATCGTGATGTTAATCGTCAAACAATTAAGATATACAAGGAAAAAATCAAAGACCACTGTTAGGACTTGAACCCGAAATTCCCAGTTTCCGGCTGGTTGAGTTACCTTACTCACACAGTGCCCCGAGAGTGGGATCTGTTCTCTTCCTATATATAGGAAGAGAACAGATCCCACTCTCGTCCGCGAGGTCCGCGAGAATTTTGCTAATCTCTAAGGCGTCACGTAGGCGAAAATTTTTTGGGAAACGCGGTTCTGGAGCCTCGGCTACTGAACTTTTGATGATTTGATAGAATTATATTGTATAGCGTATTTATATTCTAAATCGTTGATATTGAAAGTTATAAGCATGTCATGGTTTGTGGATTAGCTAAACGCTAGCTGGAGCCTAGCTAACCGTGAACGTAAAATAAGCACGCCAAGTTCATGACGTTTACTCAAACGTAGATTTATACTTTTGTATTTATATATGAAAAAATAATAATGCACGCAATTTTAACATCACTAATTATACAGACTGTCTCTTAACCGACCATAATCATATACCGTGAACTCCCAAAATATTGTTCGGTTATTCACACTGAAGTTAAAGCTATAGAGGGAGTATAAGCACTTAAAAGTGAAGCCAGTCGCCATTGTAATTAGGTCCTCATTTTATATGTGAGAAAAAGAAGAAGAAGAGAATAATATTCCCAATCCATCCCGTGTTTTGCCGCCATGTTTATTGGGTCCTCTGACGTCAAACTTGGCTTCAATTTTGTATAAGCAGTTTGTATACGGTATGCGTCCTCTATAGATTTTGGCTCAGTGGTTATTCATGAATATAATAACCATGAATAACCGAGCGAGTAGGTCTTGCTTTGAACCGAAAAAAGTACGCAATATTAATGAAATTGGTTTTTATTACAATGAGTTTTCTTCCTCGTAATGATCAAATGAATTTTTATCAATAAACTTTTCAAATAATTAATTTAAAAATCAGCTCTTGCATGATGTGAAATATCAGTTACAAATTAGTTTATAATTGAAACAATTGATTATTTAATCGTATCACTGTAGAGTAAATGATAACTCAGCCGCCGCGAAAGTGGCATTTTCAGCTTTCAATCCTGGCGGTGACATTGTTTAAAAATGATTTTTTTCAGTATTGCAGGATTGTAACGTTACGTTAGTCGATGGGTGTTTAAACTATTTATTTATTTATTGTAGATTATAGACGCGTCGACATCTCAGGTCATTAGCGTCTTTCAACTACACTAAAATATAACAACTATCTTAAAACTAAATAACATCACAAAACATCCATGAGCGCAGATGGGATTCGAACCCACTGCAGTCCAGTCCAGAGGTTGCGACACTAAGCACGCTAACCACTAGGCTATACTGCCCTCCCCTGTGTGTGTTTAAACTAACAGTACTATAATGCTAACATACAAATCATCAAATTTGTATTTAATATTTTAGTCCAATGAAATGTTACATTTTTTTAGGCTGTTTGCATTTTGGGTAGGACAAGTTTTTTTCGTTGCGTAGGGGGAGGGGGACGGTTTAAGTTTAAAATTAAGTTTTCGGGGTCGGCGGCCATTCTATTTGGCCGCCATCTTGAAAAAGGGATGCTAACAGGTTTTGTACTGTATCTTCGAAACGGTACATCTTACAGAAAATTTGTAGAGGGGTTGTTTGTTTAGAATCGAATTTTCTACAACTTTACTAAAGATACTTTTTCTCGTAAATTGTATAATTAAAAAGATATGCCTTATAGAAGATAGAAAAAAACCTTGTCCTATCCAAAATGCAAACCTAATGTAACATTTCAATGGACTATTTGTGTTGCAAACTTCGCGTTAATATTTAACACTTTTCAAATATTGTTCAGGGTAATGGCGAGAGCACTTGACTCGTATTTTGAAGATTTTGAGTTTGAATCACGAAGAATCCAGAGAAGCCGAGAAACCATTTCACAATAGTAAATAATATTTATTAATGCTGCAGGGTGCCTGGGTTTCTGACACGACTTTCCGCTTTAAATTTAGATTGAAGAAGGTAATTTATTGTCAATCTCCGTTTAGTGGAAAACAAATCTAAACTCTTAAATTTAAAAACTGGACAAAGAAAAGACATTGTTATTAGTGCAAAAATGAATGTAGCAGACCATGCCCTAATGGGTGTATAAAGGCTAAAAATGTATTTAATATTACAAATCCCTTGGCTTTTGAAATATTATGATGCATTTATACAGACATTAAAAATATGATATAAATATTTAATATGTATAAATAGTTCGCTGTGTCCTTGGCTAATAGGTCATTATGCAACACATTATGCAACTATAAATTCTCAGTTTTCTTCCATGTCTTTGTAGATCCTGAAGATAAAATTCAATATTTAAAATATTTCCGGAATTTTGTTCAACCTAATACTGTTATCTTCTTTATACACACTCTAAAAATGAAACTAAATACTAAATGCTATAATGACCTTAGTTGTCGGACGTCTATAATCTACAAAAATCTAATCATTGAAACTAAATACTTCAACACCAGTAAGTTTCTTACATGGTTTTGTAAGCCCCGAAGATGAAATTAATTTTCCAAAACGTTAATAAATTACTGTAATTTTTTTTATAAAACTTGGATAATGTTTTAAAACCCTTAGTTTTTTTTTAAATAAATAATCTGACATAAAGAATGAATGGAGTTGTTTTTCTTTTCTCGCTACTTATCAACATCTTCGACTTTTCAAGAATGCAGCCACTCCTGAAACCTTCGATTTATAGCTGACGCATTGTAAAGCAAGCATCCCAAATATTTTTACGACTTTTTAAATATTTTAATACGCAACCGTTACGTCAAAAACACAAAAAAATTACAAACATAAGTTACGACCTCGACTGAATAATACAGTATTCCCGTGCAGTAAAGAGATAAAATTCAGGAGAAGAACAAGAAGAAGACGACGAACGAGGATGAGGATGGCAGTAAGAGAGAGATTAGTGCAGTGCAGTGGTGTTATTGTGTGCGACAATGCACCGGGGGGGTCGGATCCATCCCACATGTGCCGGCCACCTGACCGCATACCATCGGTGGAATGTGTTCTCTGTGTACCACATCTGGTGGTGGATGAACGAAGAGCGGTGGGACGTCGGACGAACACGATATGGTCGCGGTGTGCTCTGACGGTCTCCATCCATGTCAGGGATGAGCCGTATCGGGCTGACCGTAAATTTTTGAGAAAAAAAATTCCCTGATTCCTTGCAAGTTTTCCAATACCTAAAACGCAATTTCTCGTAACATCGGAGCCGTAGGAAACGCAAACGGTTACTTATCGGATGTCCTCTCTCTAAGTTCATTTTCATTCCAAATCCAGCACACAGCAGACAAATAGGGAGCCACAATTATTATCATATTTATTCTGCCGTAAATTAAAAAATATTAGTAAAAAAAACTTTTTAAAGACACGCTTTTATTTAAATGTACTAAAAAGGAAAAAAATAAGTTTTAATAATTTAGTTTCATAATTATAAAAGCGTGGATCGTGACTAATAAAATATCGTAGAGTTTACAACTCACGCTTTTATAATTATGAAACTAAATTATTAAAACTTATTTTTTTCTTTATTAGTACAATTAAATAAAAGCGTGTCTTTCAAAAGTTTTTTTTTACTAATATGTATTTTATTTTGTTCCCTTTAGTCGTTCAAAAGTTTATCCTCTTTTTTAGGGATTGAATTTCGAAAAATCCTTTCATATAGTGGATGCTTACGCCACAAAAGAAACCTACTGTCCACATTCCAAGTTTCTAGCTTTAGCGGTTTGGCCTAGGCGTTGAATAGTCAAAAAACCCTACTCCCTCGTTTGACCCCCTTAGGGATTGAATTTAATTCTAAAAACGATTGATTCATGAATTGTCATCGGGAATGCATATGTGTACCAAATTTTAAATCGATCGGATACTTAGAAGTCATTCAAAATTGACTTGCAAGATTTGACCTATAAACATACGAACATTGCAAGTTAAATAAAAGCTTGTAAAAATTAAGGTTGCCAAAGGGTTGCGGCAGAATAAACTCTGGCATCCCAATGATATAAAAGTGCTCTTTGAGACCGACATTTCGATGTCAACGTTACTTTATTACTCGACTACACAAGAGGATAAGTCCATGAAACGCAAGTGAAGTCAGTAGTACCTATTCCATGATCCGATAATAAAAATAATTATTTTTGCTTCCCTATTTGTCTGCTCCAATGCAACAGACAAATTTGTCTGTGTATTCGATAGGTATGTAATAAGGAAATCTGACGGTGGACCCTTCGTCTTGAAATACAGATAAATTATTCGTATTCACCCAACCCTGTTCCATACCGACAAACGATAATAGTTCTTCTGTTTTGATTGCATACAGTTTATTGTAAATAAAAACATAGTATCTCGACATTTTCACACTATACATAAGTACATACGCGAGTACTACATAGTACATACGCGTATTATCTACTGTAATTCACATCATACAAACATACTTTACGTACCAAATATTACTATATTATGGCCATAGTTCTATGTACACATCGCATTGTCCCGATATATACATGTAGATGATACGGAAACAATAATTATTTTGTGTACAAAATATGTGACGAATAGTAGAAAGTTACATTATTGAAACACTTTAAATATTCCAAACTAGACTGGCGTGCGTTCGTTATTTCAAAATGATTATTTGTCGCGGCCGCGCAGCAGAGTTGCAATCTAGGAAGACTTAATAGACTTTGACAGGTCATGTAAGAGTGCCGCAAAGTTTCGCAAACTTTTTTCTGTTTTGCATAGCCTATGAGTTTGTCGCGGATTATGTCAGGAACTACTAAACGTCTGAACTGATTTGAAAAATTCTTACATTGTTTAAAAGTCCTACTTTTTCCTGGGTAACACTGACTATATGTACTACCTATTATTACGTTAAGACAAAACGGGGATTTGCAGATTTCTGTTGGTCAAAAATCTTTAGGGTATTTCCCGTATAGTTCTAGAACGCTGAAATTTGGTATGCATGCAGGGTATCGCATACAAGTAATGAGAAAATTAACAAATTTGTTTTTTCCCCTACAACCTCTAAAAAGGGGTGGTGCAGATTATAGGTCCGTTGTCAGAGAAAGCTAAAATTTAGGCTAGGTTTCGCGTACAAGTAAAAAAAAATTTAAAAATCTGTGAAATCTAAAAATCTGTAACTTTCCCCTCCAACCCCTAAAGGAGAGTGGTGCAGATTTCTATAAGGTATAGATACCTATAAAAGGATCTCTAAGCGGAAATCTAGCTAGATTTATTGTATAAGCAACTTAACATCCTATAACAAAAAGAACTAAAATGCCATCAAAACCAATTCTTGTAAAAATAAAGCCAAGTTTTGCGATCGCGTAGCAGTAAAAAGTTATGAGATCTAATAAAGCCAAGCCCAATCAATTGTGAGTGAAAACTAGTGAAATCTAAAACTTGGCTAAAGTTAAAGTTCGCTAAGACAATAAAAGACGGATGACTAAAGCGCTATGCCTTGCAGTGGAACTTTGAATTTAGCCAAGTTTTAAAAATTCACTATTTTTCACTGACAATTAATTGAACTTGGCTCCATTAGATCTCATAACTTTTTACTGCTACGCGATCGCGAGACTTGGCCTTATTTTTATAAGAATTGTTTTTGACGGTATACGATATTATAACGTGTAAAATATCCAGTTACAATTCGAAAATAGCTTGTACAAGCTACTTTTGATAATTGTACAAGCTATTTTCGAATTATCACATAGACTAAGACAAAAAAACAGTTTTGAGAATGTTTGAGGCACTCATACTTATTTCTCCATTTCAGAATTAACAATTATTTAGGTCCCTCTAGATTGTGAAAAAATCAATGTGCGGAGGTGGGCGGCATAGAACGTGCTTTTGATTTGATTTATTTGATTAAAGTATGCGGAAAAATTCGATTTGATAATGGCTCGACATTTGATAACGTTTTTTAAGGTCTTTTGTTTACTAATGGTTTAATAAATTCAATTTATAATGCTAGTCTTTCTTAGACACTTGTACTAACATCGATTAACATTAGAAAATAATCTTAAGACTATTTGTAACCTTAGTTTATTTGTTAAATTGGAGGTCTAAATGGGATTTAAACACTGAGTTAAAAGGTAATGGAAAGGTTATACCGTATACAACTACTTATACAAATCTAAAGCCAAGTCTGACGTCACAGGGGACAACAAACATGACGGCCAAATACGGGATGGCTTAGGGAATATTATTCTCTACTTCTTCTTACATATAAAATGAATGAACTGAATAAATATGGCGGTTGGCGACTGCGCGTTTCACTTTTAAATGAATGTAGCGCCTCTGTTATCTTTTAACTCAGTGGATTTAAATAACTCATCAAGAGGCATTTTTCTGAAAGTGATTTTTTTTATGTCGAATATCATGGTTTAAACTCTAGCTATAATTAGTGCAATCGTCCATTTACCTGAACAGTATTACATAATTGTCAGATCAAACGAAGACAAATTCTTGTTTCAGATATAAACCCACTTTTCCGTGGAATTACCTTAAAAGTTTTATGCTGAAATGCATCGTCTAAATAATAAAACCCGACTACTCAGTACAAACTCGACTAAATGTATTTCTGAGAGTTGGCAGACATGTAGGTTGCTGTTTATACTGTTTATACCCGATTAATTATTAATTATCTTTTAGCAAACATAAATTGGTATAAAATTTATGTTAACTAAAAGACCATTAATAATTCAGAAAATCTATACGGCATACTTATTATGGAACTTGACGCAAATACGACTGTTATACGCGGCAAAGAAAAATTAGCTGCCCCCTTTTGTTATATATAGGTCCTGTAAGAATTTAATTATGTCAGGATATTAAAGAAATTTGAATTCTTGTAAAAGTTTACTATTTAGTTTATAAACTAATAAAAAATCACTTTTTGTGCACGCCTATGGGTACTTATGAGAAAATGAATTTCAAACACTCTTGGAATTTATGACCCGCGTTGAATGATGATTACATTTAGGCCATTTCTTCTGATAGCTCGACAATAGACAATCACGCATAGAAATAGACGATTTTAATAATAATAAAATAAATAAATAAGTTTCACTTTAACAGCGCTTCGAAATATTATATTTATTAAAGTTGTTTTGGCTTCCAATTACTTTTAATGAATTGTACATTTTTTGATGAATTTTTACCTAGGTATCTAATACAAAAAAATTAAGGACATTCTGACAAGATTTACAATCGAACCTGCATGAAAATCTACTTCTGCCTTTGACTTTCTATGCAAATAAAAAATATTCAAGTTGATTAAAAACTTTTCCGCTTTACACTGCGTGCCATTTCTCATGTTCTCTAAATAAAAAATTCCCACTGAAAACTGTATTAAGAGGGATCTAGCCCTTTCCATCCCCCTTGAAACTTTATCACGCGCTTCCGATCGTATTTTCGCGCCAAATTATAAAAGCTGATGTTTCCCTCTTAGAGATCTAGATGCCAAATTAAATTAAACAAAACGGTCAAGTGCGAGTTCGACTCGCGTGCAGAGGGTTTCGTACAACTAAAAAAGTGATAAATTAAAATGCACTTAATTAAATTAAATTTATTTTTTTGTAAATTATTTTTAGATCGTTTTTAAATCAAATTTTTTGTATGGGGACTCCCTTAATTTTTACTTTTTTTATTTGTTAGGATATCGCCATAATAACATATATTTTGTGAAAATTTCAAACTCGGTTATCTATTAAAGTTCAAAAGATACAGCCTCTTAAAGGTTTTTCCGTTTTTTGTATGGGGACTCCCCTTAATTTTTACTTTTTGTTTTTTTTTTTATTATTTGTTAAGATATTCGCCATAATAACACATATTCTGTAAAGTTTTTCAACCGGCTACCTGTTCCAGTTCAAAAGATACAGCCTTTTAAAGGTAGGACAGACAGACGGACTAACTTAGTAATAGGGTTCCAGTACTGAACCCTAAAAATAAGGTCACAAAATGCCCTTCTGAATATAAGATTGTTTCACGTCAAATATTTTCATTATTTTTAAAAAGTGCTCTGTAGCGCGCCTATAGACGCATCCTTTGTTTTTAATGTGAGACCAAAGTGGACTCTCTAAGTTCAAAAATTAGACAAGAGTGTAAATAATGAACGTCTGTTTTTCACTTTTTTGCGTAGATAATACACACACAGTATTATTTCTTGTCCTTGTTGGCTGTGTTTAAAATAGGGTATGTTACGGAGCTTCGACTCCAAATCCGAAATGTCGGAACCTCAGGTTCTAATACTTAATTGTACCTCCGAATCCGACACCGGTTCCAATTTTATTCCGATTTATTGTAAATTATAGACGCGTCGAAAACTTAGGCCATTAGCGTCTTCATTACATTATATAACAACTCGCTTAAAACTAAATGACATCACAAAACATCCATTAGCGGAGGCGGGATTCTAACCCACGACAGTCTGATCCAGAGGCGCGCGACGCTAACAACTGGACCACCATCAAAACGGATACCATCAAAACGGAAATACCATCAAAACGGAAATTTATCGGAACTTAGCAGACCGCCGACGAACGACGAAGAGTGCTCAACCGCTGTCAAAATATGTCATGCGATGTTAGTTTGTACTTTAGTCTTACAAATACAAACTTCGAAGTTTTGCTTTTTCAAATTTCATTACTTAATGTAAATTTATTTTTTTCTTATTTTCGAAATAAAAATTGTTTTCTGCAAATTTCGTATTTGATTCACCCCCGACTTCGCAGAGGTCACACACTGTAAAAAATGGATGTAAAAATACTTTGAAAGTTAAGGTAGAATTCGCTCGATTTTCTAAGTGATTTTACATTATTATTTATTTTTACACAGAAAACTTCATAAAAACTTGGACTTTTACTGTAAAGTTAAACAAATTTGTGATTTTTACATAAAGTAAATTAAAATTACATAATTTGTGTAATATTCCAATAAAGTGTGTAAAAATTACAAAATAAAATGTATAGTTACATATATAAAATGGATGAATACAAAACAAATTAATGTAAAGTTAGTAGCCACGCATGCGCAATGTGTTTTTATGGAATCTACGCGATGTGGTGATACCTGTTTGCGACGCCATTGTTTCTCTGTGTGCCTATTACTAGATTAATCGCTGGCTACAAATGGACCATCGATAATCTATGTAATCGGCCTTCTCATTTCTTACAGTGCACTGAGACCTCCGCGTCCGATAAAACCACTTCCTTGACATCCCTAATTTAAACCCCATAAGGTATGTTTTATTCGTATCATTTTACTATCAGTATTTTGTGTGCAGTGTTACTCGGAAGGATGTAGTTCATCGTCAGTAAGGAAGCCATTTAAAAAAAAATAGAAAAAACAAACTTTTGGATTAAGTAGTTAAACAAATTTAGATCATCAATTAAATGTCATTATTAATTAATATTTAATGCATGCGAAAGCACTCATAAATATTTAAGAAATGTGTTCACAGAGCCTAAAAATGTAATTAATGATTAATATCAACAAGAATTCAAACAATTTAATAAAAATAACAAAATACAGCAAAGTAACAAACAGAACGATTTAAAAAGATTAATAAGAAGCCCGACTCTGCATGATATTTGCAATTAGTATCGAAGTTATTTACAGATAAGTCTGAAAAATGCGGTTTGTGTGTTTGTAAAATGATAATTCATTTTGAATTTCAATAAGGCTATATAAATGATAAGAAGTCAATTTATAACGAACAACAAATTTACTTAATTAGTTTGAATATATGTCACAATTTATACTATATAAGTATAGACAAAACACTTATCGTTTTGTCGCATTAGTTAAATTTTTTTAGGATTTAACTAAACTGAAAAACACCGATAGAAAAACTCTGAAAATAGGTAGCCAAAGTTTGATTCAAATACCTAGCTGAAAACATTTTCAATTCACTTTCAGATCACATCAATTATATACCAATAACCATAGAATCACACTATTTTTCACACTTCGTATCACATATACACGGTCTGTCAGACCTGTGTTTCTCATTCTTTTTTTTAATTGATAAATTGGTTGTCTAAAAGTGTATTATGTATAGAAAATTTATTTTAAATCAATAGTTTTAGCGAATTTATTACCTTAAAATGTTGTTTAAACACTAGTGCTGAATTGCAGAAAGTATTGTCAGAAAATTGGATTTGACAATGACCTTATAGATTTGAACACACATATTTGTTTATAAGCAAAGCATTGTAGAATTTCAAATTGATCTTGTTAAAAAAATAATTGATCGATTGAAACGATATTTTTATTTTAAAATTTGTATACATCTATTTAACGCATAGTTTTTTTTGTACAATTTCCACTTCAAAACAACATATTTATACGGATTTTGATCAAAATTTAGCTTGAAAAGCGATCTCTTTCTATGTAGATCAAGAATTTCTTTTTGTATAAGTACAATCTAATGTTCTACATGACTGAGAGTTTGACAACGACATTAGACTGTTACAGCATGTATAAAAACTGTAATTATAAGGTCATTATCTAATCAGATTTTTTGACAATGCTTTCTGCAGCCCAGCGTCTGATAGACACCCTGGTGAATAATTCCAGGGCTAAGGTCGAATTGCACTGTATACGCGCGATAGTTTGCTTCCAGTGCAGACTATAAATTAATATCTGATCGATACTGAACTTATAGCTATACGTTTCGTATCTGTACGAATAATATAAATTCTACCTTGACACGAAATATTATAAAGACGGAAATTGCCTAGGATTAAAAAAGAAATTCCGAATTCTTCAAAAACATAAATATATAGTAAGTACGTGCATACTTTGCATAACGGTGATTGTACGAAAAATTACATTGTTTTGTAACGTTGGCAAACAAAAAAACGAGTTTTCTAAAATGAGGGCCTGGTGAATAAAACAGCTGTCGTTTTCTTTCTAATACGACTTGTGCTCAAGAAACAAAATAATATCTTTTCAAGTGTGCAGCTGCCGATGTTCATATTTAGGGATGCTATATGTTTTGTTTAAATGCTTAGGGAGAGATATTTACAACATCCTGGACTACAACACATTGGTTTTAAAAGAGATTCTTTCATTTTTTGGCCACCAACTGCTAGGGTTGTCTCGACCCAGTACCTAACCATATTTTCAAATTATTATTTTTAGTAATACATTGAAAATTTAATTGATACTTTACCCGTGCTGCGATTTTTATCTATTTGAACTAGGGGCTTGCAATTGATAAAAATTGGTTGCATCATATAAATAAGCCGCAATTTT
This sequence comes from Mongoloraphidia duomilia, assembly GCA_039654895.1. NCBI lineage: Eukaryota > Metazoa > Arthropoda > Insecta > Raphidioptera > Raphidiidae > Mongoloraphidia > Mongoloraphidia duomilia. The sequence goes on along the minus strand of CM077522.1, from coordinate 16,893,034 downwards.
AATTATTGTTCAGTCATAAAGAATCTGATTTTCAAGTGTTACCAGGGATTGATTAACCAATGGGTTGACAGGGCTATGGCCTAGAGAGCAAAGATACCTACTAGGTGGCGCATTATTTTTAGGGTAAACAAATAGAAAAATTCTGTTTTACAGCCCTTGTTTTTTTTTTTGTAGTTCTATAATAAAGAAGTAGATACTTGCGGGTTTTTAAACATCTTTATAATCTTTAAGTTTGCACTTATTTCTACTTATACAAGGGCGCTTCAGGCATGTTAGCTTAGGGTGACTTCAGCTCTTGATTAGATAATTAGGCCCTGGTACAAGCTAGTAAAATACCGCTTTATATAAGCTGAACTAGGGTATCCCCGATCCCGTGCATTACGAGAAACGTATTGGGGATGATCAAGCGTTTAAAGTAGTATGAGTTTAGAATTTAAATGTAGTGCGAGAAAATTCCACTGATACATAATATACAGAACACTGACGGGCTTGTTTTTTTTATCTTAGCTTCTATTTTTCTATCCAGCGCTAAAAATTGCCGCTTTTTGTTTGCGAATTTCAATTGTTTAACCATGACTAGAAAATACTCGATTAACAATACACATTTAGGTACTAAATTGTCTTAATAAAAAACAAAAAAAATCTTTCATTTTTTGTAAAATTTAAATGTTAATTGATCAAGTTTTCTTTAAGAAATGGGAAAATCTGGGGCACAAAATTTCATTCAAAGGAGGTATTTTTAATTTGCATAATGTCTGCAGAACCATTGCTATCGATTTCTGTACGTTAAAAATAAAACCCGCCCAACCTGTTCTCTAAAGTTTTACTATCAAAATGAGAAATATAAATTTATTGTGAATATTGACATCGTCTGGAAAAAATATTATTAAAACGTTTTATCACGAACTTTTATTTGAATTTTGATAAGGGAACATTCGCATGGTCAGTCAAGATTAGAGTACAGTCAAATAAAACATTTTAAATAACGCATTACAAAATTGAGATATTGTTTAAATTGATATGTAAAAGTTAAATTGATTTTTGAGTTAAATAAAAGAAAATTAATGGATAATTTTTATAATTTATTATATATGGAAAATAGACAAAATTAACTAACCATTTGATACCGGTAAGCCATCTTGTACCATTGTTGCTGCACGAGATAAAACTTCCAATGGAGATTCAGCACTTTCCATTTTCTGGAAAAATTTATATTTGAAAATATTTAAAATTTTAAACGTCGAATTCAACTTTTCTCTTCACTGAATTTTTAATAAAACAACTCGAATATTTTTTTCGACCAAGAAATGCGTTTACAAGTCTATTTTTAAATAAATGTATAAGAAAGGGGGTGCGAATACACTAACATAAAAATATCCCTTTTACGAAGGGTGTTGAATGAAAAATCAATACTAATATTTCACATGTGGCTTATTTTTAACGCAAAAATAATTTAATTCAAACTAATACACTTACATTTTAATATAAAACACAATAAACAATATATTTATTCACTTTTTAAAAAATATTGCACTTGAAAATACTTGGATATTCGAACTAAAGTTGTTTAACGCGGTATGCTATTTGACATTTTAGCCGAACCTCTAGCCTAGGTATGCCAAGAATGTTAAATATTTAACGAGCGCCTCTACCGACAAACTCGACAACGGCCAAGTACGTAACACAACACACTAAACTCACACCGATAATATTCTTGTTTACATTTCATTACCATCCTTGAAAGAATAAAAATCACGTCAACGTTACGTCATAACATCATGTGTCTTACGATTGAGCTGCAGTACATCGTATTATTAACTCAAATTTAGCTCAAAAACCTAAAAAAAATTCAATTTGCGCTGTATAAAACATACTCACAATTGAAGGCATTTGATTGGATGAATTTTTCGCATCGCATCAGCAAGCATGCACTCTGAAAATAATGATAGTTCATTGCATAATCGTTCAAACTATGTGCATAACAATTGATAGTCCTTTTAGAACATCAACGCTTATTTTATGAAACGATTCACACAATTTATTAATGTACTCGTATTGTGACACCGCTATTAATAGTGCTCGAAAAATTCAAACATAGAATCGCGCCATTTCTTTAATCTATACATATAAATAAAATTGAACGTCTGTCTGTCCGGGCTAATCTTCGAAACAGCTAAACCGATTTCAAAAATTTTTTTACTAATAGAAAGCTACACTATCCCTGAGTGATATAGGCTATTTTTTATTTTGATAAATTTCGCGCGGGGAGGATAATTTCTGTGGGACTGTAACAAAACGTAACTCTGAAATTCTTTTGCATTTTAGCGTAGGTAGTACAGGCGGAATCCTACTAATATTATAAACACCACCAGCCCGACTTCGCTTCGCAAGGGGAGCATTTCTCATGGGAGGGGGGATAATAAATTAACAGTATACTATAATATACGTGAGCGAAGCCATGGATGACCGCTATTAAATCATAATTTTAATACCACCCTGGCGAAGCCGGAGATATATACCGCTAGTATACTATAAAAAGAATGCTTTCTTAAATTGCGAAATTCAATTGACCGAAATGACCTAATTTATAAAACAATTACGTCAATTTTCATTGTGTTGTTATTATAAAACTCGCAAAGGCATTTTATTTGTCCGTTGACTTAAAAAAATTATTTATACTTCGGGAAAAAAAATAAACGTTAATAAAAAAAAAATGATTTTATACTTTGTGATTTTTTGGTCTCGCCATCCGACCGGTCCCAATAGTGTCATTTATAATGGTAATAAATGACACTATACGTGGGCATAGCCAGGCAAATATTAGATGTCCGGGTAGCTTAATTTATTAATTTTAACGTTACCCACTCGCTTCGCTCGTTCACTCGAATTTATAATTAACAGCCTGCGACGTATTATTATAATAAGATTATTGTAATGTTCTTTCTTAATTATTTTACAATTTTTTAGGAGAACATAAATTTAATCTTATAAAATTAGATAACTTATTCAGTAATTGCATAACCATCAAAATATATTAATATAAGGCTGTACAATAATTAAATACATCACAATTATTATATTTCACACTGCTTTTGACATAAACTTAATTTCAATTCAACTTGGAATCAATCCGATTTGCACCCGAGTGAAGCCGGGCCGAGCAGCTATTAGGTATAGACCTAAACCTTCCTCAAGAAACAAGCTATCGAATATAGCAAAAACCGCATTCAAGTCAGTTCAGTAAAGCGGATTTAGTCTGATTTGTACCCGGGCGAAGCCAAGCAGGACAGGTATAGACTTAAACCTTCCTTGAGAAATAAGCTATCCAATGGTAAAAATCCCATCAAAATCAATCCAGTCGTTCAGTAGTAATACAGTAACAGACACAAGAAAATAACAATAATATTATTGCGGAAACACTTTCTCCAGTCTATAAGTTAAATTAAAATTGTTAAATTGTGTTTTAAAGACCACCAACAGCTAAGGTTATTTGGACTTAGCACCAATTCATATTTTCAAATAATTATTTTTTAATAATAAATTGAAAATCCAATTGAGACTTTTACCAGCTCTCGGGCTAGAACTCGGGACTTGTAATAGAGGAACCATAGCAACACCATGTAAACAACAGTACTCAAGCTCTTCAGTCTATAATACAAATTTCTCGTAAAAACTCGCAAAGAAACTAAATTACTCCTTATTATTATCTAGACTATGAATAGTGAATTAGTGCCAACTGATATTAAATAGATAGTATTACAGTAGAGATGTTGTATCTGTGTGACACGTGAACATTTTCATATTATCATACATAAGTATTACTTATTAAAATTATCTATGAATTTATTAACACTACTAAATGCATTTTCCAGTAAAAGTTTTTTTATATTTTTCTTAAAAATATTTATTTCATCAGCGTTGAAACTTGCGGGTAGTACCTATATTATACAGAATTGCTGCAAAAATTCAATGGGCAAAGCTTGTAGATATCAATGCTTGCCATGGGGAGTTTTATATAATTTTTAAGACGAGTATTATGGTCATGACCATCCTCTGCCAAAGAATAATTGAATTTTTTATAATAAGGAGTCGATTTTTTATAAACTGAAAAAAATAAATTACTTTTTACAGCCTTTACTGAGCATTTAATATTCATAAGTTTCTACTTACCTTGATCGCATATCGTTTCTAAATCACATCTAAAATATTACAGTAAACATTGCCAAGTCTAGTTTTAATTTTTATTTCGTTTTTATAAGTACCTATGGTGATGGGTCGAAAAATCGTCCCAAGATAGGTCAAATTCTGAATGTACCACCTTCAAAACCTAAAGAAATGTGATTCTCCGCATGGTGGGTGTGCACTGTGAGCGTGTCTTTCTATGGAATTTCCATTTTCATTCGTAATAATATTGTCTTAGTACTAAAGACTCCAGGATATTGTTTTGGTGCCAATCGGATCAGTGGTTTAGGAAATGAACACAATTGTCTGTGCATTTTGCACTCATAACAATATTCTTATTAATACACACTGACATTTTTCATATTCTAAATTATTTTGGATCATTTGATGATGCAAAACTTGTTAGCGAAGAAAATCGAAAAGTAGAAACTAAGAACTATAATTATCAAATTGTTTATTTAAATTTATTTTATACAAGGGTCCAAATTAAAATATTTATCTTTAGTGACAATACTTCCATTTAATAATACAATGAAGATTTAAAAATAACGTTGTTCAGATCGTATAAAATATATAACATGTTTTTCCACATTAATAAAATATAACTTTATAGATTCAAACACAATGTAAAAATGTACCTATTTAGAATAGGTACGTACCTATCTTGTAACCGATTTCGCCAGATAATAAAACCATCATCTGGCGAAATCGGTTACCTAGCGGAATCGAAGATTACTAATATTTATGAAACAGGGATGTCAAATTTGCGGCTAGTGGTGCCGTTTCCATGGGGGAAAAAAGCAGTTACAAAAAGCAGCAAAAATGGTCGCGCTTTAATTTTTTATTTCACCGCGAAAACCTCAGTCGATATGTCGAAGTCAGGTCAATTGATTTCAATAAGCAACAAATCTTTTTCATAAAAAGCGTCTCTAGCAATGGTAAAGTCTGTGCGGGCCGCATGAGTTACAATAATACGGTCAACGAGGCGCGGCTAAAATGAGTTTGACACCCCTGATTTACAGTAATATTGAATGGGGTCGTCCCGCATTTGTTTTTTAGAATTGGAATCTACGTTAGAAATAGATAATAAAACAATTTTTTTGAGAATATTTTGGAAGCTTTTTCTACAAGAAAAAATTCCCAAAAGTGCATATTTTTCAATGTAATTTTAAACATAGAATTATACCGTTACGGAAATTACGTAAATGATAAGGTCTTCTGTGATTGGCTGCTGCATTTGAATCACGTCCACTGATCCATAAATAAGGAGAAAATATAGTACACTAATTTGTTTATGTACAGTTGACACGAAGTATTCCTCTCTTTCCATAGATGAATGAGGAATAACATACACTGCTCAAAATTATTAAATTTTGATATGCGGGACGATCCTATTATGTAAGATCTTGTAGAAATATTAAAAAATTCTTAAATTTATGATAAAGTAGATAAAAATATGTAAAGTATCACATTTATGTTCATAAAATTATTGTTTTTATTTTCTTATGCTCACTCGACTTCTATATTATGTTTTTTAATATCAATGGATTAATATCTTTATGTATATTGTATAGGTAAATCCAAAATAATTTATATTAATAATAAAAGAATCACGTGATAAGAAGCATAAAATACAAATTTGAGTGATAATTATAATTTCTGGGAAATCTTCAAATCACATACCTGAAGGCGTCAGTTCAATCTTCATCGAATTCGGAATCACTCATTTCCCAAATCTAAAATTTTTATAAAAATGAAATATAAAATGTCTGTTCAAAGCAATATGCAGTATAATCAAAAAAATCCATCAATTTGCTCTTTAAAAAAATGGATTTTTGAAAGGCGGCAATTTTTAAAGGGTAACCTTTTTTATACTCATTATTAGAAACTCAACGCAAAAAAATGAAAAAATGTCTCAAAAAAAAAAACAACTTTGTATTTTTATGAACTCTTCGAATATTTTACTCCTATGCCAAAAGGGACTTATAACCAAAATGAGCGGAGGAATTTTTTTACTTTTCTGACCCTATTTTACCTGCACTATTACAGTATACTGCTTATTAATAAATACGTTTCTGTTCATACTAATCTCTGTTAAAGTTATGGTCAAAGAGTTTTGTCCTTAACATTCTTTTTAAACCACTGACCATTATTCTGAAGTCTGGCTTGTGAAAAGAGCCTCTTCCCAATTTCCATTTAAATGAACGACTAATTCCGAACCACTCTGCATTGCTGTCAGAGATACTCGTTTAGTAAAATGGAGAGATTTAGACAAAGCACTGCAAGATGCTAAGTTTTAATAACTTTTACAACCACTTTAACAAACGGTAGTGGCAATGTTCCATACTAACAGTAACATTTTTAATGCATGATCACATCATTTCTTTTAGTTCCCTGACACTACGAAATTAACCATACCTATCCATAACTATAAAATATCTATACGGCTCATTCTTATATAACACGATGAACTGATTACTGAATCTAAAACCAATAGGACGCTTATATTATGACCTCTGTCGTGGAATGTCTATAATTTACAATATTTATCAAAAATCGACAATTTTAGTCGGATATAGGAGTGGATCTAAGATTTGGTTTGGGGAAAAGGGGGGAGATGACATTTGTAAAAAAAATTAGAGGTAAATAATTATAGCTGTGTTTGGTAAGATGATAATAATTAAGAACAGGGAATGAAATGTGAAAACACATATTATTATGTAGGTACTTAGTAAATATTAATAAATTCTCCAAAGATCATTATTACATTTTATCACATTTATTTTTATTAATATAATAATTTTAAGAGGATCTGGGGGAGAGATTAAAGCCCCGCTAGGTGACTAGGTCCCATCCTCTAACCACGATCTGGACGTATTAATGTCAAATGTGTGCCAGGGTATCATTACTGGCACAAGCGCGCTATGCATTAATTGTCTGCTGACAAAAATAAATAGTTTTCATTGAGGAACTTATGGTTTTCTACCTCAATCTGTTTGTTATACTTTCAAAACAAAATGCGCCATATAGAACTTTATAGATAAATGGATCTATCGTTGTTCCGTTCTATTTTTGGGTAATATGCGCAATCATTAACAATTATTCCTATCATTAGGCATTCAACTACATTGCCTATTACACTTCCGTAAAGTTATTTACCTCAGCAACATCGGTCTGCTTATGAATTTCAGTCAACCCGGTTAAGTCTTCCAAATATTTCGCTGAATTGAAAACATTCAACAAAAAATCAAATCCGTTTTTCTTGTATTCCTCGAGGACAACGTCAGAACAAGCAATACACTGATTGTACCTCATAGTTGCCGGTAATACGCATGAGTATGAGGACAAAAAACCTCGTATTGAATGAGGCACAATGCCAAGAAGACTTTCGTCGTCAATGTCGCTTGATGCACTGGTTTCTGTTTTTATGTATGCTTTTGCTAAAGGACTGAAAATACAACATTAAAGCTTACATTTATGATTTAACTATTACGTTTCGAAATATTTTTTTCAATCATTAGCGTCTAGCACACGTCACTGAATGTTAAAATTTCTTGGATTTACGCTTCTATTTAAATCTATTTTTAATAAAGGTATCATCTTAGGCAAATAGCTTACCCATCTTTATGTTGAGATATTGATATTAACAATTCAACAGCAATTGATCCAGCTATTGCTGATATTCCAGGCCTAGTAACGGTACATTGTTGATCCAATGTTCTGTCCTTTAAAGACTGTAATTAACGTTGTAATTCTGAATAATTTGCGCAGTACTTTTTTATTAGTGACGGTAATGTATTCCTAACCTCCCATTTATAGTACGCGCTAGACGTAATTACCACAGCAACTTATACTAAAAGTAACGCATTGCACACGCCGCTTACCATAAATAAGAGGTTAGAGATAACTATCCGGTGTCTGCTGAAAAATACATACATCTCCTGGTGCGGTAATATCTTGGCAAAAATAACAACCCAGATGATTTCCAGTAATTACTTTCAATCCACACAAATTTGTTGGTTCATAATTAGTGACGTCTTCGAAGTTTCTTATTCCATGACGCATTACTAAATAAGTATCAAAACCTAATGCGGCATTAATTGCAATCTAAAAAAGAAAATTATTATTCCGATACTAACACGGTCTCACAAAATGTGGAGTTAGTTTTTTTTTATTCTTGTTATGAATTCTGATACTTACCTACCTATATATTTTTTTAAGTTATTTTAAAGAACAGTAACTTAGGTGTGGTAAATTTGAGATTAAATTATTTCTATGCAGCAAAAAACAGCGAAAACTAAACCACCAAATTTCCCAACCTTGTTGTATTGTAGACGTTCAAGATTACCGGCAGTGCAGTGGCAAAATAGTCGTATATAATTAGTACATAAGAATTATTCCATAAAAATATTACACATGGCAAGTAGCATAGCGAAATGTAAATCCGGAATAATGATTATAATTTATAATAATAATAATAATTGCCTTTATTAGGGCGGAGTTCAGCCATGCTGCTCTTCCACTCAACCCAAAAGATAGAGAAATACAAGTACATTTGGGCTTGAGTCTATTACAACATAAGTTCTTTTCTGAATTCTGAAGTTACGACTTTGAAATAGTAAAAAAAAAGTCTCGCTCCCTTTTATAAAAAAAATTAACTAAAAACTTATTAGTTCTGGTGAATTAGTCGGTGACATTCTCAATTTGGCCAATGGTCTCCAAGGTCACAAGGTATTCGTGGGCATAGGACTGGGGACCCACGCACTTTAATGGGCATTAAGATAAACTGAATTGGTCAGGCACACACTTTTACTCTTATAGCAATTACTATGACGCAGTCGAGCAACTTTCGAAATTTAATATGCAAATTGGTGTGCATGAAATTCAATAATTGAAGGATGTAATTGTTCTTAATAAGATTTTATAATATTTTAAAGCAAGTTATTTATTTCTGTACAATTAATTAATAACAAACTTACTTTCCCAAAAGAAGCAGCCAGTACAGTCGGCAACCATCGACTTTCCCGCGAATCCATCAATAAAAAAATAACATCGTGCTCTTGTACTAATCTTATTAATTCGTCTACATTTTTTTTCGTTTCATCCAATAAACTTTCGCCAATACTGTGTCCTGGCATGGGGATATTAATTTGATATCCACTACTTTTTACGCCAGGATAAATTTTCTTAATATTCGCCGCTGCAGCGAGAGCTTTTGGTTTTCCTCCTTTTAAACAATCTTCATGGAAAAACAAACTTTGCCGCACAGGGTTTGAATACGATACTTTTCCATTGTCGACGAAAGTAATTGTATCAACCCCCCACCCCTAAAAATATGTTTTTAATGTCTTTGATTTCATTTTGTTAAAAAAAATGTATACATTTAAATTATTTTTAGTAGCTTAAAAAATTACTGACCAATAATGACCTTGCAACACTGCAGCCAAGTGTTCCCGAACCCAGAAGTAAACATTTCATTTTTTTTATTTTTGCAAGATCTAAATTAGGTAGCAGACGCCATTTCATTAACTTCAAATTTAAATCTACTGACGTTTCCGCTAATCTATAAGAAATAATAAAAACGGCAATAAATTAATTTAAGTATCACTATTATTATTTTATACGTACTTTGATGGATCCATAGAAGCTGACATGTCAGTAAGACGTGGCCCAAATTTTCCTCTTTCGTTTTTTTCCCAGCCTGACCAATAAGATTTATCTTTTTCTTGTGAAAAAACGATATTCTCAAAATTACTTCCATATTCAGGTACATTTATATAAAAAACTAAACTATCACTACAGTTAAGTCCTGTTTTTTGACGCACAAGACGAAAAGAAATAACATTTATGGTTTTACCGTACAAAATAGGGCTGAAAATAAAAAAGAATATTTGAAAAAAAGAAAGTCTGAATGCTATTTTCAGAAATTCTATGAAATTTATTTTGACAACAAAACGTATTTCTAATTTCCCACGAAAAAATATAAAAAATGGTGCCGCAATATTTAATTAGAACTACAAATTACTTTCTATAAAGAACATTTTAATTAATACAACACGACCTTTAATCCTTTACCACAAAGACTGGGCTGCGTAAAAGACCAGAGAAAGTATGCTCTGTAAAAGGACCTGGACGCCTCTTCATGCCTTTTTTTATCAGGTTGGGACCAATAACGTTTGCAGATATTTAAACTCGGACTAGTACCGTTACTTAGGTCACTTTATTGTATTTTATCTCAGACAACAGTGGATATTTTCAGACTTTAGTACACTGCTGATAGATAATACGCAGTTCAATTATTATGTTAATGAATTATGGAACAGTTCAAGCCGCCAACACTCTGTCGCTCTATTTAAAATTTAAGTAAGTGTTGGAGGCGAAAGAGATCAGATTTTTTTCCAAAAGATCTCCCAAAACAAAATAGAGATTTCTTATTTAAAAACAAAAAACTACAATGTAAAACAAGCATTCGGTAAAAATACTAACCAATTATATAAAAGTAGCGCTAAATAATTTCTTAAAGGCCAACCTGGATTATTCGTATTACATGGATCAGCAAATGCAAAATAAATGTTTTGTAAATTGTAATCACTTAAATTGTCATCTTTAGATTCAGAATTTATAGCCGAGTTTAAGTTTAAAATATTTAATGCATCGCTTGCTTGATCAGTCTGAACAATAAAAAAACTTTTCTGCTTCTCTTGTTGAATTGAACATTTCGTTAAATATTCAAGCTAAAACAATATTTTTTAAGTGTAAAAACAATTATATAATATGTAGGCACCTATAAATCTCAATCAATTGCTTTAATACCAGGATGATTTTTATACCTTTTTTTCATCAAACACCTCTGCAAGTTTTTTTGGTTCTGATTTTAATTTAACAATCAAATTAGTTGGCGCAGGAAACGCAAACCAATAATAATATTTATATTTTTTCAGATCCTAAAAATTATTTTTAAAATTAATAAAAAAATAAATAAAACTGCTCAAATAGATGTAATTAAATTTGTTTATTTTATTTGACTTACAGCAAACGACAGAATAATGAAAACATTTAATATATCCGGATTTTCAAGCGCGTTGCCATTTTTTATCGACTCCCAAATTTTCAAGCCAAAATTTTCTAATAACTGAGTTTTATCTGTTTCCTTAAATTGCTCAATTGTATTTTTATTCAATAAAGTGCCATACGCAGGTAAAAATAATTTTTGATTATGATAGACACTATAAAAAAAAACAGATTTGTGCTTATAGTCAGACATACTTTCATTTGTTTCTAATTTATTGAAGGTTCAGCTACAGTCAGGCGCGGATTGGCCAGGGGCGCTGAAGCGTCCTGGGCTCCCCCAATTCCCAATCCCTGAAAAAATATAGCCAGTCCGCGCCTGGCTACGGTGATAAGTGTCAGAGCGGATAGAGCAAGCATGAGCGTTCCTATTAATTAATTGTCTCTCAGTCTACACAATTATTGTCAACCGATTGTTGCTTTTAGTCACTTGCACCAAACATTTTTTTTCGTAGAATATCTACACAGGGGACACAATCCACTTTCTTTACCTGTAATATTGAGAAAAGACGAACAATAGTCTTTACTACGTAAACATTGCATGCTGGCTAGGGATGCACAAAGTGTCTGATTGGTTGTTTTGCTGTGATGAGTTTGTTGATCACGCAGTTTTATTGCTATGTCGGTTCATTGGATAGACTATAGATGATAGGATAATAATATGAAAACTTCGTACCTAGCCATCTAAATTCAGTAATAATTATAATTGATTAGCGCTCAACTTTGACGCTCACCGCCCGTGTAAAGAATTTAATTTAAAAAAAGCATTGACATAAAAAAACGCTCTGGTCTCTGGCGCTTTGACGATAAGGAGCTAAACCAGTTGAAAATGAAAATAAATAATATATGTGTGTAATATTCTAAGAATAGGATGGTAAGGACAACAAGTTTATCGAGTTGATAGGAATTTTGTTTCCATAGGAATCTAATGTAAAAATTTGACATAATACATCATTGTTTTATATACAGTAGAACCTCGTTTATCCTAGGTAATGTGGGGATGAGGTACCTCGAATAACACGGAAGAAATAAAAAAATCGAAAAGTTTAATCATTTTTAATTACTATAAAGTGAAACGTGCAACTTGTCACTAAGGCGGCTTAAGAAAGTCCATAATAGAGCACTGTTTCAACCTGCTCATTCATTTTTTAACTGCAATATCTTGCTACCGTTTCATCAATAAAAGGTCACTTGCATTACTTTCCGGCTGTTCCTTAATATATTTGAGAGCTAATTGCCTCGGATAACGCGGAGACTCGGTTGATCGAAGGCCCGGATAAACGAGGTTTTACTATACCTAATAGTATGAGGCTAAGTGTCAATGAGACTTTTTAAGCTGTGTAACACAGAGTATTACAAAATAAATAGAAAGCCAAAATACTTACTTATTAAACGACGTTGAGTCAACTTCTAAAAGCGAGGCAGTTTCGTTGGTAAAAACATTAGAATAAAAACCCCAAACAGATTTTGAATCATCATTTAACCTGTCAATGTCTATTTTAATTTGTGTTAATCTGTGCCAAAATGTTGGATTTATAAATGAACTAAAAGGCATGTACTGCAATGTATCTGTTTTATTTTCTGCCATTTTATCAATCAAATATATTTGGCTTTTAAATCAAAAACAAAATTAAGGTTATAGTTTCACTAAACAACAAACATCATGACGCTGATTCATTGCAGAACGACGATTTATGGCAGTGCGCATGCGTCAACTGGTTCTTGTCGTAGTACAAGGAATATATCGTTAGATGGGACAAAAAACATTTAGTTCATCATTCAGTGGCTCTTCAACGTTTTCGAATAACGAACTATTTTTTTTATAAATTGGGAATTTGCAGTTTACAGTTTTTAAACTTTTAAATACTATGGGAATATCTACATAATATATTATTATTTTACATAGCAGAAAAGTGTTTATTGCATTAAAAATACAATAAAATTTGTTGATTCAGCAAATAAAAAACAATTTTTGTAGCTTTTAATTTAAAAATTAAATCCCATGCATTACAACAATGGACAAGCATTGTTAATTTTTTTTTGTTGTTAGACATTTTTGTTAGTTTTAGTGATTAATTAATAATTTATTATAATATATTGTTCTGGAAAACTGATAATGTTTAATTTTTTATTTTTTGTCGTTCAAAAATTTTGGGAATGAAAAAAATAAACTTATTAATATATTTACTGACTTTATTATTGCAAAATTAATAATAATTTATCTTGTAATAATTATAATAATGTGTGATGAAGAGAAAACATATTACAAGCAAGAAAATTTACAACAAAATATCAAGTAGTAAAAAATACAAAGTAATATTTTATAGTACCAATATGTAGGAATTGTAGGAATTCATAGAAGTTTTTTTTATTTATAAATAAAATAGATGCCACACTATCTTTCAAGCGTCAAACGTTTTAGGTGCTCTGTTTCTAATGCTAAAGGACAAATGAAGGGCAAATTCATCTATTGATCCCTACAAGTTCGGTTGCCTACCTTTCCCTAAACACACCAAAACATGTTACACTTTATATTTTTACTAAAATTCATAAAATCATTGCAATTATTAAGGATTCCCCATTTTAAATATTTACTACAAAATCACGCAAATATTCAGTTTATTTATGTGGCCTCTATTTTGTATGATATAGAAAGACGTATCATAAATCATAGATCTAACAATGAATTCAAAAGATTTTGTAGATCTTTTTTGAGTCTGATAAAATTAATCACAAAATTACTTTTTTGCGCTTCAGATTGATACATTCATATACGTTAATTTTAATTTAAATAGTTCTTTATACATCAGTTGATGTTTTTTATTGTTTTTTAAGGATTAATATAAGTAATCTTGATTTAAGTTACGTCTCACTAAAGTACCTAGATAGGTACACATATTATTTTTAGCATGGTTTACACATTTTACTTGGTTTCATGGACTTTCCGTATACAAAAACAGCAGTTTATAAGTTAAGTTCAAGTTTTCTCGACCTAGTAATAAACCTATTTTTCTATTTTTTACACAAATGTGGAATTGATTCCAGTCGGAAAGCATGTGTCAACTTCTCTTCCATTAGAAATTTCAGTCAATACTGGACAGGTACCATTTTAGCCTATCCAAAAAATTTAATTGGAATTTATTGTCAGCTAGGTAGTACATAAATAGAGTACACTTGCGCATGAAAAGAACATAGTATAATTAGTTTTCTATGGGAGGCCCAACTAAAAATTACTGAGGTGCTGATAATCATTGTGGTACTTAAATGTCAACAAACATTTAAACAAAGCTAGTGATACTGGCTCAGCAAGCACACTTTGTCGTAGATTATAGACGCTCGACATCTAAGATCATTATCGAATTCGCACAGCTTAACGCGAATGGATGATTCATTAATAATACTAATATACTTTGATGTACGTGATGTTTGTCATCTTTCACCCAATTTCATCGTTCTCAATTTTCTTCAATATTTTATTCTAAATTTCACCCACATAAACAAATTAACGTCGTTGGCATTCGGCAAACAATGTATGATTTAAGCTGACAAAACTTATTAAATTTAAAAAAAAAAATCATTGGTGCTGTTATGTAAGATTAGCTCGATTGAACCAAGTAGAATGTGTAAACTCGGCTTTAAAATTCATTTTCACATAAAGGTACATTTCGAACTGATCGAACATTGTGATCAGTGATCTCATTTTTTTATTAAGGCTTTCAATGTTTCAATGGATTTAGGGAAAAAATATAAGTAGAATGAAAAGCCGAAGAGACAAAATAATCGTTAGGAAAAAGAAAAAGGTTTTATTTCCCAGAAAATTGGAATTTTATAACGAAAATATCAGCATTTTTTAGGTAGGACCTATTTGAAATAAAATTAGATATTCGATTTACGTTTAACCTGATATTTCGAAATTAAAATAAAAATACTCTTCAATATGGATTCATTAGAAACTCAAGGAATAAAAGAAAATCGGGATCATAGCGTTTAATACATTTTTTTTATTTACATAAATTAATCTTTCGATAACAGTTCATATAGTTTGAAAATATACCGTTAAATAAAAAGTGGCACCCAGAAGAACAGAAACTTGCAATTTTTCTATTCAATAAAGTGCTTTCTGCTTTGCAATAATAACATTAATATATTTATCTGAAGTTAATCAACATAGAATTAAATATTTTTTCATTTATAGACTTTTTCATTTATTAAACATAGTGCCTTTTTCTTACATGAAAGCAGGAATGGATTAAAAATAGCATACAAATCAGTGTTTGTTTCAAGAAAAAAGTCGTTAAAACTGATCGCGTATATAGAACTGGGCAGAGGCACCTCTGTCTATATTATTATTGTTTATTTGATTAAAAAACAATTAATGGGCATCCCTTTCAGCAGAGTGGTGTCTACGTTACGCGTCTGAAGAGTGTCCGCCCAGCGACGCTTACCTACTCCACTTTTGCTCTCTCGTACACCAAGGTTCGCGTCGATTCGTCTGCTCAAAGACCTCCACATCCTTAAATCAGATACTGAAACGAATATTACATGTAGAGTCTGATTGAAGGTAATTTTTTCAGCCGAAGTCGGACTTCGGATTTCTTTTCACCTTCGGCCTAAGCTGAAGTCAAAAGAACTGTATAAACCAAAAAAAAGAAGGAAAATGCTCTTTTAGTTTAAGATAAAGTATTTATTTTTAACAATTCATATTTTATATTACGTGCCAAAAACAGACAAAAATGTTTTTGTGAATTAAGTACTTCAAAATAATACTAAAGTAAATGTAACAGAACACGGCGACATGTCTGATGTCAGCCGCGTGTAGGCAAGTATAAAACGCATCACGGCTTCGGCAAAACCTTCAGTTTTAGACCAAAGCCGAATGTTTTGCCGAAGGTGCATTTTTTGGCCGAAGGTGGGCTAAGCCTAAACCGATTATTCGGTCGGAGTTTAATTATATGGCAATACAACAAATGTTACCTTAACATGAGTTAATTAATTTCAGAACCCAAATAGATTAAAATGTGGCGAAGCATTTAAACTGTTAATTTAAAAGTCACTCATCAAGTAAAAGGGGACTAAATATTAATTAATCTGTTAATATTAGAATTAATATACCTACCTACAATAAAAATAAATAATATTTATGAAAATTGTTATAATAACTGAAAATTTCCATTAGGTGTTATTATTAGATATGTACCTACCTATTTTACATTAAGACTGGGGGTTTTGATGTGGGAATGCATTTAATGCGCAAAATTGATATTTCAACTAGTTTGTAATAAATTATGGTTGAAATCTCTTTAAAATCTAAGTTTTTTTTTAATTCCAGTAGGTACCTAAAGTAATATAATTTATTTATAACGAGCCTATAAATTTTGACACAAAAAATTTTGTTTAATCCATTCCCCGTTCATTTAGAATTGTTTATAACAATACAGTCCAACATTATAACACATGCATTTTATATTATTTTAATCTATTTTTTTTAAATAAGTATTGACTATAGATTTTTAGGATAATACTTTTGTGTATTGGTCGTGTGTGCCTCTGGGGATATCTAGACAAAAAATTGCCTCCAAATTTTAATAATTCGAAATATATAGGTATACTTAAGTAGTCACACAAAGGCAAAATACGATGTGAAAGCAGACTCTATACAGTGTGTTTAAAAAATGAGTACCTACTTTAATTTTGTCATTCGGGGTCCAAATTGAGCAAAAACGTTTAATAGTCGAAAATATTATTTTAAAAATAATCCAAACGAAGTTTGCATATGTTTTACACCGAATATTTAAAATAGAAATAGACTTTTTAAGACAAGAAGGTGTGCATAAATTAAAAAATGAATCTTCGAAATGTGTCCGCAATAAAAGCTAATTGATGAATTGTTGCAAAAATTGTTGGTTAAAGCAGCATATTTCGTAGATGACCTTCAAAACAAACATATTCATTAAAAAACAAATTTGACATGTTTTGTCCAAAAATATTTTAAGTTCGATAACAGTGAAAGTTTTTTTATCATAGCGTAATTAAGTTACAAATATTTTAATTTATCTATTTTTATTAGCACCAGATACGCATTATTTAACAATGCTGAATTTTTATAGTAATATTTCAAAATGTAAACGAAATGTAAAAGGCATTCTCCCTGTTTTTATGAACGTATCCCCAGATGTTTGATATTAAGGTGTGTTAATTATAATATTTGCACATTCATTAACAATAAGTTATTAATTACATATTAAAAATTACAAATCATTTAATAAACTACTCAAACTTAACTCGATTCTCTTTTAAGTTTTAACGCTAAAATAATAAAAAATTTAATTTCTTTGGTATAACATTTACTTAGTGGAGTCACTTTAGGTTTTTATTTCGGAACTCGTAACAACTGGTCCGGTTTGAATAATTTTTTTTGAAGTACTAATACAAAATATTAGAACCTTTATAGGTTAAAAATTGACATCACCCCCGTAGATATACCAAAAAAAGTTTCAAACAAAAATTGTCCCATACTTAGGTATCTATAATAATATTTAGTTTTTGCACATTTTCGTGTACCTATATGGAAAGGTATAGCCAGAAAAAGGGCCCGAAAGTCGCGTGATTTTGTCGCCTTGGAAACCGATGGCTAAAACTCAGTGTCCTTTTAGACAGCTGTATTTATTATGTTCTTTATCAAATTTTAAATTGAAAATACACATGCTCATAAAGCAAAGGATGCCCTAAATCGTGCTTTTGGTCCCATATCGATATCTTTAAAAATTGAGAAGTTATAGGCAGTCAAAGTTGAAATCATCATAGATTTTTACATGTTTTTTTGACACGTGTTACGAGTAGCTTCTATACCGAATAAAAAAATCTTTCTAGGAATCCATAGGAAATTTAATGCTCTAAACGATGCTTTTTTTCTAATCTCACTAACTTAAAAAAAGTTACACGCATTGAAGTACATTTTTTTACTTTTTGACATAAAATTGAAGCACTTGACACGAAGATGACTGTTCAAGAAATATAAAATTTCCATATATGGGGGCTATAGACCTATTTATGGGCTATCTAACTGAGTAGGAAAATTTGGAAAATCTGGAAGTGATCACCGTATATAGAAGCAATTTTTTTCAAGATCCTACTTTTTACTTCCCACCTCTACTATGGTAAGAAAGTAGGTAATGGATTTAGTCCGAAAAAAATATTTCGAGATTTTAACAGATTTCACGTTTTGAGACCCTAGCAATCGTTTAAGATCATTTTCTGACTGATGTCTGCGTGCGTGTGTGTGTGTGTGTGTGTGTATGTGTGTGTATGTGTGTATGTGGTCAATTTTTCACCTTCGATATCGTAAAAACGGAACAACATATGGGCATGCCGATTGTTCTATTGTGTTTATCAGCCTTTAACTTAGATCTGATTAGATTTTGAGTCAAATCGGTTCAGTGGATCCTGACATATTCAAAAAAACGTTCTCAATGTCACGTATTAACATAGGTAAAAAAAATATAAATGAATTCTAGATTTATAATATGAAAAAAATGTAAATATTTTTTTTCTCTAAAATGTATAGTTTTTGAGAAAAAAAATATTTTACTAAAAAAAGAAAATTGTACGTAAATCAAGGTAACCATGATTTTTGCTATATTAAGCTAGCCATCAAACAAAAAAGAGGGCCATGCTTTTTTCAAAGAATAAAAATTAAATTGTGTTTTAAAGACCACCAACAGCTAAGGTTATTTGGGCCTAGTCAAAGAATAAAAAAAAAGAGTGTTTATTTTTGCAAATATTTACTAGGTGGGAAGTATAGGACTGGTCATCAGTCGAATTTTTTACCTCAAAAATACGATCTCAAAAAAATTTCATTTCTAGGGTGGCCTTTTCCAGATTTTCTAAGTTTTTTTATGCGGTTAGATAGCTCACGATTAGGTCTATAATCACTGTGTGATATTAAAATTTCTCGAGCATTCTAATTCTTACTACAGAACTTTGCGACAAGTATTCTAATTTTTAGTCAAAAAGTACTATCCTAGAAATATTACTTCTGTAAGGTGGCCACATAGATTTTCCATATTTTTCGAAGCAGATAGATAGCCCATGAATAAGGTCCATGATAGTCTTAACATTGGAATCTTATATTTTTTGCTGATTTATCAGAAATATTTTTATGTGAAGTTGAAAAATGGTTAACAAAAAACATTTTTGGGGAAATGTTTCGATATTGATAAGCTTTATCCATTAGTTATGTAATATTGTAATCGCTGTTTTCAAAAACTTATTAAATCTACTGACACATATCAGTGGTATTTTTTTATTTAGTATTTAAGAGAATGCTATTAAGTTTGAGTAAGCTCTGAGATGTTCTTTCGAGAAAAAATAGGTCGATAATGAAAAATATGAATAACATTTGCTCAAAATTAGGTATTTCTTGTATAAAAATGTATATAATGAATAATTAATATTGAAAATGACGGACATCCCAGTTCATTCTTTTGTCTGAATCTACACGTTTTATAAACTTTTTTTGACAAATTATTTTTTCTTTTTAAAAAATATGTCTAGAAATTATAGTCATTTGAAGGACTATTTTGCACATATTGTTAAATTCATAATTATTGTTATAACTAAATCCTAGGAGGTATGAAAATATTAATGGGAACTAATTTATATCAATATAAATAGCGAGATTTAAAAATAACTATTTAAAGGCATTGGTGTCTTTAAAAATGTCTTGAAATTATAAATTTTACATTGGAAAGTTGAAATTTGTTGTATTTTCAGATCCTTTTTCATTTTAATACCTTTTTTTTAACTATTTAGAAAATGTGCTCTCGGTATAATCGAACAGGAGTGTTGCGATGACAAACAAATTTATTTTCAAATATTCCAATAATCGTGTTAGGTATAAAATTATTAAAAGGAGAGGTCATAAAGTTTTTTTTTTAATTCCAGAAATTTTTATTATTTGAAAAGCTATCAATAATCTTTCATAATTTTTGTTATAAAAAATCATCGATTGGAAGAGGACGGAAAACATATAAATGTTAGGATTTTATAGAAAATTTTAAATTGTTAAGTATTCAGTATTGACATCAAAATAATAATGCATAACCACAACTCCTTCAAAAAATGTTCAATGAACTAACAACTAGCAAGTATTAATTGATCATTAGTTATTTAATTCTATGCCCTATGGAGCCTTTTGTATCTCTACATTTGTGTTTTCCTGGTCCCTGTTTACTTTGATAAAGTTTTTATTGAAAGTAACAAAGACGATCTACACTCTGAACAACTAGAGTTATTTTCAAGAAATATTGGTCAATAGTGTTTTTGCTAACCTGGCTAGAGTTTCTCAGAGAACGCTTGTACTATAAAATATAACAATTGGAAATACATTCCTCAAAAAGGTATCTACATAATATATTGTTTAATGATTTTATAATAAATACATATTCTTTTTTCTCTTATTTCTATTAGTGAATGTGAATACTGAATACTTATTCGAAATTTTAACGATGATATTTAAATTTTATTCTTAACCGTATTTTAAAGATAGGGTAGTGCTTCAGTGTTCATCCGGTATGAAATCTTTAATATTTAAGGACGTGCTTATACAAATATGAATAAATTCTCATTTTAATATTTTAATATAATAAATGCATAAACGTTTTATATTATTTCATATATAAACGTAATACAAATATTACTTATAAGGCTAGGTATAAAAAAAATTTAGTGTTGCAAAAATAAAGGTCTATTCTTAGACGATATATTATTTTTTCGAAAATATGACGACTGACCTTTCAATATTTTATTTGGCGTAATTTTGTCAATACTTTGACTAATTGTGTAAATTGGAGATATTTTTAGGCCATTTTTATTTGGAATTATTTTAAAATTAGGTTCAACGTTTTCATTAGGACTATTAAGGAGGGGTTCATATTGAACCGTTTTATCATTAATACCATCTCTATAATTGAGTAGAAGCGGTCGTTTTTGTGAATCTGTTAAGAAGGATTTGCTGATGAAATTTGATACATGTTTAGGAGTGTTGAACTTAATTCCCAGGGGTCGTATAGTTGACGGTATTGGCAAGCGTTTACTTTGAGTTTCAAAATACTGCTGGATACTGTTTTTCTCGTAATTTTTTGTCATTTCTTGATTCGTTATTGCGAATATATTATTTATCATGTTGATGTTAGTTTTCTTAGTAATGTTATTATTGTTAGTATTTGCAACAACATTGTTACTAGCATTCGCCATCAAATTGTTGTTAGCACTGTTGTTAGTTGTATTGTTGTTAACATTCGAGATAATGTTATTGATATTAACAATATTGCCGTTGTTGTTATTAAGGGCATTGTTGTAATAATATTGTAAAATATTACCAGAATTTAAACCTGTTCTTCTCCAATTTTCTTTTTGCTTACAATACGTTGGTCGTAAGTTCAAATCGTAACATGCTTTTGACTTTTTTTCTCCATTGTTATAATTAGCAGGATAATATATTTTTTCTAATTGATTATTAGTTGATGAGCCATTGCCGTTCACATGTTTCAGACAATAACAAAAACGATTGTGATTTTTGTAATACTCAATATAATTCATTGGTGGATTTATGTAAGAGAGATTTTGTCACACTTCCTGAAGAAATTTTACAGGACATACACCCTGCCGATTATCACCAGATCTAATCATCACCATTCCGTCGACTTCTTCTCCCACCTGTATAACAATCTGGTCCCTTAGTAACATCAATCCGTTATCTCCGTCCGATACTTGTAAATTATGTGTCACCTAAAATAAAAGACATAGCATAAGACTTAACTTTAAACACTAATGTCCGTTTAACTTCGTGACGGTACTTGTATACTGTTACTAGTTACCATTCTCCCGACCATATTTTTGAACTTACAAGGTACGACTTGGTTCCAAATTAAAGGTAAAGGCAGACCCGGAGTTAGAGGCCTAGGACTCATAGGCACATGACAGTTGGAGGGGGGCCTAAGCCAAAAAAAATGTGAAAAGAATGAAGAAAATTAACTAGAACATTTTTGGACTTTTTTTATAATTTCTATCCGCCCTGGCCGGGGCCCCCTCTGCCTTGTTGGCCTAGGCAGAAATCCCGGCCTGGGTAAAGGATGCGTACAGGCGGCCCTGCTATTAAGCACTTTTTAAAAACGCTGAAAAGTTTTTTCAGTAAATCTGACGTAAAAGAACGTGAGTTCTGAGCTCATTTTTTAAATTTGGCCCTTAGAGCCCCAAGATGGGACCATTAGCTTTAATTTGACGCTAAAAAATTTATCCTCGGATAAAAATTAATACGATCGGGAGTATGTAATAACGTTTTAGGCTAGAGACCTCTTAATGAAGGGACGTAACAAACCTGTAATGGTTTTTCACCGGCTGAAAGTTTCGTGCAGTATTTAGATGGAAAATATCCAACTCTCCCCAGACATTTCCCTTTCCACCAGTCATTATCAGACGTGTCAATCACAGTTACCTTGTAACCGGCCTTTAAATCGAGTTCATCCTGATGTCTCGACTTGAAGTTATACAAAACAACGTACAAGTTTGTTGGCAACAGTCTGTGCGGTTTCTGTAACGGATTATTTTTATTCACAATAAATATCAACTCAGTCGTCGATCATTCATTGTCTATTTTAAAAATCATGTTGAAAGACAGCTGTCAAATTGATTAATATAAATCAGAACTGATGAAAACGTCTTTGTAATATTATATTATAAATCTACCGTTGAAATCGGCATAAGGGCCGGAATGTAGAAAAAATAGAGACGGACTTTTATTGAATTGTGTTTTAAAGACCACCAACAGCTAAGGTTATTACTTATTTGGGCCTAGCACCAATTCATATTTTCAATTCATTATTTTTTTTTTAATAATAAATTGAGAATTCAATTGACACTTTTACCAGCTTTCGGACTAGAATCAGGGAACTGGGAACTTGTAATAGAGGAACCATAGCAACGCCATGTAAACAACAGCATCGCTACACTCGCGGCTATTCTCAAGCCCACGGACTTTTATTTCACTGACAGTGATTTTATTAGTGTTTCAGAAATCACTTGTAACTACAATGACCGAATACTACTTAAGTAACGGTGACCACTAATTTCACATTAAAAGTTCCAAGATGACTGGAGACTATAGGTATCTCTAGTTAAAAGCTCTACGTACTCCGGTCAATGTTAAATTCAACTGTTTTTTAATAATATTTTTACGCGGGGTCACGGGGTGTTACACATTAAAAACTCTGACGTCACAAACTATTGTTTTAGATTTTAGAATAATCTCTATTTTTCACAAAATAATAAAAAAAGTTTGCTACCTCAAAAATTTTTTTTCTGGTGTTATTAGATGTACGCTACAAATGAAGCCAGCCCTGTCTACACAGAATATATATATTTCAATTTGTCATCGAAAATCCATTACATTTATATTGATTTCGCTGTGAAAGCTGTCATCAAACATTATTTTTTCATACGGCCTTCAAGTGACTTACCTTTCCACCAACTGGACTTGGGCATGGCGAGGTGCTAGCGGAAGATAAACTCTTCTCATTATCATCTGGGAGTTCGACTGATGACATACGCATGTTACGGGCGCTTAACAAACGCCGGTTGTGAACGGGGCTTGACGGAGCTGAACAATTTATTCAATATTATAATGATATAATAACAATAGTCTTTCGTGTTTCACCCCATCGACACTAACAACTGGACCGCTAGACGACCACATACAAAGGCTCAGTAAAGAGAGAACGATAAAGTTAAAGCATTGACTTACACTACCTGGACGTGCCCTAGCGGTTAAAAAGTGGATCTCTCTCAAACTAGTACTGTAAAGATGAGCCACAACCGTAGTCTATCCTTCTCACTCATTTGAATTCGAAAGTAACTACAACGATATACGCAAGAGGACGTCCAGTAGTGTAAGTCAATGAAGTTGGAGCATAATATATGTAGGTATGTCTCTTTCTGACGTTTTCTTATTGACTCCTTACCATGAGCAGATCTGCGTGTTATTGTTGAACGAAGACGGAATATGGCCCGACTTTATCGCCCTCTCTTTCTGAACCATTGGGCTCGCTCAGCCCATATTAACAGTCCAATTCTTTATATCGATGGTTTCACCCATCTCAAAGAGACGACCAGTTAGTGTCTATCGCTATACGGCAATTTTGAGAGAGCGTTTGCATAACTTTGTGTAACATTAAAATATACAGCAATGACTATATAATAATTCTTTTACAATTTGTTTCGAAATTGTTTCTCTATTAAAAATATGTGTCGAAAAATAAGAAACGTTTTATTGTTTAAAATTTTTTAAGTAAATAATTAGAGAACATATAAAAAATAAGGAGCCTTAATGAGTCATGACTCTATTCTGTAAGTCTGCTCCGAAAGTTTAAATTCTACAATGAAATAAATGAGCTGTCGACCAACTGGAAACACTTCTTGGAAACGTTTTTTGGAGTTCAAAAATCGAGCTATTTTAATTACAATCCTCCAGTTTCCAAGTTTCTAATTCGAACTGGTCAACAATTGAATTGTCACTTTGTGATAAAAAATTTATAATTAAATGAAAATATTATTTTTAGTTCGTCCCTTAAAGTGACTATTATTCCTAGACCTGCACGGAAAACTGCATTTGGCGCCATTTTGAAGTTGAAACAGTCAATCAATTTTCATTGAAACGTGAGAACGAAAAGTTGTTCAATTTAAGTTCAATTTTAGTTGATCAACTAAAGTTGATCAACTAAAATCGCCCCGTGAGAACCGGCCTTAAGTCAATGAAGTTGGAGCATAATATATGTAGGTATGTCTCTTTCTGACGTTTTCTTATTGACTCCTTACCATGAGCAGATCTGCGTGTTATTGTTGAACGAAGACGGAATATGGCCCGACTTTATCGCCCTCTCTTTCTGAACCATTGGGCTCGCTCAGCCCATATTAACAGTCCAATTCTTTATATCGATGGTTTCACCCATCTCAAAGAGACGACCAGTTAGTGTCTATCGCTATACGGCAATTTTGAGAGAGCGTTTGCATAACTTTGTGTAACATTAAAATATACAGCAATGACTATATAATAATTCTTTTACAATTTGTTTCGAAATTGTTTCTCTATTAAAAATATGTGTCGAAAAATAAGAAACGTTTTATTGTTTAAAATTTTTTAAGTAAATAATTAGAGAACATATAAAAAATAAGGAGCCTTAATGAGTCATGACTCTATTCTGTAAGTCTGCTCCGAAAGTTTAAATTCTACAATGAAATAAATGAGCTGTCGACCAACTGGAAACACTTCTTGGAAACGTTTTTTGGAGTTCAAAAATCGAGCTATTTTAATTACAATCCTCCAGTTTCCAAGTTTCTAATTCGAACTGGTCAACAATTGAATTGTCACTTTGTGATAAAAAATTTATAATTAAATGAAAATATTACTTTCTATTGAATCCGAATAGCGTGGCTTTTATATAAAAGTTAAATTGAAATTTGAATAGAGAACGGTAATACAAACAGATAAATACAATATATTATTTCAATTTATTTTTTTTAGTATTGGTACAGAGCTTACCGAGTTTACAGAGAAAAATTATAGAATATAGTCATACATTTTTATCGTGTTCTTTTAAGTGTAATAATTTTATTAACTTTATCTACGGCAGGCTTTGAGTGAAATGAGAAGTAACTTCGAAATTATTTCCAATTCTAAAAAGAGCCTGAGGATGAAACGATATACGGGATTTCAATTATGAACTACTTTAAAAGGTGAACTCATTAAATTAGCGATCGTAAAACTATTTTTGAAATGTAAATTTATGATGATAAAAATAACAATAGATGATAATTTGATTTTAACTTCAGCTATGGTGTAATGTAATGAAAAACCTGAATATTCTGTAAAAAAGATTCAGTTGCCCTAGAAATAAATCGGTAGCTATATAAAGATAAATAGTATATTGTGCGACTAGTGGGAGAAAGAGGAGATTTCTCGAGTGTGGATTTTGCCGCACGAGCGTAGCGAGTGCGGTAAAACACACGAGTGGAATCTCCTCTTTCGACCAATAGTCGCACACAATATTTTGTTCAACTACCGCAAGAAATATGTCATTTCGTGGCTCTGCTGAGCGTGAGCGAAATAATGGGTGACCTGATTGATTGCGTAAACGTTCCCCGTAATGAGCGTGGGCGAAATGGGATTTCGCCCACTCTGCACGTCAACAATCAAGGAACTCATTATTTCGCCCACGCTCAGCAGGGCCACGAAATGATTTATTTCTTGCGGGTGTTGAACAAACATAATTTACTGTGCTGAAGACGAAAAATTATACCATATTATGTATTATTTTATTGGTTTATTGTTTATTTATCTGAAATTAATGGTGGTGTTTTTTTATATACAAAAAACTTCTATTAACATTTAAAAACTTCGGACACAAAACTGAGAAAGACAAACACTTTTGTGCCATGCAAGAATTTTAAAAAAGCAAACCATGGAAGTTAAAATCAATAGGTAAAGACATTTTTTATCGTATTCGTTTGACGTCATCAAATAACATTTTTCTTTTCAACTTAAAGATAATAAATAGTAGATTGTATATCTAGTGTAAGTGGCGTAAAGAGGTATATTAATTATGAGTAGTGACAGTATGTTAAAAGGAGCGCTAACGAGTTTTAATAGTCACACGAGTCATAATATCATTGAGCACGAGATATATATGGTATTTTTTGTCCTACCCCCATAAAATAGCTGCTTTTGTCTTCTTTTTAAAAATTTTGACAGTTCACTTGTGTGGCAAACTTCACTATAATATTAGATTTTCGCACACACAATCAGCACAAATTCCTATTGAATTGGTTAGCGCTACTACTTTTTCGCACACCGGCCTATAAAGGGTAACTTTACATGCAAGTAAGTAGCAGTATTTTATAGGGGGTCTAAGACAAAAAAAAAATTAATATAACTTTATGATTACTTCTAGTATTTTTTCTTTTGTTTTTTTTTTGTGACATCATACGAATCGTCAAAAATTAATATTTGTTAAATAATCTTTATCCAGAGACAAACTGGTGGTAAAAAATTAGGTAGGTGTCAGAGCGACAGTACGCGAAGCAGTACATATACAACGCTCTCCGAAGCGTTGAATTTTGCCGCGTCGCTCCTGTGAAAATTGTTGCTTTAGAAAACGCATACATTTTTGGAAGCAGCATTTTGTCACGTCGTATCAATCTGTGTTTTTAAAATGAAATGAGTTAATCGACGTTGGGGTACGTGACTCTAATTTTTATATATTGTTATATAAATTAAGAGATATGAATCTACATGACAAGTTGGCCTCTGTTCAAAGATTTGAGAGAAATGAAATACATGTATAATATATAATATAATTGTCATACTTGATCTAGATTTAAGAGCGGATCTGGTTCCATGATGGATAATAACGGGCCTGGGAGCAACTGTCATGCAAAGAAATAAAGACAATATACTGTGAACAAACATGCAAGATTTACCACACAAAATATTATATAAGAATAGAATAAAATATTACGCATATATTAGAGGTATTGCTGAAAGGCATAAAAAATGTACAATAAATGAAATATATTATCATAGTTATTAAAAAGAAAATAAATATAATAAAAATTAAATTATAAATTGCAGGAGAGTTTCGCCTTGTAGCATATGCGAGAGGTTTGTCGCAATTCCACTGATGATATCTCTTATCGTTTCTATAAAGCTGGTTTCCATCAACATAATGATACAGATAATACGATAAAAAATTATTTTGATGGAAAATACGTTTAAAATCCTTTTTTGGTTTCAATTTAAGTATTTAAGAATTTATTTAATATATTAATTTTCGTTTCATATTATTTTACTGCAAAAATATCGAAAAAAGGAAATAATTTTTAACTGAAAAAGTCACAAAATTGGATAGTAGAATTTTTCAGATTGTACAAAATTAATTTATTTCTCTTTTTTCTTCATACCTACTACCTATTCACAATAAACGGCCTATTAAGAAAAATAATACATTGAAGGATATTACAGAATTTTGAAAAAATATGAAGTATAGGTACTACCTATATCAAAAGCTGTAGTGGGGAAAACCCATTCAGCCTGCAAACAAAAAAACTAAAAAATATATTTGCAGACCACTCTAAAAATGTATCAAAAAACGGAAACGCAATTCATATTTACATTTGGACAAGCTCAAAATAAAAAAATCTCTAATTTTTTTGTTTGTAGTATTTAGTTTTTATAAACTTAATACTTAAATGTAGTTAACGAAAAATCTAGGAATGCAGAATTCGTAAAATACCTGCATCATCAGCTATTTGCTTGATAACAGAGGCTTAAAAAATAAAGGCAACCTACAGTTTAACTTTTTTAAATTTATAATAACGTATGTAACAAAAGTTTTGAAAAAAATTGCAGAGTCGGTCACTGTCGGACGTCGGTGCATTATGACTAAATGATACAATATCAAGTCGCCATTCGAAATAAAAGATTTGAATCTCCTAATTCAATTTTTGCGATCGCATCGACTAAAATATCTTATAAACTTGATATTTCAAATCGAATTTATAAAAAAGCTAGACGAGTGACTGAATGCGATATTGTTAACATTTTCAGGGATGAAATTGTATCAGTTGCAACAATTTATTTAACTATAAAAGACAGCGAAGAAGGATTACCTTGTGCAAACCTTCCAAAAAGTGGAATCTCAAAGTCTTGCCTGTACAGATGGTCGACAGAATGGTAAGAAAAGCTGAAGTCATGTATTTAGTGTGCGTGGGAACTGAACAAGTAGATGCAAATCTTTATATTAATCGTTGTCTACAAAATAGGCTGATTTTATTTATAGGCACCATGCTGACGATAATAATAGGTAATGTTTTGGCCAGACAGCTTCCTACCACTACGCTATAGTTACAAGGGTTTGGCTGAATTGGCCCAATGTTTCAATTTTTCATTTTTGCCAAAAATGGCAGTCCACCAAATATTTCCCAAGCGAGGCCCCTATCGAAGATTTTTGGACTTTTCTTAGTAGAAGAATTTAGGACAACGGTCAGGAAACCCAACATGAAGAATAATTAGTTGCAGAGTTGCAGAATTTTCCAAGAGATTAATAAAATCACTGTTAACTCTGTCCAAAAACTTATGCGATATGTGAACGCAAAATTGCGGGCCATTGAAATTAATGAATCGTTTAATAGTAACTTTGGATGAAAGATCAAAGTTTTATAAATATTTTGTAAATAAAATTGAATTCGAGTTAAATATATTATCCCAGGGCCGTAGCTAGAGCTGAGTTCAAGATAGGGCACTGAAAGTTTAAAGTAGGGCTGAAGCAAAAGACTACAATTTTTTAATTGGATTGCCCACCTCATCTGGTGATATCAAATTACAAAAGCAAGAAAACGGTAAATGACAATTTATTCAAAAAAAAAAAAACTACAGAACTTTCCATGTTATCAAATTTCCGAAGAACTTCATTTAGTCCAACGAATTTAATCTTGTTTTTCCAAATCCCAGATAGATCAAGTCTGTCATTCTGTCGTAACAGTCTTTGCGGCTTGTTTATAATTCCTTAAAGTAGGGCACTGGATGTTTTAAGGTAGGGCATTGCCCCTTAATGTCCCCCCCTAGCTACGGTCCTGTATTATCCTAGACTAAAAATGTCTCTCAAAACATTTGTTACATACGTTATTTAAGTTTATTAAAAGTAAAGTGAGACTGCATTTCATGGAATGATATCGAATACCTACTTCGAATTTCTAAAATAGGTAAAATAAAATGATGTTTCAGTAGCTTGCTAATATTTCCAAAAATGTATTTCCACTGTGTTTATATTACGGTAACATGTTTCATAAGGTTGGGTCTATTCATCAAAATTATCTTTTCATCTGAGTTTTATTCTTGTAGATACTAGATATTGTTGTTTTTAGATGTATACCTCTGCGTAGTGCATGACTCCAATTATATTTATTTTTAAAACAGGAAGTTTAGCGTATAGTGTCAACTGAAATATTTTTTCAAACTTGCGACAGCGACGAGAGACAACGACATCGCACTCGACACATGCGCAGACGCTAATTTGTATTGCGTGACAAAGTCGTTCATCTCGAACTGATTTATATTCAATTTCATAATCTGCGCTTTTGAGATCTGTCGCTGTCAAAGGTCTCTGTCGTGTACCATTGTCACTCGTCACGCTCGCGAGTTTCGACAGTCTATATACGACCGGAAACTTTTTCAAAAATCTGTTTAATAGTTTTTTTTCATAAACTTTAACTTTAAATGTAAAAATTAATAAGAATAAAATTGGTACTTTTAATGGCTTTAAAACAGGAGTATATGGTTTGTAATTGGCTAATTGCCTTCTTTTAATCATTATTATCAATTAATACCTATTCTTAAATTCTTTTGAAACATTTACAATGCCGGATTTAGGGTTGTGGATGCCCCTGGGCAGTGAAATCGGTTCGGATCCGTCTTTTGAATATGCACATTTTTGTGGAGGCCCCTGCGCAGTTACCTATGGTTTAAATCCGGCACTGGTTTTCTAAGGAAACATGTACAGTAGACATTAGTCGTGGAAGAAAACGTGGATATGACTGTCTAATTATTATGTAAAAAAGTTATATCTATAATTAAAGAACCCATGACTTTAAAATTAAGCTCAAAACTTTATGTTATTCATTTTAAACAGAATTTTGTATTTTCATTAAAGACATTATTTGCGAACATTTAAAATTTTGTGGAGGCTCTTCTTATGAGGAGACCCTGGGGCTCCAAACTCTGTTGCCCTCCTCTAAACGTACAATAATTAGTATAGCAATTCCTATGAAAGAGGTGAGTTAATACATCAATTTAACATTGAATTATAAATAAATGGTGCTCAGGCATAATATAAAAGTGAGGTTATAAGACATATAGTAATTAAATAAATAAACAAAAGAACAATGAATACAATAATTAATGATAATGAATGAAGTCATACATTGTATTCTAGATGATGATGACTGATTGG
The DNA here is from genome assembly GCA_039654895.1 of Mongoloraphidia duomilia. NCBI lineage: Eukaryota > Metazoa > Arthropoda > Insecta > Raphidioptera > Raphidiidae > Mongoloraphidia > Mongoloraphidia duomilia. The sequence goes on along the minus strand of CM077522.1, from coordinate 16,861,727 downwards.
AGGAGTGCGAATGGTCACCGATGGTCCCAGACACCGTAGTGACGACGCCACCCCCACCATGTCGGCGCCGCTGTACGTGCTCAGTGCTTTCAGGTGAGTCCAGCGATAAACTCTTCATTCTCAAGTTCAACTTTTGGCGTCGGGGAGAGTGGGGAGCTATAGTATGTACAGTGGATTTGTTAATATCAAACTTTAAAACTCGTTTTATATAAATATTTAAACAGCGAAACTAATTCAGTATTTTATTACTTAACAAACAGTTAAATTAACTACGTATGGTTCTCTAAATTTTAGGTCGGTTTCAATTATTTACATCAAGATTTTCTATAAAGAAACCATTTTAACAGATTTTTTAAACTTATTTTAAAGTGCACACGCAGTTGCCTTTTTGCATTCTCATTTTATTGGTGAAACATTGTGACACGTGAGGCTATTTCTTGTAGATTATAGACACTCGACAACCAGGCCTGTAGAAAAATATAGGCAAGAGGGGGAAATGATCCCTTACTTATTTTTGAAAAAAAAATACAGAAAAATATACACACACTCTATATTGAATTTCGGCGCATGATAATTACTACTGGCTATCCGACTATGCTGAATAGTAGATTGACTGATAGACACAAGAGATATAAAAACATAAAATTCATAATTTTTATTTGCCCCCTCACGGAAAACAGAGTTGTTATGGGTCTGTCGACAAGAGAGCTATCACAGGGTGAGGCTATTTCCTCGAGGCTGCTGAATTTTTTTGTTTAAAAACAAATTGGTACAGTGTTATTAGTGTTCAAGTGACGAATCTAAACTAATTCACGAGAGTTTATTTAAAAACTATATAATAAATTTTTTTTGTAGTTACACGTTTATGTTCAATTAGGCGCGTTTTAAAGCAACCAAAGTAAAATTTATATATAAAAATTTAGTACCAGTAGTTGATTTGAAAAATAATTGTAATTTTGACTGCATTCTTAAACAAGTTGTAAGCTAATCCTTATAGGTACCTACTGGAGTCGCCAGTCGGTATAGAATTAATCAGAAGGCTAAGTTATTTACCGTCACACTGTGAAGTGTGGATTATTAAGTATTCACTTACTTAAATTTGACAAACTTATCGTGTGCCTTTTAAAAGCTTAAAAATATTTGTAAAAATGGTTTAAATCCATTTTACGCTGATGATGTAGTTTTGTATGGTTTTTGAGAAACTATCAATTAAACAATGATATCGGTTTTTTTAGTTTTAATTTGATATTAATTTTATTATTTTTAGCTTATTACTCAGCATACATGTCTTTTTTATTTTAAACTGTCTGTTTAATTGGGATATAATATGTCATTTTTTTATTTGAATTTTTAAGTCAGTTACCTATTATAAAAAGAATTATTAATTATAACTGTATTAACTGGCAAATTAAAAATCACCGGGAAAATATTAAATATTATATTGTATACCATTTGCCTAAAAAGCAGAACATGATTATTAAAAACAACCTTTCTGATTTTGAATAAAAAAAATCATTTGTAAATATAAAGACGCACGACCGGTGTTCATATTATTTAGTATTATAAAAATGTAAAATGGATTTTTATTATAGAAAAATGTGAGTTTTAAATTTATCTAATTCAAAAATAGTCATGTCTAATTTTGCAAAAAAATTAAAACATTTCTCTAGCGATGAGTATCTACTGCAAAATTTTGGGGTGATGTTTTTTTACACATGAATGATAAAATGTCGGACTAGAAACCACGAGCAAGCTTTTTTGACTATACATGTACTTTATTTACGTTCAGTTTATAAAAGAATCAGTTTTTAGGGTTCTATACCTCCGTATGGAACCCTATTATTAATACACTTATATGTTGTTAACTTTGATTTGACTTCTACAGAGTTGTACAAGCTAAGCGCTTTGGTCAGTTTGATTTCTTTTCTGATACAAAATTACATTATTATGTAGTTATTTGAATTTTGAAAATTTCGGATGTTTCACATGTCAGAATTTTCAGTAGGCTCTGAATCTTCGTAGAAAAAGTTTGTTATTGAAAATTAAACCATCAACGGTGTTTATTTGCCACACAAATATGATTCTTTTATCAACACTCTGTACATATAAAGCTATTGAAAATTATTTTCAATTAATTTTTCTCTAAAACAATACGAACATGAAATTAGCCGTGACATAGAAAAAAACTATCAAAAACAACTTTAAAAATGGTGAAAAGATATTCTTTTAAGTAGAAAAAGAAATCTAATTTGACTGAGAAGAAGTTATAATAAAGAGACTTATGTAGCGTTTTTGAATTTTTTAAAGAAAAGTTGTTATTGCCATGCTTGATGCTACGCCACTGCTTATGTATTTTAATGATTGCTTTTCTCTTTTATTGAATTGCTCGGGGAATTTAACACTCCACAAAATTGAAAAAAATTGATTATTGAAACAGCAAAGGTCCGATTTATAAAGCTTTATATTGAAATGGTAACAATTCACTTTGCAAAAAATATAGTACGTTCACTAAAGGAATGAAATGTACATTTATCACGCAGTAACGTTAAATTTATATAATTTGGGGAAATAATAAAATATGTACTATTTTCAAGAATATATCTGAAAACATAAAAATATGTATTAAATATTTATTATCTAACGTTGGTAATATGATAAACAAGTGATAAGGGAGGGAAATTAAAGCTTTCGTTGAAAAGTAAACACAGAAATGGAAGTTTGATGTATAATTAATATTCCATGTGCTCCCCTTATCACAATTATTAATCATATTTGAGTAATGGAGTATTTTTACAAACATGCACGGTACTTGAATTTATTTTATACTGTAACCAAAGGATTAAATGCACAATTCAATTAGTCGGTGCAAAAACAGCCCCTAGGTGAAAACTATATGGTCGCATCCTGTAGGAATAATTTAACAACTGGAAAAATCTACATTTAAATTATTGAACTAATCAATTTTGTTTTGGTTCTTTAGTTTTATAAAATAGAACACTTAAAAATTAATTAAAAATTATATCGGAGAACGTAATATTCAGTGTTTATTATATCAAATCATATAAAGTGAATAAACTAAGAAGTTAAATTAATTTAAAAATTCAAACACATTTTTTGAATCATAAAAAAATAGCAACGAAATTACGGGTTGAAAACATATCGCAATATTTTTCCTTTTGGAGGAAAAATATATTTAATTTAACTGATCTACCATCTATGAAAATTTTCTATGCAAGTGTAGAAATACTATAATAATTGAAACTCTTTTTTTAAATGTAGTTTTTTTTTGCAGTTGTAAGTCTATTTGGAATAATAAACTAGGTACTTAGTATTGACGCATTCATATTGAATTAATTTCAGATGATTTTTTTTTTGATGGAGTAGTTTCAGGACATAGAACTGATTATGTTGCCAAACGGGAACCTGGTCTGATATTTTTTAAATCAATTTTTCTTATAATAAAGGGAAATTAAAATTTTTTTCATTTGATCAGTTTTTTTTGACCGATTTCCAACAAAAAATAATTTATAACTTTTTTTGATAAAGTTAATATATTTGGAAGGAAATTGACGATTTTTCATTTTTTACCCATTTAAAAATTTGTTCTTCAATTTTAAAAATCCATAGCTTTGAAAATATCAACTTTACGAAAATAAGTTATAGACCATTTTTTGTTTGAAATCAGTTAAATCATATAAAAAAATTGTTCAAATGAAAAAGTTATTATTTCCCTTTGTTATATGTATAAAAAAAAATGATTTAAAAAATATCAGACCAGGTTCCCGTCTGGTAACATGGGTTTTCATATTCCAGCAAAAAAAAATCATCCGAAAATAATTCGACACGAATGCGCCAATACTACCGAGTCCATAACGGGAATTTCAAATAATTAAACAAAAGGTCGCATGTCACGCTCTAACGGCAAGCTTGGGAATCAAAAATATTTTCAAATATAATTGCCGATCAATAATTATAATAATTATTAATTTTTATCAACTCGATTGATTTTCACTGTAATACTAAAAAAATACTCAGAAATTCTAAGCCATTAACATGTATGTATGTGTATAATGTATATTATACATGGTGTCTCAAGAGGTATAGTCATACATTTATGGACTTGTTAATTATGGTTTTTTGAATCTAAAATCTCATTAAACTTATGTCGTATTATCAACCATTTCAGAGTTATGTATCAAAAAACTATTCCAGCACGAAAATCAAAATGGCATTTTTAATTGAATAATAATACCAAATGAATATTATATAAGTGCAAATCAATCGTATGTCTGCTAACTGTATCTCAAATTAGTATTCAAATTGTTACTACCTACGGTTTTCTATACATGAGAAAATTTTAATTTTTGTTTTATTGTGTTTTGAATGTCAACAGAAATTCCGTTATTGTTATTCAAGTTGATAGAGTTTACGCACAAAAACAAGGATATGCTTCGGTTGGTTATACGTAATATACTGTTTGAGTTATACTTCAGTTGAATAAAGGTTCTTTTACATTGAGAAACAAGGACAATACCTACCGTAAACCTAAATAAAGTATCATAGTGATGTTTTCACAAGGCGCTGTTCTTTCTTAGTTCTCGAAATGACAGGGAATAAGGTAGTTACAAAGTGTATAATAATAATAATAGTTAATTTATTATTTAGCTTTAAAAATAGCGTCGGGGGAGCTGTAACCGTTTTTAGGCGAAGGGAAAGAATTTGAGATGAAGAGTGCAGAAGGTAAGTTCCGGTAGAAAAGACTCTTAATCGAAACTATTTTATTAAAAGCACCATACAAAAATGTTGACCTATACATTTATACAAGCGTGAAATTTAAAGCAGAATACTGTATTTTTCGAAAATTAAGGCTCTGATAATGGATCTTCAATTTTAAACATGTCTTCGTAGAAAATTATAAAAATATCGTCCCACTGCATCTCATCGAATGTATGCATATCTGTACTCAATATTTGCGAAATAGTAGATAGTATTTATTGAGTTTAGCGTGTCATTTTCTATTATAATAGTAGTTTATACATTTGTTCAACACCCGCAAGAAATATGTAATTGCGTGGCTCTACCGAGAGTGGGCGAAATAATGAATTCTCTGACTGTAGACGTATTTCGCCCATGCTCCTGTAGACGTAGAGAGTGGGCGAAATAGCATTTCGCCCACGCTCATTACGGGGAACGGGTACGCAAGTGTTGATAGTTTCGTCAATCAATCAGGTCACCCATTAATTCACCCACGCTCAGCAGAGTCACGAAATGACATATTTCTTGCGGTAGTTGAACAAAATATTGTGTGCGACTATTGGTCGAAAGAGAAGATTCCACTTGTGTGTTTTACCGCACTCGCTACGCTCGTGCGGCAAAATCCACACTCGAGGAATCTCCTCTTTCTCCAACTAGTCGCACAATATACTATTATTACAATAATTAAGTATACAATAATGCATACCTATTTTACGCTGTACGAGAAATATAGGAATACTGTTGCTATGGTAACGAGGTAAATAAATATTGGATCAAGGCCAATATTTTAGCCATTCAGGGAGATTTCGGTGATGTGGACAATAATCATTTTTAAGAACAGTATAGATTTCGTCATTGTAAATGAACCTTTACATTGATTTTTTATATTTATTTATATCGACCACTTCAGAAAAAATTGCTTTTGAAGCATTCTTATAAAATCAAAGAAAATATGATTCTTTCAAATAATACATTTTGAAATAAATAATTGTTTACCGATTTCCATTTCTTTACTAAAAAATAAGATACACAGCAGACGTTGACATGGGCGTATAAGTCGTTTTTTTTTAAACTACTTAATCAAATGTAGGTACCTAATTTTGTGCCAATACTGATTTTTGTATATTCAATAATTGATCTTTAAAATTCACTGGCGTAGAGAATTTCTGATCGTAAAATATTATCATTATTTTCAGGTTTTCTTTACAAACAGAACAAACTTATAAGTAAATTACGCAATTATAAACATTACGCTCAGATTTTAACTCGACCATTGAATTTTAAAAGTAGTTAAATGTAGATATTAAGGTCCAACTGCACGAATTTTGCATAAAGAAGTTGTACTTAAATTTCGGTTTAGCATCCAATTTGGATAGTTGATTGGTCGAACACAAAATTTAAATGACAAAATTTAAATAAAAGTGGTACAGCTAGGCCTTAAAATACTAGTATATCTGCCAGGTCGCACGGCTTGTCGAGCCATCACAAGCCACCACGAGCCACGCGTCGCTCGCAGTGGCACCTGACTCGTAACTCGGTGGATCGCCTCGAAGGCGGTAAATGAACACGAGTTAAAGGGTTTCATGATGGCTCATAATATACTAATATGAAAATAACATAATTATATCGAGTCATCTAAAACAACGAGCCGCGCCAAGAGGAACCATGAGCCTTGCGCCGTGTGACCCGGCCTAAGGTAGTATAAAAACGACTTATACAAATTAGTAAAACTTAAAATAAGTATAATAATATATACGATGCTTGGGAACAATAAGATATTTATTATAATATTATTAAGAAGTGTTTTCTAACACAATGACATTTACAGACCAATAGGACTAGAGGCTCCTTCTGGGGTTAACATCATGGCACTTGTTGAGGTCCGCATGCCTCCCCCACCTGTGTAAATGATACTTAGGTTGGGGACCTCAATTTATACATTATTGTTATTATATAAAAAATACATTATTGTAAAAAGTAACACAATATTTGTATATATTACATGGTATTTTGTTGGTTTTATTAGCGACAATTTGCAATTGACAAAAAATAAAATTATTTTAGCTTACAAGTTTGGGGCACCACAGGTTTTATTCTCGAAATAAAGACGCCAACTTTACGATGAACGTTTTATCGTTATGATAAAATTAAGTGCGTATTTTCGTTCACAAAAGATTTTCATCTTTGTTTCGAGAAATTATTGCGGAAAGATTAAAATAAAGCTGATTTTAGTTCACACAAAAAACCAAGAAGGCACTTGAAATTGTCACTAATATTGTTATAAACATCGATCCACGGACAATACACACAACATCAAGAACACAAAAAATAATTATTGAAAAAATGCAGAAAAGAAAAAAAATTGAAATATTGATACAGGAAATGGATATAAATTCAAGTTTATGGTTTTTATTTAAGGTCATTAGGGGTGTACTTTGTATTAGATCACTCTAAAAAATTTCACACGAATTTCATTTATAATTTTATCAAAACATGCTTGAAACTCGAACTTACGTTTTTAAACCGCTGTAGAAATAATTATAAAGTGGGTTTTAACAAAATGAACACATTTAAAAACTATTCAAAATATTTTTTATTTATCACAGCTCAGGTGTTTAAAAATATATATATTAGGAGGATAGAATATTTTTATCAAATAGAAATGTGGTGTTATACACAAAAATATTCTCTCGAAATTACAACAAATTTTTAAAAATATATAACAATCAGAAGAAGAAGAAAAATAAACGATATTTACTGTGATAGGATGAAAATTAAACAAAAAATAATGATGATAAATAAATTTTTGAGCAAAAATGCTTACAAAGGGGTTTTCGCAAAAAATACTTATCTAATAACTTTAAGGGCTTAATAAGTATAGAAGCTATATTTTTAACTTTTATATAAAGATGGTAGTGAGTGACATATTGTTTATAAAAATTCATAAAATACTTTTTTAATAAATTGTAATCTCTAACCTTATGAAATTATTCTCAAATTATACAAAATAATCCGCCTAACTGCCCACAAAAACTTAATATAACCAGGTTATAGGATATTATCTCATTCATATTTTGATAAATGTTAAAATTAAGAAATGACAAAAAAATCTCCATCTTCGACAGACATTTAAGAATAGCTGATACATAATTTTGGATAAACCGCACATTTTTAGTTAAGGGTTAATTTCATTGTTCTTTTTATTCTGCAAATAGTAAATTTTCAAAGGAAATAAATAAATCTGTTTGTAGTGCAAATTGCAAAAGTAGATCAATGTTTTGGAATCTTAATATTATATAAAAAAAATTGCCAAACTATCAACCCACTTTAAATCAAACAGAGTTGTTATTGTTAAGAAATTGACTATTTTTTGATGGCAGTGGTCAGTGAATAAATCTGGTAAACTACAGGTTTAAATGTTATAATTCTATACCATCTTTAAAAAAAGGCTTAAATACTCATTAAAAATAACCCCAAAGCCGAATCTATCATGTACATAATTTGTCAGATTATTTCTTATTGGTTTTGCTGACAGTTCGCTTTAGTGGAGGTTTGGATTTTGTAGCGGGGGATGGAGGGCTGTGGTTTTCACTACCGTCGCCATTTTCTTGAGGAACCATTAAACACAAGGGTTGACCAAATGGACGGGTACCAGATCCTGAAGTGGACCCCTTTTCTGCAAAACAGGCCAATTAACAGTCAAGTAGCCTGTTTTTTCTCTTTTCATAGATAAAATGTTGGGAGATCTTTCCAAAAATGTAACTGAATATCCAAAAGAAATAAAGCAGTAAATAATAAATTATGTTTTTTTACATTACTTTTAAAATAATTTTGTATACAGTTGATAGAATACAAATTTTAGACGCTCGACATCTGAGATCATTAGCGTCTAAATAATAATAATAATAATAATATATATAATAATAATTATTATTATTCGATTATTATAGGCACTGATAATTTTCAAACATGAACTATTAAAATAATATAAAACATTGTCTACATTGTTTAGAATTTAGATTAAATTATCAAATAAAACTATACATTAATATGTATTTTAATAAATAAATAAATAAATACTATTTTATTTTATTTCCTTTCGATATTCAGTCGGATTTTTGTTTTAGAATATACTTTAGTGAAATTAAAGGAAATAAAATTAAATCTGAAAATATTTCTGTAACTAACATTTTGGAGAAAACATTTACAAAATTTTATTTAATGCCCTGTACAATGTACATAAAGTGAGCAATATTCTATCATTTTATTTCCTTCCGATATAATTTTTTTCGAGCATTATATAACCTCAAATATTATCTAAGAGCAAACATTTCTAGCAACTTTTCTAATTTTATAATATTATATCATCTGTTTATATGTGGAATGTGGATACTTCAACTGCGTATTTTAATTTTGGGTTATTAAATCGCTGAATAATCAATAAAAATACGCAGCCTACTTTTTTTTAACTTGGTCACCTACTGCCATAAACTAGAGTTTCTCTAGTAAGAGTTAGAACAAAGACGCCATATTTAGTCAAAACAATGGAAGAAGTGTAGTGAAAATGCGCACGTACTTTTAAAAACTTCGGAAACTAACAAAAAATATTGCGCGTTTCACTTTTTTGCACTGACAGCAGTTGAGACAATTACGTTACCTACAAAACAATCAGAAAATATCACAGAGTAAGATAGATAGCTATTGTAGATTATAGACGCTCGACAAAGACAGAGTATGTGTACTTGAGTTTTGACTGAAAAAACGTGGCGGATTGAAGAAACCAATCAAAAATCGATACCCCTTTGTCTTAACTCTTACTAGAGAAACTCTACTAATAAACTGTTCAGAAATTAACTTGCAAAACTAACGAACACTTTTTCTTAAGAGGAATACACATTAGAGCCTTTAAATCTAAAACTGTTAACGATAATTTGCCGAAACATAATGATATTTTATTTGATACTCATATTTCGCTCTATACGTGCACTTTTTTACGATTTTCTGATAAAACGGCTTTTGGTTTTATAGCTTAATTTTAACATAGGGCCAAAATTATATAAAAAGACAAAACAACGTTGGACCAAATTTTTAAACCAGACCCTTTCTCAACATCGAATGGTGATGATGACATCATAGTGTCATAAGCTTCATGTTCCTCTTCAGACTCTGGTTCAATCCTCTTTCAACATTTTAATTTTTTTGTCTTTTATTACATGTATGTACTCTATAAGCATTTTTGATTTTGTCTTTAATTTAATATAAGTAGGTACCTAATGGAAATATTACATATAAATGCAAAATATGTATTTTTAACAAAAAATTTCTAATTTTTAAAATGTTTTTAATAAATTAGAACAGCTTCCGTGGTATTTGTATGGGTTTTGTAAGCAAAAAATTAATGTTTCGTTTGATTTACATCTAAATTTTCCTGAACGTATCACGTTATTATTGGAAAAATTGAGATAGTTTACAAAGCTATATGTACTCTTCAGGATATGTTCAAATCTTTCATGAAAGCCTCGAGAATCAATTTTTTTCCCAATTAATGTAAACAAAACAACTTTCACACAGTTCAAAATAAATCAAACGTCAAGAGAGAAATATTTCACCTCTAAATAATTTATCAACTTGTTAAATATAGTAGATTGGAATAATAATATAGCTTTATTTCGACGTCTGATATTCAATTACTGTTTAAGTACGTGTACGTCTTAAAATGTAATGCTATGAATAATACTCAATGATAGGCGATAGCGCATTTAATTTGTTTACTCCTATACGAATTCACTGTAGTAAGTCGTAACATCACACTGCTATATAAGAAAAATTTGTATTCACCCCAACATGTCACCGTCGGGATTCAAACACGAAACTCCCAGTTTCGCGCTAGTTAAGTTGTCAAATTATTACTTTGCAGTGACACAAGTAGGAAACTACCCCTTGTTTTCCAAATATACAAGGCAGTTGCCTACTTGTGTCACTGAGTAATTGATAACTCAACCAGCGCGAAACTGGGAGTTTCGGGTGACATGCTAGGAATTGAGATGATTGCAAATTTTTCATATATAGCATTGTGACGGATTGCACAATGCATGTTTGTAACAATTAATAGTCACTTACTACTATGAATTCATGTTGGGGGCATTAAGATATGAATAATATTTTTAAAATAAAAAACTCCTTTGTGTATTTCCCTTATAAAATATATCAAAATAAACATGTATTGAAAAGATATAAAAAACAAATTAATTTCTAAACACGTTTACAGTTCTAAATGACCAATAGCTCTATTTCAGTTTAGAAAATTGCAAATAATACATAAAAGTAAAAATGTGATTGTTTTATAATATTATGTTTCATGAGAATTTAGTATCATAACTGATGACGTATAAGTTGGACATTATTTTGACAATGTTCAAAACAGCGAGGTATTTTTTAGTTGAAAACTTAAAATTGTTAAAAAAAATCTTAATTAAGGAAAATATAAAAACCAGGAATAAAAATATAAAAGATGAAACTAAAAAAATATATAAAAGAAAAAGCGTATAGCAAAATAAATGAAAACGAATCTAACATATTTTTGTGTATTTTAGTATTTGTAGGTTAGTGCTGGGGTTAGCTAGTAAAGCTGTAATGTTTCAAACAGTTTTTAACAATGTTTTAAACAATTAAGTAGCGTACGAAGAACATATTTTCAAATTTTAGATAATTATTAAGATTTTTACAAATATGAGTTAATTTTATATTTCTGATGAAATCTTCAATGAATTCAATTCATTAATGATTTTATCATTATTAGTTAAACACAAAATATCAAAAGTTCCAATATCTAAAATTAAAGTTTGTATTACAGTAGATACGAAAATTATTTTAAAACTAAAAAAAAATAAAAAATTTCAAAGCCACTTGATCCCAGTTGTTTGAAACTGATTTCAGTTTAAAAAACACTTTGATATAGTTCTATCTTCTACTAACATTTTGATTTTATAGACGTTTTGAATTCAAAATTTTATCGGCATTTTATAAATATAAAAAATGTTGAGTAAAAAGCTGTCGTCTCCAAAATATTGATGAGTAGAAAAATGAAGAAAAATAAAAAAACACAAAGGTGAAGTAAATTCTGCAGTTATTCACAAATAAATGAAGAAAATTTAATTACTGAATAATATTATTACTGTTCTATGTACGCCACTGAACATTTAGGTATACCAACGCTAATATTCGGTTTCCATGTATACATTGTAGCTATTTATGCTGCTAAAAGCTATATACCATCACAAACAAAGAGCTATATGTTCACAAAAACACCTAACATTAAACGAAAAAAATCAAAAACGATGAAGAAGCTTCAACATTTTTAAACATTTATAATGGATGTAAATATAACGTGCCTTTTGGGCTTCAGTCTGTCAAACCACACTATAAAAAATGAACAAATTATTTATGATAGCTGATTACGGTTTGTAAGTTAACCTTCAGTCTAACGAAAATGGGCTGAATAATCTATTTAATGCAGATTTGTATGAATATTAGTCACGAAATAATATGTTCAAGGGGTATGTAAAGCTTTAATTAATTTTTAATAGAAAGAATTCTAAAGTTGATAGGTATATGGAAGACAATAATATTCTCTGAGTGAATATTTAATTCAGTTCTCAAGTAATTTATTTTGATTTAAATTAAGCCATTCGCAAAAGAATCAAAATAAATATTAAAATGATTTTGAGAACGTTTGATTGTAAATTAATTTCTCTAATATAAAATAAAATGGAATTTAAATACCTTTCATTTTTTGGTTGGAATCTTTAAATTACCTAATTATTAAAATGAACAGCATTGTACAATATATACGTTTAAAGGTTAGCTTCATCCATGAACGACAAAATATAGTGCTACATCTACTGTTTGAGGCGAAATTGTTTACCACTTGATTACATATTGTATTGCCTTTTTGTCCGAGTTCTGACCGTACAAAATTCTACTGGATAACACTGCCAAAATTTTATTATTGAATTTAACAGATAATAATATTAAAAACATCCATTCGGTGGTAGACTAATTCCATTTTTGTACCATTTTTTGTTGTCAGTGTCTCGAATACGGCCAACACTACTTGATGATGAATTATAGAGACGCATCAATTACTTACAAATATCATCGTCTGCCTTGCATTTTTTTTTGCATACCCGGCAGACCTCTCTCCCCATGTGGATAAATGTTCAATATGAGGTTTGCCAGGTATGCAAAAAAAATGCAAGGCAGACAATAGGTAATAATTGATACTTCTCAATAATCTGTATAAATTTCATTAAATAGTGTTGAGCCGTATTCGAGATACTGACAACAAAAAATAATAAAAAAAAACTGTATCAAGTCTGCCACCGATTTGATGTTTTTCATCATATTATTTGTTAAATTCTCTAATAAAATTTTAGTAGTGTTGTTCAGTAGACTTTTGAACGATCAGAGCTTGGACTAGTAATAGTCTCAGCAAGTATATTAAATAAAGAACTGGTTACCTATCTATTAATTATTATTAAACAGTCGACGTTTCGTCATCTGCCATTCATGGATAAAACTTTGAATCAGCCTTTAAACGTTTGCATAATAAAATAGTATTAGTACAATATGATTTTAAGGCGTAATATTATATAAATAAATTATTCATTTCGGAAATCTAAATAAAAGAACCAAAAGGCAAATGACACGGGCAAAAATATTTTGATGATCAAAAATGCAATAACACCGATTAAAAATGCAAAATGTTTTGATTTAGTAGAACACCCACGATCTGAGATTAATAAACTGATAAAAATAATGAGACATTATTAACACAGTAACCCACTGATTTGCGCTAAGCTAGCTAGTTTTTCTATTTTTACAGCTTAGAGAATGTAATAATATGTACAGCTATTTCACTCTTCAAACGCGCATGCGTTAATCGAGATCTTCTAATTATAAATTATCTAATTTTGATGTGACACAATAATAATTATAATAATATGACAGTTTAAGAAAATGATAGTTTTATTTAAATCTCATATTTATTCATACTAGAATTTGTGTTCGTGAGTTACTGAAGTGAATCTAATCGGATGACCTTCACTTCAGATTTATAAAAAATACACAGAACAACGGGATTCGATTTTGAATTTTAAATTTAACAAACCAAAAAAGCATAAATTAATACAATACAATTTCAACAAAACACATAATCCTAGTTCTGTAAATTATTATTTTTTTATTATTTAGCATTTGAATGGTCAAAATATGTAAACAAAAAGCAAACTAAAAACATATGTCCGATCGAAATATATTTCAAATTACTAATTTTTGTTTTCGTCGAATTGGAAGACCTCAAGTAGGTAATTAGAAAGTGTTGTAACTGTAATATTATATCTCTAAGCTGTGCTATTATTTAGCCAGCTATATTTAAATATATAGCTAGTTTTTTTTTGATTATTCATACTTTCTGGTAAGGAGATGGAGCGATTATTGGGTGAGCCTTGTCTCGAACGGGAACCGAGCCCAGTTAGACTTTTCATTCCCGCAAACAGTCGTCGTCGCATTGATCCATCAGAGGTTCCTGTTGGCCCACTCAGAGGTCGACGCGGATCTAGACATTTGTCATTCTCTATATTATTAACCTTTCGTAATATTTCTTTCTTTCTAAATCATCTTTTCAAACAAATTTCTGTTAAAATCTAACAATTACCATAATATACTATGTTAAGCTAACTATTAAGTATAATAATGTTGATTTATCATCCATAATTGTCAAATTGTTACGCATCTGCGCAACAAACATAACCCAAATTCATAGATTCGATTTCTTCAAATATTTAATTATTATACTAAACACAAAATGGCAACCATAGTTCATCAAAATACTTTAGTCAATTCAAACGTATCCCAGTATAGTCAGGTTTCAAATTTTTAATTTGTTTTACTTTTGTTGTTTTATAAAAGAATGTAGGCTTTCACGGCTGGAGTTACTAGAATTAAGATAAGAATCTTTCGGACTTATGAGCCGTGGTCTGCTGGAATGGCTTCTTCTTCTTCCGAGAAGAACACTACGACCACGTCGAACACACCACTGAAGGTGCTTGCCGCAGTTGCAAGCGAAACGTCTGGAAGAAGAAGAAGCCATTCCAGTAGAACACGGCTCATAAGCCCGAAAGATTCTTATCTTAATTTTGTTTCGATAACCTATTGTTTTCTCGCAATATAGCAATAGTATTAATTATCTTCAACCGAATTATCTTTACCGAGAAAAAAACACAGTAATAGTCATTTGTCATTATGCTACTTGAGAACTATCCCCAAACGATTTTAAATTGTACAGTTATAATAATATTTTATATAATATAATAATAATAATAATATTTAATATAATACTATCATGAAGTATATTATTTTACAATAAATTAAACAATAAAAGTTGATTCAGATTAAACTTATGTCTGACAAAGCACAGTTACACGAATGAATTTTGATATGAATGTTGATATTAAATCTTTAAAAATCTGTTTTTTAATCGATCTGAAATTTTAAGCAATTTGTTTTTAATTCCGGTGTTTTCGATTATTCGGATTCTTATCACCAATAACGTGATGTTAAATAAGATAACATGAATCAACCGAATGGTTGATATTTGAATTTGTCGGTGTTTCAAATTATTATCGCTGTTCTGGAATATTGGATATTTTTATGAATGATAAATCAATTAATAAGAACAATAATTTCTTATAAAGCTCCCATTGTCCATGTATGGCGCATACAATGTATACAGAATAATATGCTGTTAATATGTTAAAATTAGTACCGTGTTAGTCTATAATAATAAAAAAAAAATCAGTTTATAAACATATCGAATAAAAGTACCCCCCGCAGACATTAGAGGACATTTGAAGGAAGAGGAAATTTGGAAGTACTGTCGATAATAATTTATAATGGATTGGTAAATAAAAAAAATGTATGAACTAAATGAAAAGAACTGAAAAAATCATGTAGTATACAAAATATAATCTCTAATGCTTTGTATTCTAAGTTGCTTTTGTAATAAAATATATTAAATAAGGATTTCACCACATTTATATGTATACAGGGAGTTCAAATATAGTTGTAACAAAATCACATCGTAGGTAATAAAAGAGCTGTACATTTAATAATATATAGCTAGTAGTTTTACTAGAAAAAAATTTAAAAATTGTTGACGGCACATAAAAAACGTTTTAAACTATAATAAAAACGTCTCATTTTCCTGCAAACAATTTTTTTTTCGCATTTCTAGAAAAAAAAATGTTGTAAAAATAATATTTTTTGGTTGTCAATACCAACGTGTAATAGTGCATAGCATAACATTAAATTATAGCAGATTGAAGAATTTTTCTATGGCTTAGGGATAAAAAAAAACGCCACTGATATCATTAGTGTGAAGTCAAATAGCCAATGTTTTACTATAGTGCAAATTTTCTACGATGCAGTAGAGTTTGTGATCCTTGGTGTACTAATAATATCATTGTTGCGATTTATTTTGATAGAAAATTTTTTCAATCTGCTATTATTGTACACCAAGGATCACAAACTCTACTGCATCGCAAAAAATTCGCACTATAATATTAGAATTATTCATGTAATGATATTAAAATTCAATCCACTGGTCCATTTCTATGCTTCTAAATAATAATAAGCGACCAATACCATGAATAGCCCGCGACTGCCGAACTGGTATTAATGTTGACAAAAAAAGTTCTATGTTTTTTAATTCTATACTGTACTGGTATCGCGAACAAATCTAACATGAGTCAATAGTTTTTGTTTCTGGAAATTTTTTTTAAAAATAATTCAGTTATAAGTCGCCATTTGGAGCTAGTGAACCAGATGGCACCGCTAGCAGCGGCACAACATAGCGCACTATTACACTTTGTGGTGGGCACGATTTTTAAATCAGTATTATGTTTTTATTGTCTATAATCTATAATTAAAAAATAAATAAGTAAAATGGATAATGCAATTGTAAACCCCTTATTCTAACATCACCTAGGACTTTGAATGTGTGTAATGATTTTACTTAAATAATTTTCAAATATAAATGGCAAGGTCACAAGAAATCCAGAATTGTGAAATTTTTGAATATCAAAATAGACAATTTGATTGTTGCGTATTTTTCGTCATTGTTTTTTAAAAACCATTTCATTGTGCTATTTTAACTACCGGTAATTATGTAGAAATGTATAATAACTAATAATTCCCATAATACGATGCTCAGTTCCTTAATGTTTTGAATTGGAAATCGTTAAATGAAGTATTAAAAGATAAAATTCAAATTTCTCATTTAAGTAGTACTAGAGTTAAATTCATGGAGCCGTAAAGTTATTGTGAATAATTATGAATAATTTAAAGCTTATAAAACATTATAAAAAATCTTGTATATTTCTCGTAATAAGTTTATTTTGTCTTCTTTGAATATTTCGAATGCGGGTTTAATATTAACACACCGCTCAATAAAATCAGCATGTTTTGAAATAAAAAAAATGTTTTGTAAGGGTTCGAGTTTCAGTATAAAATAACAATACCGATACCTATCTACTTCGTAAATAAATTGTTGGTTATAAATAATTACGTGAACTGAAAACACATCCAATCGTTCTACATTGTTATAATAATTATGGCATAAATCACAAAAATAATTTACATTACATTGACGTTTTCAAATTGCATGCATGTACTCATATCTGCAATAAAAATTTTTAAAAATAAAATGTAAATAGATTTGGAAATAATAATTAGAACATATAATTATATGAAATTCATGTATTAAATGTACTGAAAAAAGTAGAAGTTCCAAAATGCCCAAAGAAAGTTTAGTAAATAATGCAAACAAAATACACTTAAGTACAGACAAAAATATTGCATAATTTTTTTTAACGTTTTTTCCTTTAAAGCGTTATGTATTCCTATACAAATCTGTTGTAAGGCTGCTAATGGAAATTATTTGACCATTAGTATACGTAAAACACTCTAGCATAAACATTTAGCAATAAAAAATACATAACGTTTTAATGGAAAAGAAATAAACATAACAAAATTATGCAAAATTTTTGTCTGTGAGTGTATTTATTATATGAAAGAAATGATTATACAGAAGTTGGAAATTTTGAAGTTCAAAAAATTGTTTGTGTAAAAAAAATCAAGTGATCAAAGTAATTATACTTTTAAATACAAAATGTACTCAAAATATAAAAATTAACAAATCTAAGCTATTGTTTGATTACTTACAAATTTTACACTATATAATTCTATCACGTTTGATTATACTTTCAATTTCTACAATGAATTATTGGTGGGAAAAATAGTTCTTTACTTAATAACAGGTGTAGGTAACTGTTATTTAAAAATAACCTGTAACAAATAACTATTACAAAATAAAGGTTTCTTACTAGATAACAGGTCTTTAACACCGGTTATTTGGTAATAGGTTTTTAATAATTATTGGTTATTTAATAAGTAATAGGTCTTTGAAAACCTACTATTTTTAACAGTATAATTTTAGTAACAAGTCTTTTTGAGAATGGTTATTTTTAGATAACAGTTACTTAACTATTGTTACTGTTATTTGGTCCCATCACTTTAAAAAACAATAATTTATACTAGTAAATATTATTTAAATACATACATTGCAAGTTAATTAATTTACTTTTCAAAATATTACAAAAAGCAATCAGAATACAAGCAATATTGTCAGTATCGTATTTTATAACAAATATGAATCGCAATTTTCAATTCACTTTTATTATCAAATACTGTATACATAAACAGAACGTTCCAGAATTTTAAAAAAATTACACTGAAATTTAAATCACAAACAATGACTACAAAAAAGTCAATTTATAATACCTGAACGTTTTTATTTATCGCTTTAATTTGTTTACAGTGCTTTACACACTACACTCAAAATGGCATAATTATAGACGCTCGACAACTGAGGTCATTAGCGTCTAAGTTTGACTGTATGCCATCAGATAAACAGTCAGATAATATTCTTAATATATTCAAAGACTGTTTTATACGAGCACGGTAAAATTATAAAGCACCAGATAGTTTAAGTTTCTTCTGGCACAAATACAAATCGGTGTAATGTATATTCAACGCCATCAAACGTATAGAATGGTACATGATATAAATTATTTAAGTTTTTAATCTGTTAAATTTTTTTTAGATTATGAATATTTTTAATCTCAAACGTTAATATTGACAAAAGTACCTACTAAAGTTAAGGAAGGTATATATTATACAAAATATTTATTTTTAATTACTTATGAAAGGCGTCGTTATTATTTGTTTTTTGAAATATAAAATACGCATTCGAAAAAATTTACGTTGACGAATCACCATACCCTAACCCTAAATATTTTAAACAATTAAATAAGACAAAAATATATCAAGGGTTGATGGGAGATAATATTTACTTCTACATAATTTTGATCATTAAAATTCTTCTCAAATTCTGCTATTAAAAAAAAAAATAAAAAAAACAATACATAATTAAAAGCGGATTGAAAATTCTTTTTTAAATGAAATTCATTCAAAAGCCGACATTTTAGTAAAGTGGTTGAAATACCGGGTCGATCATGTACTTTACCCGGCGCCTACACCACATTTGTATAGGTTGAATTGAATAAAATATAAAGGGAAGGAGAACGAATTGCGAGAAATACACGTTCTTAAAAATAGCATCTACTCTATCCTTCAAGAGATAAAACATAGCGGTTTATTTATGTTTTTGTTCTTTTATTTGAGGTAAACAGCGTGAATGACAACCATCATGTTTCATAAAGAAAATCGATACATTGTTTTATCGATGAAATTTACTGTACGGTAAAAATACCTGTTATTGGAAATATCTGTTAAAGACATTACCTGTGTGTTTGTCATTCGATTCAGGCATAGACTGAGCGATTGGAAAATTAAAAAAAATCAGGGTTGGTGCTCAGCTCTGGTTATACCGCAGTGTTTTCCGTAGGACTAAGTCTTTTAAATAAGTTTATAAATTTTATTGACTTGACAAATTGGTTGAGGCTTTCGCGGCCAGTTGATGAGCTGACGTTGTCCTGATTCGGGTCTATAGGCCGTCGTTGGTTGGAATTGCTTCCTAACGTTTCGCTAGCACGAGTGGCGAGCTTTTTTAGAGGTCCTTCCATCTCCGATGCTGGATGTACATATCCAGCATCGGAGATGGAAGGACCTCTGAAGAAGCTCGCCAGTCGTGCCAGCGAAACGTTAGGAAGCAATTCCAACCAACGACGGCCTATAGGAATCAGGACAACACCAGCTCTTTATTGACTTGGGTGATAATTTTAACTTTATTGACTTGGGTGATAATATTTGCGCTGCCATTTTTCAACGTTTTTAAAAATTGTACTATACAAAATAAATCTAACGCACATAAAAAATTTTATATAATAATTGAACGGGATCTCTTTGACTAGCGTTTAGATGTTCACTTGGATCAAATTCATGAAATATAATTCAGAAGTTTACTATTTCGATTTTATTTTTTGTCACGAAGTAACTTTAAATTCATTGAACGCCTTGTGTTCTTCACAATGAATTTTAACTATGCTATCATTTTAAATTGAACAACTGCAAATGCCTGTTATTTAAGTCGCATGACTAAAAGTTTAAAATGAAATAATTAATCACAACTTGAATAAAGTTAGAAATAGCTACAGTTATAAAACGTATTGCTTGTTAAACATTCTTTAAAATTCATATAATAATAAAAAAATACCGCTACGTTTATTCAGGTCATCTTTCAAAGTCGTAGATATAGTAACAATGTACCATGATAACTCTTTTTTTGACAAATAAGAGTGTATGACTTGATAAAATTAATCTTTGTTCATGTAGAATAAAAGCACCGGTGATCGATCGCATATTTTATATTTATCATGAGGTCGTTACAATTAATAGACATATAACAATTCTTTTGAGAATTATTCGGAAGCTTTTTCTACAAGATAAAAATTATTAAAAGTATATATTTTTTAATGTAATTCTAAACATAGAATTATACCGTTACGGAAATTACGTCAATCACAGTCAGCTTCTCTGATTGTCTGGCTGTAGTTGAATGTACTCTCACGTCTGCTGATCCATAGATAAAAAGAGATAGTACACTGATCTGCTATAAATTGGAAACAAACCATAGGTATATAATGTACACCTCCATAGACATATGTATTTCTCTTTATCTATGCGCGGGAGTGTGTCTGGCTCAAGCTTAGTACTCTGGTCTGGCTTTGACGCCATCATATGGCGGCCAGGCTCAGCCGTTTGAAATGAAAACATTTTTTTAATTCTTGTTTGCCATTAAGAGGAAGTATTAAGAACAAAAAAAACTCGGGTCGCAGTGCCAAACCCTGCCGACAATATAGTGTATTTGCTATTACAGGCCTTGTGGCTTTAATACGTGAACTTAAGTTTGTTTTTGGACAAAATAAAAAATTCAACCCCTTAATACATCCCTTAAAATAATATTTTTTTCTTAATTTCAATATTATTATCATTGCAACCTCTGTACCAAATTAAATACACCCTTCAGTAAGTAAATCACTATCCGCAAAACTAGTGTTTTCATAAAATTTGTAAGTCCGGTCCTATCGGGCCGATTTTATTAAAATTTTAGCAGCACATTTTGATCTTTACTAAAAGGTTAAATTTCAATTTTGAAACAATTCTGAAATTTTTTTCGGTATTTTCGGGCGCAAAAACTTTTTTCAACCCCTAAAAACTACCCTTAAAATACTCCGATTGGGCCCATTTTAAATAGGTTCCGTGCGGTGATGGATTCCAACGTGTGTACCAAATTTCGTTCAAATCAATTAAGTCTTTCGAGAGTTATGCCGCGAACACAAAATATATAAATATATATATATATATATATATATATATATATATATATATATAAATAAATATATAAATATATATATACATATATATATAAACATTTCCAAAAATGATGCCAAAGTGTTCAGGAGGCTATGAAACGTCGAGAAATTTTGGTCCGACCCCTAGGTCCCGCCATCCGACCGACGCCAATAGTGTATGTGCCATATGGCAAATACACTAAAAAGTTGGTTTACATTATTTGCTTATGTATGAGGAATAACACACTCAATACTCATTTTATTTTCCATAAGCAGACAGATGTCTAGGAATAAGTCACATATAAAAAATACACATTGAAATATAAAAATACACATTAAAATTTAGAAGTTGAAAAGTCATCAACACTATAAAAACATTTATCTAATAAAAAATATTTTAATTTATTTTTAAAGTTTGTGAACGTTTTGGCATCTTTGATTAAAAATTATCAAATTTTGATGCGCGGGACGACCCTTTTAACAAAACTTTTATATCGACCAAGCCTTTACCAGATTTATGCTTTTAAAAAAGATTGAACATATATTCTAATTAAAAATATTATTCAAATATAATTTAAAATTGATTTCCTTTCACAAGCAATTTGTATTTTTAAAAGCAAATCATTGCTTTGTTGTGTAAAATTGAAGAAGGCAGTCAACGTCGCCTCATTATTGACTTCATTTTTCGGATATTTCATCTAGGTACTTTCTATTATCTAAAGCTTTCAGGCATTCAAATAATTTTTCAAGATCGCACCGCATTTATTGATTTTAAAAATGTACCTATGCGTACATTTTTAAAATTATTAAATGCGCTTACAAAGAATTCTGGAACATTCTACATAACTAAAAAAAAAATGAAAAGCGATAATAGACTATAGAGGGTATAATAGAAATAAACCTTTAAATTTATTATGGATTCAGAAGACAAAAATAAGAAAAAAGTTCTTGTCAAAACAGTATATTCTTACGTTCGCATTTGTGAATATAGTGCAGTATTGATTATTATTGTTATCGTTCCAGTTACATAATTTGTTGGTAAACAAGTAAACACATTACATTAATTTATGTAAATATTATGACATTAAGGAATAAAATATTATTGAAGTAGTAATCGATTTGATCGTATTCTGTTCATAAATTAAGGTAATACGGGCACGTAAACTACTACTGGAATTTAAGAAGGGGCTAGCCCCTCCCTTCTGGCTAAAACTTTGTTACATGCTCCCGGTTGTATTTTTGAACCGAGAATAGATTTTTTGCATCAAATCGTCCTTTTAGTGCGCAACAGGCCAAATTTTAAAAATTTTGTGTTAAAGCCACACAACGCTCTTCTGAATTATTTTTAAAAGTTGGCCTATAGCGCCCTAAGAGGAAACAGTTGGCTTTAATTTGAAACCAAACCCTACCCTCTAAACTCAAATATAAGATCGGGAGAGAAGAAAAACTGAACGTTCGTTTTTCACTTTTTTTCTCGTTACAAGCGACGGGCAATATAATTTGTTGTAAGGACAAAAAATTTTATTTTACTGAGTTATTTTGTGTGTAGTGTTAATCGAATGGCTATCAGTGTAGAGATTAGAGAGCTCTCTTTAAGTTCTCTTGTTAAATATGGATACTAATTCCAGACCTCTTGTTAATTGGAACGAAAAAAATTTTTTTTAGATAAATATGCTATCCAAATTAAATTTTTTTATTTTTTGAATCCAAGATATATTTTTTGATTAATTTCAATTACGCCTTCTATAAAATAATAATAGTAACTCGATACGACGTCTAAGCAACTTGAGTTGCGATGCAATGTGATAAACAGAGACATAAAGATACATAAGAGAGAAATATAGAGAAAGATAGAGCGATAATAGTAGTGTCGAAACACACCTGAACTAGTGGAATGTGGGACAGGGTTACAAACGGTTAAATTAACCCCGGGAGCACCGCCACGGCTCGACGGCTGTTGATTCCTGCGATTTAGACTCTGGCCCGAACTCCCGCTACTTCCAGGAGCCGAGGAGTTCGCCATACTTCGTTCCGGAACAATAATACCGACTGGGGGTCTGTCGGGACCCCCGCCGTCCAATTGGCGGTTCAACGAACGATCTGACGTTGATGCCACCGGCCCCCCAGTCTCGTATGGGCTTTGGCGACTTTGGGGAGCTTTTGTGTTTGATATCTCACCGGCTTGTTTAAGAACTTGATAGATCAAGTCCACCTCAGGGCTTTCTATTAAGAGCGATGAATTTCCTTTGTTAGAACTCGTAATGGAATGTACAAAACGATAATAGAAGAATCTTTGATGAATATTTACTATCCAAACGTTAACCAAATTTTCATAGTAATTAAAATGGCTGATTTAATCCAAATCAGAATAGAATTATTTTTATGCTAGCTAACAACCAGTTCTCAAGGTTTTATACGCAAGATACTAAGTGTCATTCAAAACTACACATTCATTGATGATGAATATCTCTGTGGAAAAAGTTCTCGTATGCGTAAGAACGTTGATGAGTGAGCAGTTTTGAATAACGTACTTGCATTAAGGCATGTATGTGTTTATTTGCATCAGTATTATGAACTCGTAAATTCAACGGAATTTTTACAATTCAATACTAGAAAAATAATATTGGTATGAGGCCAGAGCACCCCGGCAATTGAGATCTGTCAAAAATGGATTATATTTAAGAACATCAGCCAATGTTCTGTATGCACAAAAAATATAAACATATTATCATTCATAAAAACTAAGAATGTATTGCTAGTAAAATCCAAATTTTTAGTTTGGTGTAACGCAATTCACTGATCACAGTTTCTTTCAGTTAATCAATACAATTAGTGATAAAATTACATACAAAACAGTTTAACATTATAAACTTTGTTTTTGATTATGATTTGAATATTCTTTGTATTTTTATTAATCAAAAATTCCGTTGAATTAAATCAATTAACGAACTGGGGTTTTCGGGAAATATATTAAGCTTTAATTTTCTCACTGCAGGGAAAAGGTCTCCTCCAGCTTCTTTGAATCAGGTTTTTGGGATTATATTTTA
Source organism: Mongoloraphidia duomilia (assembly GCA_039654895.1). Classification (NCBI taxonomy): domain Eukaryota; kingdom Metazoa; phylum Arthropoda; class Insecta; order Raphidioptera; family Raphidiidae; genus Mongoloraphidia; species Mongoloraphidia duomilia. The sequence continues at coordinate 16,836,994 of CM077522.1, read as the reverse complement.
GCAAATATTCATCAATTCACTTACAATGTTTCATTACTCGTTCTTAATTATAGAAAATTTATTTGAATTTAAAATGGCGGGCATGGAATTGATCCACTTCGAACATATTATATTTACAATATCTGATTTCATTGTCATGAATCATGCAGATATTTTATGATAAAGAGCGCTCTCAATATATACAATATATAATATGTCATGAGCATTAATGATTGACAAGGGTAGAAAGTACATTAAGGTTTTATAGCGGGGTTGATTGCGAAGTTTCATTCCCTAACAAGCCATTGACTTGAATTTTAAATAAAATAAGTTTTGTTTATCAAAATTAATATTATTGATTCAAATTTCTTGAAAAAAAAAATCGGTTCACATCTGAAGCCAAAAAAGACTTATTTTATATTTGAATCAGTATTATTCTTGAGTATAAACAAATAACTTTGTACCTAAATGGAGGAAAGGATAATTTGATTAACATATATGTATGTATTATGTAGCTGCATTATGTAGGTTTATACAGATTCTTTGAAGGCGATAGTCTTTGATTTTGGAATTTTGAAGTTTCGCAATCATCCTCGTTGAATCAAAAGAATTTGTCTAATAGCAGGAATAAATTGAGACGATACCCAAAAATACTTCACTCATTTGCAAACTAAAACACAAAGTTCAAAGTCTTATCACATTTTGTGACGTAAATTTTTTCTTCAAAGTATTTTATAGCTATGCAAAAACAAAGCCACAATTTTCTAAAAAATACCTACAGCTTTCTAGAAAAAAAAATTTCAAAACAAAAATTGCATTTGTAAATGTATTATTGAAAAATTATGAAAATAACTTTGAACTATGGTTGAAAAAAGCTGAAAATTAAATTTCAATAAAGAACCCCGCACACACATAAAATGGAAAAGTGGTACCCGGTTAAATTGGCTAAAAATATAGTATGTTGTTGTTCGGATGCTCCTGATCAAAAGTCATTATGGGCATAACTTGCGAAAGTCGATAGGTTCTGAGATATTTTTATCTGAACGTCTCATTTTGGTCAGATTACGGAGAGGCTGCAGCGACTTCGGGAATTTTCAGGCATGTTTAACGGTATATATTCCATGTATGCTACGTACGTACATAAACGCACTCACACCCACACACACACACACGCACACAAAGGGTGTAGATTTTCCGACTCTGCAAAATTACTTGCCTATAGCAAGAATATCTCATACTTGACTACAGCAATCCTTTTTTGATTTAGATACTCAATATTTCCAATATCGGATTGTTCAGAATACTAGGGTTCTATCAACATAAGGTCTCCAGAATTAGGTGTAAACTACGTGCGAAGCATACATGGAATAATATATTGTAAAATATGCCTGAAAGTTCCCGAAGTTCCTACAGCCTCTCCTTAATCTGAACATGATGAGACATTCAGATCAAAATATCTCAGAACCTATTGATTTCCGCGAGTTCTGCTCGTTAGGACTTTTGATCAGGACCATCCGAACAACAACATAATATTAAATTTTTAGCCAATTTGACCGGGATCATTTTTTCATATGGTGTGTGCGGGGTCCTTTTACTTATATACATTACTAAAAAAATAAAAGAGGCGTATTAATGTATTTATTTTGAAACTTAGTAGTAAAGTTAATTAATATTGTTAAATCACTCTTTTTTAATACACACTGTAAATATGTTACGTGTTGGTAAAAAGTTTATAAAACAATTGACAATATACCTAAATTGTTTTGTGGATGAAGTCTATTATTGTCTTTAAACGACATCTGACGACTCACTTTGGGGAATGCTATATAATTTTCGAAATCTGGAACTGCATATTAAAAATAACAACAAAAAATTATATTTGGCATCGAAAAAAATGAATGACGCCAAAACAAATGTGTAAACAAATGATGTGGAAATGGAATGACAAATTTTAAGTTACGAAAAGCAAAAACTAACACCATAGTGACATTATTATCGGAAGATTAATTATTTAAAAAATAGTTTTGCTTAGGCAAATTAACTAAAATTGAATTAATAGCGAAAAAATTGTTAAATTGAATTAAAAAAAAATGAACAAAAAATATTTCAATTATTTGCGAGAAAATTACTTACAGTATCTTATTTAGTTAACAATTAGATTAACAATCAATGTAGCTTTTCTACAATAATTAATAAGGGCGTGTTATGGCGATTAATATCGTCTGATGTCCTTATGTTAATTTCACTAAAATAGTGAATTTGTACAGTACAGGAAGTAATAACAATATTGATTGTTAATCTAATTGTTAACTAAAAAATATTTTTTTTATTTCGTTTATTTTTTATTTTAAATTTCAATTAGCAAGTTTTTTCAGCTAGTTCGATTTCACTTTAAATAGTAAAAAACTGTTTTTTAAGCCTCATAAATAATATTTATTGATAGTTTCTGAAGCTAAAGTCTATACGGTTTTCTATTTTTGTTAATTACAAAACATATTTATGTTTAAAAAAAATTGTAAAAATATCTTTTTCTTTTTCTAGAAATGTTGTCTATGGAAACTAATTACGTTTTTAAATGCATAATATTTAGAAAAAACTGCTTACTAAGCTTTATTGGTTTAATATTGAAATTGTTTAGTTTTGTTTCACACGTATATCGCCAAACAAGACGCAGCAAACATTTTTTATTAATTTAACCGCAATAACCGTCGCTTGGGGCCTCAGTATTATCGCAAGGTCTCTCGAAGATTATCTCTACTTTTAATAAAATTGTAGCGCAGTTGTGGTAATGTTTGTATGTACCCAATAAACTCGACAACTGGTGAACTAAATTCGAAGGCAGTCTGCTATTTGTCTGACTGAACGCGATAAACTCGCGGAAACGATTCAACCGATTTTCATGCGGTTTCCACGAACAGGTAGAGAAAATATTTGGGAAGGTTTTAGACTATATGTGATTAGGCTTTTATAAACAGGGGACTGTCATTCCTGGACAACACGGTAAACACGGCTATAGTATATTAAAATTTAGAACAATTCGAAGCAAATTACCAAAATAAGAGGATTATATAAATTCAATGTGACCTAAGCGAGGAATAGTGTTCAGCCATTTTAATCCCCATTGTGGTGACATCGCTGAAATAAATTATACAGCATTTGTTGTAGACAAAGCTTGATAACAAATTGTACACAACGTAACTTAAGCTTGAAGGTTGTTAGTGAAAAGTAAAACATAGTACATCGCGTATCTACAACAAATTTAAACGTATTCTATTGTATTCAGATTCTAAGCAGCTGACTATTTAATTCTATGTTATATGAATAGAGAAATTTATTCACACGAAGTTCCGATGCACTATGCATCGTTTCAAATTATTATTAATGTATATTTATCGTTTAAGCGTTGTAAAAAATTGGTCGAGAACCAACTCCGTTTGAACAGAGAGGGTTTCGTATTTGCAGCTAATTATCTTACGACACGAGTTTCGGAGACACTTATCTCAGAAACCACTGGGCCGTTTAGTGAAACTTACTGGTTAGTTTTAATCGTTAAGACTACATATCTGCTATTTTTTATATTTCTATAGGCCAAATAGTTTCTAAATGTGATCGGGGGACGCAGTATTGTATCAAAATTGGTCACTTTGAAAGCTCCCCCACGTTCCTCTGTTTTGGACTATAAAAAGATGTACATAAAAATATTTCTTACTCTATACTAAATTTTACTTTTTTACTCTAGGAGCTACCTAAATGTAAGTTCAAAAAAAAAAGAATTAACATTTGTCTGGGTTTGAAAAATTACAACTGCATATGAAAATATATTTTTATCTTTTATGACTATGTGTTTACAGCCTTAAGGAATATCTGTTTAATATACACGGTGTTCAAGATATAAACGTGAAATGTAAGGGGATTTCCTAAGTAAGAGATAGAGATTTGGTTAAATAGAAGAAATTAATGTGCAGAGATTTAAAATCTTCATATAAAAGTGCCTCAATAAATTCAAACTATTTTTACTGGCCTACTTAATAAGCGAGTTATAAATAAAAAACGAAAATGGGAAAATCTCGTTTTTCAACTGTCTGTCGCAAGGTAGTAGTACTAGAGATTCTGAACTTTTTCTGTCATTTAACCAAATCTCTCTATCTCTTACCGTTTAGGAAATCCCCATGCATTTCACGCTTATCTTGGACACCCAGTATATATTCTTATTATTACAAACGAATCAAAACTAATATTCCACATCAAATTCAATGAAAATTGATCCGATTTTGCATAAAAAAAATACAAAAACGAAACAAAATAGCAATCTACATTAAGTACTCCAAACAAATTATTTTTTTCATTTGATTGCATATTATTTTTAGATTAAAAACATAATTATGAGCCTATAATATTAAATAATATTTAAAAAAATGTGCAGTCGAAATTATTTACTACAGGGCTAGGTATAATAAACGGCAACAGTTTTTTCCCTAAATATTCTGCATTTAAAAACCGGGTGGTAAAAATCAATTGTGACATTAATTAATTGATTGGTTATACAAAAGAATTATAAAGTAATATTTCCTAATATAACATTTCACAATTATCTTCAAGACCTGTTTTTAATAACTGAAATTCAGGAGAATATAAAAGTGATTATAAACTTTCTATCCACACACGTATAGTATAGGTATTCTTGTTGTTACGAGAAAGTTATGGTCAGCAGTGCCCCCTCTACTGACTTCAAAATGATAAAGAAGAAACTAAGCAAAATAGTTATTATTTCATTGATAATTTATCACATTTTTCCTGAGTCATAATTCAAGTAATTGCGAAAGTATAAAAAAGTCCTACCTACAACTGGCAACTCGAAATCGAAACTATTACCATAAATTATTATTTTTAAAATTACCAAAAATATTAACCGACATTTTTTTCTAAAGCTAAACACAATAAAAGCAAAAAGAAATAGCGATAGGCAACAATAAGCTTTGGCGATAAAAAAATAATAGAGTCCACCAATCACAGGCCGCAGCGCACCTTATTCTGAAACCTGAATCTCGTTCAGATATCACTCGGTTCCCTATATATTGCAACACAATACAGGAATCGCCTGTTTAATGCTTTTAATTGATTCTATGAGGCGCTATAATAATGCATTTATGAAATAGGAAGACTTGGGAGTGCGGTAAGTCCCCGAAAATAGCGCAATGCGATTATATATTGTAAACTTGTAAACCGCTTTATAGCGAAACAACATTTTTAAGCGAAACAGGGGGATATTTTTTCAATAGACTACTGGGTTTCTGATACGACTTTCAGCTTTGAATCTAGATTCAACCAAATCTAGATTTCAACCAAATAGAGATCTCCATTTACTTGAAAACAAATGACATTCTTACTAGATTTAAATCTGAAAATCGTATTAGAAACCGAGCAGAAGTAGACTGGAGCCTAGGGTCGCGCGTTTCGGAGAACTGGAAATTTTATATTCAAGCCAAATAGGAAAGGGCGCAAATTTAACATCAAAAATGTTTGAAACAACTGTTTAATAATTTGTAAAAAATACTTACATTTGTAAGAAAATGATCAAAAATAGGGTCTAGTATATAGCCAAATATAGCTCATAAAGGAGACGGCACCCACTTTAGACTTTATAGATGTCAGAATTTTAATTCATGTCTGAGCGAACCAAGTCATATCAAAGGTATACCATTTTCGCAGAGAATTTAGCTGTAAGCGAAGGAAAGCATTGACCCGTAAAAATAGGCACATCGTTACCCACTAAGCGCGTTCTATCTGAACAATGACCTACCTATGCGGAATCAAATTTATTATATTAATTAAAATAATCAACTTTAGTTAACTAATGCTGGGTTGCAGAAAGCATTGTCAGAAAATTTGATTTAACAATGACCTTACATTGTGACCACACATATTTCTCCATAAGAAAAGCATTATAGGAATGTGAAATCGATCTTGCTCGAAAAATAATTAATTGGTTAATTGAAATGATAGTTTTTAAAACTGTGTAGGTATACGTCTATTTAACGTAGTTTTTTGCACAAATTTCACTTCGAAACAACATTTTTCTATACATTTTGATCAAAATTTAGCTTGAAAAGCGATCTTTTTCTATATATAAATCAATAATTTGTTTTTGTGTGAGTACAATCTAATGTTCTACATGTCAGGGAATCACAACGACATTAAACTGATTCTGCATGTATAAAAACTGTAATTATGTGATCACAATGTAAGGTCTTTCAAATCCAATTTTTTTGACAATGCTTTCTGCAACCCAGCATAAATACCAAGTAATACTGACCACAATACAAAGTGCCTTATCGGCAAACAGTTCTTATTTCTTTTGCCTGTCCGCCTAATATTGCCTGACACAATTCCTTATTTGTAATTTCATTGTGCTGAAGCCTTATTTTGCAAAATTCAAAATGTAGATGCTAATGTTAGTAGTTCTGACAACGTTCTTACTTTTACTGTTTAATTATTATAACTAATTTTAATTGGTGTCTTAACACAATATAATAAAGTAAGAACGACTATCGGTGAACTTTAAAAGAGTCGGCAGAAATTACCGGTTAAATAACCTACTTTTACGATAATAGAAGCGATTATGTGCCATTTGCGGCGATTTTCAGTACCTGCCAAGAAGTGCTGCAAGCAATAAGAACTAATATTCTTGATGTAGTGATGATTAATGAATTATGAGTGATATGGAAGGCGTTAAACTGAAAATAAAACACGGATGTCTATGAAAAGTATTTTTTTAAGCAAACTAACATTAATTCACATCAAATATAAGAACATTTGCATGCTACCATTTATCGCTGAATGTTCTTAGTCGCTCCAGCGATGCTGGTGATTTTTGTTACTTTGCTCTTTTATGCAGACGAAGTCACAACTTGAGCTCAAACAATTTTAATATTTCTCTAACAACATTCAAATCCTTACTACACTCGCTACAGCTTAGCAAGATGTTTGGCAATTTTGATGATTATTTTTGGAAAATATCGTAGTCAGTGACAACCAAGTATATATTTATATTTTACTATTATTTTTGTGAAATTAAATATTTAAAAATAGGCTTTAAATCTGTTTAGATCTGATAGTATTTTATTTTTAAAATTATGAGTATTTTGTTTCAATAATAAGATAAATATTCACTCATGTTGGGCTCTCGCTGGTACGAGGATTCACTTCATATCATAGCATATATGAATTGACACTCGCATGTAGTGAAAATCTATTGATTCTGAAGCATATAAGGAGAATATTAATTTAGCAATCATGTCACAGTAGAGTATTGTAAACTCATTCCGCCGCGAAAGTGGAAAGGTTCAGGTTAGAATCCTGACTGTGACCACTGGTTGGTAAAATGATTTTTTCCAATATGTTTCGAAACAATTATATAATTGGCTGCTCTCCAACGAAAAATTTTTTCAAGATAAATATGTTCTTAAAACAAAAATATTTTTACAACTTCTTAGAAGTAACAATAGTAAAACATTTTAATACAGTAAACTATCGAATACTCGGAAGCCAATTATCCGGTTTGCTGATTAATTGTGCCAGCATATGTGTAACCTGAGCGGTCAAATCGACATTTAATACACTTAGGTATTATAAGGGTTATTAGTTTATATTGCATTTTCAAAAAACATTTCTTTTGTGGTAAATAAGTTTGTTTAGGCACGTTGTTTAAGTATATACCTATGTTTTTTTATTACCCTGAATAATCTAGAACTTCTACCGTACTTACCAAAGTCGTACAAGAATTAAAAAGTAGTTTTTAGCATTTTGATACTGAATAACAAATAACTATATAACGTTTCTTACTTTTTATTACCGAAAATAAATAACAAAAATTAATAATAAATATACAAATATACAGTTAGCATGCTAACTGGCTACGAAAGCTGTTGAAGGATAAATTCCACAGAAATGCTTTTAGTTACCTATTTTTGGAAACAAATTCAAAATAAGATGAACTTCCGCAAAATTTATCCTGGTAAAAGCCACGCTTTACTATTTTACTTTATCCATGAATAGAGCTGGAATCTTTGGCGTGAAGACATTAAATATTAAAAGTAATAACAAAACACCAAACCACTCCTCTCGACGTACGTTTTACTAACAATGTTAGCATCATCAGGAGATGATTTGACCACAATAGATTTCAATAGAATTAATTATCTCCTGACATAGTCGCAGAGAAACGTACATTGAAAAGAAATAAGTGGTTTGATATTTTGTGATTACTTTATAAAATTCTTTTCACAATAAAAAAAAAAATTTTCGCTATACATTTTCGTAAACATCCGTGCAAACATAGATAGATGGTAATATTATACGATATTTTGTTTTGGGTTAGTATAATGGAGTATAAAGCGTTAAGTACTTACTCTCGTCCTCGATGGCGTGTTCTTGTACGCGGGTATCTATCTCAGAGGTAGATTTCTGTCGTCGCAAGAGTCGAGATTTTGCCTGACATTTGCCGACCTTGTCTTGGCAGTCAACATGTACGTTCATTTTGCAAACACGGCATTTCAGACCTTGCCGTGTGTGACCTGAAAAAAAAACTTACATTAACATCAAATTATCGAATCTACACAGGAAATACAATAGAAGTTTGGCTCTTTTGATGGTACAACCGTATAGTCAAAGCTGCGTAAGTAAAGCTGAGTTTAGACAGTGCGAGTTCCTAAGCTGGCCAGTAGACAGTAGCTGCTGTACGTGGACACTGAGGAAATAAAATAGTCAGTTTCTCAGCTGGTTACACTAGGTCAGTAGTTATACTCTTATCGACCAGTTTCCCGGCTTGCAAATCTTCAAAAGTGTATAGTGATGAGATAAATCCCCACTAATTAACTGTCTAGCCAGTTACTAATCTGCGTTTAAACTGAGCGAGTAGGATACGAACTACTAGCCTAATATGCGGTGGGGGAAGGCGAGTTGCCTGTAAAATTGAGAAATATTGCAGTAATTGTAGCTGTACTTTCATTGACCAGTTTTCCTGCTTGCAAGTCTTCAAAAGTGTATGGTGATGTGATAAATCATCCACTTAACTGTCTAGCCAGTTACTACTCTGCTTTCAAACTGAGCGAGTAGATTGCGAACTACTGGCCTTATATGCGGTAAGGGAAGGCGAGCAGCCAGTAAAATAAAAAAATATTGAAGTAACTCGCATGCAGTAGCTGACCACCATGAAGGGATAGTAACTCGGAATGATCTGTTTAAACCATGACAGTAGCTGGCATACAGTAAATGGCCTTCTCAACTCGCATGCTAGCTCGCACTGTGTAAACTCACCTTAAGAATAGTAGAACGGACAGTAGTGACACCATATACTAATAACATTATAGACTCACAACGTCAGGGGAGCAGAAATTGACTGATTACAAGTGAGATCATTCTGATGTTATCTATTTTTGAAAAACTAAAATTGTTGTGATATATGTTCAAATATAAAGAGGCTCATTTTCTCTTGCTGAATGCTTTTTAGGTATCTTATTTTTAACTTCCCATTGGAAGATATTGTAATGGGTCCGAAAATCGAAATCAAAAAGGAAAAAAAATTTGTATGTTTCAAGGTCACTACACTATTTTTACACTACTTTTAGAAAGATGTCTGTGTGTGTGTATGTGTGTGTGTGTGTGTACGTACGTATGTATGTGTCCATTTCTTTCTAAGACGAAATCTCAAGAATGAAACATGATATCGACTACGTTAGGATGCCAATCGACGCGTATTAACGTAAATATGATCTGAAAGAAATTTTTTCAAAATCGGTTCAGCCGTTCTTTTTTCTTAACCAAATAACCTCCAAAAAAGTAAATTTTACACAATATCTCGCGAATAAAAAATTATATTGACTTCGTAAGGGTGTCAATAGAGGCGTGTTAACGTCATTTTGATCCGACATAAATTTTATAAAAATCGGTTCAGCCGTTTTTTTTTTTTTTAATTATTGTTAAAAATAAATAATAATTATGTTTTAATGATTAAAATGATTACTTTTCTGTGTAATATCTAATTTAATTATTATTATTAAATATTTATCAAACTGGGAAGTTCGTCGTGTGGACCTCAAGGGTCGCACTTTAGTCTTAACAAACGACCCACCTCACGGCTTGTTTTTTATAGAAGCCGCGATCTGAAATATTTATTTAACACGCTTTTGGTGCCGCTACCTCGATGAATATTCTAAAGTGTACTTGTCACAGTCCTGTTAGTTTGGTTTTTTACTCCTCACACTTAAAAAACTGTCAAACCGCTGTGCGCAACGGTCCTTTTTTATAATTTTTCATTTACTTTTTTAAATTTTGATTTTCTAAAGTACTGAAATTATTACGACTTTTTTATGGTAAATTTTTATTAAACAAACAAAAAACTTAAATCGTACAAATAGAAATAGATTAAAAATAAATAGCCTAAAAAATACCCTAAAAATATTAAAGAAAAAAAAGTCCTTGAAAAAAAATATTAAATTACGATTTGTTAGAATAGGTAAACACAAAGAAAAATTCTTTCTCTTACGTAAACCAATTTTTTCCAATAGGTACCTATACCTATCTATTATTGATCTTCTTGGAATCCAAATCTTTACTTTAAATTGGTGACATATTATTCCAATCAAACTTCCAAATAAAACTTTATTATTAAATTTTATTATATTCCAGTTTCCATTCCATTAATGATTACTTTGTTTTAATAATCACTATTTATCTGGATTACTTTTAAATTTAAATTTTATCTCCAGATTTTTATTCTTGAACTTATTACAAACTTTTTTAAATTTCTTCTAACTAATTCAAATTTTTTGACTCGAAAACACTCTAGATCACTACTTTTTCATAGCAGCTATTTTCTATACGTTTACAATAAATTTTATAACAATAAAAAATAAAATTATATGCATATTGAGGCCATTGTCGACTATACCTGATTTTAACAGTCTGCGATTATCGATAATACAATGTAATTTATACTTATTATGGATTATATTACTTGTACTTTTACATACTTCCCTAAAGAACAGATACTTGCGATGGTAGAGAAAACAAGAAATGTTATGTGGTTCAGGCTGACAACTTGTGTAATGGAATATGTAATGAGTATATAAGTTATCTTGTCAATACAGTAATTTTAGTTACTACCAACAAATCGCCAAAGCACGTCTGATTCAGTGACAAATGTACTTGTCTTGTCTATTTACCAAGTTTAAGAGTAGTTTTTAGAATACAATATAAGCTAAAATTAATTAAAACATGTTTAATATTTAAACCGACTTAAAAAAGTATGTCATGACGTATATTTTGTATACGTATGTGTAGTTATTAGGGTGGGTCAAAAAAATCAATTATTTTTTTACAAGTGACACGGAAAAATGGGTTGCTAGACACCTTAAAAAATTTTCACCAAATATAAGCTCTTAATTTTAATAGGAAGATCCTCCGCATCACATTGATTGTACAGAAAAAATGTTTTAAAAGAATTTTGTAGGAAATTTAATGCTCTACAAAAAAGGTATCTTATATTTTTTTCGAAAACCTCACCATTTGAAAGATATTGAAGATTTATAATAGTCATTTATTGTCGAGTTATAAAATTCATAAACAAAAATGAAATTTGTCTTAAAATAATCAAACTTAAATCTTCAATATCTTTCAAATGGTGAGGTTTGCGGAAAAAATATAAGATACCTTTTTTGTAGAGCATTAAATTCCCTACAAAATTCTCTTAAAACATTTTTCTGTACAATCAATTAATGATGAGGTATGAATTTTTTTCTATTGGACTGAGAAAAAAATAAAAACTGTGATGCGGAGGATCTTCCAATTAAAATTCAGAGCTCATATTTGGTGAGAATTTTTTTAAGGTGTCTTCTAGCAACCTATTTTTCCGTCACTTGTAAAAAAAAATAATTGATTTTTTTGACCCACCCTAGTAGTTATATATAATTGTATGTCCGCCATTTTCTCAGAAACTACTGGACCAATTTGAAAAATTATTTCACTGTACTGAAAAATCGGAGTACCTGAATAAATCATTATGACTACAATAAAAATATAACTTCGCCGACTGCTGATGGACTGACGGTAGGGAAGGTGATGGTAAAACGAAGGAAAAAGTTATTTTATCCTTTTTAGAGCCATTCCAATTTCTTTATTGTTTATCGTTTAAGCGCAGAAAGTCAAAATTTTGCCACGAAGTTTTCCAAGTTAAAGCGGTTACAACCGAACAGTATCGTATAATACGATAAAAAAGTTTAGCTAAATAAAAAATGGAATTGAATATTAGAAAACTTTATTCGAACTTTAAAGTTTGCTGTATCTCTATTGAAAGTTTTTTTGTTTGATTTAAGTTTATGTCATAATCGGCTATATTACCGTTCTTTGTCAGACTCCGAAACTGTAAGATATTACATTTAACCGCATTTGTTGATAAGTTTGCGCTCTGTTTATAACCGGTTATATAAAAGTTACATTCGTATTATTACGCTCTGTACCTATAATGTTAAAAATTACGATGAACATTCAACAATCCGCAATGTAATGTAATAAAAAATTTAACAATTGGTTAGAAGATAAGAACAGATCTTTTATGCTGGTTATAATATTATGTCATTACTGTTTTTCCATACCTACTATAAAATAGCTGCTTTACATGCATGTATATGTATGCATGGAAAGTGACTTTTAAGAGGACGGTGCGCGGGAACGTATCTTTCCCACACAATGAGACCTTGAATAAATAACACCAAAAAATTGTCACTAGCTCTCGGTCTTATACACTGTACACAGACGGACAATGAAATCTCACCATAAGTGTGCTATTTTTTATCCGACTGCGAAGCAAATGAGTGGTAATGTGTTTAACAGTCTATGGATGTATGTATGTATGTTCCTTTGAAGCACTATACAGACCAAACGCCTGGGCCGATTTTTATGATTCACACGTCAATCGATTCCCCTTAGTCCGGCGAGTGTCACTAAAGACATGACGTTAGTGAAAATTCAATATGGCGACTACAGGACGCCATATTGTGAAAATGAAAAAAATGAAAGTCAACAAACTATGTCAAGTGGGGTATCGTTGAATAGGTATTGAAAAATCATTTTTAGTTTTCCCTCAACATTTTTCGATTCGACTGACCGTTTAGGATCTATATCGATTTATTTTTAACTAAAAACATTTGAAATAAAAAATTTATTTTAAAAAACAAAAAACCCGACTACGTAAAAATCGAACTTAAAAGATGGAAACAAGATCAAATGATAACATGCAGTCGGAGGTATTTCTGTTCAATTTGTTACTACTATGCCTCCGACTGCATGTTATCATTTGATCTTGTTTCCATCTTTTAAGTTCGATTTTTACGCAGTCGGGTTTTTTGTTTTTTAAAATAAATTTTTACTTCCCACCTCTACTATGGTAGGGAAGTAATGGATTCAGTCCGAAAACAATATTTCGAGATTTTAACAGATTTTCACGTTTTGAGACCCTAGCAATCGTTTAAGATCATTTTCTGACTGATGTCTGTATGTGTGTGTGTGTGTATGTGTGTATGTGTGTGTGTGTGTATGTGGTCAATTTTTCGCCTTCGATATCTTAAGAACGGAACAACATACGGGCATGCCGATTGTTCTATTGTGTTTATCAGCCTTTAACTTAGATCTGATTAGATTTTGAGTCAAATCGGTTCAGTGGATCCTGAGATATTCAAAAAAACGTCCTCAATGTCACGTATTAACATAGGTAAAAAAAAATATAAATGAATTCTAGATGTTATAATATGAAAAAAATGTAAATATTTTTTTTCTCTAAAATGTATAGTTTTCGAGAAAAAAAATATTTTACTAAAAAAAATAAAAATTGTACGTAAATCAAGGTAACCATGATTTTTGCTATATTAAGCTAGCCATCAATAGATCACCAAACAAAAAAGAGGGCCATGCTTTTTTCAAAGAATAAAAATTAAATTGTGTTTTAAAGACCACCAACAGCTAAGGTTATTTGGGCCTAGTCAAAGAATAAAAAAAAGAGTGTTTATTTTTTGCAAATATTTACTAGGTGGGAAGTATAGGACTGGTCATCAGTCGAATTTTTTATTAACTATTTTGGTACGAAAACCTAAAAATTTATTGGTTAAAAACGCGTAAACATTTCTATTGTTACAATGTAAATTTTGGTTCAGTGATTGATTGTAGATAACTTTGTCAACCCAAAACGGCAATCCGGCTCTGAGCATGAAACGTTATAGCGACATAGTGAATGAACCAGAGTTAAACTAACTGCAGGACGTAAACAATACCAGTGAGTGCAAAACCATGTCAGTCGGTATTGTAGTGCTCTATTATTTATCCTCCGACGTTTTAACTTCACTCAGCTTGCAAACAGTGTCGTTCAATGCCAATGAAGATTATAAAACACACAGAATGGGTGCACACTAACTATTTTGTATAGCTGTACTAATCTTTACTAATAATAAAGCTGATGTGTGTTTGTACGCGCTAATCTCAGGAACTACCAGTCCGATTTGATTTTTTTTTTGATAGCTTGTTTATTGGGGAAGGTTATAGGCTATTCGATTCGAGTTTTTAGTGTATTTGCCATATGGCACATACACTATTGGCGTCGGTCGGATGGCGGGACCTAGGGGTCGGACCAAAATTTCTCGACGTTTCATAGCCTCCTGAACAATTTGGCACCATTTTTGGAAATGTTTATATATATATGTATATATATATATATATATATTTATTTATTTATATATATATATTTATTTATTTATATATATATATATGTGTTCGCGGCATAACTCTCGAAAGACTTAATTGATTTCAACGAAATTTGGTAGACACGTTGGAATCCATCACCGCACGGAACCTATTTAAAATGGGCCCAATCGGACTATTTTAAGGGTAGTTTTTAGGGGTTGAAAAAAGTTTTAGAGCCTAAAAATATCGAAAAAAATCTCAGAATTGTTTCAAAATTAGAATTTAACCCTTTAGTAGAGATTAAAATGTGTTGCTAAAATTTTAACAAAATCGGCACGACAGGACCGGACTTACAAATTTTATGAAAACACTAGTTTACGGATAGTGATTTATTTGCTGACGGGTGTATTTAATTTGGTACAGAGGTTCCATCGATAATAATATTGAAATTAGGAAAAAAAATATTATTTTAAGGGATGTATTAAGGGGTTTAATTTTTCATTTTGTCCAAAAACAAACTTAAGTTCACATAATAAAGCCACAAGGCCTGTATTAGCAAATACACTATATTGTCGGCAGGGTTTTGGCACTGCGACCCGAGTTTTTTTAATTCAACCTCAAAGTGATTAAAACGGGGTGTAATTTTTTTGACTATCTATACTAATATACTATTATACAACAATGAGTTAAGTTTTTTGTGGTTATAATATAATAATTATTAAATAGACAGTAGCCATTCCACAAGCAAATACTTTTCTTAACGTAATCAGTCGGCAACCTGCCAACGTGATGTTAAACGTCAAACAATTAAGATATACAAGGAAAAAATCAGAAGCCACTGTCAGGACTTGAACCCGAAGTTTCCAGTTTCCGGCTGGTTGATTTACCACTTACTCACACAGTGCCCCGAGAGTTATGTTTATAACTTAAATAAAATCCGCTCTCGCATGAAGTGTGATTTAGTGTTGAAATAGGTATATATAGGAAAGGAACAGATCCCACTCTCGGGGCACCGTGTGCGTAAGTGGTAACTCAACCAACCGGAAACTGGGAATTTCGGGTTCAAGTCCTGACAGTGGCTTCTGATTTTTTCCTTGTATATCTTAATTGTTTTAACGTTTAACATCACGATGACAGGTTGCCGACTAATTATGTTAAGAAAAGTATTTGCTTGTGGAATGCCTACTGTCTATTTAATAATTATTATACTATTACAAACTGTAAGCAAGTACGCGAAGCGAGAACAAAGACAGGCGACTTCGTTTCGCAGAGGGAGAATTTCTCGCGGGAACTACTGAATCGATTCTAAAAATTCTTTCACTAATAGAAATCTACACTATCTCTGAGTGTTTTAGGCTATATTTTATTTTAATAAATTTCTCGCGGGGGGATATACTAACAAAACGTAACTCTGAAATTCGTTTACAGTTTAGAGTATAGGCGGAATCCTATTTATATTATAAACACGACCAGCTCGACTTCGCTTCGCAGGGGGAAAATTTCTCGCGGGGGATAATAAATCATAAATTCTTAGCACCCGCTAGTATTATAATAAAGAGAAAAAGTATGTACGTTTGTCTATTTATTTGTCGCAGAAAATCTTAAGAAATATTGAACCGATTTGAAAAATTATTTCACTGTTTAAAAGTCTACTTTTTCTCGAGTATCATAGGATACTACGCTAATTGACAACAGGAAGATGAACAGTGAGCGAAAATAGGTCCCTTAAAATAATTACATTTTTTTCTGCTCCAATATAATTGGCAATCATTGTATCAATGTATGTACCAAATTATGCACATGCTAGTACTTCACTATCCGCAAACCTGAAAATCCGCCCCTATTTATTTTATAATTAATTTAACTTTTTAGTGATTTATTTTATTTATAGGCTATAAAACAAGTAATCAACACTTTTTAACACAGATACTACGATTTTTAAACGGCAGTCTGTAAATTTTTCAAGTATACCTATATAGGTAAGAATGAATGAATTGTAAATTATAGACGCTCGACTATATAGGTAAGAAGAATAAATAAATTTACACATTTTATCTAAATATAGGCAACTCAAGAGAATAGTCAAATAGGGTATCGAATGGGTTTGAACCTACTAAAATATTTACAAGTGACCCCGCCGTGATATGATATGATGCGACTTTGAATTTGAGAATCACACACAAAAAAAAAACACACGGACTATTGATCTCTTAGATTAAACATAAACAGTTGAAAGTGTACATAGTCATTTCAAATTCTATTGGTTTCACATCTTTTAAGGGCTGTATACACTGACGTATATAAAATTATACCTTTTCTAATTCCATTATTAAAATATAGCGTTTTTTGTAAAAATGGCGCCCAATAGAAATGAAATTTGTTTTCGAAAATAGAAATTTGATTTCTCTCGGACGGCATTTTTACAAAAAAAACGATATATTTTGATTTCGATATCTACTACCGAAGCTATAGCCTTATATTATAGAACTAAATATTCCAGGTCAAAAATTGAAGGAGTAATCTTTCCGGTAAAAGGAGAGGTTTCCTGTAAACAAGGAGTGAGGCCTATATTCTCTTTTTTTTCAAAATGTTAGGCTCAGTATTTTGAGAGATAAGGGGAGGATGCTCAATTGTCGTATTATTTTCCATTTCCCGTGGGAATTTAAAGACTTATGATTTTCGTTTAGGTTTCCCTGTAAACTATGAATGAGGCCCTATATTCCCCATTTTTTTTCCAAAATTTTAGGCTCGGTAGTTTTGGAGATATGAGGGGGAATGCTCGATTTTCGTATATTTTCTTTGACATCTTTTAAACTATGTATTTTAAAATTATAAAAGAAATATATTATATTATGTATTTCTCATAACGAGCCCTTTCATTTGATACGTCACATGATGCACCTGAAATTTTTTTTTTATTTTCTAATTTGCCCGCTAAAATTAACCCCCAAAATCAGAATTCGTTTATTTACGCGTATACGTTCGTGATTGGGTTTCCTAACTCTAAATATGTACCAAATTTCAATTTTTTTCGTCCAGCAGATTCGGCGAAAATAAGCTGTGAGAAACGGACAGACAGACACGAGAGAGTGATCCTATAAGGGTTCTGTTTTTTCATCGGATGTACGGAACCCTAAAAATTGTCAAAGTTACTCTTTTTTTATTTGTTAGAGTGGCATTACGTCAAAACGCTCCTAATTAAACATTATTTTTATAGTGCAAATGAATTTTTAAATTGTGATTTTTAATTTGTAATTGGTATACTTTTTTATATTGTATTTCTTGACTTGACTTTTTGTATCCAAATTTTTGGCTATGCAAATAAATTGATCTATCTATTTATCTATTAGCGATTATTTGTCATCTGCTGTCGTCAAGTGATAGCTTACAAAACTTTAAACGGTTTTTGATGCGAAAGTAACCACTGGCGGCATGGCAGGTCTTTCAAAGGCTCTTATGGCCGATTTATCGTACATAATCGCGATGTTATTTTGAACACGCTGTTAAATTTTGACAGCTACGTGTTCATTGGTTGCTGCGTTTTGTTACCATAGCAATCCGTCACTTAATCGTGTGACTAAAATAACATCGTGATTAAAATGTACGATAAACCGGCCATTAGACTAATACGTTGATTACAAAAATCCATAATGGATTTTAGACACTGACCTCTGAGTATTTGTGAACATGCGTCGCACGGTGTGATCTTCTTGTAGGTGTATTCTTGGAACGCGTGAGCATCTGATTCGCCGCCGCCTCTTCCGGCTGCTGCACCGGCTCCATTTTTCCTGTACCAATATTTTGAAATTAATACAATCGTTATATCAGTTATATGGTTTGAACAGTGTTTGACTAGCGGTTACGAATCAATTATAAAATGAAGTACAGCTTCTCGTCGTATAGGAGTGTAATGCTATGATTTCTGAAAAACTTTGAAGATTTTTATGGAAATTAAGAAAGAAACATAAAAACAACTAGGTATAAATTACATCTTAGTTGTAAATATAGGATGTCTGTTAATGGAATTCCAAATAAAATTAGTAAGCAAATGGAATGACAGACGAAGATTAGTTTTTGCCCGGGACTTCATTTCCGTGAACTCCAATTTTTCCCGTAAATTCGCACGCATAGATTATGTTGTTTTTGAGTTTTGACGGAAAGTAGACAGACTAATTTTATTTTATGTGCTTTTGTTTTGACAGTCGTTCTATATGAAATAGGGTGCTTCATATACAGTAAATAATACATAATTACGCATAGATCAACAAAATAATGCATATTATATTTAACTCATAAAAAATAATAATTGTAGTTGAAAATGTGTCCAATATTGCGTGTTTCAAATTAATATCGAAACGCTATGTCATTGGTTGGAAGAATCGTGACGTCAGAATGTACAAAATTCTAAACTATTAACTTACAACGAGGGCTACCATTTTTTATTCGTCAGATGGCGCTAGTGGCAAGTAAGGTATGTGTCATACATTGAGTAATGGTGTCACACGTTTAAAGATTAACGGTTTGTGTTCAAGCATTTTTCATTTATTCATCATAAAGGAATAAATCATTAAATAAATACAAAACTGCGATTTAAAAGGTCCGGCAATCAGTACCACCAGATTCGAGTAGCCTATGAAATGAAAAATAATTGACGTACGACTGTCAGTTTCCCGTAATTGTTAAACTTATTTCATGCAATTTGTCCAGTTATGGGTCATTTTCCAGTAAATCAGCACGCTTTCGTTGTTGAACATTTTATTTGAATACAGAGCATTGTGCAGAGTCAAAGGAATTTTAGGCGTGAATTTGAAGTTGCCAGGCACGAAAGAATACCAAAACGGGACAAAATGTTGAATTGGGTGGGTCAGTCCCGAGTAGCGTGTTAGCGTCCACGCACACTTCAAGATCTGAAAAACGCAATTCGAGATGAAATTAGAAATATTGGACCTGATTTATTACGAAGAGTAATGGAAAACTTCCTAGAAAGATGCCAAGAATGTTTAAACTGCAATGACGCTCACTTAAGAGATGTTATTTTCAAAAAATAGCGAAAATTAATAAATTGCAAATGTACCGAAATTAAAAAGAAAGTCGTTGTTATTTCTCATATTTCAACAATAACCATATACGAGGTGGTTTAAAACCACCAGTAGGTCTGATTGCCGAACCCTTTATAAACAGTACTGACATTTAAATAACAGATACAGGTGTCGGAAAATATAAACAGTACCTATTAACAAATTAATGACAGATATCTCAGTTGCCAGTGACGTTATCAGATAATAGAAAAAAGTCTTGTATAGCCTTCATTAGACAAAATGTTGTCCTGCGCCGTCTGACAACGACATTTAATTTTTTTATCGAGAAAGAAGTGAATCGGTAAAAAAAGTCAAGAGGCTTGCGTTTCTAATTTAAGAAATATGAAAACTTTTCAGAAACGATATCATTACAATTAAAAGTTACTTACAAATTCTCGAAAAGAATGTGTGTATTGACCTGTTAAAAGAATTATCGCCCACCACTGATTTATATCCCACTTTTCATAGGAAAACTTTCGTGTAAAGTTCACTTAACTTCCGACGATAGGAGTTCAATGGATGCAAGTGTATTTGATACTGTTATTTCCAGTTTCTCAGCATACGAATCTATTTTTCTGTAGAAGGAAAAGTTTATAACACAACTTTTCCCAGTATTTTTTGACCTTCCGTATACTCCCACGGCCACATGGGCCGGTGCAGTGATTCATGTAGGAGTATAGAGAAGGTTAAAAAATAATGTCACCGACGTAAACATTTTTTTTAGAATATATATTTTGTACAATGCTAAAGCAAATTGAATTGAAGAGGCGTTACTGTAAATCAATTAAATTGTTATCATCCTACCAATAAAAATTTAGACTGACAAAATCATAACGAACCTTTATACGCGAGCGTTTTTCTATCGCCGAAGTCAACTGCAGAAATCTCGTCCCACTTCAGAAACCTCGTTTCACTGCAGAATTCTTATCCCTTTGAAGTGGTACAATCCAGCTACATTCTATGGTTAAGCCAGCACCAAAATGCAATCCTCTTGGTTTTAGTTAGCATGGAGAAACCACGCTTTACGAAGGAATTTCGGTCATTCATACTTTTATAGCATCAATTTCGACGAAGAAGCATTATTTTTGATCCAATGTCAACGACGCAGAAGGACTAAGGAGTAGGAAATCACGGAGGTTCTGGATACATCCCAATGATGGAGTGTGGCTACAATCTGGACGGTTTCACATTTTATACCTGCACGAACATTAGAATTATCCAGATTAGATTTTCATGTTCTTCAGAATATCTAAATGTTCCTTCGGCATATTGACTGACGTTTGACAAGGGATAACTGCTGATCAAAAATATAAAAACTTGCCATTGATATGTGGTCGATGAGTGTCCTGTGTGAAAAGGAAGTGATACGGTCGGCCTGTGGTTGATAGATGGGTTTGGCGACAGCAGACTATAACGCATGCGAGCGTCCGTCTGAAAAAGAAACGTACTCTTCCCATTGCAGTAAATGGTATAACTGCGAGCAGGCGACAATCGACTACACAGGAACCACTTTTTGTGGTTGATCAGTAACAGAAAAACGCTCGTGTATAAATGGCCTATATCGTTGAAGCTGTGATTATTGTTCATATTTTACATTTTAAACATGTGAGAAAAAGTATTAATAATTGATTTTTTGGTTTAAGCGTAATCGTTTGTTTTCTTTAGAGAAAAATGTAGGTACTTTGGACATGTTATGTATTACAATACTCGATCTCTAAAAAATATGTCCAGTTTGATTTATTTATCATTTAAAAATGACTGAAAATGATTTCTTCAATGCTTTTTGATCTGAACATTAAATAAAAAAAAGTGAAATTTTATGTTTAAGTTAAAACTGAAAATGGTATTTCAATCAATAAAATTGTGATACAAAATATATACATTTGTGAAAAATCACACAAAATCGACACCAAAATGGCACTTACAACACTTATTCAAGGTATGTCCACACTTATCAAAAAGAACCATAAAATCTGGTTTAAAAATAAAAATATTATTGCGTCGTGGTTTATTTTTAAAATATAAGTCAAAATTTAATCAAATACCGTTGAGTTTATAAAAGACTTTTTTGAGCGTATTATAATTACTCAATAAGTGTGCAGAGACCTTTATAAAATGTGTGTGATAAAGAAAGAAAGAGAGACAAACATCAATTGATATGACAGTGATCAGACATTTATATACATAAGATTTATAGAGAGGTAAAATGTACATATTATAATAAAAACCGTGTCATAGAAATAGTAATGAAAAGAAACCTTATCAAAGGTGGCTTGGTGTGTGTTGTTTTCTAAACACATTGCTTTACTGAAAAATGACAAACATCATTCAGCTATATTTGTGCACGGAATTGTGACGTACCGGTAGAAAATTTTTGGACGCATCTAGTACACAAACAATCAGTGATATGGAATAATGTCATTTCATTATAATCCTCCGTCGATTCAGTAGATTTTAATCGTAAATATTATATTTAACTTGAATTTTTCACTTTCGAAAATTGGAAGAATTTTTTTACACTTATCTTCCATTTTCCATTTAAATAAACGTCTCGATATAGACGATAGTTGTCCAGAACCAATCGTATAAATGTAAGGTTAATGCTGGGTTTATCGTACAATTTTAACAGGCTGTTTTTTAATTTTCATTGCTACGTGTTCATTGGTTGCTGCGTTTTCATTTTGGCAAATTGTTGATCGTTGCCATAGCAACCGTCATTTAACAGCGTGATTAAAAAATAAAATTGTACGATAAGTCCAGCACAATATTTTAAAATTATAAGTCCAGACAAATGATAATAGTATTAAATAGATCGAATCGTGTCGATAATGGATTAAAATAAATCTTGTTTAAGGATTGACATTCCATTCCAATAAATTTTTCCCACACAATTCTCCACTCTGTTAATGCATAATAGCTGAATAATGCAAGTGAATAACTAACAATAGTTCAGCTCTGTAGATATCGGGCTAAACAATTGAAGTATTCAAGAATGACAACATGAAATATGTGGAAAATAAAGTAAATACACTAAGAAAATAAATATACGTGATATATTGCTAAAATGTGCAACACACAAGAAAATATAGCAAATCAATAATATTATTGTCAATAAAGCCGCATTGTTCTGAGAGAAGCAAACATTTTGCGAGAGACAAATTATTCGATGATGTAAAAATAAAAAAAAACCTCGGTGTACACGAAATAATTAACTTACCTGTTAAAAAATAAAATTCTGTCATAAAATAGTGAATTTTAAAAAATTAAAGTATTATACTCAGTAGTCATGTAGTGATAGAAAAATAAATATAATAAAACAAGAAGAAATTGCTGATTTTGAAGGAAATCAAAATATGATGTTATTATACTATTGTGGCGATTGTAAGATTTTTTACTAAAATATTTTAAGTCCGGATATTTTTTTCGTTAGCTTAGTTAGTTCTATACTATAAGCCCTGTTCAAAATATTATTTAAAGATTTATTTACCAACCCTTTTAAATCAATTTATGGGTTGTGTTCGGTTCGACATCGTATCAGTATGTGAGCTTGGTTTAAAGTTCTGTTTGGTTTGCGAACATTAACTTGGAGTACCAATTCAGTGTGCATCTGTTCCCTTAGCTCCAAAAGTATTATGTTCAAATTTTAAAAAAATCAGGCATTTTAGTCTAGGCGAAATAGGAAAAATAGAGGGAAAACTTATTGACAAACGGGATTTTGCGGAAAATTGTCGAGGGTGGTTCCCTTACTATAATACTAAAAATCCCACCCTTTCCGCTTAATTTTTCATCGGGGTGAAACTACCCCCAAAAAGTGTATTTTTGCAAAAATCTAGAGAACTATCTACTTTAGGACAAAAAAGGCCCATATCAAGCTCAAATCTGATACAATTTTGGACAGAATGACGTATTAAAAAAATGTTCGCAAAATCCCCTGTTTTAATACGTTTTTCGTCTAAATGTAACTTTTGTGTCTAATTTATCTAGGCTATATATTATAAAGAGGCTGCAGCTGGTGCGAATTGTAATCTAGTTTTTAGTTTTGTATGTTTCTTTTTTTATTCGCGTGTATGACTTCGATGTCAAAACTGCGTTATTTATTATATCAAAAAAGAGGTTGGTAAATATTACCGGAAAACTACAGTAAAGGTCTTTTTATTGTTTTTGAGATATAAAACTAAAATAGAAAATTGTTTTCTAAATATAGCGGTTATTCTATTTTCATGTGAAAAAGTATACTACCTATTAGGTATGTTGTTTTGACAAACGTTTAAATTTAATATGTGTAGGTACATAAATAATAAGGTTGACTCCCACATACTCGTACCGTCGTACATAAATAAAATGTACGTACGCTTCTTTTTATTTACATATTTATAATAATATATTTTTCTATTTTCCAATTTTTCTTGTACGCTCAAAGTATTTTTCCACTGACATTTACTTCAATGGCATTCTCGAGTTACCATTAAATCGATATGTTCTAACGCCAAAAAAATTCCAATAATTTACTTGTGTAATGTATTATAATTAGAATGGAATAATTAATTATTCAACTTACCTATAGCATGTTATTACCCGCTTTAATTTGATTGAACTTGGTCAACTTTTAATATTTACTAAATTAGAACATGTTAATTTTGTGTCAATACAGAAAAAATGAAGTAATGATATTTCGAAAAATTTCTCTCTCGCATTATAATCTGCGATTAAAAATAAAACATAAATCAATTTGTAATTATGGATGATCTATAAGTTTTGCATATATTTTAAATTACAGTATCGTATTTCAATATATTTTAAAAATACCTATTTTAAATCATTTAAAAATGCTTAATCAGAAATAATTATTTGTAGTAAAAACGTAGCTAATAAAAAAACTCTCAAAAGATGTGTAAACAATCAGATACGATGTCAGCTACATATAACCTCAAAATAATTGGTCAGCTCTAGATATACGATAGGGAATGTATAGCGAGTAGAACTGTCCGTTTTTGTGTGACGAACAGAATAGGTACCTACGAGTAGTTAAGATACACTGTAATTTGAAAAATATGCAAAATTTGAAACTTGGTTCTCGTTTCTGTGATTCAAGGCTATTATAGATGATATATTTTTAGCGTGTTGGGTCTCCAAGTCACTATATGAATATTATGAAGTATTAGAAATACCTTGTATTTTTTACGTCCGTCTTGTGACTTCCTGTATTTTAACACGACGCGTTTCAGCAACGCGTTGCTATCTTCAGGTGTGGTTAAATTTTTTTTTAAATTACACGTTATAATATTATTAAGCACATGCGTATTATGTAGTGGATTGTAGAGTACTCCACAATCCACTACATAATATGCATGTGCCTTATAATATTATAACGTGTTACGGATACTCAATGTGTAATTTTTAAAAAAAATTTAACCACACCCGAAGATAGCAGCTCGTTGCTGAAACGCGTCGTATTAAAACACAGGAAGTCACAAGACGGACATAAAAAATACAAGGTATTTCTAATCTATTATAGATCTTCCAATTCGATTATGTGAATTTTTAATCGTCAGTTTACATAAATACGTTACTGGCGCTGTTCAAAAATTAATAATGAAAGCATTAATAAGCATGATAACTAGATCCTTTACCTCATCGCAATGATGGTGGAAACGGCATGGTACATTTGGTTTTTTCTATATTTAAAAATAACAGAAACATCAATAACAAACCATTCTCATAATTAATGATCATTTTACAAAAAAGAAAAATCAAACATTAACTAGAAAATATTAATAATAAAATACTGCACTCAACTTTCTAATTGTTTTAATTCGTTCATCTAAAAATTCATACAATATTTATATAAAAAAACACACTGAAATCACTTTAATCTTAATGAATAAAGAAAAATTGGATACTTTTCTCTCGTTTCAGTAATAAAATAAATCAAAACATCAATTTTGATTCTTGGTTATTTCATTTTATCAACAATAAACGAATTTCAGTAAAATTTCACATTGCGCACACCTTGTATAAACCATGAATCTATAGGGACGGATAAAGTACCACTTTAGACGAGGCGGGAAGCCATTCAGGGAAGGGCGCATGCCTATTTTATGGACATGTCCATGTTATACATGTGCCCACGTTCTATTGGCCGCGTCTTTGAGCATGCTTAATTGCACCAGATGCAGTCGTCCGCGTCATTTGCGCATGCTCAATTGCTCGTACAG
This sequence comes from Mongoloraphidia duomilia, assembly GCA_039654895.1. Taxonomy (NCBI): domain Eukaryota; kingdom Metazoa; phylum Arthropoda; class Insecta; order Raphidioptera; family Raphidiidae; genus Mongoloraphidia; species Mongoloraphidia duomilia. Next base: position 16,810,995 of record CM077522.1, on the reverse strand, counting down.
CGCTTGCGCAACTGAAACGGCCAATAGAATGTGGGCACACTTGTTTCCTCACCGCCCCCTTCCCTTAACAGCAACCATCCCACTCCGTTGTACTACGTTCCTAGATTACTATGTCTATGCTATAAACAGATATCACGGAAAATTTTTAGGTACAATCCAGATTCTACTATAATTTCGAACACGAACAACTAAATTAAGAATATTTTTTAACTAAAAACGTTCCTTCCATATTATATACAGCATGAGCGTGCGGTTCGACGAGCTGGTGCGGCTCGTACGTTCAAGTACGCAAACTTTTACTGTTCTCAGGGTGATTGGATTGGCGAACCCAGCGTCGCTTGCCGTGGTTTTTAAAATCCCGTGGAGGGACTCACATTTTCCTCCTGTCGTTTGAAACAACAAGAAATTTTATCGCGTGCTACGTGCAAACCACGACAATAACGGGAAAAGCCGCGTCGTGCCGAGCCGAGCCGAGCCGTGCCGAGCCTTGTGCGCTGCTCTATTTACACGGTTCGCAGCGCGACAAGTCACAGGCCGACTCGCCGACGACCGAACCATGCGACGTGAAAAGGCCGGATCACACGGCGCGTGGCTTGTGATCTTGGTTCGTCTTGGCGCAGCTTGTGGTTCTAAATGGCTCATGAAGGTAGGGTATAATTATGATATTACCATATTATTATGAACCATCATAAAACCCTTTGACTCGTGTTCACTTACCGCATTCGAGGCGATCCACCGAGTTACGAGCCACCCGCCACTGTGAGCGACCCTTGTCTCACGACGCGTGGCTCGTGGTGACTTGTGATGCCTCGACGAGCTATCACAAGCCGTGTGACCCAGCCTTAACAGTATCTTTATAGGGATAGTTAGTGGCGAGCTATTCACTGGATATTCGTCTTGCTATATTAAGGAGCGGACACATAGTATGCAAACATAAGCATACAGCACACACGCTTGAATCAATGTCATGTTTTCAAACATTCGACATGGAACATACAACCACTGTCCATATTGCATTTAGTATATAATTGATTTTATTGTTGTCTATATGAAGGTAAACTCGCAGTTCAATTTCGGTATTTGTGCAAAGTGGTAGTATTTTTTTCGAAATTTTTTTCGATACCTACTAACGATGAAATGATGTTGTTATGAATAGTTTATTTAAAAAAAAAAACGGAAAATAAAATACAATCGCCGATTTTGGGTCAACGAAATTTTTGAAAACTTAAACATTTGATCGTCTGTGAAGTTAATTTTGAAAATAATTATTTTACGTAAAAAAGTAACATCACTATGTGCACTATACACTGACAAACTGATAAGTGAGAGATAGAATAAAGATTAACAATTTTTATATTAGAAATCGTGTCCATCGTGATTATAATAAAATTAAGCAAAATCGCAGGATAGTGGACAATATAATTTGATTTATTAAATTAAATGTACGACGTTTCGTCTATAGATTGAGACTTTTTCAAGTACATACATAAAAATAACAATATTTATGAAAATTAATATTAATTATGTTAATTGCTATGGTTAGTAATTAATATTAATTTTCATAAATATTGTTATTTTTATGTATGTACTTGAAAAAGTCTAAATCTATAGACGAAACGTCGTACATTTAATTTAATAAATCAAATTATATTGTCCACTATCCTGCGATTTTGCTTAATTTTATTAACAATTTTATTTTCAGTATCTCCATCGAGTCAAACAATAATATAAAAACATGAAAACCCCCATCTAATAGTAGTAATAAATCTAATTGATGTACCGCTCTTATAGCGATCACATAATACGTATGTGTGCGCTGTGTGGTACTGTTTGGAAACACGTCCACATTAACTCTGTTTTTCGTGTATGCTATGTTTTTGCGTTAGTTGCGTGGTCATGTTTGCATTCTATGTGTCTGCGACTTTGCACATGCGGAACTATAAGAGTAGTGCTATTTTGTGACAAACGTTTTTAATGTGTTTTTCGCCTGTGTTTAGATAGTTTGGTGTACAAACAAGCATTTTTTCTTATTTGATAGGCAAGACGTGAAGAAGACTCATACTTTCTGGTACGACGCTAAATCTATTTTCAAAGTACTTATAGCATATGGTAAAATTTTGTGTTAGAATTACTGATACAAATTGAAAAAGATTTCTTCTGTGGTATAAAAATCAATAAGAACGCAACTCAGATGTTGATATTTAATTTTTATAACCCAGCTATGTAGCTTAGTGGTACAGCACTAGACTCGCATTGGGAAGATACTGGGTTCGATCCCGGCGGGGGCAGATGTGGCTAGGACTTTTTCCTACTGCCTCACGCCGAGAAACGGTAATTCCTGTACCGGCCATCTTGTTGAAGTTTTCCATGGTTTCCCTCAATAATTCCAGATGAATATCGAGATGGTTACTTATTTAAGGCCATGGCCGATTACTCCTATGCTCCCAAAGTTGCCTACCTTATCCTAATTTCCTATAATTCCTCCATTCGCACATTGCTAATAAAAAAAGAGTTGAAGTTTAAAATATGTAGAAAACCACGGAAAGTGGTCAAATGGAAAATAGTAATGGTGCGAATGGCGTCTGTTATGACGTAATGTCGAGAAACGGACGTTAAACGCATTATTATTATTATTATTTAATTTTTATCAATTAATTGTTTTTATACACAGATCTCCGAGGAACAGAATCCATGTCGAAACGTTAGATCAATAGTAAATAATATCAAAATCAGCGCGGCGTTCTTTTTGATCTTTATGCCACAGATGAAATTTTCTTCAACCTGTATCAAAACATTTCAAGGATCACTTCTACAATTATACCGTAGAAAATTCGCACTTTAGTTAAAAGTCGAGCATAAATCTTGCGAAAAGGTAACAAATTGATAATAATTCTATTGGTGAAAAATTGAAGTAATGAACGTCACTAATTTCATTAGTGGAACAGATAAGGCGAATAGCACGCCTTTAATGGTGATAATTAATGTCAAATACGATGCAAGACGAGCTACATTATGTCATACTGTGATAAATGATACGAAACAAATGCAGCTCTGTATAAAATTTGCTCTTTATTGCATTTAATTCATAAAACCAATATTTTGTTTTTATAAAAATTCAACACTTTTTATTTCAATTCTAATTCAAAATTACTTATCGATTTTTCAAATTTGAGGTCAAACTTTATAAGAGCATGTTTGTAATTTCACATTACTTATAATATATCTATTAAGGTCAAGGTGACGTTTAATGAGTTACGTTTTTAGAGTTCAAAGTGATTTCAGTTGTTAGGTAGGACATACAAAATTGAAAAACTGTGTCATTCATTTAATTATATAATCATACAGTTATATAGTATGTACACAAAAATATGGCACAATCACTTACTTATCAGTCTCTTTGGGTGACGTGTTTGACGAAGACGGTGGCGTCTTTAAGCTTTTGAAAGCTTTGAGCCACTTGTTTTTCATACTTCCGGCTGATGATGACGACATCTTTCTTTCGCGACCCGAATCGTTTGCGTCAAGTTTACTCGCGAATAATTCTTTCTGTAAACAAACATCAAACGATATATAATTCAATTTAGTCAATCTTCGGAGCGTAAGAAAAATTATTACTGCATTGCTTCGAACATTTCTTGAAGTAAATCAATGTTTGTAATAAAAAAATAAATATTATCTCTTCGCTAATTTTCTCGTCACGCGTGGAAACAAAACTAATTTATAAAAAAATGTAATAACATAAAAAAGAGTAAAATTAAGAAAAATCGTAGGATAATGGACAAAATATTTGATTTATTAAATTAAATGTACGACGTTTCGTCTATAGATGTAGACTTTTTCAAGTACATACATAAAAAAAAAAATCACGATGGACACGATTTCTAATATAAATAAAAAAGAGTGTGCGTACTTATGTACGCATGTCAGAAGTTATACTTCTTTGGCGTAACAAAACAAAAATAGCTCCAAAAATTTTATCCCGCGTACCAGTACTATAATTTATTTATTATATTTATATCAAATTATTTATTTAAAAAAAACATGTTTGTGTTGAGATTCGAACCCGAGACCTATTGCGTATGACGCGGCGGTGCTATTCATTACGCCACGTACTTCTTAGATAGCAGTGCTATATAATAGGGTATTATAATCATGAACTTCCGACTAACCCTCATCATTTTTCCATAACGCGCCAAAAGAAGTATAACTTCAAAAATTTCGGGACTCGAACGCGCAACTTCTATTAATAGGCGAAATTATTGTTAAGATAATATCATCCTCGTCATACACCAGTTGGCTACAGAATCTTTCTACAAACTTAGTAAATAATAATTTAATTATTTTTGAGGGCAATAAGAGTTAGGGGAATTTGAGTCTAGCACCAATTCATATTTTCAATTCACTATTTTTTAATAATTGCTACTTTTACCAGTTCTTGGATTAGAACCTGCGAACTGGGAGCTCGTATATTAGGTTAATTATTTTTGTTCCTTGAAATACTTCTAAGAAGGATTTCTCCTGTTGTAAATTAATCATACCTTAGATATAATTAAAAAATCATAAAAATTGAATCAATTTTTAATATAGAATTTAATTTTGTTTCGAAAACTTTTATAACATGACGCGTTACTTGTCTAATAACGGTGTTAACAATACAAAACATTTTTGGTGTATTTGTTCACTTTTACAAATAAACATATTTGTCAACGTATTATCGAACTGAAATCATATCCGATAATTAAAAAATATAAAACGCAATTAGTGCTTTAATATAAATTAGACTCTTTGGTCACAAATATTCTTTTAAACCTTTTAAAAACATAAAAGTACAAGTGGTGAAAAATACTAAAAATCGTCATTAGATTTAAAGCTTTTTAAACTTTGAATACTGTTTTTGATTGATTAGCAAAAATTTTCAGATGATTTGCTTTGCTATACGCTACATTAATTGAATAAAAATTTCCACGGTCGACATAATTTTTCCCAATGAACAAATTAAAACATGAAAAAGAAAACTTAATTTCAATATGAAACAATTTTGAAGTTAAAATTTTCGTTTAACATAATAACGCATTTTGACTTTTAAAATAAAAAATAAATATAGAGATATAAACGAGAATAAATTACGGTAAAAAACAATGCCATTTGACAATAAATATGAGAATATCATTTCAAATCACAATTTAATAATCTGATATGAATTTGTCATTTAGGTAAATGAAATAAATAATTCAGATCTATTTATCAATTTGTTGCTTGGAACTGTTTTGCGATGAGAATTTTATCCAATTTGCAATTATAAATTAGAATCGATAATTTTTTTAAATTAAATAATAATAATAATAATTTCCTTTATTCATTTGTGCCAATTACAGCGTAGATAGCGTCAGAAAAAATATAATATTCAAATATTAAGAAACATAGAATTAAAAACAATTAACATTTAATATTAACAATTAAAAACATTAAGACACGTTATAATTTATCATTATTCAGGCAGTTGTACGATTTATCTATTATTCGTGAAATTGAGACAATTTGAATAAAATGACCATTTCTCAAAATTTCTTAACAATTACTTAAATAAATTCACACTTGATAATAAGTAACCATAAACGTTATACAGTGGAACTTGGCTATTAGGTACGAATCCAAGATTTAACGAACTCTTGGCTATAGCGAACAAAAATGAAATTCCGATCAAAGATAATATGCTTTGTTCAATATTATTTTTAATCGCTATTATTTTGTACTGTCACATAAATTCGCTTGCTTGTAACGAACTATTGTGTCAAATTATGTGATTAAAACCGACGAGCAGGGTGAAATTGATTACATGCAGTAAGCGTGCGTTATACGTCAATAATCACGTGGTTTGTTTTGACAGGCTAAAATGATTAGTTCTTCAATAAAAAATGTTATCATCACATATCAAAATGCTTGTCTATAGCGAACTCCTGGGTATAACGAACGTAAACTATATGGCTACTTGAGGGTTCGTTACAACCGAGTTTCACTGTATTTCTGATTTCTAAAGCATAAAATGTTTGAAAGGGTCTACATTTATATATTTTGAAGCGTTTTTAAGGTGTGAAAGGTATCACAAAATTTTGCAGCTTATGTATTTTCTAAACAAAAATAACCAATAACAGGAAAAAAGAAAGTTATGTAACTGGTAATGAATATTGAACGAAATTAACGGTTTGATTCCCGATAATAACAGAATTATAGTTTCCTATATTATACTTTACAACAAACGTTAAAAAGTAAGTCATTTTAATTATTAGATCTAAGAAATGTTTTTAAGTGTTAAAATAAATTTTAAACTTAAATTAATAAATGCATTAATAAAATTATAAAATTTCTAAACTCTGACTTAAAGCCTTAAAATTTATACGAAGGTAGTTTTTTATATTCATTAAACAATTAATAATTAAAAAGTTTGACCCTTCAACTGCTCGACTATTCGCGCCTGAAGAGTAATAAAATATTCATTGGTAACACATTATTAGATACTAACCTTCGGAGAAAACTTTTTTACTACCGACTTCATGAATGCTATTAATTATTAATTACATAAAATGTTTAATATTCAACCTTTATTGTAACTTTTGTAAAAACCGCGTTTATGAATGCACAAATTCTTAGCCACGATTATAAAATCCTTGATCTTGAATAAGGTTAACAATATGGCTACAAAAATCACAGTTTTTAAGTTAATAAAGTAGATACACCTGTGAATTTTGTAAATATTTCTGATAATTTGAAATGTCGAAAAATATTTAAAGATACATTTTACAATCAGATCCAGTAATAAATAAACATCATATTACATATATATTAATACGTAGAGCTTATACAATATACATTTTTACATAACGCTTATAAAAATTGATCGATTTTCAGTTAATCACAGCTACCAATTTTCAGTTAGTGCAGTCGTCATTTTGTGTAAACATTACTAACTGAATCTATGCTTTAAAATTTAGGAACAATTTATTGTCAGTTACATCACAGGTTTAATTATCCAATGAAAACGATATTTTTAGGGTTCCGTAGAAATTAAGGAACCCATATAATTAATATAATAATGTTTTTTTTATCACGTCAATTTTTATAAATGTCGATATCTGAATATGTACTTATTGTTTTTTATGTATTGATGACTTTTCTAAATTTAAGCTCTGTGCATGTGTGTTAATAGGAGATTATCACTTTTTATAGTTTTTTTGTGTATTGTTTTCCTAAATAAAATAACAATTTTTCATACAAAATCACCAGCGACTGAGATCTTGAGCCTTGTATTTGCAATTTGTTATTTTTTAGACATTCACTGTAAAAAACTTTTAGAATATTTACCACGATAAAACCGAAAAATATTTGATTTAATCTAATCACACAATAACTATACAGTATACACCTAGTAAAAGATTATGTTGTTACAACTTTATAAAAAATTGCATAAAATCCAAGTTATAGAAATCGATTTACTCGTCTTTTTTGGATATACACTACGAAAAACACGAAATTAGAAAAACGCAATATCTGAATTTATTTTAAAACCACAGAATAAATTGACTACACGCCTAATAAAAATGATTATATTGATACGAATTATTAAAAAAATATTTTTAAAGGCAAGTTGGAGACGAAAACGACACGCCCAAACATCAGCTACCTGTCACTTATTTTTAGGTTTATAAACACGCAGTTACAACGTTTTCTGCAGTGCGTCGGAACGAACGTCGCGAGTCTTCCATCACAATTACACTATTTATCCATCAAATGGAATGTAAACAATGGAAGCAAACATTTTAACCCAAAGGTACGAAGTCAACTGTTGTTCAACATAGCTGTGAAAGCATAAGGAAGCCCCGATTGTTAGTTGTCAATGGCAACATACAATGTACACGTACATACGTAAATACAAATATACACCTGTCTATAATATTATATGATATTAAGGATGTGTTAAACAGGATAATAATTTATAGAGTGGATCTCTCGTTAAATCGCTGTTAAGTCAGCGCTTCTAGCAGTTTCTCTCCTTGACGATGAGACATTGAATAAAGAAAAGTATTGACTTTTACTTCTTCCTATTTAAGTATTTACTTGATATAAATTGAATAAAAGATCAGTCACTATTGGGATCCGTCAAATGAGTATATGACAACTGGTGGCAGAAAATTGTACTAAAACGAGGGAAAATTTTACATGCTAACAATGCAAATTTATCGTGAAATTGTTTATTACAAATATAAAACAAGTAAAATAAACAAAAAGTTTATCGAAAATGGAATTCGCGACGTTTTCTAATATCATGGCATTAAACACTGTCAGTTATTGCGTTGTAAAACTTACTTTACAGAGAATTATTTTCTAATGAAATGTGGAAAAATTGTATTTATGAATTAAAAAAATATTTTATATTAATAATAAGATGTACTTATTATCATACTGCACAACAATAGTTGAATCCCTGATGATTGGCAAATTTATATAATTAATTTTGTATACAAATATTTTGAGGTTAGTAACTTACCCACTTATTACAATATAACTTATTATGTTGCAGTTATGTGTTTACATTATTCACCTAACCCAACCTTAAAGGCGCATTGAACGTGGATGATTAATTTCGTGGAGATTTTCTTTTAATTTTGATGTTTTTAAGCAATATGTCGTAAAGATTACTGCTTTTGACAGTTCATTTTGCATGCATTTTTCTCGTTATATTTCCGACATTTGATAATATGCCCGGCTTTGAGAATCCGTTCTCCTTCAACAAAATTCCTTTGTTTAGGATTCGCACCGGCCCAATCACAAATTGCACTTATATTTATCATTTCTTATCACTTTCAAAAAAACATAAAATTACACGCAAAAGTATACGCCGTATATGAAATTTCCCTCCCTCTGCGCCATGTTTTTTGATCTTCACCTGTCTGACGGATCCCAATACATCATGTAAAAGAGTTTACTTATAGCAATAAGCAAAACAATTTCACGATAAATTTGCAGTGTTAGCATGTAAATTTGTCCCTTATCCGAGTGAATTTTTGTACCACCAGATGTCATAATAATATGCCCACTTGACAGATCCCAATAGACATGTAACATATAATATACCCGTTCTCCCACCACATAACATTTAAAATCACCACTTTTGGAATTCTGCACATTAAGAGGATTTCAAATGGCATGTGGTGGAAGAATGGGCATATATGGTGGAAGTACGTGTTTTCACGCGGTGGAGTAATATATATATATATTACTCCACCGCGTGGAACCCGTACTTCCACCATATATGCCCATTCTTCCACCACATGCCATTTGAAATCCTCTTAATGTGCAGAATTATATATATATATATATATATATATTAATATAAACAGAGTACGATTGCCAGCGGCATAACTTTTAAAAATAACGATTAAGTATATTTTACTCACTACAGTGAACATTTTAATTTCACATTAGGTTGATGAAATTCAATCTTCTGTGACTTAGCAGAAAACATTTTCAGATCTATGTAAATATGAATTTGTTTATTTTAACATTACCAAATATTTCTGCATATTTTATCTGAATGCGTAGGAAAATTTAAATTATTTTCCAACCAACTAAACCATTCAAGGCCAAAATTTCATTGTATTATTCCACAGTAATCCCCATTTTTTGTACAGTAAAGGCCTTGCTCTCAATATAATAAAAAATGGACCGTGTACATTATACTACACACGTTAAACGACATACGTTTGGCAAAATTCTAGTAATAATGACCTGAAATTCCAGTTTGTAGGTAGACCAAGTAATACAGTTCGGCCAGTGACGGCTGAACTGTATGAACACCGTCCGGCAAATAGTGACATGTTGTTTACACTACACGCTACAGAAGTGAAACTTACCTACGAAAAATCTATATCTAAGGGTGTGTTCCGCTTGGCGACCGCAACGCCCATAACGACAAAACGTCTTTCCACTTGGCGACCGCAGTCGCTTTGGTCGCGATGAAAACGTCACGGATAGCGATTGCATCGAGCCCACGACGCCCGCGTTTGTGTGTGGGTCGACGTGGTCGTTAACTATTTCCCGCGCATTTTAATGTCACAGAGATGACGGCAGAATATATTATATTTTACAATAGTGAAATGGATGAATATATTTAACTCATTTGAGCTCTACATGTCTGTGGAGGATGCAAAACAAATACCTATCATAACATTTGGTTGATCTGGCTTTTCTGAGAAAAATATAGCCTTGCTATGATGCAAAATATTATGTTTTTTGACGGAATAATGGTAGCCATGTTTGTTGTCGCCCATAAGTCGTTCCACTACAGTTTTCTTCCGCAACGTTTGTAAGCTAGTGGAACGGCTAAATGTGCGGTCGTGGGCGCGGGTGTTGCGGGCTCCAAGTGGAACGCACTCTAAACATTACGAATTGGCATTTACAGGGTATCTATTATACGATTTGTTTCTCGTTGCCAGGGTTACACCGTTGCAACTTTTCAGTACGGCTTTTCAACAGATGAATTTAATGGTGCCTCCACACAATCGGCCATGATGGGCGATTACAGGCCATCACGATTGTGTGGAGGGCATAATCGCCTGTAATTGTCCATGATTGCCCATGATGGAGCATAATCGCCTCTGTATGGACTTTTCGGCTATGATTGCGCGCGTTTCCATACGTTCGTCGATCACTCAGTTCATATTTGTTTCAATATCCATTTCAAACAGATGACAATTTACAAATGGCACGATTGTGTAGATACGCAATGATGGTGACAATCATGGCCCATTCTGTGATAGTCCATCATGGCCGATTGTGTGGAGGAGGCATAAAGTATGTAAAGGAGATTCATTTCAAAAAATTAATAAAAATCGGGCCCATTACAACAACTTTCAATGGGAAGTTAATAAACATTAATCTACACTTTTAAAATGTACTTAAAATGTGCCTCTTTCAGCAACGTCTTTAAATAGGTAACAATTAAAGAATATTTTAATACGAAATTATAAATTTTGACAATTTCGTGACTTATTTCTTGGTTGTCTGGCTGTTTAAAAAAAAAGACAATTATTATTATTTTAATTTGTTAGTTCAATTTAGCCGCCAATTTTAGCGTGTTTCCGAAGCATTCTGTAGTATATAAGTTTTATGTTCGAAATAATCAATAAGCCTACCTTTTTATTTAAGAAATAAATTATCAGAACACGGATACCTAAAGCTCAATTAAACGTTATATTAAAAAGGCCGATTGCGTGACACTGCCCACGTGGCTGCTGATTTTCTCTCTCTGTTTCTTATACGCTCTATATATCTGTGTACTTTTGTGCTGACGTATGTGTGCGCGCCTTATGAAATGAACAAAATCCAATATGGTAAAAACAACAAAGATATTGCGTGGACCATATTTTATAAAGCGGCATACCTGATAATATGGTTTTCCCATTTACAATCCGCCATAGTTCAGTTATTGTGAGTTACTATAAAAATGTACAGGGTAACTTAATAATATGACGCGAAAAGGATTTTATCGTAATATGGAACTTTGTATCAAGGTCTACAAAACGAAAAAAGACTGGGGATATTGTTGAATTTTGCATTTGAGATTAAAATTTATATTTTTACTGAATAGTCAAAAATGTTTAGTTGATCCTAAACATTTAAAAATTACTTGTGGTTCTAATAGATCGAGAGCTAGTGACAATTTTCAGGTGTTATTTATTCAAGGCCTTATTTTTGTGAAGATATTAAAGGAGGCATATTAACGTGCCCTGATTAAGGGATTTTGCTAGATAGCGGTATGGGAGGGATGCATACCACCCCCAACATGTAAGAAAAATAAAATGATCACATATATTATTGCTTCAAGGCTGAAATTGTTCTTATAGCTTGTCGGTGAACCCAATAATGTCATTATAATATTTGCAGATCGATTGGTCGGTATTAAATGAGTGGCAGATCACCCTAAACGTGTCATGTACTCGGTGAAATTTTTATTATTAGTTCATGTTGTTACGGCCACTGTTTTAAGCATATATTTCAATTTGCAGAACATTAAATGTCGGTATTAACCCCCTTGCAAAACGATATAAACAACTAGGCGAGCAAGTGTCCCTCTAAAAGAGAGGGTTAATCACGACTGTTTGTTCTGCAAGTTGAAATATATGCGTAAAACAGTCGCCGTAACAACATATTAAAATTTGAACCTTGAACTAATAATATAAATTTCGTCGGGTACATGACACGTTTAGAGTGATCTGCCACCCTTTTAATGCCGACCGATCTGCAAATATTATAATGGTATTATTGGGTTCACCGACAAGCTATACAAACAATTTCAGCCTTGAACCAATAATAATTGTGACCATTTTTTGTTACATGTTGGGGGCGGTCTGCATCCCTCCCATACTGCTATCTAGCAAAATCCCTTACTCAGGGTACTTTAATATGCCTCCCTCAACATCTTCACAAAAATAAGGCCCTGAATAAATAACACCTGAAAATTGTCACTAGCTCTCGGTCTATAATGGGCGAATTCTTATATTGTATATTTCTAGCTGACTCATGATTATGCAATGTTATGCTGTAGTTTTTTCTAAGAAACGAAACTTTACATTTTTTATTTTTTCTTTGTTAATTAGAAAAAAAAAAATAAAAATCTTACGTTACTAAATTTAAATGTAAACTCTTTTATAAAACAGTTCTATCGAAAACAGTAGCTCCATTGATTTATTCGATATTTCTAATATAGTGAAAAAACTTCGCGAACTTTTTATAAACTAAAATATATTTTTAAATTCACTAAAATTTATAAAATTTAAGAATATTATCAAAACGTCTAAAAAGCAATTTTTCAATAGATATAATATAAGAATTTTTCTTTTTAGTGTATTTGCCATATGGCACATACACTATTGGCGTCGGTCGGATGGCGGGACCTAAGGGTCGGACCAAAATTTCTCGACGTTTCATAGCCTCCTGAACACTTTGGCACCATTTTTGAAAAAGTCTGTTTATATATATATATGTGCGGGTTATAACTTTCGAAAGAGTTAATTGATTTTGACGAAATTTTGTAGGCACGTTGAAATATATCACCGCACGAAGCCTATTTAAAATGGGCCCAATCGGACTATTTTAAGGGTGGTTTTTAGGGGTTGAAAAATGTTTTTGGGCCCAAAAATGCCGAAAAAATTCTCAGAATTGTTTCAAAATTGAAATTTAACCTTTTAGTAAAGACCAAAATGCGCTGCTAAAATTTTAATAAAATCGGCCCGACAGGACCGGGCTTACAAATTTTATGAAAACACTAGTTGGCGGATAGTGCTTTACTTACTGAAGGGTGTATTTAGTTTGGTACCGAGGTTGCATTGATAAAAATATTGAAATTAAGAAAAAAATATTATTTTAAGGGATGTATTAAGGGGTAAAATTTTTTATTTTGTCCAAAAACAAACTTAAGTTCACATAATAAAGCCACAATGCCAGTATTAGCAAATACACTATATTGTCGGCAGGGTTTTGGCACTGCGACCCGAGTTTTCTCACTTTATTATTATATATTACAAAATAAAAGGTAATGTTGAATAATAAATATATATAGGTATCATTAATAACGAATTATTCAATTGGAAATTACTATTTATAGCACATATCTAATGCGTAGGTGCATGAAAATACAATCGCTGCAAACAAAACAATTAGTTGAATAATCTGAACTTACCAGATGTGATCGTAAAGAAATCCAACCCATCTTCGATTTAACCCGATAAGTTAAAAAAAAAACTGAACGCAACAAACAAATAACCGACTAGCAATATAATTAAATGGAAAGTCTCACAAAATATTTTTGAAAATAGTTTTCATACCGCGATATCTAATTGATGACACTGCAGCAATTTCAAAATGAGGTCAATTACTTTTTGGGCGCAACCAAAATTAACAAAATAATGTCTTATCACAGCCACCGTTGCTCAATCACAATTACTTATCACCTTTTCTTAAATCGGTTAATTCACGTTTCCAATAATAATTATGAATGACAATTTTGCAATTGCAATAAAAACACTGCTGGTTATTTTTATACGAACGCGCGAACCGGCCTAAGGTAGGTCATCCACCATCGTATTGATGTTGCCAAGGAGATGTCTGCGCGTGCGCCAAAGTGTTGGGCGATACTATATCACATTGTATGGGGATGACTTACACCCTAATACAGTGTCAACATTATTGCAAAAAGCACTTTTCGCTACTTGTTAAAATTGTCTCTTTCTTTAAGAAATAAATACAAAGTAGAGATTTTAAGAATAGGATATTTAAGGATATTTTATATTTTAAGGTCAATAGTAGTTTAGGTCTGACATCAATTCATATTTTTAATTTATCGTTATTTTTAATAATCACAAATAACAATCAAACATGTTCTTTGTTAACATTGGCCCCCACATAACTTTAGTGCATGAGCCAAGAAAGCGCTCGCACATTGTTTTTTTGTCGACTTGGTTTACTAAAATCGTCACTGCTCGACTTCCTCTTATTTAAGATATAGCATGCTTCATCAGGCCTCGCCCTGGTACAAATTTATTATTAACTAATACGTTACCCACTCGCTTCGCTCCTTCACTCGAATTTATAGTTAACTACCCGCGACGTATTATTACTATTGCGGGTATAATAATACAGTGTAACCTTAATATAACGAGCCTCAGTATAACGATTTCCTCGATTTAACAAATTTTTCGAAATCCCCTAGAACTGTCGGTAAGAGCAAATGCAAAATATACCTTTACATTACGAATACACTTGTCAAAAACCTCTTTATAACGAATTTTCAATCATTGCAAAATATAAATAAAAAGTATTATTTATCTCTATTTTGTCAACTTATAACCTTTACATAACGTATCAGGTTCAGACACGTTAAATTTTTCGTAAGACAATCATTGTTGTTTGATGCTTAAGTAATGTAAACACTGCTATTTATGTCACTGTTGTTAGTTTTAAAGTTGCAATGGCTGAGAAACCTTATTAAAACGAATCGTAGTCCAACCAAACCACATTGTAACAAATTACTTGGTACAACGAATATTTTCTAATTCCCTTCAGTTTTGTAATATCGAGGTTGCACTGTATATTTTACACCGCTTTTGATATAAAATTTAAATTTCAATCAAACTTGAAATCAATCCGCATAGCTAGTATATAGATCTAAACCTTTCTCAAGAAAAATGTTATCGATTGGTAAAATCTGCATTCAATTCAATTCAGTAGTTCTCGATTTATAATGTGTATAGAGATTATTGTTTACCACATCTAATCCTCAAGAGATATTCTATATAATAGTGAAAACCGCTTCAAAATCCGTTCAATTATTCTCAAGATTAGCTTAAATCAGCATTTCCCAAACTGGGGTTCGTAAGTACGAGTATATCCGAGGGGATCCGCGGAATCATCCTCTGGTGTAAGTTAGCAAAGCTATATACAGTTTGGCCGTATAAATGCTATAAATAAATAAAAAAATGTTACAAATTGATATTTACACTAATTGTAACTGTTTGTACCTAGTAGAAGGCGAGGAATGTTGATAAAAAATTGTGAATTTTTACTTATTTTTTTCACTAGAAAAAAGAATAATAAAAATAGGCATTAAAAAATAAAAGTGTAATATAAATATAGTTTAAAGAATAAAAATAAATAAAAATATGTTATACCTTCATTGAGCTTTAATTAAGAATAACACACTAATAACATACTAATATTATAAAGCTGAAAAGTTTGTTTGTTTGTTTGTTAACTTCTCATTAGAAGTTATTGTAATGGGTCCGAAAATCGAAATCAAAATGTATAACAAATTTTTATGTTTCAAGTTCACTACACTATTTTTACACTATTTTTAGAAAGATGTCTGTGTGTGTATGTGTGTGTGTATACGTATGTACGTACGTATGTGACCATTTCTTCCTAAGCTTAGACGCTAATGACCTCAGTTGTCGGGCGTCTATAATTTACAATTCATTCATTCATTTCTATCTAAGACGAAATCTCGAGAATGAAAAATGATATCGACTATGTTAGGGTGCCAATCGACGCGCATTAATGTAAATATGATTTGAAAGAAATGTTTTCAAAATCGGTTCAGCCGTTCTTTTTTCTTAACCAAATAGACTCCAAAAAAGTAGATTTTACACAATATCTCGCGAGTAAAAAATTATATCGACTTCGTAAGGGTGTCAATCGAGGCATGTTAATGTCATTTTGATTCGACATAAATTTTATAAAAATCGATTCAGCCGTTTTCTTTTTTTTTTTAATTATTGTTAAAAATAAATAATAATTATGTTTTAATGATTAAAATGATTACTTTTCTGTGTAATATCTAATTTAATTATTATTATTAAATATTTATCAAACTGGGAAGTTCGTCGTGTGGACCTCAAGGGTCGCACTTTAGTCCTAATAAACGACCCACCTCACGGCTTGTTTGTTTGTTCGGTTGAACGCGCTAATCTCAGGAAGTACTGGTTCGAATTGAAAAATTATTTTTGTATTATCGAGGAAGGCTATAGGCTATATAATATCACGCTACGACCGATAGGAGTGGAGCATCAATGAAAAATGTTGCAAAAACGGGAAAAATTATTTTTTAAGAGCTTCCGTTGCGTGCGCTGCGTAAACGGTTAAAGTTACGCAAAAATCATGTATGACAGAATTGTTCCCGGAAGGTTTATATACTCGTATATAGCAAACGAGCGAAGTAATGTAATTCCTAAACCACGCAACGGATTTTGATGCGGTTTTCACCATCAGTTAGATAATTTTTCACGGAAGGTTTATATATATAGCGAACGAGCGAAGCGAGTGAGTAGTGTATGTATAATATTCAAGCGAACGAACGAAGCGAGTGAGTAGTGTACTGCACCCGGGCTTTCTTAGCACCCGGGCGAAGCCGGACGGGGCCGCTAGTGTTATATAAATTTCATTAAAAAAGCAAAAAATAGCTGAAATCTCATAACTGAGATAGCTATAGAAACAGAATATCACGTCGCTTGCGAAGCCACAACTATACACTAATGTACGACCTGCCAGGTACATTAATATGATAATTCGTTAATTGTATTTCGTAGTCCTCCTTATTTCGTGTTGTGAGCCTGGATGTGAAGGGTGTGAAGGTTCCAAATCACTTATGAAAAATCAAGGTGTATCTTATATCATCAGTAAGTAAAAATATTTTAATAATATTTTCAATTGTTATAATTATTCCCCGCATATTTCGACTGGCTTCAGTTGTAGAAACCTACAAGCTGTAATATGCCACTTCTATAACCTATCTCTGCTCTGAGGTTGAAATAATGGATTCAAAAATAAAAGCATTTTGTCAAAAATTAATATGTTTATGTAGTGTCCTATAATTTCCGTTTACAAAAATGGCGTGATATAATTAACATATGTTTGTCGCATAGCGCTGGTAAAGTCGATGTTAAAAATTCCGGATTTTTCTTGACACATGCTTTGTATAATACGCGAAGCCTATTATCACGTTTATAAAACGACTCTTAGACATGCCATTTTTCTTTGTTTGTATTTGCTTAAATAAAAAAGAAAAATCGTACTGTTCTCTTAATGTGAAAAAAACTTTAACAGTAAATTTTACTGCGGAAGAAAGAACATTTTATTGTCCGTTTTTAAAAGAAAAATAGTGTGTATTTCATGAAGTTTCATTTTTGTCTGGAAATACAAAGACGAATAAAATTGAATTAGTTTAGTTACTAGGTAGAAAAAAAATAAACAAACAACGCGCTCAACCGGGTCAGCTTTTGGGCGATACGACCGCGCATAGGCATACCCTTTTGGGGTGGGAAAACTCGGAAATTGTTATAAAAATTTAAAAAAATTATTGCACGAGAAAAATAGATAGATGACCACTGGTCATCCATCTATTATATAAAGTCCTCTCTTGCGTCTATATATTCGCAATAAAAATGAAAACAGCTGGACCGATTTCAATTCGGTTTTTATATTATGCTCGGAATGCTTTAAACTCTATACCTACCTAATAGGTATAGAGTTTAGTATTACCTATATTAAAAAATATATCTGCCAAATAAGAAATGGGGATGAGTACTGAGTGGCGTTTGGCTTATCAGTCATGTATAAAATAAAACACTTTGTTTGGTTTTGGATCACCTAAAAACTTATGTAAGTTTATATTATTACAATAGACATTGAAAATCGGTTTGCTCAATTAACAAAAATAGAAAAAAAAAATCTATAATCAAAAACTTGGACGCGACGGAATTCAACAATAATTTTAGTTTAGTGTTTCAGATACGCAAATTGATATGTGATAGCTTTTTGTCCATGGAAATGACAGACGTTGCAGCATGCTACTAAAACCATCTAAGCTGCGTTCAAAATAAACGTTATTTAAACGTAGTGTCTTTTAACAACATTTTTTAAAGCTGAGGCGCGACATTTCTTTTTAAATATACAAATTATAAACAAAACATGTTTTGAGTTTCTGTGGAAAGTAATTATTAGATATCTAAATAAAATTAATTAATTAATTGTAGATTATAGACGCGTCGACAACTCAGGTTATTAGCGTCTTTAACACAACAAATAATCCATTTGTATAATACAATCCGCCAGCCGGCATACACAAACCGACTGGTACGAGCTCGGGTCGCTGGGAGCGCTAATTCCCAAAGGACATTGGAATATTTGGAATGCAATTTGCGATAGCAACCACATTCCAAAGTCCCCCCTGAGGGGATCTAAATAAAATGAAACGATTTGACTTTTATCTAATATTATTAGTTTCCACATAAATTTAAACCTTGTTTGTTTATAAGAAACGGCTTCCTGGTCTAACGAGTTATTTAAATACTAGAGGTACCCGTCCAGCTTAGCCCGGGTGGTATATTTAGTATATTGTTAATTTATTATCCCCCCCGCGAGAAATTCTCCGGACGTTTGCGTCGACCGTTTCCCGTGCACAAACCGCACTAGAACTGCCACCCACAGACTCTCTCGAGGTTGTTCAGTGATGTAGAGAGGTAGAGAGATTAGATAAGGACCATTGACTTTAGATGTTGTGCAGTGAAGTTATTGCCTGAGTAATGCTTACTATCGTAAATAATTTAATACATAATATTAAATTTTAATACAACATGTAAAACCATCAGAATATAACTGTCAAACATTAACAATTTCCTGCAAATACCTATGTTAACAGAAATTCAGAATATTTAAATAAAGCACTAAATTTTCACTGTGAAGTGTAAATTAATAATAAATTCGGCCGTTATTTGATGTAAATTAATGTTATACATTTTAATAAAACACAGAGTTTTAATTATTTTACACTTAGGCCCGTTTTCACTAAACACTGTTAAAGATAGAAGTTACTAATCTTAGAATAAATTTATTTCTTGGGATAAAATTAACTTTCAATTCACCAAGCAATTTATTCGATAGAATAGTAACTTCAGGTACAAATTTACTTTATACCATACACCTTGAACATTTTGTCAAACATTTTGATTCTAAAGCACGTTTACCAAAGATCCGACCGATGGCGCATCGATCGAAAATGTAAATTTATTTTATTTTACTACAAAAGCCTTTACCTGAAAGATATGGAATTAATATTTACCTGAAAAGGTCGACAAGTCATCAAGTAATTTGTGCATTTCGTGCTCATCCTATTTTACTAGGCGAATAAATATTAATTATACCCTTGAAATTGGACAGAATAGTTATTCTTACGATTTATACCTGCAGTAAACTTAACTGCGTTTGGTGAATTGAATTATCGCTATTTATTCCGAGTAATAGTTACCAGTGGAATAAATCAATGAAATAAATAACTAACTAGGCTCGGTGAATACGAGCCTTAAGAACTTTATTTTCTAACAATGGTATCGCGCAATCGCAATACAGTGCCTTCGTCAGACAAAAATCTTAAACTAAATTAATATGACACATTTACAACAAAATATCTGACAAAATTATGTAAATAGTTTTATTATAAACCTACTTACTTTTCTAAATTATTTTGTCAGGTTTTCGATTACTTCAACTCTATTTAATGTGGCTAATTTTTATATTTTTGTGACTTTGTTTTATGCTCAATGGAGCTTTTCTGAAATAAAATTCTATTCTATTCTTTTCTATATTTCCGAGGACAGCTTGGTGTATTGGTCAGCGTGGGTTCGAATCCCACCTATCTATAAATATGTGGACAAATAGATTATTGGATATACCTTTTAATAAAAAAAGTGTATGTTTCCACGTATCTGAACGATCACCGCTCCTTTTTTGTGCACATGAAGTCGTGACTTGGACTATCCCAATTTTTATACCGCCTTACTTGTGTTTTGTTTTTTGAACAAAATAATTTACGTTTTATAGCTGTGACCTGTTTACCTACAAGAAGTTTTTGAAGTCACTGTTCACATCATTGTATCCAATATTACAACCAGGTATCCAGCAGTTTACACAGGTAATAGTGAGTCCCACAGGACCACTGATCGATAGTAATTATCCCTTTTTGCAGAGATTTACTACCTTCTATCAAGTAAATTACCTCGCCGTTTGACGTAAACCGAATGTCTTGCAATGATCATTTGGTGAATGGGAAAATTATGGTGTTTTGATGAGTCTATTAAATTGATTAATTCATATTCTTACGAATGAAGCTAATCTTGAATCAAAAAAATTAAGTAAATATTTCTATTTTTGAAATGTAGTAATTTTTAAAATGGCAACAAATACACACTAACATTAAATAGGAGATGAATGTAAAGACTTTTTTTCTTAAATTTAACAACTTAAAAATGATCGATAATTATGCTTATATAGAATAGAATAGAATAAATATTTATTGTTGAGCCTATTTGGGATACCATACGTCATAAAGTTATAACTTAATCAAAATACAGAAAATCTTTAAGAATAAATATGGTATTATTTTAACTAGCTATGAACATTATTTACGGTGTAAGGACCTATGAATAATTTTCATAGTAAGTTATATCTTGTTAAGTACATTTTTTCGTAGATGATTTTTTAACAAAATTAGGGCAAACATTAAAATAATAGTCTTGTCTTCGAATTTTTTATTTCGAAATTTCTTTCAATACAGTTTTAGTCAAAAATACGTCTTCAACAGACAGTCCCTACCTAAAGAACATGACAGTATGAGATGGCTATCTGTAGGTATAGTATGAAAAACTGATAAATAATATATTTAAAATCTGAAAGTTTTTTTTCTTTTTCAAACGGAAATGTATTTTTTTTTGTCATTACAAAATAATAAATACATACACGAAAACAGAAGAAAAAAATAAAAACCCAACAGCACGTTAATATAAAGCCATAAAGGTAGCTCTACATGATTGCTTAAAGGCCCAATTTGTTAGAAAAAGTTAATATTTTTATTTATTTATTTATTATTATTATTATTTATTTTTTAATAAATAATCTAGTTAATATGACACTTAAGCTAGTGCGTAAGTCATAATTAATGTTATGACCTCAGTTGCCGATCGTCTATCATTTACAATAATTCAATAGAAACGTAAAAAAAGTCGTATTTTCTTCCAAATTAAAAATTTCTTCAAGACGTTTATTTTTTGTCATAAGTTTCAGGAACGTTGAAATCAAAATTCACAAAAATGAAGTTGGGTTTTTAAGCGTGTAAATTCCAAAGTAAAACTAAACATCGATAAATTAATCAATATCTGCATAGAATTTTCGGAAAAAATACCATTAAAAAAATCTAAAATCATATTATTTGTGTTATTTTATCGGAGAATTTTTTTTGTGTAAGCGTATATTTTAGGAGACTTCTAGAAAGTCTTCACAATGACTATGATAATACTTATACAACACGTAATTAAAATATTTTTTTCTGAGTTTGAATATAATATATGCCTCAATTGAAACTGCTATGTAAATGTGATGTTTTGTACAAATATAAATTGGAAATTTTAAAATAATAGAGTTCGTGGAGTAAACAATGAAGTTTCGGAGTGTTTTTTTTATTTTTATATTCTCTCTGTAGCTCATTTTAGACGAAATAAATTCTGATGTTAAATTTGTTAATTTGTTATCAAAATGTTTTTCTGTTATGCAAGAGTACATACGTGTGCTTTTCTCTGTTGTACTGTGCACTCAACAGAGAGAAAGGAAAGCAAAGGTAACTAAATACTACAAAAAGACAGTGAGGTAAAACGTTAGTCGTAGTGTCAATCTTTATCGACAAAATAATGCATTTGTTACCGGTAGATCCGAACATAGGGAAAATAACATTGAGAACATTTACAATTTTGTATAGTAAGCTATGGAGGATGGACTATAAATCTATTTTTGATATCTCTATGATTCTCCACTACATATTTACATTGGATCTTACGGTCAATAGACTACTACAAAGTTGTAAATGTTATCAATCTATTTTCCTTATGTTCGGGTCGACTGTTTACACACTGTACCTATGTGTATTGCCGTAGGTATTTAAATAACCATATTATACTTAAATTAGTTTAAACACTAACAAAATAGCTTTCAGACTAAACCCCATAAAATTATTTTATATTTCTCCATTCCAATAAAAAAATTATGTAAATGCGTCTCTGCTAGGTGATTTCTTAAAATTAAAGGAGTATATTATAATATATTTTTCCCATAAAAACCTAAATATTGATTTTGAAAGAATTTCGTAATTTATTTCAGTTTTCGGGCTCAAAAAATTGATCTTTAAATTTGCTCCTTAAAATAGTCTAATTACATTAATTTTAAATGAATATATTATAATCCGATCAACGTCAATAGTGTATGTGACTATATACCTATATGTACCGGCACATAGAATAATAAAAAGAGTTATATATAATATAGTGCTGTGATTTGAAAAAATCTAATTTCTTAACTCTGTGATGACAGATATGTGTCGCAGACAGAATTCGGAGAATCTATATGAGATTTTCTTATCCGATTAGAACAGGTAGAATTTTTAACATACATCTGAATGTATTTTCGGATCATGTAAAACCTCGTGTAAAACTGAAATGTTTTTCATCAGACAAACTTGTATCCATGTTAAAAATATTATAACTAGTCTATTTTTTTTAGAAATACTTGTTTATAGCGATAGATATTATAATGAATTGTGAATTGTGAATTATAGGCGCTCGACAAGATAGATATTATAGATTCTATGAACTTCTATTTTACTTTTACACGATCATAAACCAATGTTAGTAGAGCTTATAACAATAGCCGATCTCGTAGGGACATCGCGCTTAAATAGAGACCACACGTTATTAGATTCCAATCTTACAAACTGATGAAAATATCAATGGGGAATATAATATTAGAGCACTTTATAAAAATGCTCCCAATTTGGGGCTAACTAACTACGATATAAAATGACAGATTCGCACATTGATTAAAGTACGTTTGAACTTTAGGCTTGTCCACTATAAAAAGGTAGGTTGCAGGTTTACACTTTGGATTAGATACATTGTAGCTTTAGGCTCACCACTAAATGACAGATTTGCACTTTGGATTAGATATATTGTAACTTTAGGCCCACCACTACAAAATGACAGATTTACACTTTAGCAAATCACACGCGTCGCAATCGCTGTGTTTCATTCCGAGTAATGCATATTATTTACAATTATTGATAATTCGATTTGAGGTAGGTACCTGCAATTTGGGCGCGCTAAAAAGACGCAAAAATAATAGATTTGTCAGATCCATGTAAAATTTGATATAAAAATTGTTTCAGTCTAAAATGGATTTTATTGTCTGATCGCAATTGTCTTTCCCTAAAAACTAAACGATGATTTTTGACTTTTGCATTTTATGTCTGCGTCAAAAGTTAAATCATTTAACAAAATATCGTTTACCATATTCATAACGATCCGTGTTCGTAATAATAAAGCTGTACGATATAAAATAATTGAGACATTCTCAATACGCATTACACCTCGAGTATGTCGAGCTATTGTCGACTTATATAGTGGAAGAGCGACATATTCGGTTGAATTCCTAGAGAAAATATGCTCACTACTGACATAGAGAATGACTTTTCGCAAGCATGTCTAAACACCGATTCAAAAATGTTTTAACTATAAATAATATCGAAAATTATTAATAATTTCTTACCTCACTATATTAGTGAATAAACGTAATATATCATGCGATATGGTCGCCATAATATTTTTTTAAGAAGGCTATATACAGGGTGACACATCTTAAACAATGCAGTGAAATATCTCGTAAACGGTACAAACCATAAAAAAATGTTTTATACAAAAGTTATAGAGTGTCAAGGGGGACTGAAGACTGTGATATCAGATTTAACATAGGTGGTACTGTGAAGGTGAGGCGAAGGTCAGCTTCGATTTTTTAATTGTAACAGTGCATTTTTATTCCAGAATACGATACAGTATTTAATAGTGAACGGTAAATTATTAAGGTAAATATTATGAGCTAAAGTTAATAAATATTGAGATATTTACAAATTAAATAGCAAAATTAAATTGTTAATTCGGTTCTTTTATATATTGAATTCGAAAAAAAAGCAAAAAAAATTGTGTTTTAAAGACCACTAACAGCTAAGGTTATTTGGGTCTAGCACCAATTCATATTTTCAATTCATTATTTTTTTTTTTTATAATAATTTGAAAATTTAATTGACACTTTTACCAGCTCTTGGGCTAGAACCCGGGAACTGGGGAATTCAATTCAAGTCAAGAAGGCCGGTGCATAATATCATGGCTATCTGCTATGCCACAATTTATCTAATTGTCGTTCATTTTGGCTGTTATTTAATTTCTAAATATCTCAATATTTATTAACTTTAGCTGATATGTTACTTAATAATTTACTGTTCACTATTAAATACTGTATCATATTCTGGAATAAAAAATCGAAGCTGACCTTCGCCTGACCTTCACAGCACCACCTATGTTAAATCTGATATCACAGTCTTCTGTCCCCCTTGAGACTCTATAACTTTTGTATAAAACATTTTTTTATGGTTTGTATCGTTTACGAGATATTTCACTGCATTGTTTAAGATGTGACGCCCTGTATATATGAAAAATGTAAATGCCACTGCCAGGACGCATGTAAATAACTGACGCGTTAGTCCAACACGTCTACTATTTAAGAAGCAACTTCGGGCATCTAAAGCGTCGGGTGTTTACGAATATGCTGTCGGGACTCGAGCTCAACAATTTCACACCTATGTTGTCCCCTATCGATTATCCAACCCCTTAAAGCTTCCAATTTCTAACTCAAAAGGGAAAACAATGAAATTGCGTGGACATTTTTCGACCACACAACAGAATGCCTCAAACGAAGCCACCGAAATATATTTTTTATTTTCATAAATCAAAATTATACTAAATGCGATTTAAGGTAAAATCAGTTTACATTTGGAAACAAAAATATTTCAAAAATTACCCCACAAGTAGTAGAGAAAACTGGTAGATTATATGTCTAGATGGGTATTAAAGAGGTATATCACTGACAGTATGTTAAAACGAGAGCTTGCGAATTTTAACAGTCACACGAGTCATAATATCAAAAAAAAATTTACAGTTTATTTGCGTCGCCAACTTCACATTTATAGCAGGCCATGAGTAGGTAATAGCAGACAGATCAGAACGAATAAGCATAAATCACTATGGTAATTGTTTACTTATACCACACTAGTGTGTTTTAAAAACACTTTCAACACACCTGCCTGTTAACTAACCCATTCCATGCATACATACACGCATGTAGTAAAAAGTAGCTATTTTATAGTGAGTATGGCAAAAAATATGTTTTACTTTTTGCAAATTCAAACAAAACGATCGTAGTTATTTTTGAACGTAGCATAATATCCTAAGTACATAATATAGTTGCATGAAGGTATATACAGGATGTCACAGAATAACTATTCCTAATTTTCAGAAATGATAAAGGGCACTTAAAAAAACATTTGTTAATAATAAACTAGTGTCCGGAAATATTCGTGAACGTCCGCAGTTATTTCCAAGAATTCGACAGTCGATTACACATCGTTATAACTTATGTATCGAAAATGGTGGTTGTAACTTCGAACAATTTTTATAAAGTATGATGCAGTATTTCCGGACACTAGTTTGTTAATAAAAAATTCGACTGATGACCAGTCCTATACTTCCCACCTAGTAAATATTTGCAAAAAATAAACACTTTTTTTTAATTCTTTGACTAGGCCCAAATAACCTTAGCTGTTGGTGGTCTTTAAAACACAATTTAATTTTTATTCTTTGAAAAAAGCATGGCCCTCTTTTTTGTTTGGTGATCTACTGATGGCTAACTTAATATAGCAAAAATCATGGTTACCTTGATTTACGTACAATTTTTATTTTTTTTAGTAAAATATTTTTTTTCTCGAAAACTATACATTTTAGAGAAAAAAAATATTTAGATTTTTTTCATATTATAACATCTAGAATTCATTTGTATTTTTTTTTACCTATGTTAATACGTGACATTGAGGACGTTTTTTTGAATATCTCAGGATCTACTGAACCGATTTGACTCAAAATCTAATCAGATCTAAGTTAAAGGCTGATAAACACAATAGAACAATGGGCATGCCCGTATGTTGTTCCGTTCTTAAGATATCGAAGGCGAAAAATTGACCACAC
The DNA here is from genome assembly GCA_039654895.1 of Mongoloraphidia duomilia. Taxonomy (NCBI): domain Eukaryota; kingdom Metazoa; phylum Arthropoda; class Insecta; order Raphidioptera; family Raphidiidae; genus Mongoloraphidia; species Mongoloraphidia duomilia. Next base: position 16,784,281 of record CM077522.1, on the reverse strand, counting down.
ACATGCACACACACACACACATACACACACACACACATACACACACACACACATACAGACATCAGTCTGAAAATGATCTTAAACGATTGCTAGGGTCTCAAAACGTGAAAATCTGTTAAAATCTCGAAATATTTTTTTCGGACTAAATCCATTACTTCCCTACCATAGTAGAGGTGGGAAGTAAAAATGTTTATTTAAGTGCCCTCTATAATTTCTGAAAATTAGGAATAGTTATTCTGTGACACCCTGTATAAGCATACACGTAATATTTCATCTAAGGTCTCCTAGCATGTTCACGTGCGGGTTGACAAGCTCTTACTTTGGATACGCCTTTGAGGGTTAGAATGGTTCTCTTGCAAAGCTCACATATTATTATATTAGATCTCTGTCGGTATATTAGAGTAAAGAAATTATCAATAGTAAAAAAAAAAACGTTTAAGTGCGCGAATAGAACTCGCGCCATAAGGGTTCCGTACCGTTAATATAATTATATAAATTATAAAAATATAAATATATATAATAATTAATACTGTCCATAGCTATAATTTATATCTTTTGAGCTTGTCCTCTGGATGGTTTCTACATACGAGTGAGTTAGTCACTATCGAAATCAGTGATTTTTTCAAAGGCCGTATCTTTTTAACGCATTGAGTTAGAAGCTTTAATTTTTTTACACGATTATGATGTTGTATTTGATTTGAATTTCAACTTGAGACCTCTAGTCGTTCCCGAGAACAAGGATCTTGACGGAAATTATGTTTATCACGGAATTATAAATTAATAATTTTAGGATTTTTTCCTTTACTTGTGTTAAGACTTTCCTTCGTGCCAATTTCACGATTCTACGTCAACGGGAAGTACCCTATACGTTTTGACGAGTGAGTCACTATAAAACAAATACAATTTTTAGAATCTTTTTATTGCATTGAATTACAAATTTGAATTTTTTACAGGATTGGGTCATAGACCTAATTTGATATTAATTAATTTGATATTAATTTCAACTTGATACCTCTAGCCGTTCCTGAGAAAAAGAGTCTTGGCGAGCAAACAGATAGACGGACAACAAAGTGATGCTATGAGGGTTCCGTTTTTTTTTCATTCTGAGGTACGGAACCCTAATAATCACTAAATATTAGTAACGTTCGATTAATAATAGATACCGAGGACAGGTGGTGTAACGGTTAGCGTAGCGGCCTTTGAATCACACTGTCCTGGGTTCGAATCCCACCTCCGCTCATTGATGTTTTGTGATGTCATTTAGTTTTAAGTGAGTTGTTATTTAATGTAATTAAGACGCTAATGACCTAAGTTGTCGACGCGTCTATAATCTACAATAAATAAAATAAAATAATAGGTACCTACACGTTTTATTTGCCATAAATCAAATTACATGGTAGGTATTTACGTTAGCAACCTATTAAAAAAAGCTTTACGTTGAAAACAATTGACATTCTTAAATCTACATTTAAAGCTGAAAGTCGTATCAGAAACCCAGTATCAGGCTATTAAAACTCCCCTAGACATTGATCATATTCCTCTAAAAATTGAACAGTAAAAATAATGTTGTATCTTGTAGTAAATATCATAAACATGCTGTTTAAGCGATCGCCATCCCCAATTCTTCCCTACGCTCCCTCCTTCAAATGACACATTCTCAACTCGAAACCGTGTCTGTATGTGAAGCGACTTCAAAACGAGTAGGGGAACCACAAAATGTAGCGCGTGTTTCAGTTTAAAGAACAGTAATTAGCTACGTTCTGTCGTCTACTTGACTTTAATTAGCTTTAGTTAAACTGATTCTAGGCTGCCATGTATAAAATATAGAAACAAGAACATTTTTCGTATAATTGAACCGATAATAATATGTATTAATATTAGAGTCTCGGACTCCCGACGGTGACATAGGTTTTGTACCTGTCGGTGGACTCGTACGGCGACCTGCCTTACTGTGTCTAAGATTTTAACATAGTTTTGTTTCACATGTCAACCATTTCCGACTATTTTCGTTACATCTAATATTTCTCTAATGCCATCCCAATATGAGACATTATAGACGTTATTCACGTTAAAAACGGACAAGTACGAGCTAGGCTCGTTCACCGATCGTTCCGTATCATCAAACATGTTGTATTTACCTTTGAATTTCAAAAATTATAGTTGTTGAAAATATCGTATTAGTTTTCTTGTAAAGTACCTATACGTTTATCTCTAACACCACCCGTTTTGAAAATAGAGAAGCCCTTTCAAATAATACTCCACATGACCGAATAAATTATTAGTGTATTTGCCATATGGCACATACACTATTGGCGTCGGTCGGATGGCGGGACCTAGGGGTCGGACCAAAATTTCTCGACGTTTCATAACCTCCTGAACAATTTGCCACCATTTTTAAAAATGTTTATGTAAAAATGTTATATAATATATATATATATATATATATATATATATATATATATATATATATATATATGTGTTAGCACGATAACTCTCGAAAGACTCAATCGATTTTAACGAAATTTGGTACACACGTTGGAATCCATCACCGCACGGAACCTATTTAAAATGGGCCCGATCGGACCATTTTAAGGGTAGTTTTTAGGGGTTGAAAAAGGTTTTTGGGCCCAAAAACACCGAAAAAATTCTCAGAATTATTTCAAAATTGAAATTTAACCTTTTAGTAGAGATCGAAATATGCTGCTAAAGTTTTAATGAAATCGGCCCGACAGGATCGGACTTACAAATTTTATGAAAACACTAATTTGCTGATAGTAATTTACTTACTGAAGGGTGTTTAATTTGGTACAGAGGTTGCATTGATAATAATATTGAAATTAAGAAAAAAATATTATTTTAAGGGTTGTATTAAGGGGTTTAATTTTTTATTTTGTCCAAAAACAAACTTAAGTTCACGTATTAAAGCCACAATGCCTGTATTAGCAAATACACTATATTGTCGGCAGGGTTTTGGCACTGCGACCCGAGTTTTTCTTTTTGAGGTGTCAAACTTTGCCTCCCCCCTAAATATTTTCGCAGTATGTGCTTTCTGCGGTGTACACTGTGCATATATAAGATAAATTAAAATTGTCTACTTTTGGCACTGTGGAGTAATTGGAAACTTGCCTGACGCGTAATCGGGAGTTTCGGGTTCAAGTCTCGACAGTGACATTTATATTTTTCTTATATTATAGCCTTCTATTAAAAATCATGGCGATAATATTCTGTCGTCTGCTATGTTGTGTTATTTACTAATATGTGATTTTATTTACGGATAGGACTAATATTTTCTTGTTAATTGATAGGTTCCGACTATTTGAATATATTATGCGGGTTAATAAGCTGTCCAGAGAAATTCGACATACGGACGAACGTACAAACGAGTGATCCATAGATCTCGTTTTTTTCCTTTAAGGTACGAAGCTCTAAAAATTGAATATTTAATCAGCTACAGCAAAAAAGATAAAATTACATTAAGTACATTAATTTACGGCAGTCATCGAATTTTTGAGTATACTGCAGAATGTTTGGAAAACTTTTTTTTTTGTAACTACCAAAGTCTTTCAAAGGGTCCAATCATTCTACAAATAATTCGGAGAATATTTTTTTGTGATTTCGACGCCATATGGTGGCTACGCAGTTAGCGACGCATAATTTTGAGGTTATTTTTTGACTGAACTAAAAGTCTAGTCAACAATTCAGTTTAATATTATTATTACATTGTAGCTTAGATGATTGTTTTCATATTATCTTTTGCTCTATGTGCACATACACTGTTCACTGTACAGTGTATACGTGCCTTATTTTTGTACTATTTTTATAACAAAAAACTGAAAACGTTTAAATTTAAATAAAATTCCACGCAAAATTCATACTTCAATCTACGTGGAATTTTTATCAGCATAAAAATGAAAAATAATAAAAAGTTAATACAACATAGAGGTACGTTTGTACTACATTTTATATATTTTTTCAAAATTCAGTCATACGTTTAAATACGCTTGAAGTTTTCTTGATACAGCAAACTAAACCAATTAAAAATAGATTAAAGTTCACAAGCGAAGAACAATAGTAACGGAAAAACTAATTATTATTTTATAACTTTAAATAGAGTTTTTATGTCTATACAATTGTTGGTGCTTTTAAAATTGTTATTTAAATAAGGGACAGCACCTAATGAACTCATGAAATGTAAAAGTTTCACTGATTTGTTAATTTCATTACTACTCTACCACTTTTAAAATAAATAAAACCAGTTTTGTTTTCCAGTAAGATTACTAACTATAATACGCCGCCGACTTCTTTTTTAAATCGTATTAAATGTAAATTTAGCAGAATAATAATAATAATAAATCTTTATTTGATTAGCCACAAAGTATAAATAGCGTCATAATCATTACATTACAGAATTTATTTTAACGAATAGCTACAAAGTCCCAACAGGAATGTTTTTAAGTCATTTTTGAATTTATTTTTATTTGGTTCATCTTTCAAATGATTTGGCATTTTATTATAAATCCGAATCATGGCATTTCTGTTTCTGTTTTACCCATAGACTTATATAGAAATGGATAGCTAGTTACACCTCCTTTTTCTATAGTAGCAATGGAAAATGAGTGATCCCAACACTTTTCAGCTTTTTTGGTACATTGGACGTGGCCCAACGTTCCAAAAAAGCGGTAAATTCAAATGACTTAATACTTGTAAATAGACACGAATTTCACATTTTAAAGTAAAATGCAGTATCTTGATGTTGAACATTTTTTAATAAAATAATACCGTACCATTTAATTTCAATTTGAAAACGAACGCGTTAGCATTGATACAAGTCTGATACATTATTTATCATAAACTGTGTAAATTTCAAGCACGTGTTTCAAAAAGTAAATTCATTTTTTTAGCTAATTTCAAAAATTCATTAAAAATACCAATGAACAAATTTTTTCTTATCTGCAGGGCGTAACATGTTTTCTAACCATTTTAACCTTTTAAATTTGCGGTGTTCTATGAGGTACCTTTTTGTGCTTTGGGGACTTGGACTAATCTCGTTTGCGAGATCATAAAAAAGAACAAGTGTACAAAAAATCATCAAAATCGGTCCAGTAGATTTCGCGATTACCGAACACATAAAACTTACGTCTTTATAATAGGTATATTAGTGTAATAGTAGTTTATACAACTAGTACAATTGAGTATAAGACGCGAGGGGTGAAGTTGGTACTCTCGCCTGCGGCTCGCGTGCCAACTTCACCCTCGTGTCTTATACTTAATTGTACGAGTTGTATAAATTATTTTTTGTAACACATATTTGAAATGTAGGTACAACATTTTCAACTTTAGAGCTTTATTAAAACAATTTCAAACACCTAAATCTCAATGAAAGCTAAAAATATTGGCCTTGATCCAATATTTATTTACTTCGTTACCATAGCAACTATATTCCTATATTTCTCGTATGGCGTAAAATATGCATTATTGTACGCTGACGTCATAGTTTATATTTTACGCACGCTTGGCTATGCTGTCGTATCACATAAAATATATATTATTATACGCCTGCGATATATATTATTTTAAGCAGCCGACTAGAGACACGAAATATTGTGTAATTCAAATATGTGTTACAAAAATTATTATTATTTTAATATTATTATTATTATAGTACCTACATTATGTGTATAAGCTATAGGGCTTGAGAATAGCCGAGAGTGTAGCAGTGCTGTTGTTTACATGGCGTTGTTATGGTTCCTCTATTACATGTCCCCAGTTCCCGGGTTCTAGCCCGAGAGTTGGTAAAAGTGTTAATTGGATTTTCAATTTATTATTAAAAAAATAAAATAATGAATTGAAAATATGAATAGGTGCTAGGCCCAAATAACCTTAGCTGTTGGTGGTTTTTAAAACACAATGTATAAGCTATATTAGAAGAAGAATAGAAGTCTTTATTTACAATAGTAATATATACAGCTTCTATGTACAATATTTGTTGGGGTTTCAGCAATTTTGCTATAGCCCACCGAAAGAATAATAATTATTTACATGTTTTATTTGTTTTGATAATAAGATTACATTGGCAAAAAAAAAATTTAAAAAGAACGAACTATAAAATAAGCTATATTATATAGTGGTGTATACATAAGAAAATTAAAAATGTATACCTACTACATCCCTAACTTTGACGACATGCCAATATTATAAAATGACTTGCGGGGGAAAATGATTTTATTTTAAATTGAATACGAACAATTTTATGTTAGCATTAAAAAAATTAAATATTGATGAATATCATATTAAATCTGCTTACTATACTTGATTTAATATCCTGTTTTTTTCAATTTCATTTTATTTTCATATTTGCTGTTTACACAGTTGTCATTTGTTACAATATTATAATTTCCTGTCAATTTATAAACGTCGATAAATTCTATGAGTGTCTGTATTATGAATTTTCAAAGGAAATATTTTATATCCTTATTCCCAAAGCTGCTGATTATTAAAAAATATATTTGATATAAATATACTGACTACATTCCTATAATTCCGATACCATTGGATTTTACCACCACTGAATGAGTTCATAAAATGAGCTAATACATAATATGAAAAATATTCAGTATAGCTTACTAATGTTTTGACAATTTTTACTTCCTTGTTACGTAAGGAAATGAAAGTATACTTACTTATATAGGATGTCCCATGACTATTGGTCCATAGCTTAAAGGCGTGTTATAGAAGTCACTTAGAGTTAAAAATGCCTTAATAAACATATGTCCAAAAACGCTTCCTAACAGAACTACAACCATTTATGAAATGTAAAAAAATGTTTTTGACTTGTTTATTTAAAAAGTATTTACAGATTGCGTTCAAAATTATCTTCTGCAGCTTCAATACTAAATCTGAGACCCTGCGAGAAATTGATCCAACAGCTCGCCCCACATTTTCTTTCATTTTTGCACTTCAATTTTCAATGGTTGTAGTTCTGTTAGGAAGCAATTTCGAATATATGTTTATTAAACAATTTTACCTCTAAATGACTTCATTACCCACGCCTTTAAACTATGGATCTCGAGTCATGGGACACCCCGTATATATTAACAATCATTAGTAACAATATCAACTGACCTGTGAATTAATTGCGGCCATGTGAATCTGTGCAACCCTGAGATCGAACTTTTTGATGCTGATGTCCTCCTGGAGCTCATTAACTTTGTTGAACAGATTCGACTCCAGCGAGCGCTGCTGCATTCTCGCTAACGTGTCAACTGCATCATGAGTCTGCTTTATCTGAAGCTCCAAGTCTGTTGATTCCTTCTTCAGTGCATCGTAGCTCGGTTTTATCTGGACGGAAGACAGGCGGTCTACCACTAGTTCGTTCTTCAGCGGTGGCGGAATATTTTGCTCCTATAATAATAACCCAATTAACGTTAAATAAATGAGAAATGCGGTATTATTATAATAACAATGAAATATAATTAGATTCCTTACCGCAATTATTAAATTCACTATATTAACATAATGGTATCAGACGACACTGTCGCCATCATAATATATTTTTTAGAAGGCTATATACTAGAAGAAAATATGTAAATGTCACTCCCAATTTCGTGATTGATGAGTTTCCAATTACTCCACAGTGCCAACAGTATAGGCAGTTCTAATTTCTTTTATATATAGCACAATATACCGCTGAAATCACTTCATGCGAGAGCTAATGTTTTTATTATAACATTATAATGAATGTAATTGTTTCTCTAATGGCCCGGACAATGGACATGCCTTATAGTCAACAATAAAATATATAACCTTCTAAAAAAATATCATGGCGACAGAGTCGTGAGTCGTATGATATCATTATGTTAATTTATTAATATAGTGAATTTAGTTGCGGTAAGGAAACTTCTTGTTTTCTTAATCTATGTATATAAATAAAAATTAAATGCTGTTCGTTGGTATGCGCATCACTTGAGAACGGCTGGACCAATTTGGATAATTTTTTTTTAAATGTTCGTAATAAGGTTTTTAGGAAAAGAAAAATTGGAAAATTTGCCCGGAAAATTGGAAAATTCGGGAAAAACTGAAAGTGCTTTTTTCTATGGGATTTTTTGTATGAACTCAAAACCATAGCTCATAACTTTTTTTGAGTGAGTAATGTATTCGAGCGAAACGAGTGAGTAGTGCATTAATAAAATTCAAGTGAACGTGCTTAGCGAGTGAGTAATGTATTAATAATATTCAAGCAAACGAGCGAAGCGAGTGAGTAATGTATTAATAAAATCAGCCCGGCTATTAATATATAAATTCTTAGCACTCGGGCGAAGCCTGGCCGTGTCCGCTAGTTATAATAATAATGCGTTTGACGTCCATTTCTCGACATTATAAATAATTTAATAGCGTTAACATGGAAACGTTTATTATAAACCTTCATACATATGGTAACGCTATTAAATAACATCGTTGAATAATATATATAATATATATAAATATAATTCAATGAATTATAATTTCATTATAGCACATTATATATATAATGTGCTATGAAATGAAATTATAATTCATTGAATTATATTTCATTACTGCACCCTGTGCATTCATTGCATTCATTGAATAATATTGCACAGTGTGAAAAAATTAAAAGTGTATTCGGAAATCGACCACTTAGCGAAGGCTACGCAATGACTTAAAAGTAAACTTTCAAAGCATGGATAGCATAAATAGCTGGTAATAATAATACCATATACAGGGTGTCCAAGACTTGCGTTGTCGGCCGATATATTGATTTTGGGTGAAGATAGAAAAAAAGTTTAAATACAAAAGTTGTATAAATTTTAATGGTGTATAACCTAAAAATATTTTCAATTATACAGCCTGTCCCATTTAAGCGTGGCAGATCAAAGCTATGTTTTTTTTAACCTAGCATCCTGTTTTTATTTGTTTTTTCAAATCTGCATCTAAATGTGAATAGAAATTGTAAGAAAAGCCATGCTCGAAAATTCAGTAATTTTTGAGTTATTCAAGTTTTTTAGAAATTTTTGACACGTGCAGACCTTTACCTAAAATTCGACATAGCCAAAACAGAAACCTTTATCAATCTGAAATTTTGCGGATCACTAGATAGTAGACGGACAAATCAATGTGTGTCCTAAAAAAATGAATTTATTATACAGGGTGTTCAAAATAATGTACTTCTTTTACCTATCTTTAATTACGTGTAACTTTTGATTGTTAAATACAACAAGGTAATTTTTTTGCTGAAATTGTATTCTTTAGGATATTTACTAACACTTTTATTAAGGGTTGTCCAAACCTAAACCTAATATTTTCGTAATAAAATAATAGGTTTAGGTTTGGACAACCCTTAATAAAAGTTTTAGTAAATATCCTAAAGAATACAATTCCAGCAAAAAAATTATATCGTTGTATTTAACAATCAAAAGTTACACGTAATTGAAGTTAGGTAAAAGAAGTACATTATTTTGAACACCCTGTATAATAAATTCAATTTTTTTAGGACAGACATTGATTTGTCCGTCCATTATCTATAGTGATCCTCAAAATTTCAGTTTGATAAAGGTTTCTGTTTTGGCTATGTCAAATTTTTGGTAAAGGTCTGCACGTGTCAAAAATTTCTAAAAAACTTGAATAACTCAAAAATTACTGAATTTTCGAGCATGGCTTTTTTTACAATTTCTATTCACATTTAGATGCAGATTTGAAAAAACAAATAAAAACAGGGTGCTAGGTTAAAAAAAACATAGCTTTGATCTGCCACGCTTAAATGGGACAGGCTGTATAATTGAAAATATTTTTAGGTTATACACCATTAAAATTTATACAACTTTTGTATTTAAACTTTTTTTCTATCTTCACCCAAAATCAATATATCGGCCGACAACGCAAGTCTTGGACACCCTGTATAAGAGATTAACGGGAACTTGGACCGTGGGTTGATTGAAACTCAGTTAAAGTTTTAATTCGCAACGTTTCGTCTATATTTTAGAATTCTTCAGGCTCTGTGTATAATAACCACATACATTACTTGTACAACTCATACAAACTTATAATATTAAATATCTTATTGTTTTAAGGTTTGTAATAAGATATTTAATATTATAAGTTTGTATGAGTTGTACAAGTAATGTATGTGGTTATTATTTACAGAGCCTGAAGAATTCTAAAATATAGACGAAACGTTGCGAATTAAAACTTTAAGTGAGTTTCAATCAACCCACGGTCCAAGTTCCCGTTAATCTCTTATATATAGTTACGATGGACATGACAACTAAAAACAAAAAAAAAAAAATAATAATACCCTAGATTCAAATTGTCGTCAATTTAATAAAAATCATTTCTAGTGAACTCTCATAATTAACCTTATGTAAAGCAGTGACCTTTGTAAATTAATTAATTTTCTGTAAGACCCTTGGCATATAATATGACAATAATAATTGTAATTTGATTATGAAATAAATCAGTACTGAAATGGACTATATCCATTGCAACCGCGAAGTTAATTAAGCTAATTCTAGTTTCGTGGAAATTAGTAAGGATTTTGACTGGTGCAGATTTTAATTACTTGATGCCAATTAAATCGATATAATATGATATATTAGGTAATTTGAGTTCAATGTAATTGAATATATTTTGTACTTGATATTATTGTTTTGTTTTATTGCTGCTAGCGACAGTAATACTTTTTATTGGTACACGAAACAAAAGAACTGTAGCAGCTTTGTAATAATTTTCTTTTGTTTCATGCAGCTTAATAAAAAATACTATCAGAAAATACTGTCAGAAAAAGTAGGGGTTGTAATTAAAAAAAATGTAGATGACGTTATTGCGGAAAGGGGTGGGGCCGCAGTGGCGAATCTAGTTTTTTCGGGGCCTAGGATTTATTGAAGTCGAATGGGGCCCCATTTTTAATAAAATGTCATTTAGTATAATATATTATAGTATTTTTTATTAAGCTGCACGAAACAAAAGAAAATTATTACAAAGCTGCAACAGTTCTTTTGTTTCGTATACCAATAAAAAATACTATAATATATACTAAATGACATTTTATTAAAAATGGGGCCCCATTCGCCTTCAATAAATCCTAGGCCCCGAAAAAACTAGATTCGCCCCTGCGGCTCCACCCCTTTCCGCAATAACGTCATCGACATTTTTTTTAATGACAACCCCTACTTTTTCTGACCTAGGTTCTGATTCTCCGTGAAATTATACATTACACTGACATGCAACTATGTTATCTTCCTTCATTGTGTAGCGAGAAACTGAAAAAATAAAAATCGTGATAGTTGCGTCATTGCGGAAAGGAGTGGGGGTAGACAAAATTGACAACTATCAGAAAATATGCGCGATCACGAAATAGGATTGACGTGTTCGAGAATGTTGGTCGCAGATAATCGAGGAAGTTTTTTTCATCGACGAACATTTTTTCTGCGCATGCGCCCACTTCCGTCATATTTTTCGAGCACTTTTCATATTGACAGGTGAAAAGTGATTGATTTTGAAAAAAGAAATAGTAATTAAATATGAAAAATCATTTAAAAAAGTTAAATTTTCGTTTACTTCCATCAGTTTTCTGGCCGTGGCACTTCAACCACCGTCTTAATTGAGCATAAGTATGTTCGTCCACTGTTTTGTGCATAAATTTACCTCCTTAAATAACATTTTCATCTAAATCAACATTGAAAAACGTTACTAAACCAACAATTGCGTTAAAAAGTGCCCGAAACTTTTGAATATCGCGATTATAATCATAGCGGCGGCGCTTGCGCGTGAAAATGATGAAATAGTTTATTGGAATACGTCGTATTAAAGCCGTTAATACTCACATTCAAGTGATCAGGCGTTCGAGGATCGGCACTGGTTCCATCCGGACTGTCTGGAGTGGCGTGAGGCGGTTGTGGTGGACTGAACAGCCGCTTGAGCACCGGACGTTGGTGAGGTGGCGCTGGAAGGGCGCGCACTAAGTTCGATAGATCAGACGGACCCGACACAGATCTACACTGGGAGGACAAACCATCGTACCGTCTCGATTGTTCCATCGCCTGCACAAAACAAACATGTCGTAGATATTAATAATCATAATACTTAATTGTAGATGAGTTTAGTACAGTTGATGCTGGATAGTAGCAAGATTTATGTTTCGAATAGCAGCCAATGAATATTGCATAATTTGTTTTATTTTTCTAAGTGCTTTTTATAAAAACATATTAGAGTTGGTCAGATACATATGAATGAAAAATCCATTATAAACGTTTCGCCGGATTATTATGAATATAATTAATAAAATTACTACATTCCACCTTGATATTTCAAAAAACTTTAATATAAGTAGTAGATCGAGAGCTGTGACAATTTTTTGGTGTTATTTATTCAAGGCCTTATTTTTGTGAATATATTGAGGGAGGCATATTAAAGTGCCCTGAGTAAGGGATTTTACTCGGATTTTACTAGATAGCGGTATGGGAGGGATGCAGACCGCCCCCCGTAATATAACAAAAAAAAAATGGTCACAATTATTATTACTTCAAGGCTGAAATTGTTTGTATAGCTTGTCGGTGATCCAATAATGCCATTATAATATTTGCAGATCGATTGGTCAGTATTAAAGGGGTGGCAGATCACCCTAAACGTGTCATGTACTAGACGAAATTCTGGACGAAATTTATATTAACAATGAGATAAATCATCACTTTGATTAATTTCTTATGTGTGTTTTGAAATTTATATTATTAGTTCAAGGTTCAAATTTTAATATGTTGTTACGGCGACTGTTTTAAGCATATATTTCAATTTGCAGAACAAAATGTCGGTATTAACCGCTTCTCTTAGAGGGAAACTTGCTCGCCTAGGTGTTTATATCGTTCTGCAAGGGGGTTAATACCGACATTTTGTTCTGCAAATTGAAATGTATGCATAAAACAGTCGCCGTAACAATATTTTAAAATTTGAACTTTGAACTAATAATATAAATTTATTCGGATACATGACAAGTTTAGGGTGATCTGCCACCCCTTTAATACTTACCAATCGATCTGCAAATATTCTAATGGCATTATTGGGTCACCGACAAACTATACAAACAATTTCAGCCTTGAAGCAATAATAATTGTGACCATTTTTTTGTTACATGTTGGGGGCGGTCTGCATCCCTCCCATACCGCTATCTAGCAAAATCCCTTACTCAGAGCATTTTAATATGCCTCCCTCAACATTTTCACAAAAATAAGACCTTGAATAAATAACACCAAAAAATTGTCACTAGCTCTACAGTATTGTAGGTACTGTAGAAGTCTAATCCGTCGAAACGTTTATAATGAATTTTTCCATTCATATATTATATGTATGTGACAGGTTCTAATATGTTTTTATAAAAACCACTTAGAGGAATAACAAAATTATATTTCATTACTAATTGGCTGCTATTCTTACTACAATCATAATAATATAGAAGGCGAATCAATCTGGCCGTTAGGCAAAATTGTTTCTCCCATTTTTGTCACATTCATTTTCAGCACTGTAGGATATGTTAATATGTTCTAAAATTACTTTTAGTTTTATACTTCTGCGTTTGTTTTCAATGCTTTACGTACGTTTTTTGCTTTTTTTATAAGGCAAAACACTATATACTCTTCCAATTTCACTACTCGATCTTATAATTTAATTAAAGGAATGTTCCAATGAATAAATTAATAATTATATGTTTCATTAGTGAAACAAACTTTGTTGGAGAAACTGATATCTTGAAACTGAACGTAATTACTCGAATTTGCAAACAGATCACAACGTATAGTTGGTTTACAACAGACAATTAACTATAATCACAGTGTACGTGTCTTTGTTCGGATAATCATTTAAACTGCAATAGAAACTCTGATTTAATCGCTGATCTTCGGAATTAATGCTACTGTTCCATGCACAATTATTGCAGGAAATTTCGATTTGAATTTTTCCCTTTTATTTTAAACATTTAGGCTAAGCGCGTATCATCAATCAACACATATTTTAAAACAAAGTCCCCCGCCGTGTCTGTCTGTTTGTCTGTGCCCGATTTTCTCCGTAACTACTGGACGAATTTTGTTCCAGTTTTCACGATTAGATAGATTAGTTCACGAGAAAGGTTCAGATGTATAATTAAAACTGGCCGGCCCGGCTTCGCCCGGGTGAAAATCGGGTGTAATCTCAGAAGACCGATTTCAAAATTTTTTTCACTATGATACTTTGTTTTAGGGCATAACTGGCCGGCCCGGTTTCGCCCGGGTGAAAATCGGGGGTAATCTCAGAACGATTTCAAAATTGTTTTCATTGTGATACTTTGTTTTAGGACATAGCTACTATAATAACTGGCCGGCCCGGCTTCGCCCGGGTGAAAATCGGGAGTAATCTCAGAAGACCGATTTCAAAATTTTTTTCACTGTGATACTTTGTTTTAGGACATAGCTGCTATAATAACTGGCCGGCCCGGCTTCGCCCGGGTGAGAATCGGGGGTAATCTCAGAAATTACTGAACCGATTTCAAATTTTTTTCACTGTTCGATAAATGATACTTTGCTTTAGGACATAGGCTATAATAACCGGAGCGAGTGAGTGAAGCGAGTGAGTAATGTATTAATAAATCATAAATTCGTAGCACCCGGGCGAAGCCTGACTGGATCGCTAATGAAAGATAAATTATTCGGCCGATCGAGCTATCGGATAGTAATAACAAATTATTGTGTTATATTATGAAAAAGCGCGCATGAAATCGGCCGATTTTATGTCGATTCATGCGCATGTTTTCAAATAACACCGGTATCATTGCTATCAGATAGTTCGATAGTTTGATTTATGAGCGCCTTGCCTAAATGTTTAGAAAGCCGATTCTTCGATGAATACACAATGGCTAATTACAACATTAAATTAATTTCATGTTAACTAATTCTGGAATTTCCAAAAACAGTAATGATAAATTACTGTTATAAATTAACAAAATATGAGAAGTTTGGAACCGCCTCAGCGTTGTGTGAAGAGGTGATCTATGTTTGTCACTTATGCAACCAGACAATGAGAAATTGGCCAGTTTGGATCAACCACAACGTTCCTACTACATAGAGTGACGTTAATAATTACCAAAATATGTTTTTAACATGTATAATAAATAAAAAGTATGTGTTATAAAATAAAAAACATCGAGTTGGAGTGCAGAACCCTCCCGACAAAGTTGTGCATTTGATAATACATAAATTGGGGCATTTAAACATAATATTATTTGAACTTAGATTTGTTCTGTGACAAGATAACAATAAACCACATTAATACATCCCTTAAACTGTTTCCCAATTTCTCAAAGTTTTTCTCAATTTCAATATTTAATAAACACTTTTTCTGCTAGTCTGCACGAAATTATAAATACACCTTTTCGTCAAATGCACTTTACAACTAGTGATTTTATTAATTTTGTAAGTCTGATCAAGTCTGTCCGATTTTGATAAAATTTTAGAGACACATTTTAATCTTTATTAGATAAATGGCGCTCAAACAATTCGGCTAACTTTTTCGGTATTTTTGAACTCAAATTTGTTTTTTAACTCCTAAATACAATCCTTAAAGTCCACTATAAATGAAGTTTGTGCGATGATATTTCGTTTAAATCAATTAAGTCTTTCGAGAGTTTATGTTTTATTTGTTTTTTTATCAATTTTAATTCATGTTGTTTTTATTTTGTTGTTAAAATACGGTTAAATTTTACTAATGTTATAGATATTTGCTTTAAAATGTACTTAGGAGTTCTGACATAACCCATACTGATTCAACGTCAGTCCCGGGTTGAATAAAGTACCTATTTATTTATTTATTTGTTTAGTTATCGAAATTATTCGATGTTAGGTCCTGCCATATAGACAAACGCTGATAGTGTAAGTTCATATAGGCAAAAAAACTAACTAATAACGCCAATGATAATTTTTTTTTAATTACGAGTAAGAGTGAAGAAGAGGATACAGTAGAAGGGAAGTCAAAACACTATATTTTTGAGACAGATTGACGTAATAATAAATTCTAATAGAAAATATTCACCCATCCTTCTTGTTTAACGCTTTACAAATAATTTATGACCCAATTCTCGGGGGTCATTTTATATGCAGCTTATTATAAATTTATTAGAATAATTATATTTTAATGGATGCCTTGTTAAAACCCGTCATTCTATTTATATGAAAATAAAAGAGCTTTTTAAAATACGATATTCATAAATATGAGCTGAAACATCAATGAAAAAAGAAAGTCATCAACGTTAAAAACATTAATACTTACATAAAATGAAACAAAAATATCGTTATTTTATGGAAATTTACAACTCAAAACAGACTACCTATTTAAAAACGAGTTTTTGCGAACAAAAAATGTCTTTTTTCTGATTTAAAGTTAATCAGGTTTTTTAGCTAGCTACTAAATATTTTGTATTTTTGTAACTTATATTGCTATCTTTTATTATTTAAATCATAATATATTTCTCAAGATATATAATATCTCACTAATTAAAGGCGTCAGAACTCTTTAGAGAACATATTTCATTCAAAATTTTAAGTAATTAGAAAAAAACTTACTCTAGTCGACACGACTTCAGCTCCTTGAAGTACTGCTTCTGCTAATGTTGTACATAAATCTGAATAGATTTCTTCAAGTTCCTGCAAAATAAGAAAAAATATGTATTAGTATTAATAAAAAGAGAATGAATAAATAAGAAAACATGTTAATTTTAAAAAATCGATGTTCCTGTATCATTCTAAAGCTGCAGACTGATCAAGTTCGGACTGTGGAGTATCTAACAGATTTAAGACTTATTAAATCTACTACCTATTAGTGGCGTTGCCAAATGTCTCGATATTTATTTTTTGAGAAATATACAAATGTTCGAGAAATGACCGTATATTTTTTAAATTGCTCAAAGAAAGTGTCTTAGATTACAAAATCCATGTCGTTTTTATGTTTGTTTTTTTTGCGTTTTGTATAATAATTTTTTTTATTATTCTCACAAATTTGTTTTGGACACAAAATTAATTTGTTGGTTGTTTTGGACACAAAACTAATTTGTTGGTTGTTTGGAGACTGTTGAAAGCTTTTGGTAAAAATATTTTCAGTGTGTTGTATCCATAAAATCATGCTCAAACATTGAAGTGTATGAACAATAAAATATCCTGCTCAACTACAGTAAAATATTTCTCAATGTATTTGAAATCTTGAACATTCCTCAGCAGCGCCGGACCTACCAGTCCTGATGCCCCTGGCAAAAGGAACTTGGTCTCTTCTCATCCCATAAAATTGAAACCTGGCAGAACTAGGATTTAAGGATTATTATTGTTTAAAAAAAGAATAAACTGCGTAATTTTGACAAAGAGCTTTAAAATGCTTTTAAGCTCTGCTTGAAATTTTCATTTTGCAATATTATATATTTAACTGTCACCCGGCGCCCTTCTGCTTCGGGTACCTCTGGCATGGGCCAACCCTACCAACCCCTAGATACAGCGTTGTTTTTCAGCTCAAATCCAAGTCTAATAATAATAAAGGGCTATTAATTAAAATACTGCTGCAAAGTTGTTCTATATTTAGTAAGTACTTAAAGCGCTTTAAAAAAGTCCTTTTTCTGGCTGACTAATAATCGTGAATGTAAATTTTGAATGAAAACATGAAGTTTACGTTTGAAGAGTTTTATGTTGTTTTTGATGCAATCAACGAGCACAATAATGAAGTATCATTTTTACAAAATATGTCAACACGACAGTTTTTAATTACCTGCCGTTCTGCATGTCCTATTAAAACAACTGCTTTTAGTTATGCGCAGGCGTGGATAACACGAATGTCGATGTGCAGTTTTAAAATTATTGGCAAAAATATACATAATGCTTACTGAAAACTGATACCTCATTAAATTTAATATCTTTTACCCCACAGCATATTACGTGTTTTATTTTTGAAATAATACAGTATGACAAATGATGTCAATTTTTAAGCGAACATATTGAGTGTTTAGAAATTTCACACAAAATTTACTTATACACTTATTCTATAAACCGTAATGAGCATATAAACGACTTTTTCTTATTAAATCAGTGGAATGAGCTCCGTCTAACTTAAATAATGCCGTTGAATTTTTTTGTCTAGAAAACGGCTTCATATAACATTTTTGAAGTTGGCTTAAATATAGGGTAAATGCGAGAGAGATGCCGCGGTAGGAGAGACGCCGCATGGCTATTAACTTACCTATTTACCATTAATGGATGGTGCTACAAGTACGTATATTCGTTCATCTTATCTTGAACAAGAACATACGTACTTGTAGCACCATCCAATAATGGTAAATAGGAAAGTTAATAGCCATGCGGCGTCTCTCCTACCGCGGCATCTCTCCCACATTTACCTTAGACCACACCTCTATTTTTCTTTCGAGGGTCACTAGTTCCGAATATCACGGGCTAATATATTTAATACATGTCGACATATTTAATGTATTGAAATAAAACAAACGTTATGTTTTTGGGACAATCAATGAAAATTATTTTTTACCCGACTGCGCCAGAAGGAGGGTAATGTTTTTCGAGTGTATGTATGTATGTATCTATGTATGTATATTTCTTTATCACGCTCTGTAGCCTAAACGGCTTGACGGATTTTGTAAAATGAGGTGTCATTAGATTCGTCTGAATCCCCAGAGTGACATAGGGTATATGACGTCACGGAAAATTCAATATGGCGGGCGCTAGACGCCATTTTGTCAGAATGCAAATGTAATTTTCTTTCTAAATACATTGATATAGGTACCAAAATAAAAAAAAAAGAAAGGTTTCGTTGACATTTCAAATAGGGTAGGTACATAACGTCACCGAAAATTTGATATGGCGGGCGCTAGACGCCATTTTGTTAGTACGCAAAAAATCGGAAAAACCTTGTGTGTGGGGTATCAAATGAAAAGGCTTGATGAGTAGATTCAACTAAAAGGAAGGAAACAAAAAAATTATTAAAAAAACAAAAAACCCGACTGCGTAAAAATCGAACATAAAAGATGGAAACAAGATCAAATGATAACATGCAGTCGGAGGTATTTCTGTTCAATTTGTTACTACTATGCCTCCGACTGCATGTTATCATTTGATCTTGTTTCCATCTTTTATGTTCGATTTTTACGCAGTCGGGTTTTTTGTTTTTTTAATAAATTTTTTATTTGTGCATTTCACAATTTTGAAGAGTCGTTCGTTTTCTGTCCTTTTTTGTCTGAGGACGAACAGATTACATTCAACCGAAGTTTATGTAGAAAACTGACATGAAAAATATAAAACCTCAAAATTGAATTGAATTGTTTGACATCCTGTATAATAATAAGATGCAGAAGACGCTGTTTTTCTGAAGGGATACTCCGTTCCTTTTCATGTCCTGTTTTACCTAATTGGAGAGTCACAACATATATTTATCTTGCTGTTAATAAGGTAGTTATTTTTAGACATTTCTAGTGACGTCATAAAGCAAAAAAGAATATTAAGGAAAAACTGCTGTAAAGGCGGAAATAACTGCATTTTTCGATTAACGAAATATATAGTAAACTAGCTAAAAGTGTATATTCTTTATTCCCAAAGGTTTTCGATCTAACTCACTTTTCCAGTTAGAAATTATTCTAATATCGCGATGAAGTCTTAAGTTAGGCCCTATATTACTTATATGCTGTAAATTCAGTAAAAAATAATCAAGCCATTTTTACACGATGCCCACACGAACAGACAAAAATTACCAATATCAGGTAAATATTTTTAAATCATTTTGGTACAAGTGAAGTTGAACACGCAAATTCTAATGGAAAAATTATAAAAAATGTGTAAGTACATCTTTTTTAGGACAAATTTATTATTTCGAATCAGTTTATCGAACAATAATTATTAAACGGTATTAGAGACATAATTAAAATATAATTTTAAAAAAATTAGTCCCCGATACTTTCAAGACACGTTTAAACATTCAGATGCGAATACGATAACAGCTACCTACATAATATAACCATAAAAAATGAAAGCTGACCAAGGAGGACTATTATATAGCTGATACTAGATATTTACATTACATCCGTGGCATACCACTTCTGTGATATTTCACCGAGTAAAGATCTTCAAATAATTTGTCAAGTACTTATATTATAAAATTCTAATGAATATACCTACATTTTTATCTGAAACCTATTTTTTATACAAGCCGTGAGGTGGGTCGTTTATTAGGAATAAAGTGCAACCCTTGAGGTCCACACGACGAACGTCCCAGTTTGATAAATATTTAATAATAATAATAATTAAATTAGATATTACACAGAAAAGTAATCATTTTAATCATTAAAACATAATTATTATTTATTTTTAACAATTAAAAAAAAAAAAAAAAACGGCTGAACCGATTTTTATAAAATTTACGTCGGATCAAAATGACGTTAACACGCTTCGATTGACACCCTTACGAAGTCGATATAATTTTTTATTCGCGAGATATTGTGTAAAATCTACTTTTTTGGAGTCTATTTGGTTAATAAAAAAGAACGGCTGAACCGATTTTGAAAAAATTTCTTTCAGATCATATTTACGTTAATACGCGTCGATTGGCACCCTAACGTAGTCGATATCAATTTTCATTCTCGAGATTTCGTCTTAGAAAGAAATGAACACATACGTACGTACGTACGTACATACGTACGCACACACACACACAGAGACATCTTTCTAAAAATAGTGTAGTGACCTTGAACCATAAAATTTTTTTCTCCATTTTGATTTCGATTTTCGGACCCATTACAGTAACTTCCAATGGGAAGTTAATAAATGAAAAGTCAGAAACTACATATTTATAAACTGTACGACGGATACGATCTGGTAAAAAGTTTTAAATAATATACCGTGCAATGTATATGCATTACTCACTTTATGAATTAATTTGTGACTTTTCTAACGAAATATGCTGGACAGGAAAAAATATGTCAACCCGACACCCGTACTTCCACCACATTATGCACCTGCGCTTCCACCATATAGAATCGCTATAGCTTTATAGCTTGAACAGACTTAGGCACCAATAATTATTAATAGAGTAAAAATTCAGTAGCGGCGCTAGGCTTGTTTTCTAGGGTGGGCCAGTGTTGGACATGGTGATCTGAAGGTGGGCCAGTAACATTTATTCCCAAAATGTCAGTTCTCGGTAAAATTTTAAGGAGAATTTACAAGAATAAAAATTGTTAAAATTTCGAGGTTTAATACGTATTTAAAAAATATCTTAAAGATTGGGATTATGCCAGGGTGGGCCAAGACAGTTTAAGGCCCGGCCCACCCACTGAGTAAAATTGCTAAAATGTCTTCTGTATCGCGTAAAAAAAAGATCGAAAATTTGTTGAAATATTGAAATGACAGATAAACAATCCAATTTTATTTCTATGTATAGATTGTTATATTATAATGTAAATCATAATTTGGATACGTCATCATGATTATTTTATCTTAATAAAAGGGCGGTTTTACGGGGGGTGGCGGATAATTGTGTTAATTACCCCTCCCAAAGTAAAAATTGCTGTTTTAGCCTCAATATCGATAATAATGTCCACCGCAATTATAATTTTGAAAAAATATTTCATGTACGCAAATACGAGCGTCGACCACATTATAGTTTTTTTTATTATTTTCATACTTACTAATTTTTCTGTACTACGGTACCACCCTTCCCAAAATGTGAGCCCAGAACCGCCCATGTCTTATTAAGAAAACGTTTCCAAATTTATCCAATATATTTAATTAATTTCAAATTTTGAAAAGGTTTTCTGATTTAAATTAAAGATTCATGTTCGATTGCACAAAGCATTGTCAGAAAATCTGATTTGACAATGATCTTAAATTGTGACCACACATTTTTCTTCATAAAAAAACTTTGTAAAACTTTAATTCGATACTTCTCGAAAAATAATTGATCAATGTAAAACATATTTTTTTTAAACTGTGTATACCTGCATGTACTTAACATAGTTTTTTGTACAATCTCCACTTCGAAACATCATTTTTCTATACGCATTTTGATCAAAATTTAGCTTGAAAAGTCCTCTGTTTCTATGTAGATCAGTCATTTGTTTTTGTGTGAGTACAATCTAACGTGCTACATGACAGGGAGTTTCCCAACGACATTAGACTGTTTCTGCATGTATAAAAACTGTAATTATATGACCACAATCTAAGGCCATTGAAAAATCTAATTTTTGACAATGCTTTATGCATAAATGTTTTTTCATGTTATCGACACAGCTCCAAGGACTAAATGTTCAACATGCCTGCGTCATACACAAAGTTTTGTAGTTTTTGACAGATAATGGATAAAGTAAATGAAATTTGAAATGATGGACTAGAATCGTTCATTCAATTTAATTTCTGGTCAATTCTCATATAAAAATCGAATATAGGAACATAAACTTCATTACCAATACAATTGAACGTATCATTGTTCAATATAATACCGATAAATAAATAATGAAACTTTGTTATGCATTTATTGACATGGATTAAATTTGTATCAGCGTATTATCTCTAATTAACAGTTATTTTAGTTCGGTTTATATCCAACAGAAGGTGCATATAATCATTATTACTAAAACAAGCGTAAAATTTATGCGCCAATAGAAAATGACGTGCAAAAAAACAATATCCAACCATAAACAATTTACGAGGGAAAAAATCACGGTAGTTCCAAGAGTTGCGTAACATAAAAAATGGACTGTGTAGTTGACACTACACATTATAGAAGTGAAACTTCTGGACACATACACAAAACATTAAACAAACACGAATAAGTACTGGTTTTTGCGACAAGCCTAGTAGGGCTCCAGACGCGTCGACTGTAGTAGACACACACACACATCCATCCATTTCGTCAGGTCTTTTCTTTACGCATTCAGCCGCATGAATCCAATTCACTCTACCGTGCGAAAAAATAATTCGACAACTCATCGTATGCTTCAAGTAGACTGATGCTCGTCTTTTAAAAAGTAATTTCGCGATGGTACAGCTGCTGTTACCATAGTTACCATTCATAAAAATATCTTAATAGAGACTAAGCAAGTATAATATCACACACTTCAAGAGAACTTCCGCCAGCGAAAATATATCAAACGCGGTTTGGTTTTCGGCTTAGCCTTTGACCCATAGACATTTTTTTAAAAACCAGGCGCTCAGCTACAAAGGCTATATGCGCGAATAGGAGTGTATGAGTATGTAGCGTATCAAGGACCGCGGTGGATGCGCATAATTATGCATACGCGAATGCATACACATTTAAAATGCTTGATTGATTGATTGTCAAAATGTGGAAATGTGGAAATGTGAACTAAAGCGGGTAGAATTTATTTATGGTACATACATTTATAAACAAAATACACAAATGAAAAATTTCAAATACGGTATATAATAATAATTAACTATGAAAGATAAACAATCAATATATGGATTAATTTCCCTAGACCGTAACTAAATACATAAGAATATCAGACGACATTATCGCCATGATAGAAGGCTGTATAGGAAAAATGTAAATGCACCGCCGGGATTCGAACCCATAACTCCCGATTTCGCGTCAGGAAAGTTTCCACTTACTACACAGTGCCCGACAGTGAACATTTAATCTTTCCTATATATAGCGACG
Source organism: Mongoloraphidia duomilia (assembly GCA_039654895.1). Classification (NCBI taxonomy): domain Eukaryota; kingdom Metazoa; phylum Arthropoda; class Insecta; order Raphidioptera; family Raphidiidae; genus Mongoloraphidia; species Mongoloraphidia duomilia. The sequence continues at coordinate 16,760,596 of CM077522.1, read as the reverse complement.
ATGTACCGCAAATCCAGTAGCTGCGAGAGCTATTAATTTTATAACAACATTACAATGAATGCTGTCTTTCTCAAATGGCTGGGACTGCCTTATAGTCAAAATACACACGTGAGAAATTTCAAATACGGTATATAATAATAATTAACAATGAAAGATAAGCAATCAATATGATTAATTTCCCTAGACTGTAACTAAATACATAAGAATATCAGACGACATTATCGCCATGATATTATATAGAAGGCTGTATAGGAAAAATGTAAATACACCGCCGGGATTCGAACCCAGAACTCCCGATTTCGCGTCAGGAAAGTTTCCACTTACTACACAGAATCCCGGCGGTGCATTTACATTTTTCCTATACAGCCTTCTATATAATATCATGGCGATAATGTCGTCTGATATTCTTATGTATTTAGTTACAGTCTAGGGAAATTAATCATAATGATTGTTTATCTTCCATTGTTAATTACATAAATTTATGTTGCGATGAAGACAATATGGGTTTCTACCGGTCAGTACAGATACGTATTAATACAAAAGCACAAACGGGACACAGCTATTAACAAATTTATTGTCGTATGATATTATGTCGTACCCGACTGACCTATATTCAGTTGAACAATAAACTTATCTGGCAGCAATGTAAGAGACGTTAACAAATCAAATCTAGTATAGGCAGGTTACAATAACGATATTTGAAGTAGACGTACAGAGTGTAACAAAATAACTAAGCGATCTGTGCAAATGATATGAGATTTCAAAAAAAAACATGGTTGGAAGTAACAAAATTAAGAAAAATCGCAGGACAGTGGACAAAATATTTGATTTATTTAATTGAATGTACGACGTTTCGTCTATATATTTAATTTTATTATCACGATGGACACGATTTCTAATATAAAGTTGGAAGTAACATTTCTTATTCAGCAGCCATAGGGATTTTTTAAGTTGATGATCCCCCTTGTTAAATTTATTTTTTTGAAGTTAAACTTCTTTAGCGAGAGTAGTGAATTGGAATGACCACGAGTCAAAAAATAGCGACATAAAAATTACCGACTCAAAAATTAATGAAACGCTGACAAGGATAAAACGGCTCTAACGATTTGGATACAAATTACTGAAAAGGGGTTTTGGGAACAAAAAATCGATCTACATAATAAAATAAAAAATACATTTTCTTATTGATTTTATAATTTTAAAATTCAATTTTTTGACGTTTTAAAATAGTATAATATTGTAAGCAGGCTTTGGATATTTTAGTTTACATGCGGCTTAAAGGTCATTTGATAAATTATCATGATAATATGTCAAAAATAAAAATATAAGTTCATACTTAAAATGAAAAATGCCAAAAAATTCAAACGGAACGTGTTCCAATGAAAAATGTATGTAGTACTTGTATAATTTCGACCAGGCGCTTATGTGGGTGAGGCACACAGTCCATTTTTACTTCCCACCTCTACTATGCTAGGGAAGTAATGGATTTAGTCCGAAAAAAATATTTCGATATTTTAGCAGATCTTCACGTTTTGAGACCCTAGCAATCGTTTAAGATCATTTTCTGACTGATGTCTGTATGTGTGTGTGTGTATATGTGGTCAATTTTTCGCCTTCGATATCGTAAAAACGGAACAACATACGGCCATGTCGATTGTTCTATTGTGTTTATCAGCCTTTAACTTAGAGCTGATTAGATTTTGAGTCAAATCGGTTCATTGGATCCTGAGATATTAAAAAAACGTTCTCAATGTCACGTATTAACATAGGTAAAAAAAATTCGACTGATGACCAGTCCTATACTTCCCACCTAGTAAATATTTGCAAAAAATAAACACTTTTTCTTTTTTTTTATTCTTTGACTAGGCCCAAATAACCTTAGCTGTTGGTGGTCTTTAAAACACAATTTAATTTTTATTCTTTGAAAAAAGCATGGCCCTCTTTTTTGTTTGGTAATCTACTGATGGCTAGCTTAATATAGCAAAAATCATGGTTACCTTGATTTACGTACAATTTTTATTTTTTTTAGTAAAATATTTTTTTTCTCGAAAACTATACATTTTAGAGAAAAAAATATTTACATTTTTTTCATATTATAACATCTAGAATTCATTTATATTTTTTTTTACCTATGTTAATACGTGACATTGAGGACGTTTTTTTGAATATCTCAGGATCCACTGAACCGATTTGACTCAAAATCTAATCAGATCTAAGTTAAAGGCTGATAAACACAATAGAACAATCGGCATGCCCGTATGTTGTTCCGTTCTTAAGATATCGAAGGCGAAAAATTGACCACATACACACATACACACACACACACATACACACACACATACAGACATCAGTCGGAAAATGATTTTAAACGATTGCTAGGGTCTCAAAACGTGAAAATCTGTTAAAATCTCGAAATATTGTTTTCGGACTGAATCCATTACTTCCCTACCATAGTAGAGGTGGGAAGTAAAAATATAGATGAATTCTAGATGTTATAATATGAAAAAAATGTAAATATTTTTTTTCTCTAAAATGTACCTACAGCTTTCGAGAAAAAAAATATTTTACTAAAAAAAGAAAATTGTACGTAAATCAAGGTAACCATGATTCTTGCTATATTACTAGCCATCAGTAGATCACCAAACAAAAAAGAGGGCCATGCTTTTTTCAAAGAATAAAAAATGAGTGTATTTTTTGCAAATATTTACTAGGTGGGAAGTATAGGACTGGTCATCAGTCGGATTTTTTTTTGTAAATCACACTGTAAACTTATTAATCTCAATGCCAGTGTGTTACAAAATCCAATAAGACACATTTCTCATATGAGACTTTTATTTTTAATACACACTTGATAAAAATAATAATAAGGCATTTGCCACCTGCTTCGCTCTTTAACGCCACTTTCTCCGTATTAAGCTATACGGTAAGCGTTTCATATGTTACACTGTTGCAGACGATTGATTATTAAGCTTTCGTTATATAGCTTGATTAAAGCTCTAAAAGTTAATATCAAATATTTATCTATAAGGACAATAACTCCGCGGGTGGTTTTAGTACTTCTGAACCTGTGTATAATTCTATAATTGAGTTTCGAAACTTGTCTTTAGACAGACGGAACGGGAGACTAGAGAGAAAGGAAAAGGGGAGAATGGAGAGACGAAGAATCCACTTCTCAAAGTTTCGTGTTCAATCACTGATAAATTCAGTTTACAAACGCGGTTGTTGTTTCATTCGCAGTTGGCACCACTGTGCGCACAGTGGTTTGCTTCTTTATTCAATTGTTCTAGACAGAATTTGTAGATTTACACTTTATTGTAGAAATAGAAGAAATTAAATCAAATAAATTGTATTTCAGTTAAACTGAATTGTTACGCAATTAAGACGTTAATAAAAAATAAATTCTAATGTGGAACTTATAGCGATTTTAAAAAGTACCCATAAGAAATCTTGATCGGCGCAAATCTTCTCAATAATGGGTCCCGACTGTTTAAAATCGTTATGTTCCACATTAGAATTTATTTTTTTAGTACTGAACTTGTTTTTTCTTTTTATTTTTCTGTACGCAGTCGGGTTTTTTGATTTTTTAATTTATTTTTTATTTTTACACGCATGCGGATAGAGCGAATAAACTGAATGCTATGGCAACCGTTTACTTACTGTACTAGTGCGGTAATCAAAACACTTTCCGCACGCCTGCCAGTTAAATGACCCATTACAGGCCGGTATGCATGCATCGAAAGTAGCTATTTTGTAGTGGATATGGCAAAAACATATAAAGCGTTTACGAACTTTAAATGAAAATAAATTTAAATATGTTGAAAAATTAAAAATAATTGAATGCTCTTAATTTAAAGTTTTTTAGAATATAATTTACACGAATTGCTTTCTCCTCCAATTACAATATTCTTCTTCATTTTCATTCAGTACATACTTTTGAACTTAAAGAACGTTAATTGGTTTTCAATTTCACCTGATTTTGTTCAATTAAGTCCTAAAAGCTCCAATAAACTACGTATTTATATAATAGGTAATATAATAATATACGAGTAATATACTATAATACATAATAAAATACGTGCTGTTTTGTTTTTGAATGAAGTAAGGCAGGTCTTATTATTTTATAATTATGAAAAGACCATTAACGTTTAATTAATATTATGTTTTGACGATCTTAACGTGTTTAAATTAGGAATCACTGAATCGGCTCGGTTCGGTTCAGTACGTTACGGTACCAAAAGAAACTTTCAGAACACAAAAATAAACGGAGGTACACGCATATTGTGTTGGATCGGTTCGCGTCAATTTAGTAGGTACATACATGTCCAGGTTTAACATTGACATTAAAATAAATGATTTCTAGAAATCGGACAAGTACGAGTTATACGATCGCGAGGTGAGGATTTGATATCATTAACTATATTAATTTGCCTTTGAATTTGGAAAACTATACGTGTTGGAATCAGTGTAATAATTTTCCTGTAAAGTATAAGTATACCTCTTAACACAACTAGTTTTTTTTGAAATTTTATTTTATCTGTACTAGTTTTGGAAATAGAACAGAATGACTCAATTTTTGAGTTTCGTTTTCAGGAAAATCTCAAAAAAAACGTACCTAACATAAAATTCTGAAAAAATAGTTTTGAGATCCTTAAGAAAAGCCCTTTCAAATGACCCATTATAAATATTCACTAGAAAATAGACGCAATCATGCATTAGTATTTTTCTTTTATAAACTGCTTCATAACATTGTTAATGACAGTTATCTATTAGGCAATGTTAGCTTTAAAGTTTCCAGTGCAGCAACTAGACCAAAATATTAACTTTTAGCACGTCCTCAAGCTTCAACTCAGCATTTTGACAATTCCCCATTGTGTAGGATGGTGACATTGGTATTTGGTGAATACTCTGCATGCTAATAAACCTTTTATAAACTTTTTCCAGGACAGCTACAAAGTACTTCATAGATCAGTAAGATCATGAAATTTTGATTATTTTTTATAAGTTTTTTATTGTATCTACTATGTTTATATTCTATGTGTTATTTTTATATTATTATGCTATGTTTGTATATTATGCATTCATTTTCAAGGATGTGTAATTCCCTGTTATTGGATGTAAATCTGTTGGGAAATAAATGTTTATGTTTTATGTTTATATTTATTTTTTTGGGTGTTGAACTTTGCTCCTCCCAGGCTCCCCCCAAATTTATGAAAAAATGTTTTTCAGGTTCTGATTATTGGAATATATTATGCGAGTCAGTAGGCTTTTATAACTATATGCCAAATTTGGTCCAGAGTAATTCGACTGTGACAGATGGATAAACGAATGAAATTTCCATTTTTTCCTTATGAGGTACGGATTTAACGGAACCCTAAAAATTGAACTGAATTCAAAAAAGGAATCGAAAAAGGATAAAGTAATTTTTTCCCTTCATTTTACAATCATCTTTTCCTGCAAGCAATTGGAATTATTTCTCTATTATCTATTGCCATAATGGATTAAATTATTTACGTCGACTTCTAATTGACTACAGCTAGGTAGAGAGTCTCAAGTGTGGTTAAGAAGTCATTATTTGAGGACACTTTACATAATTCCTAACGCATCCCAAACCGAATGTCCTAATGATGATTGGCAGTGGCATTACAATATAATCAACTGGGACTTGACCTGATTTAACTGAAGCTTAACAGAAACGAACACTGGTTGAGACGTCTAATTAATTATTTAAATCACAATTTGCTGATTACATCGACTCGTACATCAGTTTTGTTCGTGACGTCATTAGTTTCGGCATGAAATATCAAGCTATAATTATTACAATGTAAACAATTTAAAATAATGGGAAATTAAAAGTAAACTCATGCTGAATCGATTTTGATGCGGATTATTTTCAAAGGAAACCATTTTCTTACAGATTATCAAAAAATGCGAATTAAAAAATAGGAATATATTAATTATTTGTTTCTACCACTAAAATACTGGTTGAGAATAAAATTACTTAATCAAGTTGTAAAACGGATTACGACTGGTTAACGTTAAGTGCAACTAAAACAATTTTTATAGTGCAAATGATTTTTTTCTTAAAATATATCAATTTACTGTCTATATAAATAAAAATATATCAGCACTGTGGTTGGAATAAAAACAAAAATAAAGATAGTTACTTCTTACCACAACAGTTTTATCGATGAATGTACATTTCGAAAGCAATGCTTTCATCTTCAGCAAACACTATTCTATGTATAATGTTTGCTGAAGATGAAAGCATAGCTTTCGAAATGTATATCCATCAATAAAACTGTTGTGTAACTATCTTTATTTTTGAATTTACTGTCTATTCAAATAAAAATATCTGATCAAGAAAGTAAACAATATTATTTTTTTCCACGAAAGACCAGCACTTTAAATCTATTCTAGAAACGGCAATACTAAACTATAATATTTTTCATATACGCGCACTTTCCATCTTCCGTAAGGAAATGGAACTATGATCAGATTTTTCTTGTATTAGCCTTAAAACTTATAAAGAAGACATTTCCAAAAACGGTGCCAAATTGTTCATGCGGGTATGAAATGTCGAGAAATTTTGGTCCGACTCCTAGGTCCGACGCCAATAGTGTTATGTGCCATATGGCAAATACACTAATAAAATACTGAATTAACCCTGCGGTCTAGACGAAAAAGACTATAATAATAACAAATGAGCACCTACTCTGCTTTCCTATGATTAATTTCTAGAATTGAAATTTTTTTAAAGAAACTGCGAATAAAATGTTATACCTATAAATGTAAAATATTTTTTGACATTAAATTAAAGACAACAAAAGGGTTCCGCAGTGTTTAATTACAGCACGACATCGTGTCTCGTAATTTATTTAAAAGTAATTATAACTCTTAAAGTTTCCTAGTTGAAAGTAAAAAAAATCCCGTAGGAGTTTTCATGCCAAGCAAGAAGTTATTGTATAACTTTTAACAATATAAAGTTTGCAGGAAAAGAAAATGTAACCTCATCAAGATATTGTTGCCAAATTTCATTAGGAATTTTGTTACGAATATAATCTATATATTAATACGTGAACACCAAAAATTGTGGTATCTTTTTTACTATTTATTATAATAGGAGGGGAATGAAACTTATATAAGTCGAAAGGCACTGTGCCATAGATGTGCACAAAAAAAATATGTGTGTATGTTGCCGTTAAGGCAGGTAAAATAAAGTGAACATGAGAATTTCGTTACTATATACAGAAACAAGCCATACTAGTTATAATAAAAATAATAATTCCAAAATTTTATTCTTTTTATAATATATTGCAAACGAAGAAAATTAATTTAATGTAAAACCGAGGGGTAAATATCTGAGGATTTATGGTGTACAGCGTTAAGGAATTACGAGGATTTATGAGGATTTATAAGGATTTATGAGGATTTATAAGGATTTATGAGGATTTATGGGGATTTATGAGGATTTATGAGGATTTATGGGGATTTATGAGGATTTATTGAGGATTTATTGAGAATTTATCGAGGATTTATCGAGGATTTACAGAAGAATTAAATCAGCTGTTTATGTTATGCGCGTGCGCGTAACATTTTTTAATTTGCCCGACCGCACAAACCGACGGCATTGTGAAAAAAATTTGTTTTTGGTGGTGTCATGCAAGTTTGTGTGAGTTCCAAGGTAAGTTTATTATTATATTTATCTCGTGTTGGCATTATTGTACCACATTATACAATAGGGTACCTATTTGACTAAAATTTTTTTTGTGTTATATTAATAGAGCAGTAAATTCTGAACAAAATGACATCTAAAACACTTAATTATGATTTCAAATTAGCTCAAAAATAATTTTTGAAATATTTATGGGAATTGTGAGCCCCGCTCGCTAATAACCGTTTTTGCTCCACGAATCTATGACGTCATATTTTTTATGAATGTACGTTTCTATCTACTAACTCGATGCTAATTATATCAGAAACTTACTTACCTACATTTTATAATATTAGTATAGTATATTAGTATAGATAGTAAAAAAATCCTACACTCACGTTTTACCCCCTTTGGGGTTGAATTTTAAAAACCTGTATAAGCCTATAACCTTTCTCAATGAACGGGCTATCTAAGAAAAAAATGTTTTTTTAATTGGACTGGTAGTTCCTGAGATTAGCGCGTTCAAACCAACACACAAACAAACAAACTCTTCAGCTTTATTGTTATAGTATATATATTATATAGTCCAATCAAATGGTCGAAAAAATTGGTCTGAAATTGCGTTAATTTCGAAGTTTGATGAAACTTTAATTGTAGATAAGGGGTGCCACTAGAACACTCCAGTCAAGTTTCCCCCCTCAGATTCCGCAAGGGGTGGCCGCCATCTTGAATTTAAGGGATGAAATCATTTATCTTGGTAAATACTGCTTATACGTGAAAAATTACTATTACAAAAATTATTAAGGAGGCTGTATCCAACAATTTCTGTTTGGAAAATTTTTTGAAATTTCTTATTCAAAAGTTATAAATTCTCAAAAATGACACTGTTGGGGGTGGAAACAGTTTTTTCGATTTTACAACAAAACGGTCAATCGTGGCGAAAAATGGTTATGACAAAAGTTGTAGCTTTTGAGTGTTTCTACAATATACATGTGTTCAACATTTTTTTTGCTTGCTTGGTGCGAATATAGAGGGCGCCAAAAGTCGACCGGCGCCAATATTTTTGAAAATTTTTGAATTTTGTACGTAACAAATTAATTCAAGTCATCGCCTTTTCACCAAATACCTACTCATTATCAAATTTTTCAAAAACAAAATGGCGAATCTAATATGGCGGACGTCTCCCATTTAAATTCATCGCATTTTCACCAAATTCATCATCCGTCATTTTGTTTTTTGAAAATTTGATAACGGATTCTTAATCAGCGATCCCTAAAACCCCCTAATCATTTATTTCAAAACATAATCTAACATTAAAATACAGGGCGTATCACAGAAAACCGAACATAGGGAAAACTGCATTGTGCAAATTAGTTAGGATCAACGATTACTTTGGCCACATATGAGAATGGGTACCATGGTAACGCTGACTAACCATTATTTAATAACAATAATAGCTAATAATGAATAATTAGAAAAACCAGTTAAAATAAATTCTTCAATATTAAATGAATTTATTTTTATTAATGAAACAATTTTTTATTAAGAAAATATTTTTTTAACTAATAATTAAACAAAACAAACAGTTAAAATAAAAAATTAAAACAAATGTTCAAATAAACCTCCATTTTGAATTAAGCAGTGGCTTAATCGGTTACAAAAACTTTGTCTCACTTTATCTAACATTACAGGAGTCATATTGAAACATATTTCGACGACTTTGTCTTTAAGTTCATCCAGATTTTGCCAAATTTTGTCAAATGAATAGCAAAATGCATTTGTTACTGTATACGTACACCATGGTAACCATGGTAACGACCTCTGAATAGAGGGCAAAGCAATCTCTGATCTTAACTAATTTGTACTGTGTACTTTTCCCTATGTTCGGTTTCCTGTGATACACCCTGTATAACTAACCAAATATCTTATTACTTTTGGTATATACCTACTGAGATTTGTTTAGTATTAGAAAAACAGTTTTATCAAATATTATGTTCCTCTCTGGGGAAAAGTTCTATCTTAAAATGCCTTACCTTAAAAATAGCCAGCATATACAGATTGTATCAAATTAAACCTGTGCATAGGGCATTCTGTGTGTAAGATAGAGATTGATACATAAAGCAATAAGTAAGAATGAGATAAATGATCGCTAATAGGAAGTTACTGTGGTTACTGTAAATAAATAATACCGAACAACCTGATAGCGTCATCGTTGTTTTCTGCAGTAAAAATAGTCACTACTGAAATTATTGATCAAATGGCAATTTAAACTGTTTGGGAAAAAATCCAAATAATTAAATGGTTTTATGGTGGTATTTCAACCGCCGACATAATAAAATTATTTGTAGCTGCCCTTCAAAATTTCTAATGCATGTCAGTCCGTTGACCATCAAATGTTAGCCAATGTGAGGAGAAATCTTTGTAATCGATACAAAATAAAATCGTATTATAAATGATCGATACTCAATATATCGATACATTATGGATCCAGTATCCCAGAAAATAAAAGAATGCATACGACCAAAAAAAAAACAAAAAAAAAAAACAACTGTAATCCAACTAATAACCCATTCTAAGAACTAGACTAGACAATGTATCGATACGTACCAAAATGTATCGATACTCATTATGTATCGCAATAAAAAAATCGATACAAAATATCGAGTATCGAAAGTTAAAGTATCGATACCCTAAAAGATCGATCCGTATCGCGCATCTCTAGTACAAATCTACTTTGCAGTTAAAATGTTCCACCTAGTATAGAATAATTAATAGAAATACAGTCAAAACCCTATAGGTAATGAAAAATAAAGTAAACATTAGTTGAAACATCTCAGTCCCTTGTCTCGTTATAAAGTTTTGACTGTATCTATCTAAAACAGGTTTTCCGCGTCCTTTATCAAAAAACAAAGTTAATTTATTCTCATGTGAGTAAAAACTCAAAATCGCAGGACAACGAAAATCATCCGCTATATAAAAATACTTCAGTTTCATTGTTTTTACGGACATGCATTTACAATACAAAATGTCTGTTGGCATTTTGTTCCAACTATGAATAGAAGTAGTTATAAAATGAAAAATGTTTCATTTGTCTAGTCAACACTCATATTATATATTATTATGGGTACAATGCATTAAACTGAATTGTTTTTAGTGCATATGCACTCACCGCATTGTAATTCTTTCAACGGGAATTTATATCATATTTCTGCGATTTAAAAATAGTATCTACCTATTTTACGTTTGTTGAATATGCTAAAATAACTGAATAATGTGAAGCGGTTTAATATATTAATTAGTTTCTAGTTAAAAGACCTAGATCTGTCATCACGTGGCTCTACATATTGTAATATGTTGTGAAATATAGTATTATGAATTGTGCGCTGACAGCCAAACGAAGGCCATTACCACTTGTTTCATGTGTGCATAATTAATATTAAATGCACAGTCAATTATATAAAAAACTTTAAATAAAAAATTTATAAAAAAACAAAAAATCCGACTGCATAAAAATCGAACATAAAAGATGGAAACAAGATCAAATGATAACATGCAGTCGGAGGCATAGTAGTAACAAGATGCAGTCGGAGGCATAGTAGTAACAAATTGAACAGAAATACCTGATGTTACTTCTATGCCTCCGACTGCATGTTATTACTACTATGCTTCCGACTGCATGTTATCATTTGATCTTGTTTCCATCTTTTATGTTCGATTTTTACGCAGTCGGGTTTTTTGTTTTTTCAGGTAATAAATTGTTTATGTCCTTCCTTTTAGTTGAATCTACTCATCAAGCCTTTTCATTTGATACCCCACACACAAGGTTTTAACGATTTTTTGCGTACTGACAAAATGGCATCTAGCGCCCGCCATATTGAATTTTCCGTGACGTCATGTACCCTATTTGAAATGTCAACGAAACCTTTTTTTTGTTTTAATTTTGGTACCTATATCAATGTATTTAGAAGGAAAATTACTTTTGCATTCTGACAAAATGGCGTCTAGCGTCCGCCATATTGAATTTTCCGTGACGTCATATACCCTATGTCACTCTGGGGATTCAGACGAATCTAATGACACCTCATTTTTCAAAATCCGTCAAGCCGTTTAGGCTACAGAGCGTGATAAAGAAATATACATACATAGATGCATACATACACTCGAAAAACATTACCCTCCTTCTGGCGCAGTCGGGTAAAAATAAACCTCCTTCAAAAAGCCACTAAAAAGAAGGAAAATAATAAAATTTTTAGGTCGGCGACAATTTAATAAAATTAAAGTAGATATAAAAAGTTTTAGTATTTAATTTGGCGCCGACCTCAAAATTTTATTATTTTCCTCCTTTTTAGTGGCTTTTTTGAAAAAGGAGGTTTTTTACTAATTTTCAGTTCTCTTAGATATTTTTCAAATTAGTCATGCTTGTAAGAGGAGACTGTATTAAAAAAAAATGGAACTTTTAAAGCAGAGTGACCAAATAAGAGGGATAGCTTTAGAATTAAAAAAAAATGTAACGCGACACTCGAAAGAAGTGTAACTACTTATATAATACTTAAAGACTACCTAGCAAAATTTACTTTACTTATAAGACAGAGTAGTTTACACTACACACTACAGAAGTAAAACTTACTTGCGCAAAATCTACATATTATGTCTGGCTAACAATGATTACAGTCCGCGATCTGGAACGCAAGTTTGTAAGTGGTCAAAGTTAACACAGTTAGGCCGGCGACGGAAAACAGCGATAATATGTTATTTACATTACACACTACAGAAGTGAAACTCACTTACGCTAAATCCATATTTACAGAATTATATATGATATGTTTTTCGTTGTCATGGTTATACAGTTAACGTTAAACGTTATAAACGGCACGAACTCGCTTAAGAACTTACATTATTAAATAAGAAAGTAGGTAAATAAATAAATAAATAAATAAAAAACGAAACCCGGTGTCGAAATACTAAACTCTCCTGCAAATATACATTACTAATGTCGTTAAAAATATATGTCTAAACCTTGATTTGAAGAGGCATTAATTATGCATTAATTGGTTTTTCCCAGAATCAATAAAACTTGTAATTGAAGTTTTCAATGAGTTTTTGTTTGTAATTGTCCATCAAACAAATTAACGTGTTTTCGATTTTCAGTCGTTAAAAGAAGTTAAGTGCTATGGAATTCTAACCCACGATTAAGATTATTTTAAAAGCTATTTTTTCCAGGAACTAACAATTATTTTTGGTCACTTGACGGTCATTCTATAATTCTTAAAATTTGTTTTTGAGCTCCGAAAGTTAATAAAAAGTTTTTTTTAGCTTTTATTACAGTGTGTTTCAAAAAGCACGTTCTCCACATCAAACTCATATTTTGTAATGAATTATACGATTTACAAAAAAATAAAAATGGTATTGTAAATCTTTCATGTCAGTCGTATCTGTCTGTCTAGCTGTTAGTTACTTCACATCTTTCAATAAATTAAAAAGATATTCACAATATATTATGTAATATATTATGTAATAAATTATTAGTTTTAAATTCATCTCGAAATAACGACGCATTTTTATTTACATCATGTTGTTCTAAAAGGTATACCGCATAAAATACAAATAATAAAAAATTATAATCAAAATAGCTCGAACTGCTAAAAATCATATGGCACCACAAATCTATGTCAGCATGAATTAAGACTAAAAAAATGTAAGATACGGGTCAGGATGATGAAAGTTCTTTTTAGAGATGTGGTATTAGTTCTGAAAATAAAGGCACTACAACATTTCTGGCCGCTAAAATTTGCTAACGCCTGAAATTGTTCGCGTCTACCTTAAAGCTAGTCGCACATGGATGATAAATGATCAGCCGATCGATCTATCGGATAGTATATTGGTTCATGCGCGCTTGTTGTCATTACTATCCGATAGTTCGATCGACCGATTGATTTATTTAGTCCAAATGTTTAAAACGTCGATTCTTCGACGAACACACTTTGGCTAAACATTTAAACAATCGTTCTTTCGGTGGTGACATTTTACTAATACATGCTAGGGTTAGATATAAAAAGGTTGACACCGAAAGGGTTAATCTTTTTTAAGGCGGTTTGTTTGTTTTTCGCAATTTCAAAATATCTCAAAGTCTCCGATTTTTCCGGCGCTGGTTAGATCCGGCGTTTTAATGACATAATAGCGATTTCAAATATGCTGAGAACGAAATGATTAAGGAAATCATTTCTCAAGCGTTTTAAATTTATTAATCCAGCACTTCTTAAAATCGTAATGTGATAATATTAATTATTAAGTGAAACTTTTCAGCCTCGTTTTTTCCGTTCGGTTACGCATGTTGAGGTCACGTCACGTCAAATCGAAGTGATCGACCAGACCAGTACTCTTCAAAAAGCAGCAATGGATATGTTCATATATCTATATTGTACGACTGCATTCAAGTGTGATGATAGTCGACCCGATCAGTACACATCGAAAAGCAGCAACTATATTGTACGTCTACATAACTAATATCATACGAATATTGAGTCGAGCCGCACATCAAATACCCATTGACCACCATTTATAGACTCTGGATTCTTAAGTTCATCTCTATACTGATCAGGGTTCATAAAACCGCAGCTATTTTTTTTTTAAATTTCTGACTGTTCGTAGTACTGACCTGCAGTAATGATGGCAGTGTCTCCTTGTGGTATTCGTCTAGCATGCCGTTGGTGGCATGCAGCTGCTGGACGTAAGCGTTATGCGTGTCGAAGTAGGCGCTGAGTGACTGGGTTGTCGGCGCCGACAGGTACGACAGGTACGCATTCTTATAATCCTGTCTGCACTGCAACACAATACACATTATTTACATTAAACTTGGTATATAAGTAACTATTGCAAGACAAACTGAATGTCACAGAATTTATTAGTCATCGCAAAAGTCGAATTTTTTTAATCAGTTCAGTAGTTTCTAAGATGAGCGTGGACAAACAAACAAACAAAAAGCATTTCTCCATTATATACTAAAATAGCTTTTCGATATTTTTCTAGAACACTTTTTTAATTTTTCTGTTGTCCTTATAATATTATATTTTGTACAAAATTGTATTTGAGTTAATAAATTTTATCTTTATGTTATTATCTATCTTTCAATATTTTTAAAAAAGTGCTCGGTAGTTCGCCTAGACGCATCGTTTATCTTTAATTTGAGACGGAAACAGACATTTAAATTAAAAAATAAGGTCGGAAGAGTGTAGTAAGTAAATGTCATTTTCACTTTTTACAATAGACGTATTATTTTTTTGTCCTTGTAGCCTACATCTATGTAAACCACAAAAGGTATGTTTTATTGATCATTTTTGTACGTATTTTATAAAGGATGTATTTTGCTCATCAGAAAAATTTTAATAGTAAATGTTAATGAAAAACTTAATACTAAAATAATCGAGGAAAAAGTGTATAATAAAATTACACAAAAAATTAATTAAATTTGTACAAATAATGGAAATAATTTGAATGTAGATGAAACGAATGTCTTCTAAGAAACTAGCATTAATTAAATTTGTCAGCTCCAAGTAACTTTAATGGTCGAATTATTACGTCGGATACATTAAGGAATTCTATTTTTGAAACAATAGGAACCCATACCTAGTTAATGAGCCATTTTCCTGAGAGTAGTTCTTTCAATTATCCACGAGAGGCAACACTGGTGGTAGGTACAAACATTATCTAATAATTCCCCATTTGTGTCGTGTCATTTTAGTGGTATAACTTTATTATTAAATTAATGAAATAATTAAGTTATACCACTAAAATGGCACGGCACTAATGAGGAATAAAAATAATGTTTGTCCCTACCGCAAGTGCTGCCTCTTGTGGATAATTGAAAGAATTATTCATCAATAATGAATAACCAGAAGGACCTACAGTTAAATGTATTAACTGTTCTGTAATTAATTTCTCTATCAGTCTATCACAATCTGGAAAAAGGATAATGAACTTCTAATTTAACAATGCGAAAATAAAGGACTAAAGTAATTAATTAATAGAAAAAGTATGTATTCGGAATAGTATGCATATAAAAATTATTGTCAAAAAATATTTAAAATCTAAATCAATACCGAAAAAATAAATTAAGATCTAGTTTAGTCCTTAAAGCTGCGAGTGGTCAGAAAATACCGACATAAAACACTTTTGTTATTTTAAATAAATAGGTAGAAAGCTAATGTCGTGATTGAGTAATCAATTATTATTCATTAATGTGATAATTTTTCTGTGTTACATGTTAATATTGTATGGTGTTTATGGTTATCTGGAGTTCAGTTAAAGATGACAAAATAAAGTCAAGAATAGTGGACTGTATATCTAGATGCGTATTGGGATATACTACTGACGAGTGATGACAATATGTAAAAACGAGCGATAGCAAGTTTTTACAGTCACACGAGTCATAATACCAATACGCACGAGATATATATGGTATTTTTTGCCATACCCACTACAAAATATTTAAGTTTCACTTTATTTTCAATAATTGCGTCGCCATCTTTACTTTTACAATAGACCGTGAAGCTCGTGAGTATGAAATCGCAGGCGGATAGAGCAATTAATAAACAGAAGATGCTATGGCAACCTTTTACTTACCGCACTTGCTATGTAATGGAATCACTTTTGCACTTTTACAGGCCGGTATACATGCATCGAAAGTAGCTATTTTGTAGTGGGTATGGGAAAAAATATTTATGTATGTAAGACGTGGCCGAAATAATAAACACTAGTTGATGTACAATATTTAATTGTAAAATTACAATTTGTAATATGTAATTAGGTATTTAAGTTTAAAAAAAATTATTAATTTTTTAATTTTTTCTAATAATTTAACATAAATAATATTGAAAATCGAAAAGAAACATTTTTTTAAAGCGATAGATAAATTACTAAAAATTAATTAAAATGTATAAAAATTTAAAAAATATCACGTGACTTCAAAACGCGCCAGGAATGTTTGTGACGTCGTTATGTTAAAATGTGTCTGCATTTGTTGGTATTTGTGTATATACTATCAAAAATAATAAATTTTAACTTGGTAACCATGGATACAAAGACCATAGATAACATAATGACGTCACACGCGTTCGGATTCTTTCGGCGCGTTATCGGAACTGAGTTTAAAAATTAATTTTTATTTAAATATAACTTTTTAATTAGTAAGCAAAAAAATTAAATAAAAACAGTTTTGCTATAAAAGTTGATGTGGTCCTTCCATTTAAGTAAAAAAAAAAATTCGTTTAAAAACCCAATTATGTAATAATCGTTCGTACAACTCAAAGTCTCAATATTTTACCGTCACGTTTTTGTCTCTTCAGCGTCCTGTCCACACACAACCACTTGTTATTATTTGTTTTATATCTGCCTCTGTCTGTCGGTCTGTATTTTTTTTTCGTTGCTATGGATTGGCATAGGGGAGAGTTGGATAATACCGCGCGGTTGATAATTCCGCGCGTCAGCGTGATTCAAAAACTATCCACTAGTTCGGCGATACAGTGCGTATACATCGAAGCCGGACATGCCTACACCCTTTCCGCGCACCGCCATTTCGGTCCGCGCGACGACGGAGATAGCACGCGTTGTAGATGTTTTTTTCATCACTCCTTATAATTTTTCGTGTACTTTCGGAAAGAGGTGTAATACTGTATTTATATTGTAATACTTTGATACTATACATTTTTAATGCTTGTATACTGTAGAATTAATGTCAGAATACGTTTTTACGTACTATAATATTTTCCATATAATTTTGAGGTTAAAAAATAAAATGATCAAATTTGATAATTCCGCGCCAGGGGCGCGGTATTATCAGTCGAGGGCTATTCAGTCGAGGGCTATTCAGTCGAGGGCTATTATCAGTCGAGGGTATTAATATAACTTGCGGTCTGATATTTAATTGATATTAAGTATTTTTGAGACTGACTAGTCCATATATAATTCAAAGATTTACTAAGACTTCTAGTTATAAAAAAATATTTACGTTTAGTTGTCATAAAAAATTTAAGTTTTTGTTAATACTTATTGCGTGATACTTAATATACTGATTTAATTTCTAGAAAAAGATTTGGGTCTCCATATCTTCACGCAAGAAAATTACTTAGAATGGTATTCATTTTTTTTATTTTTACTTTTATTACTTATCCATTTGTGTGCAATTAATGCAGGCACGATTTTGTCAACCCTGGGCACGATATTATCAGACCAGTTTGACAATACCGCGTCTTTATTTTTTTTTGTAAATTGACAATAATTACTTTTTGTTTAAATTTTGGAAGTTTTTGTTATACGGTATGCGTACCTGAATAAATGTCCTACTAATTACTCAATTTTGTTTCTTTTAATATCAAACAGTTTCCTAATTAGGTATAGGTCCAAGTCCTTAGGGGCTCGGTATTATCCAACTCTCCCCTACAAGTATTTTTTCTTTTAATTTATAAGAATTAAATTTCAATTGTTGTTTTTGTAATGAAAAAAAGTTTTTCAATCAATTGTTGTAAGTACAAAAAAATTAATTTTCATTTGTTTTGACAAAATATGAAGTTTGTAAGATTTGAAGAGTAATATAAATACGAAAATTAATGTAAAAACATAATTGGTCACAAAAGTTTTGTAAAAAAGTTTATTTATTAAACAAAGCCAGTAATAATGATGTTAAAACTTTTGTTTAAACTTTAACAGGAGACTACGCAGTTGGCGTCAATATGAAACTTTTCACAAAATACAGGTAAATAATTTGTAACATGATTTTTTATCGTCTAGATACCATTCGAAATAAATTACTTACTTCGTTTAAATTGTTGAAAAAATAATGTTAAACTTTTTCTATGGCTTCGAGTCTTCAAACTAAAATTATTTGATGGATTTTTTACAAATGACTCATAAAAAATTACGAAAACTTTCACATTCATTTTTTATAAATTTTTTTGGAAAACATTAAACATTTTATATTATACAGTTAAATTGTTGACACGATCAAAGTATCGCAACTTTAAATTTATACAAATTAAAGCTAAAGTTTGCATTAGTGTTTTTGAAACAACCATCGAAAATGACGTAGCATTACGATGCACCACTTGCAAAATTCATTTTCTGTGACATCAGGTCTAAATTAATAAAAGGATATTTCATCTTTATTTCACCCATGACTTTAGCTCTCGCATTGAGAAGGTTCATCTCTAACAATACCTAATTGAAAAATCAGATTTTAGAGTCCCGACGGTGACATAATGTTACATCGTAATATTATGTCATTTTCGAAAGGTGTTTCAGAAACACTAATGCAAACTTAATACAAATTTATTTATTTTCTTATGGCACATTTAGTTTTTAAATGATTTAACTTTTTTGTATTTTAATATGTCTTTTCATACAAAAGACGAATTTAGAAAATTAAATAGAACTATAAACTCTACAAAAAATATTATTCAAATAATATAAACCTTGTGAAAATGCTTAAAATATAAAAATATTTTTGGAAAGTCTTTGATGTTATTTGACTACATACGTAAATAGATAATTTAATAAATGTCCTTTGATGTGCAATATTCAAGTTATCCTTCAACATATTTTTTTTAAGTGTGCTTTAAATATTAAAGTAAAAAAATCAAGGTTTGAATTAACTGTGCCTACCTGTCATGATGGGGCAAATTCCACAAATGGATTCAACATAAAAAAATGGCAAAATAAAGTGCAGTAGCTGGAGACTACAGAATTATACGATTAATTAAAAAAAGGATCAAGTGGAACTTGCATGAATAGTGTTCATGTAACTGCCTCCGTTATCTGAAAGGATCCCTCGCCTCTCTGGTGTTGTTACCATAGTAACTATTCATGAAAATATGGTAACAGCATCGGTACCTACCTACTGCAGTTACCTTAAGCCCTGGTTTCCTATGATGGTGGTACCGTAATATAGTGGTAGTGACGTCACTCATTTTTTACAAGACGGACATAAATGTAGCGCGAATGCTCAGCGAACGCAACTAATGTGCGTATATATTATTATTAATTTGCAAATATGCTGGGGCAAAATTATATGGATCTTTTTTGCCTGTGCTAAAGTCCGGCTTTCATATCTACATAGTATAAAATGAAGTCGCTTTCCGCGTCTGTCTGTCTGTATAACCGCTAACTCCTCCTAAACCACGCAACGGATTTTGATGCGGTTTTCACCATCAGTTAGATAATTTTTCACGGAAGGTTTATATATATAGCGAACGAGCGAAGCGAGTGAGTAATGTAATTCCTAAACCACGCAACGGATTTTGATGCGGTTTTCACCATCAGTTAAATAATTTTTCACGGAAGGTTTATATTTATATATATATATATATAGCGAACGAGCGAAGCGAGTGAGTAATGTAATTATAATATTCAAGCGAGTGCGTAGTGTACTGCACCCGGGCTTTCTTAGCACCCGGGCGAAGCCGGACAGGGCCGCTAGTAATAACTAATTTAAAAAAGAAGATAACGATGTTTGCATTTGATAGTTCCTACAAATATTATAATATAATGTGCCCTAATTATCCACCCAACTCTGCTACTACAATGTTATCTGAAAGTTATTATCAGGTGAGTGTGCATACAGGTTCGAATAAAGGATAGATACACGCTGAAGTGGCAAGAAATAACATACCTTCTCAACAAAATATATCTGGGTGCACGGTAGTGTACCGCCAAATTCTTCGCCACACTATATCGAACATACCCGAAGCAACCCAGCCGACTTTTTTGACCCCTCCCTAGCTCAGCACTGCAAAACCCGAATCGGACCATTTCGTTTCCTAGTAGGGGTTTATAAGTTCACTACAACCACTGAGTTTCAATTCGGTATCACTTTCGGTTTCTGAGTTATTCGGATTCTAAAATATTTTATTTTGTCATTCACGTTTTTTTTTTCATGTTATCCGCTGCCAGAGCTCTTTAGGCAATGACACAATTCATATTTTCATATATTCATTATTTATTTAGTCTACATCAATATTATGTAGTAGGTATATAAAATAAAAAGTTTGTGTCTATGTTAACCCAAAACACGAGAACCTCTTAATCGATTTGAAAAATTCTTTCAAAAATAATATTTGCATTCATTTTTTTTTTGCAGATTTGTATTCAGGTGAAAGGACTCTTAACAAAAATGCATGTTTCCGGCCAGTAACCTGATGCGGTAGTGTTTAAATCGAGATTGTTTTAACAAATGAACTATATTGCTTTTTTTACTTCAAAAATATTTTTTATATTCTTTAGTTTAATTATAACGAAAAATATTTAATGATTTTTTATTGTAGACATAATTCGAGAAATAAATTTTTTAAAATTTAAAAATGATTGAATTTGCCTATTTTCAACTTCTTAAATGTACTTTAAAAATTGCATTTTTGATCGGATACTATTTTTTACAACTTTTTCAACTATGCTGAACAATCTCTGTAAGAGCAAATTTCATAATTTTTGATTTTTAACCGTCGTTTTTTAATTCGCTGAGACCCTATGCTGCGATATAACCATAGCTACCGAAGCCTAGGATCTCAGCGATGAGCGAAAATGGCGATTTACATCCTGACTCTTAGTTTTTTTTAAATATTAATTGTTCCCTAAACTGAACTCTTCGCTAATTCGAACCAGAGCATAATATAACACATAATTAGGCGACGTACTAGTGCCCCCTAGTGATGAGTTTGTGTCGCCTAGTGACAGTCGGTTGTGCCGGCGGCACAAGAGTTAGAATTTTAATTTTTCGGCATAATATATTGTATTTGCAGTCTGCACACTACAGTACGAGTGGTAGGCAAGTTAAGATGCAAAAGACATCACACTATAATCTTAGTTTTTTATTCATTAAATTCCTAGATAATAAAATGTACTATGCTTTAAAATTGCGTATTTTTTATTTATCCTTGACGCTTTGCAACATTTTTTTAGTGGACCTAACTCTCGAACTCTAGTTCCGCCCAGTGAAAATTTCTTAAAATATACTGTGATTCGAACCCTTCCTTCGGATTAGTGAGAGTGAACCTATTGTATTAATTGTAATCAGTAATTGGAACTTACTTTTCCTAGTTTTTCTTCAGTCTTGGATATAATGGTCTCGTAGCTTTCGCGATGAGTGAATACCTTCCGTGATTGTATCTTGCGATGAAATGATCTTTCCAGAAGCGGCCTCGAAACTTGTCTGGCCAAAATGGACGCTATGTCGCTATGCGCCTGTGAGTCGATTTCGACTTCCTGCAGTAGCGTCTCCCACGTATGGAACAAAGAACTGGCACAGGCTGGCCTAAAAATAACAGAAAAAACAGATAATCAGATTGTAGATTATAGACGCTCCCAATAATCAATGTCAGGTTTGGGGGAATTAACCCTAATCTGAAGGGTTTCATATTATGTAAGTTTATTACAAATCTGATCAAATTTAGATTTTTAATTTTCTTAAAACATATATTGCAATATAATACTGTAGCCTTTTTATCGTTATAATTTTTTTTAAGAATTGTGAATAAGAAAAAATGGATAATTTCTGTATTCTAAACTGTATCTGCTTAAATGCTTAAATATTATTTTCTTTAATAAGAAAGAAAACACGGTTGTCTTATGAGTCAAAAACAAATATATTTATTTATTTATTATAGGCGACGTTTCGACGACTATTTTGTCGTCCTCCTCAGGCCTCAAATATTTGTTTTTGACTTTTAAAACAACCGCGGTTTCTTTCTTATTATATAATATATTGCGTGTTAACACAAAGGTTATTATATTCTTTGATTTTGGTAATACTAAAAATGCAGAAAGGATCACTTCTTTTACTCTTTATCTTTTATTATTATTTTCAATAAATGAGCTATAAGCTGTTCTGTTTCATTGATTGGAATCAGTTATATTGCGACGTTATTTGATGTACCTCCCAGTTGTTTTTTTTTAATTTGCAATCGAGACAATTCCATTTTTCTAACGAAGCAAAGTATTATTAAATAATAAAAATATAATGGAGTGTATTACAAACTAAAAAATAAAACTTAAGATTTTATTCTATAAGTATGATAATAATTATGTTATATACAAATTATAAATAAAGAGATCAGTTCAAATAGTCAACACAATATTATTATGAATCAAGTATAAAATTGTTTTATAAAAAAAAAGTTTTCATATAATATTTATAATATTAATAAACTACTGTAAGTATAGAAAAAATGAATATAATAAGTTTTTTATGTAATATTGTGGTTTAGGGAGCACTTTCAATAGAATCTTCGGGCGCAGATCCTTGTGTTAATATCGATCTTTCATCGATGGAAACATTCGCATCGTCCACTGTATGGGTCTTGGATTTTAACAACTCTTTAGTGACAAGTTGAACAGCAGTTCCTGTATCCTCGGTAGCGGCAGTTATTTCAACTGTTGGTAATTTATTTTCAGTGACATAAACAGCAGACAACTCTTCGGATCTAAACCACGGATCTTGTCGAATTTCTGACGGATTTGCACGAATCTTTAACGGCGCAACAATTTTCGAGATCAATGCTTTACAAGAAGATGATACTTTTGGTTCTTTTGGAAAATACAAAGGTTTTGAAACTTGTTTTAACAATGCACTATAATTAGCGTCATCGAATGGAAGTCTTCCAAATACCATAGCGTACAAGACAACACCCAAAGACCAAATATCTGATTGTTTAGGATCGTACGGTATACCGCGTAAGATTTCAGGTGAAGCATAAGCATAACTTCCACAATATGTTTGACTTAACAAAGGTGAACCAGTTTTAGATTTTAGATTCTTTCTGGCAAAACCAAAATCTGACAGTTTGATGTTGAAACTATTATCCATCAGCATGTTCTCGCATTTGATATCCCGATGGACTACTCCTCTACTATGACAATATTCAATTACATCGACCAACTGTCGGAACCAATAATGTGCACGACTTTCCTTGATGTGTGACTCTTTCCTTATTACTTCCAGTAAACTTCCATTATCGGCATATTCCATGATAATATACACCCGATGAGTCGTCTCAATCGCTTGTAAAAATCGTATCAAATTTGGATGTTTCAATCCTTTTACAGTTTCAATTTCACGCGGTAAAAATTTCTTTAAATAATCTGTGGGAGCTGTAAACTTACTTACAATTTTAATGGCGACTTTTCCATTATGTCGCTCACTTTCAGCCACTTTGACAGTTGAGTATGAACCTTTGCCAATACTTCTGCCAATAAAATAACCATGATTCTCAAGCACTGTGAGTTTTTGTTCGGTAAGTTTCTCTGTAGTTGCAGTGTGAGTTATGTTATCAGGAGTCACTAATACAGAAGCATCTTTGCTCGCGTGCCCGGTCGGCATCGTTAATTTTCATTCGTTTTTTTAAATATGTATAAATATATTAAACTTTGATTGATGATATAACAAATAATTTTGAAAAATTGACCGAAAATGACATTTTTAAACGACAATTAGTTTTATATTGATAATAAAATACTATAGTTACAGCAGTCATACATAAATAAAATAAATATTGATGGAAGTTGCTTAGAAAATTTATAAATACCGTTTTTAAAAATTTTTTAAGCCACCAACACTGAAAATTATTTGAGCCCAGTATCAATTCGTATTTTCAATTTATTATTTTTTAATAATAAAATGAAAATCCAAATTATTGATACTTTCATCGGTTCTCGGATAAGAACCTGGGAGGGCTAGTAATAGAGAACCCATAGAAACGCCATATAAACAACGACTTGCTGTTCTCAAACCCTATTACGTAACTACACACAGCTGTTGCATAATATATTGGGTGCGTTCACAACGACCGCTGTCGTTCCACAAAATGACCGCGGTCATTCTGGCCGCAACAAAAACGTCATGCATGACGTCACGGATGGCGCGCGCATCGAGCTCATGAAACTCGATCGACGTGGTCATTAACTATTTTCCCGCGCATTTTAATGTCACAAATATTGGCGTTGATTAAATAAGATTTATAAATAATTGCGTTTGAACCTTATTTCCTGTTCATCAACAAATACTGATACATTTATAAGGTGCGAAAATTTCACAAATCATTGCGCAAAATTTATTAAAGTTGCTGTGCTATTTAAACCAGTTTTATGCTATTTGTGAACAGTCAGTATCAATACCTTTCTTTCCTGAGCTCTCCGTTTCTTTTCCGGAAATTGGAGACGAGAAGCTGCAGCTCCTCTGCATGTTGCTCATAGATCTGTGACAGTTGCTGGGTGAAGTCGGACACTATAACAAAACAAACAAACAACACATTAGTTCCATGCAGCTGGTTTTGTTTGTAAACAGGTTTCCAATAAGATGGAAGACGGTAATATAAGATGACTGCAAATGCAATAGGAAATGGCATTTCTATTTACAAATTACGTTCAAACTTTTGTACGTAGGTACTCTCTTACAGCCAGAGATATCGATGTCTAACAACAATGTATGTTTTTAAACAATAATTACACAATTTCTTTAACCCATTCAAACACCACAATTATTGGAAATGTAGTTCATCCTTTTAACATAACTTGGAACGAAACTTGAGAACAGGTTTTTTTTTTAATAGATGGACCATACTATCAAATTAATCTATTGTTATTGAAAATAATATATATTTATACAGGGTGAGTTCGACCACCCGTATCAGTCGTTTTTTTCGAAAACGGTTAGTCGTAGAGAGTTGTGTCAAAAATTTGTATCATAAAAGCCCTAATAAAGAATCGAATGGTGATAATTTTTTTTTCCGGGAAGGTCGGCTTCCCTATTAGTTTGCTTCAGAATGTCCAGAACTCCGGAATTATAAATGTAACAATAGGTCGAAAGTGGTATTGTTGAAAAGATCTTTAAAAAATAAACAAGTTTTGTAGGAAAATTTTTTTATTACTACCACCCCTGTAAATTTGTATAAGTATAAATATAAATTATTATATGTTCAAAACTCCGGAATTTTAGAAAGCACGATAGGTTGAAAGTAGTGCTGTTGAAAAGATCTTTAAATAATAGGCAAGTTTTGTAGGAAAAATTATTTAATTACTGCAACCCCTATTAAGTAACAATCGTTTGAAATTATTAAATCAAAATTTCATAATAACGATCGAAGTCGGCATTAAAAATCTAGCAACCTTAGACATTGTCACAAGTGTTCAAACTGTCTTCCATTTACTCTTTAATACATACCACTGAGCTCTTCTGGTTATACTGTGAGTGTATTTCTTCAGTGTTTAATGATCGATAGATAGGTAACTAGATTTTAAATGCGGACTTTTAAAAAGTTCGTTATTATGACATTTTAATTTAGTAATTTCAAACAAATATTATTTAACAGGGGTGGCAGTTATAAAAAAAAAATCCGTACAAAACTTGCTAATTTTTTAAAGATCTTTTCAACAATACCACTTTCGACCTATCGTTACATTTATAATTCCGGAGTTCTGGACATTCTGGAGCAAACTAATAGGGAAGGCGTCCTTCCCGGGAAAAAAATTATCACCATTCGATTCTTTATTAGGGCTTTTATAATACAAATTTTTGACACAACTCTTTACGACTAACCGTTTTCGAAAAAAATGACTGATACGGGTGGTCGAACTCACCCTGTATATATAGGGTGCTGAATTGCTTTGAGGGTAATAGGGATTTAACCCGTAAAATCAAACTTTTGCGATTTCTTGCTTCCCTAATTAATTTAGGAAAAATGTCTTCGAATAAAAGTTTTAGAACATAAAATTCTGCATCTAAACCATTAAACAAAATTAATTTTGCATGCTCTGTAACGGCAGAAATTTGATATGAAAATGTCAAAATTACCTCAAAAACAGATAGCGATAGCCATGGAACTTGAACAAAATGATGACGTTTTAGCTGTCAGAATAATTTATAATCATTTTGTTCAAGTTCCATGGCTATCGCTATCTGTTTTTGAGGTAATTTTGACATTTTCATATCAAATTTCTGCCGTTACAAAGCTTGCAAAATTAATTTTGTTTAATGATTTAGATGCAGAATTTTATGTTCTAAAACTTTTTTTCCTAAAATAATTAGGGAAGCAGGAAATCGCAAAAGTTTGATTTTACTGGTTAAATTCCTATTACCCGCAAAGCAATTCAGTACCCTGTATATATATATTCAAAAATAGAACAATAATAATGTTTGAATTTAATGTTTTTGCAAAAGAAGTTTCATTCTAAAAAAATTACCAAATATTGTTCGTTAGTTTCTTAGCACAATTTTTTAGATATTTTTTTAAGAACTATAAGGTTTTAATGCTAAGTATCTTATACAATACTGTTTTAACTTTTAAAATAGTCATATCTCCCAATTTTTAGCGATTTATAATATTATGCTATAATGATAAATAGGCATTCGATCCACAGAGTCCTAGAATAATAATTAAGTAGGTAATACAATTTACTTTTCAAGCTATACTTCAGTGACTGAGATTGTAACTACCTGGACGAAAACTAATTCTTACTGTCTGAGAATTTCCAATTATGAGGTGCCTTAATATGAGAATCTTAGAAAATATCTAAATCCCCATGGAGCTTTAATAATGTCCAAAAATCCGCATGTCCCATCACAATATACTGATTACAAATCGATGGAATGTATAGCCTATCTACCTATTTCTATAGTCTAACGTACGCTTATACAAACATAATATTGACTTTACGTCATTAGGTATATTATAGTTTTGAAACTTCGGTGCATAGCTGCGGGCATTGTGGGCTATTAAAAATGCATAAATTGTTCGTTGAGAGTGAAGCTGTCAATAACAGACACCCTTGTCAAATCATATAGTACCGGTCAATTTTACCAATGTGGGTGACTAAAGGGGTGGGTTAATGTGAATATTGTAAAGTCAGTAAATTCGCAATGTATTGAGTAGCCGAGTTAGTAGCTTAATGGTGAGAACCATAGACTCACATTCTGAAGGTACTGGATTTCGGATTCGGGCAGGGAAAACGTGATTAGGACATTTTCCTAATGCCTAATGAAAAAGGGGCTTTCGGGAAAGTTCTACTGAAATTTTTCATACTAAGAATTATTTTGAACAATGATTTACGAACACGAAAGTCATGTACTTGCAGTTCTTTATACCAGTATTATGTCTTTAAAATTCATTGCTTTATTGATTTATGGGGTTCTGAGCAGGCCTGGTCTTAGACATTTGCTGCCTCTAGGCACACATTTATTTGGCGTCCTATATTATATACCGACTTTAAAATGCCAATGTCAGTTAGCTATGACTCTATTGATTAACTTCCCATTGGAAGTTATTGCAATGGGTCCGATTTTGAGAATGAAAAAATCTGGATGTTTAGTTTGATATTTTATACTCAAACAGTTGACACAGGACACGGTTATGCAGGTTTGGATTTCTAAATATTTCTCATCAATTTGTTACGGGAGAATTATTGATTTCCCAATAAATAAACTAAAAGCATGAAATGCATTCTTAACTTGTTTCGCTAGTTTTGTTTTTGTATAGGGAGTTTTTTAGCGTACAAATCAGTCTTACATAAAAAAATTACCATCAAACAAAACAATTTTAAAACAATTAATAAATTAAAAATTCCGCCCCCAAAAATTTCCCGCTTTAGGCAATTACCTAGTCTGCCTAGTCTGTCGTTCTGGATGTGGTTGTCGGTTTAATTAAGTTTTTAAAGTTACTCTGTTGGTATGTCTGAGGTTAACATTGTTGTCCATCAGTTTCTTAAACCAATGATTTATTAATGTCAATTGCATATTAATGTTCGAACCTATAGTCTATCTATCTATCTATACCTCATAAGTAATTTACGCAAGGTTCAAATTTCATTGCTCTGACATGTAAACACCATTAAAATAACATTCATCACTATCCTTATAAAAGGCAACGTCTCTCTGTCTGTCCGCATATAACTAAAACCGCTGAACCGATTTGCATGCAGTTTTCTTTCCCATGTAGGTACATTATCTGGCCAGCTTTTAGGTTATCTTTGATTAAAATTAGCTTCGTATCGAAAACTGCTTTTTAAAATTAGACAAGTCGATTTTAGAATGCCTGAGAATTTTGTTGAAGACAATGTCTTCAGAGGCTGAAGGATCCAAATTAAACGCAATTACTCATTTGCATTTACTGTAATAAATGAAATTAATTGGGTTTCTTTTGGATCCTTCAGCCACAGAAAACATTGCCTTCAACAAATATCTCATTAGTTTCGTAGTTCTCCACTTACAATAATATTAATAGGACTATATTAAGAGCACTGTGGTTTTAAACAAAATAAAATAATAGTTTAGACACTTCTTACCACAATAATTTCATTCGTACATTTCAAGAGCAAGCTCTCATCTTCAGCACATACTTAGTATGTGCTGACATGTACAGTCGCGGACTTAATAAAGTTTACACTTGAGTTTTTCAGTGTAAGTTCACAAAAAGTCTGTAGCTGAGCAACAAATTTAGTTTTTAATCGGTAAATATAAATGTCAAAAATGAAAAGAAATAATTGTCGTTTAAATGTCTCGAAATTGTTAAAACGATGAACAAAAAAGAAGAATTATTGCAAAAGATTGGAGGAAGGAATTTGCTAGTATCAAATATTATCAAATCTTTTTATGTTTTAATTGAATAATATTGAGAAATTTGGATTGTATAATAAACAACTGAGGTGTTTTAATAATAATTTTTTATTGAATTTTTAGGATGTAACCTTAGTAATTGATACATTAGGTACTATCAAAAGCCAAATTACAATATGCAAAAATTAAAAAAATCGGTAACTAGATGATACAGGTGTAAACTTTTATAAGTCCGCGACTGTACGTTCACGAATAAAATTATTGTGGTAAGAAGTGTCAAAACTATTGTTTTATTTTTTAATAATATTTATCTAAACAGGTATAATGAAAACCAGAATTTTTCCGTATATTTTACGCATAACAAAGTTTATGCGTACTATTTAAATACTAATTAGAACTAAACTTTTTGAAATCGGTGGAGCGGTTCTAGAGATATAACCATTTATTTGCTTGCAAATAACATTAAAACCATATTGACTTTTATATTTTTTATTACTTATATTCTTCACAATATTCATTCCGACGAAGTCACAGGTAAAAGATAATGTAATACATAAATGTTTCCACATTTATTCAAGTATAAAATTACTTAATCAATAGGTACTAGATTTCCAGCTCAGTTTCTTCCGTGTAGATTTTAGTTTGGCAGCAAATCTCTTATACAGTATGTAAATCGGTAAGGTATACATAGGACATTTAGCATTGGTAAAAAATGATTGAATCCGAATGAGTCATGACTCATAATGTACGTATTTATATAGGGTTGTTATCGTAATTTTAGTTGATTTATTTTAGTTTCATCATCCTGATCCAATCATTTTTTCCCAATGCTAAAATATGTCCTATGTATACCTTACCGGTGTACATACTGTATATCAATTTAGCCAGTTAGGTACTTTAATATTATATCACGTTACTGTACTTATATCTTATAATTTAGCAAGCATACACCAATTTAGCTCATCGTTCTTTTGTCGTAGCAGGTTCAATTTACATTTCTCAAACATTATATTTACATTTTGCAAACATATTAGGTTATGAAAAGTTAAAGCTGCACTTGCAATAGTAGCTTTACATGAAGTTTGTTAATAGTTATGCCATTCTGTAAGGTACACAGATCTCTTGGATCAATTGCCTTGGGTAAATCCCAATTCCCAGTGTACTATAAAGTGTAATCTACCCAACATATCTTCAGGGCTACGAACCGTACCGTCCATTGAATTTGTGAAATCGATTTAACGCCCTTTTGAATAACACTATTTACAATAAGGTGTACAATTTCAAACAGGGTCAACGCTTTTCAAACTGTGATCACCCTCGTAACGTGCATTTGAGAATTTGCTTAAATACAGGATGAGACAACTATCTGTTAACAGCGAAATTGAGAAACATGTCTTATACAGAAGTTATTTGTGTTTGAATATTTTATCACTTAAAAATAATTTGATTACAGGGTGTTCTGTTTACTAGAGGTGCCACAATACATTTTTATTGTACATTATTGCATTTTTGGATTCCTTGCTTAGTTTTAAGGTGACTTTATATATCATACAGGATGTCCCAAAAGGTATAGTCATAAATTTATGGACTTGTTAATTATGATTTTTTTGAATCTAAAATATCAATAAACTTATGTTCTATTATCAACGGTTTCAGAGCTATGGATAAATTCATTTATTTTATTAGACTTACAAATTTTATACGTAAATTAACTTAATATTAACACTCTTAAAATGCCACAGACTTTAGAGTATAAGTATTTTGTTAAAAATTGTTTCATTGTTTAAAAATTTCGATGTACTCTTTCGAATTGCGATGGTCTGGCTGTATTCGATAGGATAAATCCGACGATATATTCGGTCACTGCAATTACTACAGATTTGCCATCACACAGTCCGTAAATAAAATTCATTTCAGCATATCTATTTCTAGTAAATTTTCCCATTTTATTTAATTTAACTAATGTGTTCAATTATTCACATAATGTTCTCAAAACCTTATGTTTAAATTGATAGAATTTAATAATTTAAAGTATAATATTTAAAATAAGATCGAATTATTCACACACAATATTATAATGACCTGAAGATGACTACAATAAGTCGAAAGCGCTCATTAATTTTTTAACAAAATTTAATAAATTTGGAAATGTTTTTCTTATTTACAAGTGACAGTGAAATACCATTTTTTAGTTATCGGGCGTTTTGTGAAAATTTTGACATCTGCATAGAGCTCCAAAAAGATTGAATTTTGAGTTGTAATCTAGCTTTCAGCTTTGCTTGTTTCTTTTTTTTCATTCGCATGTATCACCTTGGTGTCAAAAATGCGTTTTTATAAATTAAAAAAAAGAAATTGAATTTCTTCGAAATGAAAGATGTTGCAGATGTATAGTTTGTGCGGTTTGACTTTACGAAGAATATTCTATTTTAAATGCTTCATACATGTACAAATGACTTTTTTATCGCGCAAATACAAACCGATCGCAGTGCCTCCGCCTGTATATGTAGCAAATGTACATATAATATATCGACTACGATTTAAATATTGATCTACATAAACGCCTGCCATTACAATCTGTCTCTTTTCATTGATGTATATACCGTAATGCATACCAATGATTTCCGTACATTATAATAATTGACTTTGACAATGCTTTGGAAGTTCGGCGTTTTAAAATGTTTTAGTCGTTTTTTTTAAATACGAGTTAAATGAAAGATAAATGTAGGTGCGTAAAATTAAAATAAAAACTATGTGCACCGTTGTGTGTCGTGACATCACGCGGCTACTATTCGTACTATTCGACTTATTTGTTTCCATTTGAGTTTTTCCGGTAAAACTATGATGTTTGGACGCATGAATTTTTTTGACAAATTTTTAGACCATAATCAACTGCCAATTCCTATAGAACAGCTAAAGAACTCATTTTTTAGAAACACACGTGTTGTCGCAAAAAACACCACAAATACCTGAAATTAAGAGATGTCTGCTTGCTTAAAACTTTATTACACGCTCCCAATCGTAATTTTCATTTTAGAATAGATTTTTTGCGTCAGTTTAAAGCTAATGGTTTCCACTTGGGGCATTACAGGCCAATTTTTTTAAGATCACACAAAGCCCTTATGAGTACTAAATGGTTTTACTTCAACTACACTGAAAAAGCTTTTCAATATTTTTAAAAAGTGCCATGTAGTACGCCTAGACGCATCTTTATCTTTAATTTGAGACCAACATGAACCATCTAAGTTCAAAAAAAGATAAGTGAACGTATGTTTTAATCACTTTTTTGTGTTACAAGTGACGGACAGTATTATTTTTTGTTCTCGTCGGTTGCATTGAAACTCCATAAAATATTTTTGAATAGTCATTACACAATCGGTAATAAAAATTCTAAATAAAAACCCAGGCTTCCAATAATTATTTTTACCTTTTTTCAACTAGGAATTATTTCAGGTACAATTAGGTGGGTACCTACATTATATTATATTCTTGTAAAAAAATAAATTCAGAAATTTGATTTGCCAAACTATAAATTACTATGGATTTTTTATAAGTCCCAGACAAAATCCATAGGATTGTATAGTTTGGAAAATCAAATTTCTAAATTTCTTTTTTTAGACTAGAAAATATCCAAGACTAATTTTCTTTGAACTAGTCTCATTAAAACATTTATGCGGCAGCAGTTCTTCTTTAAAATAAAATAAGTACTTGCTTTTGTAATGAAAGTCTTTTGCGTTCTTCTGACGAAATGACATTAGCATGACGAGCTAATTTCCGCACCCCTACTGTGATTAATTCAAAATGAACTCTCTTTTTCATTAGCAAAATAATTTGATTCTTTGCTAATAAAGACTTTGAAAAATCACTTAAATTAAATCGTTTGAATTTCACGCAAGCATATAAATTGTAGATACTTAAAATTGATTTGATATAAAAGTTCTTTAAAAATATTTATTCGTAATACACTTGTCCAAGAAATTAACGCACCACCAAAAAGTAACCAAGAGTTTAAAGTAACTTTTTGTCAAAACTACTCGTCCGATTTGGACGATTTTGTTTTCAATAGACAGGTTGTCTCTTCCAGAAAGTTATTAAGCTCCTGTATTTGCATAGAAACCTATTTTTTTTATACATACTGGATGCAGCAATTGAAACGTGTTTTTTTCATAAAATATGAAACACCCTGTGGAGCTCAACATATGCAATATTAAATAAGAATTGATATCAAACTTATCTTTTTATAACATTTTGTTTTTTGATTTACTCTATTATCTTTAAACTTTTGGTTACTTTTTGGTGGTGCGTTAATTTTTTAGAGAAGTGTATAAAGAGTGTTTCAGAAAATTAACAAAAAAATCTATTGGTCCCATATGGAAAACCAGAATAATAATAATTTTTAATGTGACAAATTTCAGAGAAATTTGCAAGAAAGTCTTCGATACCTGCAGGCACAAAATAAAATTGCGTCGAAAAAAAATTCAAATCGGTGGATTTTTGCAGAAGTCATTGTGAACGAAAGAAAATTTTAGACACAAACACGCAAGTCGCCATAAAGAAAACTACGATTTTTCCAGTGTACCGCCAGACTTCTATTTCCTTACGGAAAATGGAAAAGAACTTATTCTGTACCATATTAATGTGAGTATTAATAATTGTATTGTAAAATTTTCGCATCTTTGCAGCTGAGGTACCTAATATTAAGAGAGAAAGTGGAGAAAATACAACTTTGGATACAGTTTACTTCTTAGGCGCATATTCAGCTAACAGTTAAAAAACTAAAATTAA
Source organism: Mongoloraphidia duomilia (assembly GCA_039654895.1). Lineage (NCBI taxonomy): Eukaryota > Metazoa > Arthropoda > Insecta > Raphidioptera > Raphidiidae > Mongoloraphidia > Mongoloraphidia duomilia. The sequence continues at coordinate 16,726,577 of CM077522.1, read as the reverse complement.
TACATGCATCTATTCCTGAAAAATTAGGTAGATAGAAAAAAGTAGTTTTACTACTCCTAAACTAATTAGGGGTTTTTTAATCTAACAAAACAAAGATATGGAAGCTTGATTTGTTTAAATGAATCAAAGTATTACATTTAATTCAAATAATTTTGATTTCGCATTAAGCACAGTTCTGTTTATTTTAATTTTGGTAAATTTCATAGATAGAAATTAAAATTCTTTCAAAAGTTATTATTAGTATGTCGGAAGCAATTCGTACTAATTAATTTAATAATTTAAAGTTTCAAGAAAACGAATTTTCTGAAGATAAGTTAAACTAAATTTAAATTATTGTAGACAATATTTAGACCTAAAAAAGCTATAAGTTTGAGTGGAGTTTGAAGTTTTACTTTTAAAAAGATATGCTTGAAAATTCTTAAGAAAGAAATAAGTTTCAGCCATTCGCAAACTAAGTTATCTAGCATCTAATTTTCACTGAAGTTACAAAACTTTTCTTGTTGAACAACTTTGTTGAAAGCCAAAATGATTTCTGCATTGTTACCTTTGGCATATATAATACGAGACTAAATGAGGTATATTTCATATATCATAGAAACATATTTTTCTGATAGATGTGAAAAGTTCCATTTAAATAATAAATTTTATTGTATCTGCGACTGCAAGACAAAATCATTTATATGTCGATTTTTTCTGTCTTTAGGAAGATTTTTAGTGTTCCGTGCCAGAAAGGAACCCTATTGTTGTGCCAACGATGTCCGTCTGTCCGTCACAAGCCTCTTAACTTCTAAACGAAATGAAATATGAACTTAAAATTTACACATAAAAATATGTATTACCGCGGTCCAAAGACAGAGAGAATAACAAAAGATTAAAAAGGTTTATACATGCAAACGGAGGTCAAAAAAAAGTAGTGACGCAAAAATCAAAACGATTGTAGAGTGAAATAAATTAATTGAAATGAAGGGATAAACTTTGATATATTTTTATGCTTTAACTTCTGAATATCGTTAAATAATAATAAAATAATAAGAATCTATTCAACATTCATTTTTTGATGACCTAGTTCTACCCCACTGCCACCATTCTTATTTATTAATTAACATTTTCTTCTCATTTTACATTTGTAAATATTTCACTTTGTTAATAATGCAGGGGCTTGAGAATAGTCGAGAGTGTAGCAATGCTGTTGTTTACATGGCCGCACTGCTATGGTTCCTCTATTACAAGTCCCCAGTTCCCGGGTTCTAGTCCGAGAGCTGGTAAAAGTGTCAATTGGATTTTCAATTTATTATTAAAAAAAAATAATGAATTGAAAATATGAATTGGTGCTAGGCCCAAATAACCTTAGCTGTTGGTGGTCTTTAAAACACAAAAGTTAATAATGCAAGGCAGGAATTTTTATGAACGGAGGAATTTTGTGAAAATAACCGTTCCACCATGACATATGGACTTATCGAGAGAAACTAAAGCGAGAGGCAGAAGGGAAAATGTTTATGCCACATTTGCATGTACTCAGCATCTTCGGAAATGAATCGAGTATTCCCAGAACTACGCTATTCGCTTTGTTGAAGTGAAACTTCTTATGCCTCGATGATTTGAAGGGTAAAATGCTAGCTCGATGAAACGAAGAATGTGTATACAAAAATGTATAACGGGAAACAATTTTTGAAATGTAACTCCTCTTCTCGCGGGGTCTGTGTTATATATACATATATATTTTAATATATGGTAAAGAAAGCCACATTCTGCGGTCACTTTTACCTTCAAATCTCTTAGAGAAAAGTTTCATATGAAAATATTTCAAATCAGTGAGCAGTGGATAACTGGTCTATGTGAGCGGGCAATTTAAAATTTACAATCGACTAAACAAAAGCTTAGACGAAACAAAACACAAACAGAAACCTTTTAAAGTATTATCTCTTTCTACATCAACAAACCTTATATCTGGATGAACCATAAGCTAGATCAAAAGATAATATTTAAGCCTTTATCCTTTCAATAGTGAATTCTTCAAAATAAAAGTTTCGATCACCTTCTGTTTGTGGAAATATCAAATCGCTTCGTCTCTCATTTTCAATAGAAATGCTTTATACTTTTGATGTGTAAACATTTTTCAGCCAAAGTGATTCGGTAAACGTCACGGACAAGGAAATTGTATCATGGAAGTAATGCAAAGTTTCACTGTCAACTACTGGGTATACAGCTTAAAGCTATTTTTCGATCTATTCTTGTGCATTCGAAAGATGTTTCGGTGTATATTTAAAAAGTTTTATTAACTAAAACTAGTGATGTCAATGCGTATAATACTCTAGTATAAAACGGTGTTATACGGTACCTATGTAAACAAAAAAATAAACCCCAGTTTTATACTAGGTATAAAATACTGTGCATTTTACTATTTTATACAGCACGTATAAAACGTTTAACACCGTTTAAAACGGTTTAATACCAAAACAAGAACAAGGACTTTTCCTATTATGCAGTTGGCAATACTAAATAATGCACCGTAACCGTAGTGTGAAAAAGTAAAAAACCGTTTTATACTGAAAAAGTTCACAGATTTCGCAATCCTTGCAACCATCGAGGACATTGGAAATGATAACAGCATACATGAAGCATAATTAACTGTTTATTATACACACAATATTTATCAATGCACTGTTTAGTTTTGTCAGGAATAACCCTATTATTCTTCTGTTATATACGCGTTCACTTTTGCTTGATTACTTAACTTTTAAATGGATTTTTCTACAGTATTTATTAACATTTGCTCAAAAATAACACCGCAGATCATCGCAAATACCTCTCAATTAACTAGACATGATATAAAACACATTTCGAAAAAATTGCACTTGTTCAATTTTGCATGATTGCTCTTCACTTGATCGCGACACCGTTGTCTTTTGGCCTTGAACGAAAACTCGTAACTCTGCCCCCATATACGAACATAAACATTTCCAATGTTAAAATACGGTATTATACCATGGGTTTAATATACAAAAAAGTTTAATACCGTATTTTTACATCACTTGCTAAAACTAGTAGCGGTTTTGTGAAACCACGGTACAAGTGAAACTTTATTTATTTAACAAATGAATAAAAATCGCCAAAAGTATATAATTTTGTTTACGTGGTTTTGGTAATGTAATTTAAACCCTGATCAGTATGGAGACGAACTTAAGAATCCAGATTATATCGTTGGTGGTCAATGGATATTTGATGTGCTGCTCGACTGAATATTCGTACGATATTAGTTACGTAGACGTACAATATAGTTATGAACATAAATGTCGTTGCTTTTCGATGAATACTGGCCTGGTCGATCGCTTTGATTGAACGTGACGTGACCTCGACATACGTAACCGAACGAAAAAAAAATGAGGCTGAAAATTTCATTTAAAAAATCGGACTACTCTGTAAAAAGTTATGCGTGGTTAATACATAAAAAAAGGAAAAATAAGAAAAAAATATATATATACGCGTCGACTTGAAAACCTTCCTCCTTTTTTTGAAATCGGTTAAAAACGATTATTTTTTTACAGTAGATAACATAAGAATATTTTTTCAAAAGACAATAAAAACTCTAGAAAATGCGTCAAAAACATTTCAAAATAAATTATAATTCAGATTTACATCATCCATGATTTAAAATATTCTTGGAGATTATAGTGACACTCAATCATAAGGAAATTCTTTAGAAAAATAAATGAGTGCTCCAATGCTATGCATTTTAACCTTGGTGCCTATCTGAGATTTTACGAAAAAAATGATTTTTTATACTATTATTATTATTATTATTATGAAAAGGGGGAACAATCTTTATTTTGATTTAGTTCAATTTTTTATCAATCATAAAACTTTTTGATGTACCCGTATTATAGAATTATTATCACGATCTATCAAACTTTAACAGTTACCAAAAGTAATAGACCACGAAATGTGTTTTTCTCATCCTCCTGTTATGTAGGTTCATTTGTAAACTTTATGCTGCTATCAAAAAACTTACTCTTTCTGTCGAAACTTTCACCTACGCCTTGACACATCAGCAGTTTCTAAAAGTTTGTTGTCTTTGCGGTTTAAATTGGTGTAAATAAATAACACACTTCTTGACATTGTGTGTCAGGGTAGAATTTTCAAAAAGATATAATTATATAGCAAAACCCTAATTCCCAGATTCTGGTAAAAGTATCAATCGAATCTTCAATTTATTATTAAGAAATAATAAATTGGTACTAGACTCAAATAACTCGGACTGTTGGTGACCAATGGAAGAAAAAAAATACTGTCCCTTGCTTTGTAAAAATAGAGAACGATACTACAGTTTTCGACTTTAACTTGATGAAAAAAGCAAGCTCAAATTAAATAATTAGAAACAACATAAAAATATTTAATATAATATGTAATATAATGTATTTACTGTAGATTTTGAATTTGTTGTTATCTTTAAGTTCAAAGTTGTTAATGGTTTTTTTTGTCCATGAAATTTCACAACAACAACAACAACAACAACAATAACAACTCTTGCTCGTTCCAGTTTGGAACTTATTTCCCTGTGGAATTATTGATGTTACGGCACGCTAATCAATTTCTATTTTAATGTACTAGGTACATATAGCTAAGTACTAGTAGCATAATACAGAATAAATTGTATTAGACGTTAGCGTTGATTTCTCATAAGAAATATATCACAAATTGTTTTTGGTCTTCTCGGAAATATTTTTTGATAATCAAAATTAATTATCTGGCTAATTGGGTTGAACCACGCGTTTTTTAATTTTTTTAATCGGCAGTGTTGTTGAATTTAAGGCTATCAAATTTTTTTCGAAATTTTAAGAGACTCGGAAGGGCCTTAAAAATAATAAAGTTGAAAATTGTTTCGTCTTTATTTGATTTCTCTTACACACATTCTCAATTCAATTACATATTTTTAAGATGAATCGATAAATCCTACTGTCAATTTCTATACGTGTACGTTCCAATTAAATGTCCCAATTTTTGTTTGGCCTGTAAGAAAAACTAGACGCGCTTTTTCATTATTTCCTCAACCCTCAAGAAAACTCCTCTCCACTCAAGTAAATGAGTTTCTGTATTTCGTTCGTTCGGCTTGCACTTGCAAACTGATTATTAAGTTTCACTCGAAACGAACTTTGCTCTAGCATCGAGAAAAGTAATTTCTACCTTCAAGTCAAACAAAGATACACGGATAATTAATTAAATGATTAAATTACAACTAAAAACAAAGACGAATCTAATAATGCAAATATAATATTGCTTTTATACCTTGATATTAGCTGTGCAATGTTGTAAATAGTCTTTTGTTTATGAAAACATTTTAAACATGTTTGTATTAATAGTAGATTGTATGTCTAGATACGTAATGGAGCATATTACGGCGAGTGATGACAGTATGTAAAATCGAGCGATAGCGAGTTTTTACAGTCACACGAGCCGTAATACCATTACGTACGAGACATATATGGTATTTTTTGTTATACCCATTACAAAATACCTACTTTACACGTCATTTTCAAAAAATTCTGACAGTTCATTTGCGTCGCCATCTTTTCTTCCACAGTGTGCCGCGAAGTTCGTGCAAGTAAGTAATGACCGGCGCACGCAAGCGTACGCAGGCGGGTAGAGTGAATAAACAGAAGTTGCAGCTATGGCGACAGTTATTTTCAGCGCTAGTGCGGAAAATAAAACATTTTCCGCACACCTGCCTGTTAAATGATTCATTAAAGGCCGTTATACATACATTGAAAGTAGATATTTTGTAATGGGTATGGCAAAAAACATATTGCAACTGCGTTTAAAATGATTATAGAATCACCGAGAATCACTATCTCCAACACACTGTAGTTAACATTTTTTTGTCATTAATTACTGCATTTGTCTACACATATTATAATATGGCACATTATCTAAGTCCTAAGAGATATGATCGACTAAAAAATATTAAATGTCCTTTTAATACTTTGGGATGAAGCCCTGCTTGGCCGAAAAAGAATTTTAAGCAGATAGTTTTGAAAATCAACTCGGCCTTGACAGCTAAGCAAAGGCTATTTTCATTTCAAATACCTTTTCCGTTTAAATTTCGGCAAAATGTTCCTAAAAAAAGTGGTTGATAATTTGATAATATGGACCTTATGGAAAATTTAAAGAATGATGATAGTACATACTGTGAATTAAGGAAGTATTCACATACCTGCAGGGCACCGTCTGTACTGACGCTTTGAAATGCAACACTAAACTCTTATACGTGCCCCATATTTAACACGCTTTCGAATTTTTGGTAACTTAACGTGGGACATCCCCAGAACACTATTAAATATCTAGTACCTAATCTAAATATATTTTAATTTGAAACAGGTATTTTTGGTTTTATGAATGTGGTAACCAAGCTTAAATTTGGTTTTTAAATGAATTTTTTTTTACTTAAATGGAAGGACCACATAATAGTTTTATAGCAAAACTGTTTTTATTTAATTATTTTGCTTACTAATTAAAAAGTTATATTAAAATAAAAATTAATTTTTAAACTCAGTTCCGAAAACGCGCCGAAAGAATCCGAACGCGTGTGACGTCATTATGTTATCTATGGTCTTTGTATCCATGGTTACCAAGTTAAAAATGTATTATTTTTGATAGTATGTGTAATACATATACACAAATACCAACAAATGCAGACACATTTTAACATAACGACGTCACAAACATTCCTGGCGCGTTTTGAAGTCACGTAATATTTTTTAAATTTTCGTACATTTTAATTAATTTTTAGTAATTTATCTATAGCTTTAAAAATTTTTTTCTTTTCGATTTTCAATATTATTTATGTAAATTATTAGAAAAAATTAAAAAATTAATAATTTTTTTTAAACTTAAATACCTAATTCTGAAATTGACACTACGTCGGTAATATTGAAAAACTGCTGAAAGTCACTGTGCAACACTGCGCAACGTCATTCTACAATTATTCTTACAGGCTACATCATTGGCTCATAATCATAATCGGGTTCACTCGAATATTTCTTTGCACTGAGAAAAATTTTGTTTTCAAGCCTAACGTGGTGTTACAACATAACGTTACACGCGGCATTGCAGAGTAATATTACAATTAAATACTAGCTAATCTTCGGGTTACAAAAGTTACTATTGAAATTTATACTCTTTCAAGATAACTAAACAAGAGAATATGTTAGCATTCTGAGCATCCCTTTAAATTGAGGAAATAATTAACACTAAGTGAAATATTTTTTACAAGAACGGACGTATAGATAATAAAGTCAAGAGCGCGAAAATAAATAACGTCGGTGTTTTTCCTATCGTCGTCACGTAGGTAACAGGGAAATGAAATAAAATTACAAGGGAAATTACGTTGACATTCCTACTTTACTCTAGATAACAATTATTTGTATAAGTGTGTCAGTAAAAATGTGTTATTATATAAGGTGTGCCCACAAAAAAGCGGCTAAGTGCGAGTAGTAATTCCCAGATAGTTTACAACCATCGAGTAGGATGGCGCTCGACTGCAAGATTGGTTTGCGTCCATAGCTATATGTTTTTAACTTGTCCTCTAGAATCTAGAATCTAGATGATTTCTACATACTTTGTGATATCGAAATATGCGATTTTTTAATGGCCGTATCTTTTTATTGTATTGAACTAGAAGCTTGCATTTTTTCCAACATTATGAGGTTGTAGACCTTAGTATTTGATATGAATTTCAACTTGATACCTCCAGCCGTTCTTGAAAAAAAGATCTTGACGGAACCCTACTGTGTATAAAAAATATTTTAGGTACAAATTTATTAATTGTTACAGAGCCTTGATAAAGACTTGATTTAAGTCGAAACGTTGGCAAATAAAATGTATTAAACAAATACACTGCATTACAAAGTCTATTGTTCCCGAGAATCGATTTCCTACCTAAAAATTAAATTTGTCACGTGATAATTTCACATAGAATTATTAGAAATTGATGATTTTCGGATTTTTTCCTTTACTTGTGCTATAAGACCTTCCTTCGTGCTAAATTTCAACACTCTAGGTCAACGGAAAGTTAGGTTTTGATCACTATCAAAAAATACATTTTTTTAATCTTTTTACTGCATTGAGTTAGAAATCTGAATTTTTTACAGGATTATTGAGTCGTAGACCTTAGTACACGATATTAATTTCAACTTGGTATCTCTAGCCGTTCCTGAGAAAAAAGGTTTTGATGGATAGACAGACAGACAGACAGACAGGCAGACAGACGACAGCAAAGTGATTCTAAAAGGGCTTTATTTTTCATTCTGAGGTTCGGAACCCTAAAAACTAATATAATGCATAGATTAGTTACTTAATTTGAGATAGGTTTTTACACTTCGCCGTTTTAATCATACTGCAAGCTTTTTTTATGAAAGCTAGTTATTACAAAAATATATAGGTAGTGCAACAATTTTACCGCATGTCCACGGTGTACACTGTACAGTGTATATTTTTTTTTAGCCTGTAGATGTGCCACCCACTATCAGATTGTAGTGCTGAAGGGTTTCAAATGTATTTTAGATAAGAAGACAACAGTGCAACAAACATATTGACATGTAATTTCGTTTCTGTATAATATTTTTCCAAGAGCGAGTATATTTCCATGGCACAATATTGGAAAAGCGATAGCGTATGATGATTTCAAAATAATGACTTGTAGTAAATAATAATGCACTGACATATTTAGATAACTACATGATAACAATGACGATCGTTTTGCGTTCGTTATTAAAAAATAAATACATAATATATATAACGTTTCTTGAAAGGTTAAAGGTGGCATAAAATATTTTTAATTCCATGGTACATGATACACATTTAAAATAATTAGAAAAACTACTATATACAGAGTGGGCCAAAGAAAACAGTCCAGGCAAGTTTTGGCCACTTAACATCAGTTTTGCGAAAAAAGCTCGCACACGTCAATTTTGGAATCAAGGGGGACACCTAAATCGATTAGTATTATTTACGTAACTTCAACCCTGAGAGCAGGGTGAATTGCACCCCAAAGATTTTTAATGGAAAGGGGTGTCAAACGATTCGCAGTCCGAAAGGCCTCTTAATTCTTTTTACAACAGTCTTTTTGTTTTTCAAATCCGATCATTAACTGCGGAGAAAATGACATTTTAATTTGTATCAAATAGTCAACATTATTGAATTACTTTTTTTTTTAATATGAGGGAAAAATTCATTTATTTATACAGCCACCCGCGTTTGCGGGTAGTGTGGGACTCGGTCGCACTGTTCGATAGGCGATACTTTGCTTTAGGACAAAGGTTTTAATAACTGGCCGGCCCGGCTTCGTTCGGGTAAAAATCGGGGGTAATCTCAAAAATTACTGAACCGATTTCAATTTTTTCACTATTCGATAGGTGATACTTTGCTTTAGGGCATATGCTATTATAACTGGAGCGAGCGAAGCGAGTGAATAATATATAGCACCCGAGAGCGAACGAGCGAAGCGAGTGAGAAATTTATTAATAAATCATAAATACATAGCATCAGGGAGCGAACAAGCGAAGCGAGTGATAAATTTTTAAAAAAATCATAAATGCATAGCATCAGGGAGCGAACAAGCGAAGCGAGTGAGAAATGTATTAATAAATCATAAATTTATAGCAACCGGGCCAATCCGGACCGGGCACCTAGTTGTCTATAAAATATCATAATTTCTCACTGGTGGCAAAGGCTGGCAACACTGCGAAGTCTTCAAATTATAAACAATAATAGTTATCAACTACGCAATTTTTATTGCAAAACTTTCGCAACGCACCGTTTTAATTATTTTTAACGTAACAATTTCTAATAAACTTGCGCATGAACTTAAATATGCATTACACGGTGACCTGATTTTAATTGGCATTAAAAAGAGTAATAAAGACAATCTTGTCGAATAATTATTGGAGTCGATAAAACGTTATGTGACCACTTTTCCAAGTAAATTGATAGCAGACCAGGCAGGGCTTTTATTGGACGACACGGATTACAGGTTCAATAAAAGTGTAAAGTTGAGTTTCTGCGTGGGGAACCGATATTGAATAGTAATTTTACAGCAGTGAACAAGAAAACGAGACAAATTTACATGACAATAGGCAGGTTTTATTGAAGTCTCTGGAGGGTGCCGGCTACACTGATATCACTACAAGCTTTGGATATTGTCTCGTTATTGATTCTCTTTAGACACTAACGCATGTCAGGCGTTTGTTCACAAATAGACAAAAAAAATAGGTTAAGGCTGTCCTGTTACCAGCTGATCACAATCGTTATTATGAATTGTCTCTTTTTTCACTAGCGTGATTGAAATACGGTTGTGCCGTCTTGCGTCAACATTGATACCCTACATTGTCGACATAACATTGTTTTGTTTTATAAAAATTACTCTCTGGAATTAAGAGACTAGTGGTCAGTTTATCGTACATTTTAATCACAATGTTTTTTTAATCACACTGTTAAACTTTGACAGCTACGTGTTCATTGGTTACTGTGTTTCGTTACCATAGCAACCCGTCATTTAACAGTGTGATTAAAAACATCGTGATTAAAATGTACGATAAACCGATCATCGGTGACTTTAATATTAAAACTCGTTGTAAAATGATTACATTTTTGAAGTGAAAACTTCTTTAGGCGCACTTTGCGCTCTTTCTGAATAAGTAGTAAACGAAAGTGAACCATCACGCTCGAGTCGGTGACGCTGAATCGGGTTTACTCGGCTCCACTCGACATCAAGCGCGCTCGGGTCGGTGACAACGTTTATTCTCTAACAAGGAGTGCATCGTTTCAAGAATTACGTTTTTATTATATTACGTATTATAATAATAAAATAATATTATAATATTATGTATGTTTTGCATATAATCAAGTTTTCACTTCGGTCGTGTGGTCATAAGCACACACCCACTTTTTTTTGAGTTGTAATTTTTTAAATAAATTAAAATAATAAAAACTCGCTACTAAAGTAATGTTTTTTATTTAATATTAATATTTTGTTTAATAATTTGTCTTTTTACATTTCTTTTTGTAACATAAGTACACGAGACGCTTATAAATTGAACAATGACTTATTTTTGGTTTTCGTTTGGCAATTCAAATTTCTCGATTAGTGCAAATAGTGGCCGCGTTGTGTCACTACACGCACGTAGTCTATAAAGCGTATATCGCAGAAACCTTGCGTTATAAATGTAGCTTGCTTTAACACAGGTGGTCGTTAGAAAGTTTAAAGCCAAATAAAATTAAATAAACTTCATTACATCGTTATAAATATATTAAAAGAAGTGACGATGTAAATGTGGAACAATTTATTTGCAAATTATGTTCGTTAAACTGCCGGGCAAAATATAATTTAGGGCCATTTTCTGGTAACCATTACATAAATACGGGTAGTGGCATGATGTTACTATTATAGGCCTGTGGTAGGAAACAGAATTTCTTTACAGAGCCTTCAAATTCGAGATAATTAATTTGTTACTATTAAAAAAAATCCAGCCAATGGGACGACGGAACCATCCCAACTTATAAAAACTGACATTTTACCCATTTGTGAAGTTGAAATGGTAAAAAATGCGGCGTTGAAAAATTTGTTTTCCTAGCTTTCATTCTAAACGCTGTGAAAAATATGCTAGACAATTTTGTGTAGTGTAAAATTTCCAACAAGAAAGAGAGGGGGCTAATACCGAAATTTTGTTCTGCAAATTGAAATATATGCTTAAAACAGTCGTCGTAACAACATATTAAAATTTGAATCTTGAACTAATAATAAAAATTTCGTCGGGTAGGTACTCGTACATGACATGTTTAGAGTGATCTGCCACCCTTTTAATCGATTTGAAAATATTATAATGGCATTATTGGGTTCACCGGCAATCTATACAAGCAATTTCAGTCTCGAAGCAAGAATAATTGTGACCATTTTTATTTGTTACATGTTGGGGACGGTCTGCATCCCTCCCATACCGCTATCTTACTCAGGGCACTTTAATATGCCTCCCTCAACATCTTCACAAAAATAAGGCCTTGACTAAATAATTACTGAAAATTGTCACCAGCTCTCGGTCTATTTTATTGATAATGTGCCACTGTTGGTATGTAACGCACAGAAAATGCGAACAGAAAATGGCTATAAAAACAGAAAAGGCGCTACAGCGTTAAACAGTATTACGGGAACCTTTTAATAGAATGATTTATGTGAGTCTTAACTACAAAGTGGGCAATTAAAAGTTACGCTGTTACTATACCCCGTCAACTCAAAAATAACACCGTTTCAGCTAATTATAAAATATGAACAATTTACACGAAAATAATCTTTTCATTTCTGGTGTTGTCGCCAACTATTGGACATCAAAGACCACCAAATTGTATAATATGTAAAATTTATTCACTTTCATTGTGAAGAACAAACTATCTTGACCGTAATCCTTAGCACGTATTTTACGCTAATGACCGGAGATTTTCAGTGTCTATACTTTACAATCTACAACCTAATTTTATAGTTCATTTACATACTTCTTTGAAACTGCATTTTCTAATAGGTATTGTAGTAGTTGTGTAATTTGTATATGACAAATTGCTAATTTTAAATTAGCTAACAATAATATTAGATATTTATGCAACAGGTGGCTTAAGTGACGAATTATTTGACAATTGCTATTTTGCATACGAGTCTAAGGTTATGTTGCATTTATACCAGAACGAGTGGCAATTACACGAGTTCTGATATTATAAATGCAACAAAATTCCTTAAGAGAGTATTGTAAAATCGCGACTGTCAGATACGTCACTTTAGCCACGCGTTACATATAGTATATTTTTTGCAACAACTGCTTCAAAAGTTCAATTTTATAGAATCATTTTTAAATTGCTAATATTTTAATATTTGTCGCAATTGGTACCTACTGAATTTTTCTCACAACGTATACAATATACATGTATCGTGTTGTGTTTCACACACACACTAACCCAATTACTTACGTTACTTCTGACGGGTTACGCTGACAGTCGAACCAACCTGCAGCACTTATAAATAACAAAATTTTATTTTCAAACTGGTAAAGTATAAAGCAGCAATCACTTAGTGTAATACAAGTTTTTTTTTTAACCTTTGAAACATGTAAAACATATATGTGTAGTCACAAAACAAAATGAGGTATGTCGAAATTTTGGTAATTCAAAATCAATTGCGAGTTTATAATCCATGTTAATTTAATAGCTCAGTTTTCATTGTAGCTAACGACAAGAGATTGCACTGACGACCCACATGTGTCGAGTTAGTATTTTAATACCTACAGGTCCCGTATCATCTACAGTTAAGCGAGCTGCGCAGAAGAGAAAATGAGACATCCGCTGTGGAACAGCCATAAGACGAGCTAACAAGTACAATCTGTGGCACAAATTAAAAATTCAATAATTTTTTTTGTCATTTATAAGAATTTTTATTACATATTATTGCCAAAAAAGTCCCAACATAACACCGGTTGTTGTTAAAATACCAGTTATATTTATTTTTTATAGTATAAAAATAAATAAAAAAAACTCGGGTCGCAGTGCCAAAACTCTGCCGACAATATAGTGTATTTGCTAATTATACAGGCTTTGTGGCTTTAATACGTAAACTTAGTTTGTTTTTGGAGAAAATAAAAAATTTAACCCCTTAATACATCCCTTAAAATAATATTTTTTTTCTTCATTTCAATATTATTATCAATGCAACCTCTGTACCAAATTAAATACACCCTTCAGTAAGTAAATCACTATCCGCAAACCAGTGTTTTCATAAAATTTGTAAGTCCGGTCCTGTCGGGCCGATTTAATTAAAATTTTAGCAGCACATTTTGATCTTTACTAAAAAGTTAAATTTCAATTTTGAAACAATTCTGAGAATTTTTTCGGTATTTTTGGGCCCAAAAACATTTTTCAACCCCTAAAACCCACCCTTAAAATGGTTCGATTGAGCCCATTTTAAATAGGTTCCGTGCGGTGATGGATTCCAACGTGTGTACCAAATTTCGTTAGAATCGATTGAGTCTTTCGAGAGTTATCGTGCTAACACATATATATATAAATATATATATATATACATATATATATACATATATATATAAACATTTCCAAAAATGGTGCCAAATTGTTCAGGAGGCTATGAAACGTCGAGAAATTTTGGTCCGACCCCTAGGTCCCGCCATCCGACCGACGCCAATAGTGTATGTGCCATATGGCAATTAATACACTAATAAAATACTCAGTTTGGTATGATTTAATACAGTTAATTGTAATAATTAACTTGGCCGTCCGAAACTTTACCGTGAACTCAATTTCCAAAAATCACGCTAAAAACCATTGTATGTTTCAATCACAAAACTTCATATTGGGTGCTCTTAGAGATTAAAAAAAAATCGCTAATTGAAATTTCCTGCAAACCTAATCAGGTGTTCATTATGTAAATATGTGTCGAATGAAATTGGTCCGGAGTCGAAATCATTATTTGTTCTCGAGATATGCGAATCGAAAAAAAGTTCACTAACGAACGAACGTACGTACATACACACACACAGAAATCTCTCTAAAAACAGTAGATTTGGAATCGGTCCCATTACGATAACTTCCAAATAGTGGAAAAATGAACACTCCTGCAGCTCTGTGTAAAATGGTCTCTCCCCACCATTTCAGTGGGCGTAGGTTTCAGTTATCTAGCTACATTACGGGACCTGTATTTTATCATAAATGTCGATTCGAACGAAATTCAGTCATCAGCGTATACTTTAAACCTAAATAAACTTAAAACGGTAACGCTTTCCGAGGGACGAATGGCTCGTCGCTTTTGCGAGTTTAGTTTAAAAGCACATTGATATTTTAATTTCATTCGGTTCAGAGTTTGCAAGATATGTGTTCATTACTGCGAAAAATTGACTTTGGGTCACATCCATTGGGAGAATCAATAAGTCGTTATTCATTTTGAAATGCAAAAAAAATTGACATAATCAGTTCAGTCTTGAGGCCATTAATAATATAATATCTATGTATGCAATGTAATCTACCCTTAGCATTTGAAAACATGATTTGTAATCAAATAGGTTCAACCTTCAATTACAAAACCTTTTTGACAGAAAAACACATATCTGCTTTTTATAGAACAACTATAAAAGAGAGTACCGCTAGTGGTAATAAGACCTAAGCACTGAATAATGATTTCCACTCATAACTGGAATGCCAGATATGCTGACAAAAAATTTACTCGCATTTGAACAATTCAATATGGTCGATATTCACTTGATTTGGGGCTGTCGGACCTGCGCGCTATTGCGGTGTAAATGTTTCGTTCGTCATCGCCAGATACCATCGGGAGGTTTCATTTCCGTTACGTTAACTGTCAAAATTTGAGTAGAAATAACAAAGGAAACCTAACCAAAGCTCGTGTTCGTTGTGTGTTTGACTGTTTGGATTTGTGCTTTCCTGCGATTTCTCGACCTACCTAAGCTTATTTCGTAGTTTTATTTGATCATCATTATAAAACCCAGAATCTAAAACCGTCAAAGTCCTAAAATTTGAATTTGGCGTCATTTTCAGGTCCGCGAGCCCCGTGCGTAGATTGCAATTGATCTTAATGAATGTCATTTCAGTTATGGGTACCTATGGACTGTGGAGTTCAGTGCACCCAAGGATTGAAAGTTTTTAACCCTTCCACACGTGTCTGCTGAAATTGATGTTTTTAAACAAACATCATCTTTCTATGAGCATTAATTATTTAAATATCACTTTAGGTTTTGAACACTAAATGGATTTTGATAGTATTAATATTTAATATTCATAAATAAAAAATAAAATTGTATTAAAGCCTGGAAAATCAATTTTATGACATCCCGTACATCAACTTTTCCAAGTTAACTTGGAGAATATATTTTTAACAAAATTTTCACTAAGAAAATTACATTCTGGTTTTAGAGATTAGCGAAAACTTCTAACGATATGAAAATTAACTCGTAAGCGAGGGTGTGTAATTCAATAAAGAAAATGAAATTTTCCACCGTAACATGATAAACAAGTTGAAATTATTCAATACGTAGATTATATCATAATATTAATTTCTACAGGGGTATGAAATTATTGTTGTTATATTATTTAAATAAATGTTGTAAGCTAATATTATTCACATGCAATGGTTAAAAAAAATGGCATTTCTTTGATTTCTTAGGGAACTTTAAGGTCACGCAAAATATATTCATGATGCTGTTAAATATTGTTTTTGTAAATTTGGATCATTCTGGTACATTAACTGTTTTTTGGAAGCTTTACGATCCCATGGAGACTTAAATGCACCCCCCTTTCAAGAAGGAAAAAAGTTAAGATCGTGTTCTTAATTAATTGTGTTTTAAAGACCACCAACAGCTAAGGTTATTTGAGCCTAGCACCAATTCATATTTTCAATTCATTATTTTTTTTTTTTTTAATAATAAATTGAAAATCCAATTGACACTTTTACCAGCTCTCGGGCTTGAACCCGAGAACTGGGGACTTGTAATAGAGGAACCATAGCAACGCAATGTAAACAACAGCGTCGCTACACTCTCGGCTATTCTCAAGCCCAAGATCGTGTTCTTTAGCTACATCAAGCTACAACTATAGCAAAAAAAAAAATGTAGTCTAACATTTTCTTCTGACAAGAAATTCTATTTTGCTTCTGAAGACGAGACTAGAAACTTAAAACGCTGTAAATACAGTTAAATAATCCATAACCTGGCAACCAATGCACATTTTTTTGTTATTCCTTTTTTTAGTGAAACTTTTATGGACAGATTGAGAAAGAAAGAGATATAGCACAATCAACCACATACTCACTATTTATGAACTACATAACGCGTTTGCTTGGCACTGATGGGGTAGGAAAAGTAGTCAAGAAGTTTCACTTCTACAGTGTGGTATTAAGCACATATTTCTAAGCAATGTTTTGATATTTATTTATAAACATGTATTGGTAGGTAAGTTTTTGGTAAGTGACGTTCAACACAATATTGTTAACAATTTTTTTCAATATATTATGCATTTTTGTGTAAAAATTTTCAATATATAAAAAACTAGGATGCGGTTTAATGAAACCACGCTGCAAGTGAAACTTTATTGCCATAACCCTAACGCTTTTAACCCGAAATCGCCGAAAGTATATAGGTAAATTTGTTTACGTAGTTTTGGTAATAAAATTTGAACCCTGATCAATATGGAGACGAACATAAGAAACCACATTCTATCGTTGGTTGTCAATGGGTATTTGATGTGCTGCTCGATTGAAGATTCGTACAATTTCGTAAAATTTTTTGACGTTTTTGTATTAAATATATTAGATGTCTGATTATGATATTATCTATATCGAAACGATCGTAACATTTATAATATAAATTAAATTACTTTTTGGATTTGGTCTACATTTTCTCAATTTACAATTCGTACAATATATGTAGACGTACAATCTAGTTATGAACATAACGTCGCTGCTTTTCGATGAGTACCGGTCTGGCCGACTACCATCACACTTGTATGCAGTCGTACAAGTTACAACATAGTTATGAACATAACCGTCGCTGCTTTTCGATGAGTGCCGGTCTGGTCGACTGCCATCACACTTGTATGCAGTCGTACAAGTTACAACATAGTTATGAACATAACCGTCGCTGCTTTTCGATGAGTACCGGTCTGGTCGACTGCCATCACGCTTGCATGCAGTCGTACAGGATAGTTATGAACATAACCGTCGCTGCTTTTCGATGAGCACTGGTCTGGTCGACTGCCATCACACTTGTATGCAGTCGTACAACATAGTTATGAACATAACGTGACTGCTTTTCGATGAGTACCTACTGGTTTGGTCGATCAATTCGATTGAACGTGACGTACACGTAAGCGAATGAAAAAAAAAACGAGGCTAATAAAGTATCACTCTAATAAATTATTATAAACATTGTTTAAATCAAGATATATTTATGTCATTGACAAAGTCACAATGGCACGAATAAAATAACCTAACCTATAGTTTGTTATTGTAGCATGATGCACACGTGAAGTAAAGATATAATATCTAGTCTACCTACAGGCTATATAACAAACTAAATTGCTGGAAGCAATCTATACAGCGTAAGCACTTAAAGCTAGTTGAAGTGGTCTCTAATGGAATTTGAAAATATTATTATTGATCACATGATGTAATATTGACGTTCAAAGGGTATTAAACTGGAATTAAACTATGATAAAATGTTAAGCCTGCATTTTATGTAACTTTGCTGAAACTGAGTTACTTACAGCGTTTTAATAGCTTATATTCAAGATGACATGTTCACAACGTTTGAGATTGTGTCATTTAAATTTGTAATTAAGAAGTTAACTGAAGATGGATATATAATATTTTGAAATTTAACAGCTGTGGTTTCACCAAATTGAAATACTCGTTCTGTGCATTATTCTTCAAACTTCTTTCCTAAGGATGTTTAGCCCATATATTATTTAAATAAAATGTCCAGAATTCCATAAAATTTACCAGATTGTTTCTGTTATATGTTTTAAATCTATAAAAAAAAAATTGAGATCAATTTACTAAATTGTTTTAAAGTTATAGCAGTTTTTATTTTCAACAAATTAACACGTAAATGAGAAATCCGTATCTTGTTTCATAATAAATTATAATTTAAAAAAACTAAAAAACACGCTTTAATGAACTAAAAAGTAAAAAATAATTAATTTTATTGTAAAAAAGCGTGGGGTGCTTTGTATCATATTTTCATACTACACCACGCTTTTTTACAATAAAATTAATTATTTTTTACTTTTTAGTTCATTAAAGCGTGTTTTTTAGTTTTTTTAAATTATAATTTATTTTTGCTTTTTAGTCCTGGAGATCCTGGTCAGGATAATGGGACAAACTTATGGAATTATTGTATTGTAATCGGTCCTTGATAAGTGTGCAAAGTTTCAGTTCAATCTGAAGTTTTTTGCTTTTTTTTTTTTTTAGTCCTGGAGATCCTGGTCATGATAATGGGACAAACTTATGGAATTATTGTATTGTCGTCGGTCCTTGATAAGTGTGCAAAGTTTAAACTAAATCTGACCGTTCAAAGTTGGTCAAAATCAAGTTCAAAGAAGTCGGTTACAAACTGACAAACAAGCATACAAACAAGCATACAAGCAAGCACACAAGCAAGCAAGCATACAGGTGAAGCTAATATAAGCGTGTTAAAAATAGCAAAAATATATTGAAAAAATGTTAACAAATTTTTTTAAACTACATTAATTATCTAGCCCACTTTCGACAACTAACCAATGAAATTGATAGATTTTTGCAACTATGATACGACGGTGTCAGTATCTTTTGTTAGTATGCATCCGTATGCACACATTAATGTATCTATGTGTTGGTGCATAACAAACTGTACCATGCTAAAAGTTTTTGGTTCATTCGACGTGTTTTCCCTATCTATTATATACGGCAAGGGCCATACTTTTGTCTACTATTGTACATCCCAAACATTCTTAAATTCTAATACAGATTGTAACTTAATAAAAACATTCAGGAATTTTGGTCCGATCCTTACGTTCCACCATCGAACCGACGCCAATTATAATGTATGTGCCATATTATGGAAAATATTAATAATATGTCTCATACAATATTCTGACAAGCTAAACGATCAAAACTTAATAGTCTTGATATTGGTTTCATAATTAATTAGAGAAGGAGTAGATCTGATGGGCCATTTTCCTTTTTAATCATAATTATTATGAAAGGAGGCCATTCTGTCAACGATATTGTATACAATATGTGTGTGCGTATATCACTACTCACAAGTAATCTAATGAAATGCCGAACATTCGGCGTAGGTCGGAAGCGCATTATAAGTGTCGACCCTTGTAAGTTGTAAACGCGTATAATAAGTTCAGAAGTAGATTGAGTAATTGGGGACGCAAGTTTATATGCTATATAGTACTGTATGTAATGTGTATAGTCGAATCATTTACCACAGAGCATTACGTAATCTTATTTATTGTACATTATGGACGCTCGACATCAAGGTAATTTATAGTGTCTAATTAGATCAAATTAAATTAAACGAATTGTACTTTTTGTTTATTTACTGTGTTTATTTTTTCTGTGTATTGGTTCATCTAATTATTGTATATATCTACTTATGGATGTTAATGACAAAAGTCGGAACACCATTGAACATTTAATTAAAAAAAATTAAACGACATCATAGAACATCCATGAGCGGAGGTGGGAATCGAACCTACGACAGTTTGATCCAAAGACCAGCACGGTAACAGTTACGCCAAACTGTCCTTATACGTAATTAATGTGTATCATTAATGAATTAGTACGGCAGATAGGTGAAGAAAACTAAATTACGTACTTTAGCCATTGGTTTCCAAGGCGATAAAAGTATCCGATTTTCAGGCCCTTTTTCTGGCCATACCTGTCCACCTAGACGAAAATATGTAAGTTTCAAATTTTTATAGATCTAACTATGGAACAATTTTTGTTTGAAACTTTTTTTTGTATATCTAATAGTTTTTTAAATTTGTGCAGAAACATCTTTGGGAGGGTTTACCCCCCGCCATTACTGTAAAAGAGGAAATCTGAGATGGCCTCATAGCCAAAATTAAATCTTCATATAGGTAGTGTATCTGCCCCAAGTTGCATGCTTCTATCATTAATCGCACAATTCTTATACCTATCTGCCGTACTAAATTACAAATTTTATAAAACATTGACTGAAACCGTCTAAATTTAACGGAGTGAGGATATTTGTAAAAGTATTTTAGAAATAAAAGAAATAATTTACTGTAGTTGTTTATACTATTATACAGAAACAATTACCTATTATGAATGCTCCTTTTTAACATGCTTGGCTGCTTTCATTCGGCTTCGTCAAGCGGTAGATGAAACTGAAATCATACATGTATGTGTTGCTCGCTGAGCAGTTTCAATGAAACTCGATTCATACCTACATAAACATGTTAAAAAGAAGCGTACAAAGTCGCTTCTTTGTAATATAAATAATACTGAGAAAAAATAGTGATGACATATATGTGAACAAAAAGCTTAAAAAAATTAATTCACAGCTGTCACTTGTAAATAAGAAAAACACTTTCGAAGTTATTAAATTTTAATAAAAAATTAATGAGCTCTTTCGACTTTATGTAGTCATCTTCAGATCGGTGTTTACAAATTTTTAATCGTCGTATTGTGTGTGAGCTATTCACATAATGTTCTCAAAGTCTAATGTTTAAATTGTTAGAATTTAATAATTTAAAGTTTAGTAAAATTTAAGATGTGATCGAAATTCACCACAATATGACTATTAAAAATTTGTCAACACCGATCTGAAACTGACTACATAAAGTCGAAAGCGCTCATTATTTTTTAATAAGATTTAATAACTTTGGAAGTGTTTTTCTTATTAATTATAGAAGTGACATTGAATTACATAATTTACAAATTTCTAATATGTACATAGAATACTACAATGATAAAAAAAATGTGAGCCGTCTTGGGACTCCTGGCAGATGTGAAACAATTTCATAACAATGGTTACGTTCTGTTACTATCGCACAGGAATTATCCCCCGCGAGAAATTTATCAAAATAAAATATAGTCTATATCACTCAGGGATAGTGTAGCTTTCTATTAGTGAAAGAGCTTTTTGAATCGGTTAAATAGTTCCAGAGATAAGAATTAATGTTTTATTACCGCCCCGCGAGAAATTCTCTCCCTGCGAATGTATTAAAACAGCTCGGAACGACGCTCCGCTGGTTTAAACTCGTTCCAATATACAGATATTCACGAGTATAGTGCCGACACATTAACACACACGTAAAGTAGCGAGTGTGTAGTGTAGTAGAGTGGGAAGCATGTCGGAAAGAGCCGAAGAGACGCGAGGTTTGCCGAATGGCACGACGAGATGTGCCATCAGAACGTTTTCACTTTCACCCAAGCGCGCAATTAGATCACATAAAAATTATGTTAATCGACTGAGTAGGAAACGCTGACGAATTGTCGCAAGAAAACGACTTGTGTCTTAAATAATATGTAGACTTTTGCTGATTTTTCAAGGTTTTGACACGTAGACAGAGAAAACTGATTAAGATAGGATTCCCGCCAAAAATGGAGTTAACGCGAGAAAAGCCACGAACAAAAGCTCATACTATAATAATAATTTATTCAAAAGCTGGTTCTAAAGAGAAGTTCATCAGCGAACGGAATGCCTTGAGACGAAATAAATAGTTAACCAGTTCATTATTCAATCTGTTTACATTTTTAATGTGGTTCACACTAGCGTACAAATCAAATAGTAAACTGGTAAACTATAACAGTAAACCCTTTACAGTCTACATAATAATATGTTTTGTACAGTTTTAAAATTCTTTATAGTGTTATTTCCAGGGCTATATTGCACTCCCGAGCCTCTTTATTTTATACACATAAATTGATTATACGATTAGCGCTGTTTCAATTAACACTCAATTTTCTTAGAATCAACAGCCCCCCCCCTAACCGGTGAATATTGTGTTTGGTTTTAAATAGTCATTTAGTTTTAAATGTCATTCAGAAAACAGCCTTTGAATGTTCGAATATTATTATAGTTCTAAGTCTATTCACCAATCGACGTTTTACATCATTTGGAAAAACTTGGTAACATTTTGGAAATTGTTTATAGGAGAGTGTGTGTGTGCGTTCTTTTCGAAAATTTTGTCAATCTTACAAAAATAATCGCATTCCGAGTAATGCAATTATTTTTGTATGATTGACAAAATTTTCGAAAAAACGCACACACACACACACACTCCTATAAACAATTTCCAAAATGTTACCAAGTTTCTGCGTTTTTACGCGCGAAGGCTTGGTTATAATACGGGGAAGAATAATTAAATATAACATCACTTATGGCCGTTTTATCGTACATTTTAATCACACTGTTAAATAACGGGTTACTATGGTAACGAAACGCAGCAACCATTGAATACGTAGCTGTCAAAATTTAACAGTGTAATTAAAAAAACATCGTGATTAAAATGTAAGTTGAACCCGGCCATTAATCAGATGAAACAGCTCGGTTAATCTATAACTCTATGTCAAATAGCCAAAAAAAGTAAAATATTTTCTTGATAAAATATGGACCGATGTCTTGGTCACTATCATTCAGCAACTAATGCACTAACGCCATTAACAAAATACAAAAAATCTCAAATTTTTTTTTAGTTTGTTTATAGTAAGGGTATACCATCTATTTTTTATCATTCTGTAGAGTTTTTTTAAATCAATTCTTAGAAAATAAAAAGTCAAAACTTGTAGATATTTAACTGGTTGATTCAATTACGAAAGAACTTTTAAAGGTGGATGCACTCTAACCATGTGGTCTTCATTTGAGTGGATGTCTATACGAATTCAACTGTTTAATGTCACCAACCAATGAATAATAATTACACAAGTTGAATTAGTAAGAAACTTTGATGTTACATGCCATCATTGCTTTTACGAGAAAATAGTAATCTGATTTACTTTTACATTATATTTCCATAGAGAATATAATTCAATGAATATTAAGTATCTGCATATATTAGTAGTTTTACTTTTGCATGCATTAAGCGATAGGATGCTTGGAGTAATACAGAGATGATCTCGAAAGAACCAAAAATCTTGAATTTTAATTTAAATAATTCCAAATTAACGAACAGTGATTTGTGTAAAGGTAAACGCACACACGCTATTTTTTGTCATACGATTTTGTGATTAAGCCATCACTTCGAACAACATGCTATAAATATGCAATGTATGAACCTAAATATTTAGATAAATAATGTAATATTCTTATCAACAAACATTAGTTGTCTTTCATTCACTGTAGTGCCAGAACGATTTATGAGTTCATCGACAAAAATTGCTTGTTTTGATTCAGTTGACAACCACTCGAATTGTCGACCTAATTTTGACACATCCTGCATATGTAAAATACTCAATAGATGGAAAATACTATTTATATTTAACGTATATTCCACAAATAAAGTTGTAGATAAAAATCAGTAAGAAAAAAACCTGATTTGTGTTCCGTTTTTTTTCGTCCTTCCCTTAATTTAATTTGAACATACTGTATATTTAACGCTTATAATTATAGGACATGGAAAGTCTCTTCAATCACATCACAACTCGCTACAGAAGAGCGTGTTGTGAATCACAGATCCCGTGATAGAAACACAGTTCCTACGCAGAAGAAGGTAGCCATTGGCGTCCGAATGTTGTAACAAATCAAAAATACCAATATTGCTCTGGGGATATCTATACTATAATAATATTATAAAGATGAAGAATTTGTTTGTTTGTTTGTTTGGTTTAACGCGCTAATCTCAGGAACTACCAGTCCAATTTGAAAAAAATTTTTTTTTGTAAGATAGTCCATTTATTGAGGAAGGCTATATGCTATATAATATCACGCTACGACCAGTAAGAGCGGAGCATCAATGAAAAATGTTGCAAAAACGGGAAAAATTATTTCTTTTGAGAGCTTCCGCTGCGTAAACGGTTAAAGTTACGCAAAAATCATGTATGACGGAATTGTTCCCCTTTAAAAGTTCTAAAAAAAAGTTCGCGACGGCATATGTCTATCTTTAAAGGTTGACTCACTATAACTTTTTTTATGGTAATCAAATTTGTTCGTAATTATAATATTCAAGCGAACGAGCGAAGCGAGTGAGTAGTGTATTGCACCCGGGCGAAGCCGAACGTGTACCGCTAGTTTTTATATAAAATGCTTACTACCAACTGTTACAGCTAGCATTAAATTTTGTAAATTAAATAATGACCTCAGTTGTCGAGCGTCTATAATTTACTATGTAAGTTAAATAAAAGTGAATGTATTCCTTTCCATGACAATGAAAACAATTATTTGTGTTTAACGGTTCATCTGTCTATACTCGCGATACAGACATTTTTGTAACTAAATCCCAAATTAGATTTTTAAAAATATACAGAACGACAACATTAGCTTCTTACCACTCAGCATTTATTATAATTCACAAAAAGATCTCAAACCTGTTTTTTACCAACTGCCAAGGAAGGTTATGTTTTTCACGGGTATCTTGTATGTAACTATGTATATTTGTTTGTAAATTTCTTTATTACCTCGTATCGTCTTAAAACCCCAAGTGTCCTTAGATAGGTGTTTGAAAAAAAACAACAAAATGGTGGATTTTTGGCGCGAAATAGTAATACGTTAATAAAAAAAAAATAACAAAACTTATCGAGTAGGGTATCAAAATAAAGGAAATTAAAAGGGGATTACAAAAATATATATAAGTTATATGTTTAAATTTAATTAGGAAGTGTGCCGGGACACTAAAAAGTCTAAAATAAAATAAATAATTAAAATCAAAAACCCGACTGCAAAAAAGATAATTTAAAAGTAATGCACTGAAAAGACCGAAACAAGAAAGTTTAGTAGCAGGCGGGACCCAATTGGAAATTATAAACCGAAAGAAAATTAATGGGTTCCGCTTGCTACTAAACTTTCTTG
Organism: Mongoloraphidia duomilia; assembly: GCA_039654895.1. NCBI lineage: Eukaryota > Metazoa > Arthropoda > Insecta > Raphidioptera > Raphidiidae > Mongoloraphidia > Mongoloraphidia duomilia. The sequence continues at coordinate 16,701,003 of CM077522.1, read as the reverse complement.
GTCCGATCTTTTTAGTGCAATACTTTTAAATTGTCTTTTTTGCAGTCGGGTTTTTGATTTTTTTAATTTTTTCTAAACTTGAACGCCTCTGACTTCTTTCTTATTAATGTGGATGTTATAAAAAGATAAAATGTAACAAAATTGTAATTTCGCATATCACGTGTAGGATTACGTTTTCAGTTATGTATGTAAACATTATGTATAACGTATATAATAATCTTAACTCGCATACGTATAATAAGCAAGTTCTATTTTTGTACATTCAAATCTCACTGACGTGTATAAATTAAGAAAAGAAAACATTCGCTCATTTACAGCTAATATTAAATTGGTAATTAACTAATGAACGATCCCAATTCGTGATGTCGCAGAACTATGAAATAAAAAACGATCTAGCAATAATTCAACTGTTTTATCATACGACTATTTGTATAGTTTACACAATATGTTTAGGGGTGTTTACTTACTTTTACGGTTCTTTAGTTTTTAAGAGCCATTTTGTCCAGGAAAATGACAAGGAGAACTTTTAAGAACATTATATAGAAAAACAATCGATGGCTGCGCAATATGATTTTTTTTAGGTATTACCAAAACGAAAATAGTTATAGGTATAAATAAATTTCCTTCCGCACCACTTTTTTAACCAAAAATATTACAGAAAAACTTCATTTTCGAATTGGCCTCATGTTGTTTCCCTACGTGTGAAAATCGATCCTATAGGTTATCCCGCACATCTTTTAAAAATGTCCTCCTTTCAATGGAGTATTCAAATTTAAATATTTTTTGTCATAATCAGACACATTTAAACTAGTAATTGAAGGCGAAATATTCTCTGTTACTAATAAACTACGTATGAATCTTTTGAAGAAAGATGCAGCCTTTAACATTGGTGTGAAGACACAATATTAAAAATAACCTCAAAATACCAAACCACTAACAGTTTTTTCTCGACGTACATTTCGATTACCATGTTAGCATCATAAGGAGATAATTAAATCAGTTTTAATTATCCCCTGATAATGCTGACATGGTTAGCGAAACATACCTACGTCGAGAAAAAACTGTCAGTGCTTATGGTTTGGTATTTTGTGATTATTTTTTATAGTATTCAATAACTGTACATTAAATTGTGCTAAAGTGGTTTTATTTTATTTCATATAATCTATAAGTTTTACTTTTTTCTTTTGGTGATTTGAAAACTTTAAACATCTAAAAAGAGAGCTTATATTTTGCCGAATACAGAATGACTATGATCCATTGACAACACTAATAGTTATTTTCGATACGTGTGCGTGAAGTGAGGTATTCTAGTAGGCTTAAATTGAGGCACGAGCTAAGGGACTGACGCATGCACAACGAGATCTCGTTGTGTATGCATCTGTCCCTTTAGCGAATGCCTCAGTTTAAGCCTACTAGAATACCTCACTTTAAGCGGACGTATCGAACATACTTTTTTATAACGACTGCTTCTAAAGTTTAATAGAGAGAAAGAAAAATATGAAAATGGAAAATTCGCTCTTCGAGTCTTTAAAACTTTACAATTACAGATTAAGTTACGATTTAGTTTATTTTTATTTAAGTTATTAACTTCTGTATAAATCATTAAAAACATGACTCTCTCATGATGTGAACTTTGTAGGCGCGTTACTATATATATAGTAACACATCGATCGACAGCCAGTAAATAGTGCTTGTATTGTACAAAGTGTAGAAATTTCGAATTTATAAGATGTAGAGATTGTACTTTTACGCACGCTTTGGACTTTTACGCACGGTGACGGAACTTTTACGCACGCTTTGGACTTTCACGCACGGTGCCTGTACTTTTACGCACGCTTACTAAAATACGCCTCTTCACACCCGCCTCACAGTGCTCGAATATTGAACTTTAGAAGCAGGAGTTATAAAAAAAATAGTTTTTCTCCTTCTAATTAAATATTTTGTATATCAGCATTATCACAAAATTTTAAAAAAACAGGTACATTTTATTTTTCCATGAGAAGTCTTCCAAGACTTGAAACTTAATCTGAAAGTTACACAATAATACAAATGATCGAAATGGATACGTTGAAAAAATAATTAAATATAATATGATAAATCCCAAAATTTATTGAGACACGGTAAAAAGAAATGACGCCCGTGTGTGTTGGCACAGCACGCGTCCCGTGACGTCACATTGGGACGTCGCGTTGGAGCTCTATTGCCTCGTGTACGTGCGGCTTATACCAAAATAAATATACACGACGCTACAAACTTACTAAACTACATCGTTCCTCCACGTCGTTCCTGTGTCTCCCTGCTTTTATTAAATTGTTCGCTTTCGGTGTATTTTATTGAACAGTTTTCAAAAAAAATACTGATGAAAACAAATTGAAACTTATCATCGACGGGTAAATCCACTCCTATATCCATATAAGTATTTAAAACAAATAATCAGAGCAGCATCAAATTGCAAAAGGTTCGTACGCGGAATTTTTTAATAGTTGGAACCCTTATCTAAGATTACTAAAAGAATATCATTAAATTATAATATAATATAATAATGACGATCGTATTTCAGGTCCATGTCCTCATTGATTGGAAATCACCTGAATTTCCAATCAATAATATAATAATTAAAATATAAGTCATAGATACATTTTCTATTAAAATTTCACAATATACTTTTTATAGTAGAAATTTTTTACTTAATAAAAAAATAATAATGGCCAGTACGACTAAATTTGGATTCACTCAGGTTTAGTGAAATCCTCTTAAGTGTTCTCAAAATTTTCATTATATGCACCGTTTTGTGTTTTTTAAGAACTTTTCCCAGAAAAACAAAACAAATTAACATAAAGAAAACTAAAGACTTTGTACTGAAATACAAAAAAAATAATTGTGGTAGCTTATAGGAACGCCATATCAAAATCTGTAATAAGATGTAGGTACATTTATTTTAAACCAATTATGATAATAAAATCATACCTTATCTTTCGTTATTTAACACAAATTCCACGTTGATGGAAACATGACTTAAGTTTCTAGTGTTATATAGACTAAATACTTCTGTTGTTTACAGCTAAAATACATAGAATAGGCACATACATTCTAATATTACATGTGAGTTTTAGAAATTTTAAGATATGTAGTTAAACTGTTTGTGCGGGTCACTGCGGTTAAAGTATTCGCATACTATTAAATCTATTATATTAATACGTGAACACAGAAAGTTCTGGTACATTTTTTGATTATTTATTATGAAAGGAGGGGAATGAAACATATGTCAATCGAAAGGTACTGTGCTGTAATTGTGCAAAAAAAAAAATTCATGTGCAGGGAATGTTGCTGTTAAGGCAGTTAAAAAAAAAGTCAAGACACCCGACAGAAGCTATGCTTTTTACGCAATGTATATAAAACCGAATTTATCAAAGCTATATAGACAATACAATTGAAAAGTTATTATTTGACCGCCATTTTGAAATCTGATGCAATTTTATTTTTTTTGTGTCCTATAAAACTCTTAAATATCAATTTTCAAAAAGATCGGATAATTTTTACAAAAGTACATATGGCCGCCATTTTGAAATCTGACGCCATTTTATTTTTTTGTGCACCAGTATATTACTTTCACCGCTGGCCATAGCTATAGATATACTTTTAATAACATGAGCGTGACGTGACGTGACGTGACATGAGCGTGAGGCGAATATAAAAGTTTATCCCCTGCCAGAAATTGTCTAACGCGCTTATAGAAGCATAGCTTCAAAAAATACCGCCTTCCCTGCACGGGAAAATAGGACAAAATTTCGACCATAGGCGATACTAATACAAATAAATGCTTAGCGTTATTTGATAGGGTTCTTAACAGTGGTGCTAACCGAGCATTTATTTCTATAATTAAGATATTATGTTTTGCTCTAACCGTTCTTGCTCGCACAGAATTATAAATTGATCTGCCTGCATATATTTATCAGAATAGAGAAGAAACAATCAATTTTAGTTTTTGTAAGTGTAGTCTAGTCTGAAATCACCACTTTATGGTTAATACCTACATGAAATCCAGTTGTGTTGTCAAATATTGTAACGTATGGAACTAATTAAAGTGGATGGACTAAGGCCAAAAATCACTGTCACAGTAGACATTGGCATTGACGCGATTAGGTAGACCGCTCAGAGATCATTGAACTATTTTTCTGTGAATTTAACAAACTGTTCTTATTTTATTAGTCTTTGATAAACTAATTAGAATCAAGATTAATGTATATAACAATAGATATGATTGTCAAAAAGAAATGTATAATGAATATAGCTTAAACAGCGATAAAAGCATGTGGAGCTGTGAAATATAATCCAAATGTTACATTTTTATAACTTTATGGATTTAACTTATAGAGTGTCTAAGATTCATATAGTATCACATCATTCAATTGCGATTTTTGCAAAAATAATATTGTATGTTTATCTAGAAATTCTTACTTAGATAATATTTAGTTTTCTTACATAAAATGTTAAATAGAAAATATATGAAAATTTTTTTGGAAGAGCAGCCAATTACATAATTGATTCCTGCAAATATCGGAAAAAATCATTTTAACAACCTGCATAGTCACAGTCAGGAATCTAACCTGAACATTTTCACTATCGCGGCGGAATGAGCTTACAATACTCAACCGTGACAGGATTACCAATATAACATTCTCCATGTTAGATTGGTAATCATGTCACGGTTGAGTATTGTAAGCTCATTGCAAAACATCCGTATAAATCTATTTAATATAGAAAATACTCGTATATGTTGGCGTTGAAAATAATATTACGTATAAGCAAACATTTTTTATATAAACGAAAATATTGTAAAATACGTTTTATTATATCATTCAACGAGTTTCTTGTGCTTTAAATTGAAAATCCGTTTTATTCAAAAGAAGTTCTCAGCAATATACAATATATACAATAAAGAACGCGCGGTTTCTTTGATTTAGGCAGCTCTTCATGTGGTAAAATAAGATAAAAAAAATTTAAATTTGAAGACGGACATATCTTCTGTAGTACTTACATATATTTCTTATGTATAATATTACAAAAGACATACCGGAAAGTTTCTAAAAATAGAATATTATTAAAGTTGGAAAAAGTTTAAAGGTGACCACATGTCAAAACTTTTTATAAATAAAGTTATTAAAAATTTAATATATTACTTTTTAAATGAATGTATTTTGTTACTAAAAATTGTAGTCAATTGGACGACGGAACCATTCCAACTGACATTTGTAAAATAAAATTTCTGTTAACGTGTGCAATGATGCTACTAATAAATATTTTTGCCATACCCACTACAAAATAGCTACTTTAGATGTATGTATTGCGGCCATTAATGACCCAAAAAATATTATAAAATTGTGTAAAGCGAATTTTGTGAAGATATCAATATAATGATGTACAGGCTGATTTTACACAATGGCCATCATTCTCTATCCGTGAATTAAAGATCAGTAGGTTATAGAGTTATGTATTCTAGTAAGTACAACGGTATACGAAATAAGGTAACATGATAATTAGAATTCAACACTGGAAAAGTTTATACGTTGTTAGATTACAAATCCTTTGAAGCCTTTAATCAAACTATAATAATTATAACAATAACCTCACTCTCTATCAGCTAAACAAACAACATAGGTACCGTGATAATAATCAAATGCAAAAATGTTGGTTTTACTTATAATTTCTGTATTTTACCAAGCCGGCTGTGAAATATTTTTTTATCACAATGACTTATTTTTATTAAATCATTGGAATGAGCTCCGTCTAATTTAAATAATGCGGTTGGGTTTTTTTCTAGCACTTAATATTTTTTTTTAGTTGGCTCAAATAGACTACAGCTCTATTTTTCCTTTCTAGCAATATGCTTCGAATATCAATTCAAGTTGAGACACGAAGGGGAATTTGATTTTATATACAAACATTTTCATTCAATTTCACCCCTTTAGGGATTGTTTTCCGAAATATCCTTTCTTAGTGCAGCTCGACACCCTCTAAGCAACATATCTTCCAAATTTCAAGTTTATATCTTCACTGGTTTAGGCTGTGCTTTGTCTGCCAATAAGTCAGTCAGTCAGTCACAGAACTGCGTTTTATATGTATAGATAAAATCTCGACTGAAATCAATAATAATTTATTTCTAAAAGTAATTAATTACGGTAGTATATAAAAAATGTCAAAAATACCAACGACAATGTCAAGAATTCAGATGTTGAGCGATGGTACAAACATTATTTATGCGGAATAAGGAACCTTAAAAATAATAAATTTTGGGCTACGCAAGTATATTTTATGTAGAAAATAATACTGAAATTTTCTAAAGTCGAATTTTTTAAACCTTTAACTATAAACCTTCTTCATTCATGTGTGTTTATGAGGTCACAAAAAGATAACCACGTTTTTTTATTACACCACCTGCACATAGAACAACAAATACAACCTGTTAAGTTGCTCCACAACTATAAAATATAACCCGCGTAATCAAGATCCATGCTATTTTTATAGATAGTAAAAGATTATAGCGTGAATTCCGACAGGATAACTTCTTAAAGTATGCAAAACAGGAAATATTAAGTGTTTTTAAAAATCTTTGTAATCGAAACGCAATCTTGCTACGCTGATAAAATATTTAACGGCATTTTTTACTTCCACGTTCTGTAAGAAAATGAATGCATGATGATGGAGTAGAAAAATCACGTTCGAGATTCTTTCCTTCACAATAAGTTCTGCAAAAATGAATTATTCTTTTGGAAAAATGTTAGTCTCAATATTGTGGTTTTGGAAATATATACAATTTTATGCATATTTTGCACCTAAATACCTTTATACTATAAAATATAAATAATTTATTTATAGCCTGATAATGATGCGAACGTCGCTATCGGAATAAGCGTTCGTTCTTTCGATAAAATATTGTGTGTTTTTGTGCATCATCGACTACAAATCTCGTTATACAATATTATACAGTGTGAGTAAAAAGTCTGGAACTAATTCGGTAAAATGTAAGTAATTGAATTTCATAAAAAATCCTCGGACACGTCAATTTTATTTTTTTACTGTACATGTTTGTTGATATTTGTTGCATTTCGATAGTCTTTTGTTTTCATACTGTGACGTCATCGTTAATTTTTTTTAATGGCACCCCATATTTTTAAGTCATATTTGGATAGTGCTTAAAATTACAAATTCATTGATGTACCATAGTATGACCTTAGCATTCATACTTCTCGAGATAATCGAGTTTGAAGTACAAACAAATACTGAGGAAAAAAGAGTGAACCATGAAATATTGATACATTTAATAACTGTGAAACTCAAACAATTGAAGGCTCCGATGAAATTCTGACAGTTCTTGCAATTTCCAAATTCAATTGTTTGAGTTTCACAGTTATTAAATGTATCAATATTTCATGGCTCACTCTTTTTTCCTGAGTTTTTGTTTGTACTTAAAACTCGATTATCTCGAGAAGTATGAATGCTAAAGTCATACTATGGTACATCAATGAATCCCCCTATATTATTAAACGAGTAAATCTTGTATATATGTTTCTATGTATCTATATAAATATTTTCTCGAAAACGGCTCTAACGATTTTGATCAAATTTACCGAAAAGGGGTTTCCGGGGGCAAAAAATCGATTTAGCTAGGTCTCATCCCTGGAAAAATTCGTTTTCCTATCGATTTTATCATTTTAAAAAACAGTTTTTTTAACGTCATAAAACAGTGTCGTATTGTGAGTAGGCTTTGGAAAAAACAAACTATTTTCATTATTTATGTCAAATTTATCTGACAGTCAATCTTTAACTTATTAAAATAATCAGTAATTATTTGAAAAGTAAAAAAATAGCAACAATAAAATCTAAACATAATTATGTAAGTAGTTTTAGCTAATATTTAAATAAATAGGTATGTTATTTTTATATTACCTATATAAAATATGTATAGGTAAGTACGTTAAATGTAGTATGACGTATAATCTTACCTAGACCTTTTTTGACTTGCAACTATTGTACTAACTGTACCAAATGTTGTTAAATATATATATCTATCTATATATTTATACATGAGTATCGTTTGTCGCCAATTATTGCTCATTGCTCTGTTTATGTTTTGATTTCAATATGCGATTTATGATTTTAGATTAGCGATAGAGATAACAATTTTTCCAGAAATATAATGTATTTTTTAACAAATAACAATAGTTATGCTATTTGTTATGACTGCCCAGCATTGTTTGATTTAAAAATTGTTGGGAAACCAGTGTAGTGAGGGCCGTGACTATTTCGATCTCGGCAGACTGCCGGATCTTTGTAAAAATCCAAAAAACAGCGAAATTTTGGACCTTTTTCAGTTTTTATTAATTTTAACTATTCGAATAGAAGTTTAAATGAATATTCGAATACTTTATAATTTGAAAAATTCCGAGTCCTATTATAAACAACAAACAAAACAAACTTCAACAATGTGTTGAAATCGATCAGAGCTAATTAACTTTCAATTTATGGATTACTGATCATAGATTAAACAAATTATTATACTTTTAAATCATACCTGAAAGATTCATTTTTTCGCCAATATCTCTCCACAAAAGACCTTTCACGTCCCTGTTGTGGTATCTTAAATCTTTTATCCCAAATAGGAGGATTTTCACGTATTAGATCAATTAAAAGTGATTTGTCCATACTCACAATTGATATTTAAACACGTCTTAAATAAAATGGTAATAATAGCTAGCATAAATTTAGGATACACAACACTGTTTGTTGAAAACTGTCAAATGTACGGCCGTAGTCTGACGAAAATATCAAACATGTCTGATATCGTCCGACCGTCGGAACGTGTCTGTTGCAATCTGACATCTGGCGCGGTTTGAAGTGATAACTGTAGCCACTTCAATAAGGTTACTGATGTTTGTTCACATCCGACAATACGGATCTGATCTGGTCTGATCTGATATGGTCGAAAACAACGTCAATGTAGTCTCAGCCTTACGATTTTGATGAAATTTACAGAATGGGGATTTTTCGGGGCGAGAAATCGATCTAGGTAGGAATTTTGGCTCCAGAGGGGAGCAATTAAAAAAAAGGTGTTTTTTATTTATTATAACTCGCTCAATTAAAGTCAGATTGATTCGAAGTCTTCTACATAGATTTTATATAATATATCACAAGTGTTAAAATTGTAAATGAACACTAATATAAGAAGTGCCTTGCACAAGATGTAAATAATGATAAAACGGCGGCCCCTTCTGGCGCCGCGGGTCTGTGTAAAAACACATCGATTTTTAAAAACTATTGTTAAGATACATACAAAAAAGTTTTGCGTATCTAAAAATTGGCACGGCGGCCCAAAGGGCCGCACTTCTAGCGCCGCAGGCATGTATATCAAAACACATCGATTTTTAAAAAATATGGTAAAGATACATGCAAAAAAAGTTTTGCGCAGGTTATAGTCTGACGTTTGTTATTAAAAGAATCGATTTTTGTGAGTTTTTCAGTAGGTACCTACCTATACAAAAAAAAATATTTGAAATTTACTGGATGTTGTTAAGATGACATCACAGAGAAAAATTACTTCGATAAAGTTGATATTTAGTATCAATGCTTAAAATTGGATTGTTAAAATGGCAACGGGTGAGCAAAATTTCATCCAATTCGAACATTTTTACAAGATATTCAATCTATGAAAATCGGTTTTTGCGAGTTCTTCAGTCAACAAAACAATAACGGCGGTAGATTTGAAAATTGCGACCTAAATAATATTTACAGGAAAAAATGCTTGAATCAAGTTGATACTTAGTTTTTACGCTTAAAAATACACATAGGTAGTTAAAATATCAGAAACAATTATTTTAAATTATGTTACAGAAATAAATTCGTTTCGGAATAATATTCTGAGAAAATAATATCTCACAGCATATTAAGTACTGTTTTTATTGAACTCATCCGAGCAAAGCTCGGCCCCCAGATATTTCATAATTTTAAGCACTATCCAAATATGACATAAAAAATATAGGGTACCATTAAAAAAAATTGACGATGACGTCACAGTATGAAAATAAAAGACTATCGAAATGCAACAAATATCAACAAACATGTACAGAAAAAAAATAAAATTGACAAGTACAAAGATTTTTTATGAAATTCAATTATTTTCATTTTACCGAATTAGTTCCAGACTTTTTACTCACACTGTATATAATAATAAGGATCCAGTATGGAACCCTAAAAAAACAATGAACCTAATACGATGACAGCTACATAATATAACCTCAAAAATGTTTTAACAGCTGACCAGGGAGTGTAGAATATAGCTGACAGTGGGACTTGACATCACTCCCACGACACACTTCCGTGGCATTTCACTGAGTCACTATAAGAAAAATTTGAGGGGAGGTGACGGTTAGTATAGATACATAGACTTTGAACAACTTATAATTTTCTTTAAAGAAACTTATGGTTCTATTCTATATGGTCAATGCTAGTCAATGTTAGTAAAATTTCTATCTCACTTTACCTTATGTAATGTCAAATTTATTAGAAAGTGACAAAAATTTTACAGCACTTTAATTTCTAACTTTGACTGTACAACATAAAGCCATTATTTTTTTGTTATTTGTACGTTTGCCCCATATTATGTTGAACAAACTATTCGACCTACAGAATCGTTAAACCTTTAGACAAGGAAAGTGAACGATAAACGATGCTTTAAGCATTTACATTAAATTAGAACATTGGCATTGGTCTAGTTCCAACAATTTTCAATGCAACATTCTACCGATTTAACTTACACAGGACCGGGCTCATAAATATTAAAATCTTTAAACACAATATTATAGAATTCATAGAAAGTTAATTTGACTAATTAGATACAGTAAAGGAAAAAAATGTAGTTTTGCGAGACAAAAAAACTGACGTTAATTTCAAACGTCATCTCATAAAAAAAAATTAAGTTATGCATAAAAAATAATGAAAATAATAATGAAATGAAATTTTCCAGTAAAGACGGTCCAAGTAGGTACATCTGAAATGTGTCACTATAAGAAAATGCTTTTCTATATTTTTTTAATGTTTATATGTAAGTAATTTGTAGCCATTTTTCCAAATAAAATATATCATAACGTACAATAATTTTTCTAAAATATTGTAATAATTATTTATAAGTATGCCGTTATAAGCCCTTTTAATATACTACCCACTAAGCATTCACAAATGGTTGCGAAATATTAGCAGGTCCATTAATTTATTTATTTAGGTATATAGCCTACAACTAGGCCAAGGCCTAAATAAGACGTAGGTTAAACATAATAGTGTTACAAAACTGTTTTCTGAGTTGGCGGAATAAATATTTATTTACAATAATTAAAAACACAACAATAATAAATACAACAACCAAAAGTCAGTTCTAACAATCAACACAAGTAATTAACACTTAACTATATACAATTGACTACACTAATATTTATTTTATCAGGTGAACTTATATCACGGGACTATTTATATCACTGTATTTATATCAGATTTATTTCTAACGTTTATTTATGTCGGTCAGTTACTTTAGTACTATTTATTTATATCCACTCCACTATTTATATCACTGTACTGACTGATTCGACCGTTGATTGACTAATATTTATATCACTGATCCGCTTGGTTGCACGACTCACCATTGACTCCCCGATTCTCGTCGACTTACTGCTTATATAGGGCGCGCGGTGTACGCTCAGTGCGTCCTCGTTTTCTCTAGCGTTGTCTAGAATCTTCGCGTAGGCACCAGTGTGTTACAGCAACAGACACCGCTTCTCAGAACTCCCGCCTGCCGTTTATATACAGGGTGATCCGTAACAATAGTAAATTTTATAGGTACCTACCTAACTAATATTATAAATGCGAAAGTGAGTTTGTTTGCTTGTTCCACTTTCGCGCCTCAACTACTCAACCAATCTCTGTAAAATTTTGCAAACGGGTAGCTTTCGCAATGGAGATGAACACAGGCTAGGTATAATAACTAGCTGGTCCGGCTTCTCTCGGGTGAAAATCGGGGGTAATCTCAGAAGATCGATTTCTCTGTAACTAAAACTGAACGGATTTTGTTCCGGTTTTCACGATTAAATAGATTGATTCACGAGGAAGACTTAGATGCACTATAATTTAAACTGGCCGGCCTGGCTTCCTGGGCGAAAAAAATTATTTTTTTCACTGTTTGATAGCTGTGATACTTAGCTTTAAGACATAGGCTATAATAACTGGAGCGAACGAACAAAGTGAGTGAGTATTATGTATATTAATAAATCATAAACTCGTAGCACCCGGGCGAAGCCGGACCGGACAGCTAGTGTCTAATATATATGAATATAAAGAATTTTAAAAGTTTTGTTAATGGGTAGATTCTTCATTTTATTTAGTTAAAATGCAATATTTTGTTTCAAATATTTTGAAACATCATGTACAATGTATTTATCTCTTTTACAGGATGACAGCTGTCAATTTCCTGTTCATTTCCTGAGTATATTTCCGGATCGTTTCTTGTGGCTCCCCTCTCATTATTTGATGTGATAAGTTTATCGTTTGTGATCAGTACGAATAATGTCAGTAGATGAATATGCAAACTACATCATTTGTAAGGTAGACACCAGGGTTGTTACGGATGCAAACATTTAGACATCCGCGGATGCAGATGCGGATGCGGATTTTGGGATTTTAAAAGGATAATTATTTAAATTTTAAGTGCATAAATAACTGAAAATCAATTTAATTTTAACTTTTTATTTATTTAATCATATTTTTAGCACGTGCCACTCTGGCTCCGCCCACTTTCTTCACATGTAGTTACTTGTTGATGTGAATCTGCATCCATAAAAACTCCGCATTGATTGATGCGGATATGAATGCGGATGCAGATGTCTGAATTAATGCGAATATTCCGCATTTACGGATACGGATGCGAATATTCGTAACACCCCTGGTAGACACTGTCTACCTTGTAAATTATTGAGCAATAGATCAGCACTGGATAAAGAAACTAGGATACGGTTTTATGAAACCACCGGAAACCACGGTGCAAGTAAAACTTTTTGCCATAACCCTAAACGCTTTTAATCCGAAATCGCCGAAAGTATATAATTAACCGACTTCAAAAAAATGAGGTGGTTCTCAATTCGCCTGTATTTTTTTTTATATGTTTGTTACCTTAGAACTCCGTCATTTATAAACCGATTTGGAAAATTATATTTGAAAGAATATACTTTCAGATTGGTCCCATAGAAATTTCATCAAAATTGGTTCAGTAGTTCGGCTGATTTTAATGAAAGTGTGTAACGGTAAAAAGAGGAAAATAATGAAATTTTGAGATCTGCGCCAATTTAATAAAATATGAAGTCGGTTAAAAAGAACATATAAATCACTATAGGTACTATACTTTTTAACCAACTTCATATTTTATTAAATTGGCGCAGACCTCAAAATTTCATTATTTTCTTCTTTTTAGTAGCTTTTTAAAGGAGGTTTTTTTTTTGTTAAAAAGTTTTTTTTGTTTACGTAGTTTAAACTCTGCAAAGCTGAAAGTGCACATCCCGAGTTTGACACTGTATGACAGTAAAATATTAAAATAAAAAATAAATAGAGAAATTATAATCAAAATAGAAAAAAATATAAATAAATATCAAGTGGAATATGAAACAGTTGAAAAACGAAACTAAAATTAATGGTGCCGTCCGAGTTCGAATTAGCGACCGACTGCGTAGAAAGTAGTTGCGATACCCCTACGCCACGCATCCTGGTATGCGTACAGCAAATTATATAGATAATTATATAGATAAGATGATAAGATGACGGCCAAATGGGGCGGTCGCCGACTCCGACAACTCAATTTTAAACTTGCAACCCCCCCCCCGCCCAACGAAAAAAAACACCTTATCCTACCCAAAATTCAAACCTAATGTAACATTTCAATGGACTAAAACCAACTTCACTAATAAAATAATAAAGCGATATCGGGCGGAACTTCCCTGAAGCTTATAGTTTCACAAAAAGCGCCACTTTATAGCGTGTTATTAGTTGTAATTATAGCAAATTATGCATATCTACCAAATTTGATGTTTCTAGGTGAAATAGTTGCCAAATGTGACCGAGAAACACAATATTATAGCACTTTACGAGTCCCCCACGTTGCCATTTAAGACTAAAAAAATGTTTTTGCCATACCCACTACAAAATCGCTACTTTAGATGCATGAACACCGGCCTGCGATGGGTCATTTAACAGGCAGGCGTGCGGAAAGTGTTTTACTTACCACACCAGGGCGGTAAATAAACGATTGCCATAGCAACTTCTGTTTATTCGCTCTATCCGCCTACTTACTCACGAACTTCACGACATACTGTAGAAGTAAAGATGGCGACGCAAATGAACTGTCAAAATTTTTTGAAAATTAATTGTGAAGCGTAGCTATATTGTGTAGTGGTTATGACAAAAATACCATATATAGGTATCTCGTGCGTAATGGTATTATGACTCGTGTGACTGTAAAAACTCGCTATCGTTCGTTTTTACATCACTCGTCAGTGATATAGCCATACACATCTAGATATACAATCTACTATTCTTACACTACTATAGAATAAGAGACCTAGTCAGAGACAGCCCACATTAAGCCAACGCTGTCCAAAATTGAGACGTGTATTTAGTTCGATGAAAAATTGCTGACCTTCCAATTATTTTAAATAACTTTGTTTTCGGTATTTTTAAAACACGCCATTAAAAATAACTATACTGGATAAATAAATGTAATTAAAATTCTTTGGTTATTTTATGTTCAGGTATATATTTTTAGTGTATTTGCCATAATATGGCACATACACTATTGGCGTCGGTCGGATGGCGGGACCTAGGGATCGGACCAAAATTTCTCGACGTTTCATAGCCTCCTGAACAATTTGGCACCATTTTTGAAAATGTTTATATATATATGTATGTATATATTTATATATATATATATATATTTATATATTTATATATTTATATATATATATATTTATATATATATGTGTGTACACGATAACTCTCGACAGACTTAATCGATTGAAACGAAATTTGGTACACACATTGGAACCCATCACCGCAAGAAGCCTATTTAAAATGGGCCCGATCAGACCATTTTCAGGGTTGTATTTAGGGGTTCCAAAAAGTTTTTGGGCCCAAAAATACCGAAAAAATTGTCAGAATCGTTTCAAAATTGAAATTTAACTCTTTAGTAAAGATTAAAACGTGCTGCTAAAATTTTAATAAAATCGGCCCGACAGGACCGGACTTTCAAATTTTATGAAAACACTAGTTTGTTGATACGGATTTACTTATGGAAGGGTGTATTTAATGTGGTACAGAGGTTGCATTGATAATAATATTGAAATTAAGAAAAAAATATTATTTTAAGGGATGTATTAAGGGGTTAAATTTTTTATTTTGTCCAAAAACAAACTTAAGTTCACGTATTAAAGCCACATGGCCTGTATTAGCAAATACACTATATTGTCGGCAGGGTTTGGCACTGCGACCCGAGTTTTTTTATTTTTGTTATGTACAATTTAATGTATAAAAAAAGTGTGTGCAAAATTTCAGTAGTTTCTGAGATTAGCGCGTTCAACCAAATGAGCAAACAAACTCTTCAGCTTTATAATATTAGTATAGATTGAACTTTGAAAAACAGGAAAAAAATTATGAAAACGGAAAATTCGCTCTTCTAGTCCTTAAAACTTTACAATTACAGACTAAGTTACGATTTAGTTTATTTTTATTAAAGTTATTAACTTCTGTACAAATCATTAAAAACATTACTCTTTCATGATGTGGTCTTTGTAGGCGCGTTACTATGTATAGGAACACATCGATCGATAGCCAGTAAATAGTGCTTGTATTGTACACAGTGCGGAAATTAGCAATTTATAATATTAGTTTAGATTAGATTATAATATTATGTATATTTAGGTTCGCGATAAAGATTATTATTCTATTCTATTCTATTCTATTCCATTCTTTTCTATTCTATTCTATTCTAATCTAATCTATTCTATTCTAATCTATTCTATTCTATTCTAAATTGAGCTATAATTATTCTGTAATATAATTTATTCGGTGTAGGACCAAAACTAAGCGTTTTTTCTGAAGGTGAAATTTATTTATATGATTAAAATTATTTCATTAAACAGTGAAATACGTAGATACTTCGGAAGGTCGTTATTTCGTGTTGCACAAACTCCCGTCAATATACTAACAATAGCTGTTTGTAATGGTCTGACCGAATAAATTAAGAAAATTATTTTGGAGAGAGAGTGTTGAATAGAAAGTAGATACCGTAAGGACACCAAAGTGTCGTCAGTATCCCGTCGTCCCTAATGAGACTCAGTTGGCTTTGAGCCATCGGCGGCTCGTCGTCGGTTGTGTTAAATATAAACACTTGACACTAGTCTATTATCCCAATATCAACAACGTTTTTAAAAATAAAGTGCCTGATTGTAACAGTCAACACTGGTACCTGTTTGAAAATAAATTTCAACTTGAAAGCTTCTCTCAATATAATTACAATCTGTTAAACAATATTTTACCTAAACCAACACATTAATATTATTCCCTGACGCACATTTTGCGTACTACTGTTGTGTATTTTCGAGACAACATCAATACCCTACATTGTCGACCACAACATTGTTTTGTTTTGGTAGTTTCAATGAGCTACGCTTTAATAACAAACAAGTTGAATCAAAATTTAAATCTCATTGTGATCAAACGTATTTAGACCTATTTTGATTGTTTTATCTATTTATTTTAATAATTTATATAAAGGTAAACGATTTTATTTAATATCATTAAAAAGTTCTTTATGCCACGTTAACATCAAAAGATAATCATAAAACAGTATACCATTCCAAAATTTAAGGAGTGACGCATGCACCTATACTTCACTATTTATATACGCCGACGCGTATGCTTACAATGTAAAAACTGTGCCACTTATATAAATAGAGAAGTATTATAAGTGCATATGGTACGTCACTCCATAAATTTTGGAATCGTATTTAACTGAACTAAACTTATACCTAATTTAAACTTTACCTGTTTTTTTTATCAGATTAATTTTACCTAACAAACAGAGATATATCTACTAGCTGTCTGACCCCAGTTTTGAAAAAAAAGCATATACATGTGACGTCACTTCCGTCATCAATTTCCGTGATAGAAAATTCTGCATTACCGCGAGTTAAGCAATATCACTTCAATTATTTGGAAAATATTGAAAATTCTGGGACTATTCCAAACTTTATCGAGAAATATTTTATATCGTTGAAGAAAATGACTGCTTTGTGTCGATTGCATCTCACAATACGCTGTGAGCATAGATATATCATAGACAAAGTAGGGGAGTCATAGGCACAACTGTAAGAGCGACGGCACACACAGCGGTTTCACAGCGGTTTTGCGCCGACTAGCCGCCTCTACATGACACACACAGCGGTGTCAACTCGCCAGTCAGGCGTTTCTTGTGGAGAACGATGTGTCGAGGCGGCTGAGAATCGGCTTTCAGTCGGCAGGCAATTCTCGCCGCGGTGTGTGTTTTGCATCATTGAAAAACACTAGCATTCGTTCCGACTCAGGAAACGCCTCGACAGAAACCGCTGTATATGTCATCGACCTGAGTGACAGTGTCAGGTTGGAAAAGAGATAAAAAACGAATAGGTTCCCTTTTCCTTGTCTTCTTCTGACACATTTGTGAATTTAAAAATTTGTAGTAGGTATTGTTAAACATCTGTAACCATGGGTTTGAATTTGTGATAGAAAAAGATAGAAGAACACGTCTATTCTCCATCTCTATCTTTTGCACCGACACTTTTTTGGGTGGCTTCCCTCCTCTATCTATCTATGACTGTGTCGCGTAGCTTTGTTGATTAAAAAAAAATGGGTATGGGCTTATGACCATACGACAGAAGTGAAAACTTCAGATTTTCTAATTTTTGGTGTCATCTATTATATTATTATGAACTATATATTATTATATATTATGAACTAAAAATAATTTAATGAAGTTGATATCAAATCCTCACAAGATAAATAATAAATTATCTTGTGAGGATTTGATATCAACTATATTAATTTTCATACACAAGTGACTGAAGTACCTATTTCATCATTAAAAATAATTTATTACTAAAATACTAAAACTGTATTTTTAGGCGCGATCTTAGCGAAGCTAGAAGCGCCTATATACACTCGCTTTGTCTGTGAATCTGTGAATCTGTGAATCTGTGAATCTGTGAATCTGTGAATCTGTGAATCTGTGAATCTGTCACGCTATTTTGTGTCACGCGTACAGCCCAAACGGATGAACCGATTTTCAAAAACTTTTTTTTGTTCGATTCCTCTCGGGGTCTATTTGATCCTAACGTCGCCCGATTTTTGAATTTTGGCCCCAGAGGGGAGCAAATTAGAAAAAACGGTGTTTTTTGCTTATAGTTTGCTCAATTTAAGTCAGATCGATTCGAAACCTGTCTTAAACGAAAGAGCAGAAAATTTTAGATAGATTTCATGTATAATATTGTGTCAAAACAGTTTTTTTATACAGATTTTTATGATTATTAAACGAAATAAATGCGACTTTATCTAATAAATCGCGAACTTGTTTCGGTTGTCCTTGTCTGTTGCACAGTGTAATATGGATATTGGAAGATAGCGTATGCTCTGTCTTATATTGCATTATTTTAATATAGTTATTCAATTTTTTGACTGCTGATGTTTGAATTTAAGTTTAAAAACCCTGGCCTACTGAGTTAAAATGACGTGTAACTAATTATTGACGTCCATCGGATGGCGAGACCTATGGATCGGACCAAAATTTCTCGACGTTCATACCCCGGCTTTCGTCCGGGTGTAAATCGTACTTTTGAATTTTCACCCACTTCCCGTGATCCGATTGAGTTGAAATTTTGTACACATGTGTAGCTCCGGTGACAATACAATATTATGGTAAGTAGCTGACCGGCCCGGCTTTCGTCCGGGTGTAAATCGTACTTTTGAATTTTCACCCACTTCCCGTGATCCGATTGAGTTGAAATTTTGCACACATGTGTAGCTCCGGTGACAATACAATATTATGGTAACTAGCTGACCGGCCCGGCTTTCGTCCGTGTGTAAATCGTACTTTTGAATTTTCACCCACTTCCTATGATCCGATTGAGTTGAAATTTTGCACACATGTGTAGCTCCGGTGACAATACAATATTATGGTAACTAGCTGACCGGCCCGGCTTTCGTCCGGGTGCAAATCGTACTTTTGAATTTTCACCCACTTCCTATGATCCGATTGAGTTGAAATTTTGCACACATGTGTAGCTCCGGTGACAATACAATTTATGGTAACTAGCTGACCGGCCCGGCTTTCGTCCGGGTGTTAATCGTACTTTTGAATTTTCACCCACTTCCCGTGATCCGATTGAGTTGAAATTTTGCACACAATATTATGAATTTTCACAGGCAAAAGGTCTTTCTCCGGTAATGTTTCAGTGGATCGGATAAATGTTATAAAATCAGACTAAGAAAATAAAGCACACTAAAAAATTAAAAATAAAAATAGTTAAAAAACTTTTAAGTTAAACGGTTTTATAAATGTACTAAAAAGAAAAAAATAAAATTTAATTTAGGTTCATAAGTATAAAAGCGTGGGTCGTGACTGTAATAAATTATCACAGAGTTTACGACCCACGCTTTTATACTTATGAACCTAAATTAAATATTATTTTTTTCTTTTTAAAACATTATTATTATAAAACCGTTTAACTTAAAAGTTTTTTTACCTATTTTTATTTGAAGCTATGCTTCTTAACGCACGTTTCAGATGGGGACCTAAATAATAAAAAGTGAAACGTCACGTCACGAAGTAATGTAACGTCACTTTTGTAAAAATTATCCGATCCTTTTGAAAATTAATATTTGAGAGTTTTATAGGACACAAAAAAATAAAATGGCGTCAGATTTCAAAATGGCGGCCATATGAACTGTTTTGTAAAAATTATCCGATCCTTTCGAAAATTGATATTTGAGAGTTTCATAGGACACCAAAAAATAAAATGACGTCAGATTTTTCAAAATGGCGGCCACATGTACTCTGTTGTAAAAATCATCCGATCCTTTTGAAAATTGATATTTGAGAGTTTCATAGGACACAAAAAAATAAAATGATGTCAGATTTTTCAAAATGGCGGCCATATGTACTTTTTTGTAAAAATTATCCGATCCTTTTCAAAATTGATATTTGAGAGTTTCATAGGACACAAAAAAATTAAATGGTGCCAGATTTCAAAATGGCGGCCATATGTACTTTTTTGTAAGAATTATCAGATCCTTTTGAAAATTGATATTTGAGAGTTTCATAGGACACAAAAAAATAAAATGACGTCAGATTTCAAAATGGCGGCCATTATATATACTTTTTTGTAAAAATTATCCGATCCTTTTGAAAATTGATATTTACGAGTTTTATAGGACACAAAAAAATAAAATGACGTCAGATTTCAAAATGGCGGCAATATGTACTTTTTGTGTAAAAATTATCCGATCTTTTTGAAAATAGATATTGACGAGTTTTATAGAAAGCAAACAAATAAAATGACGTCATATTTTAAAATGGCGGCCATAGGTATATACTTCTTTGTAAAAATTATCCGATCCTTTTGAAAATTGATATATGAGAGTTTAATAAGACGCAAAAAAATAAAATGGCGTCAGATTTCAAAATGGCAGTCAAATAATAACTTTTTAATTGTATTGTTTATATCTTTGATAAATTCGGTTTTATATACAATGCGTAAGAAACATAGCTTCTGTCGGGTATCTTACGACACCTCATGACTTTTTTTATTTAGCAGGTTCCGAGTTTCGCTTAATAGTCAACCGTTGCTATGGAAAATTGTTTAAAAAATTCACTGCACTATTTTTTCTATGTAATCCAATACATATTTACATTAGGTCTTATGGCCATAGCCTACTACAAAATTGATCTTCTTAGTGTTATTTTCCCTATGTTCGGTAAAACCGTTTTCACACAATACCTACATAAATATCGCGCCTTGTAATTCTTGAATTACTTGTATGCTCCAAAATTTTTAATTCTACCTTGGTTTTAAAAAAATATAATTATTGTCAAAGAAAGAATATAACAACAATAAAAAAATATATAAATAAATATCATGTAGAATTTAGAAAAAAAACGCCAAAAATTCTACTCTGCCATCAGGTCTCGAACCCAGGTTCCTATGCATAGAACACAAAGACTAAACCAACTGCGCTATGGGTGGAAGAGTGTAGACGACCGTTTTTATGATATAAGTATGTTGCGAATTCTTACAGAAGTAGTTGCGAACGCTTCACATTTTTTCAGTACCCAGGCAAAGAGTGCCTAACGCGCCTACGGAAGTTTTCACTTCAAAAAGCTCATTTTTATAATAAGTACAGCTATAGCGCATCTCAGCAGCGCTTGAGTGACTCTGAGTTGTCCACAGCGCATTGTTCTAAATGATTGCACCTTTAGTTTAATTAATTAATCTAGTTTAATTAATTCAATTTAATTTGAAAGCGTTCATGTGACACAAAACTGTTAAAACTGTTTTAAGAAGTCTAAGAAATTCCCGATTAGGATTTCCAAGTATAGGTTTCCCAATTATTATTGTAAAACGTCACCCAATTAGGGAAAACTGCGTGCTTTGTTTTGAAGGGAAAATTGACGCCAAATACAACGTACCTACTATGTACCAAGATTGAATTAATATACATTATCATTGTCATTTGAAACTAGAGTGGTCTATCCCCAAACTACTATGAATGTGTGTATACAGGGTGTCTCAGATCGATCGCCTACGAACAATACAGTGAAAAAAATTTGAAAAAAAAATTGTAAGAAAAGCTTTTATTTAAAAAAATGTAAGTACTAAAAAGTAAAAAATATTTTTTATACATCTGGAAACTATAAAAGCTTTTGGGCGGACAATTCAGCAAGGACAAAGTAACTATGCAATAGTGTTTTGAGATCGCCCCAAAGCTTTTTGTTTCCAGATGTGTGAAAATTATTTTTTACTTGTTAGTACATTTTCTTTAAAAAAAGCTTTTTTATAAACCTTTTTTTATTTAATTTTTTACTTTTTAGTCTTAAGTATGACGTCAGATAGCTCATCATATTTTACTCATTAAACGATTTCATTTGACACCCATATCAAGGGGGTTGTGAAGATAGATGCACGTGTGCAAAATTTCTAAGCTCTAGCTCAATTAGAACTAATAGAAATTGTGGTTGCAAGATTTGTAGCAGACAGACAGACAAGAAAAGTTAAATAAAAGCTTTTAAAAGAGAAAATACTTCTGAGCAGAAAAGTCCATAGACCTTTTTTATTCCGATGTATCGCTAATGAGATATTAATTAATTAATTATCACAAATAATTGGAGGAGTAGACGTAGTTTATTAATATTCTTATGTATTCCGCTCAACACGTATTGGTTACAATACCTCATTAACGGCATATCGGATCAAAAAAATGTCTAAGGATTTTTCTACTCAGAGTCAGTAGGCGATCGTTCTGAGACACTCTGTATATAGTGTGGTTTTGGCCTAATGGAACACGCATACTCGGTGAAATCAGAGTGCGGTAAGTGATTAAATTCAATGCAATTTTATCTTTCACTCTTTGTAGTTTTTGTAGTTGATCCCAATATTCTTCTTAATTAGGAAAAGTTACAAATTTAAAACTTACTCGTAAGTATTCTGGCCAATTAGATGCATGATTAATGATTATATCTTACCTGAAACAAAACAAAATTATAAATTAATAATAGGTAATATTGTTATCAGATACTTATACTTTATATAAAAATTTTATTGAGATTCAAAAAAATTAAATCCATTTATATAGTCAACTGATTTATTAGCTCACCGTCAAATCTTGACAGATAAAGACTCATTTAATTTTAAGAAAAAAATTGTATATGAACATAATATTGTATCCCATTTCACTTATTTAAGAAATTAAATATAAACACATTCGTTGTTTAAATACGAAACCTTAAAAATTGGAAAGCCTAAACTTTTGTGAAAGTGATCAAATATTATAAAATTGAAAATTATTTCTACACAGAAAAATTCAGACTTTTTCTCTTGCACGAGAAGATGAGAAAATTATTTTCCGTTTTTTAATTAATATTTTGTTTCGTTAACGCTATCTCGGAATTAGCACAAAGTATAGAATGTTTCATAAAGCAAAGCAAATGAATAAGTTTGTATATGAATAACAAAATATGTTTTTGTATATCAATATGGGACGTTTCATAATCATAGAAAAATCTACAAAGCAGCGTTGGAGAACATTTTCTATGAATAGGTAACGAGTTTTGAAACTGTAGCTGTATTATTCGCAAAAAAAACAGACATAATATCTATGTAAAAAAAATCCATTACTGCAATTGATGAAATACTTCCAATGTAAACGATTTTTCTTGTAGATTGCAATATTTATGTTTAATATTAAGGGGTTCTCTCACTTGTCACTGATGACCAAATAGGTACATCTTTTCGACACACCACACACAAAATACCGATGGCTATAATAAAATATACCTAGTCGACGACGACAAAAAATAATTACTGTGCGTCGCTTGTGACATAAAAAAGTGATAGGGGTTAATTATTTACACTCTCCCGATCTTAATTTTAAGTCCGGTTTTGATCTTAAGATAGACGATGATTCTATATAGGCGAATTTTTTTAAATATTGAAAACCTTTTTCAGCAGAGCTAACGTAAAACCGTCTAATATTTAGAAGGGTGCCTCAAGATTGGATTAATAGCATCAATGCAAAAGGTCTATCATCTGATCAAAAACACAATCAGGAGCATTTAATAAAGTTTGAGGCGGTGAGGCGAGGGAGGCTAACCCCACTTAAATAAGCTAATATCTGGGTGCCGAGCTTTGCTCGGATGAGTTCAAAAAAATAGTACTTGTATGCTGTGAGATATTATTTTCTCAGAATATTATTCCGAAACGAATTTATTTCTGAAACATAATTTAAATAATTGTTTCTGTTAAATATTTTAAATACCTATGTGTATTTTTAAGCGTAATAACTAAGTATCAACTTGAATCAAGCATTTTTTCCTGTAAATATTACTTAGGTCGCCATTTTCAAATCTACCGCCGTTATTGTTTTGTTGACTGAAGAACTCGCAAAAACCGATTTTCATAGATTGAATATCTTGTAAAAATGTTCGAATCAGATGAAATTCTGCTTGCCCGTTGCCGTTTCAATAATCCATTTTTAAACATTGATACCAAATATCAACTTTATCGAAGTACTTTTTCTCTGTGATGTCATCTTAGCAACTTCCAGTAAATTTCAAATATTTTTTTTGCATAGAAGGTACCTACTGAAAAACTCACAAAAATCGATTTTCGAAGAAATAGAATTCATATTATATCTTTTAATA
Organism: Mongoloraphidia duomilia; assembly: GCA_039654895.1. Lineage (NCBI taxonomy): Eukaryota > Metazoa > Arthropoda > Insecta > Raphidioptera > Raphidiidae > Mongoloraphidia > Mongoloraphidia duomilia. The sequence continues at coordinate 16,676,471 of CM077522.1, read as the reverse complement.
ACAAACGTCAGACTATATAAACCTGCAGCGCAAAACTTTTTTGCATGCATCTTCACCATAGTTTTTAAAAATCGATGTGTTTTTATATACTACATGCCTGCGTCGCTAGAAGTGCGGCCCTTCGGGCCGCCGTGCAAATTTTTAAACAAAACTTTTTTGTATGTATCTTAACGATAGTTTTCAAAAATCGATGTGTTTTTACACAGACTCGCGGTGCCAGAAGTGCGGCCCTTCGGGCCGCCTGTTTGTCATTATTTACATATTGTGCAAGACACTTCTTATATTAGTGTTCATTTACAGTTTTAACCCTTGTGATATATTATACAAAATCTATGTAGAAATAGGCTTCGAATCGATCTGACAATTGACCGAGTTATAAATAAAAAAACCCTTTTTTTTAATTGCTCCCCTCTGGGACCAAGATTCCTACCTAGATCGATTTCTTGCCCCGAAAAATCCCCATTCTGTAAACTTCATCAAAATCGTTATTCGTTTTTGAGAAAAAAAAGTCTAGGTAAGATTATACGTCATACTATATTTAACGTACATAATATACATATTTTATATAGGTACCTAATATAAAAATAACATACTTAGGTACCTACTTATTTAAATATTAGTTAAAACTACTTACATAATTATGTTTAGTTTTTATTTCTGTTATTTTTTACTATACAAATAGTTCACGGATTATTTTAATAAGTTAAAAATTCTGTCAGAGTACTTTGACATATAAATAATGAAAGTAGTTTGTTTTCTCCAAAGCCTACTCACGATATTACAATGTTTTGACAGGTCAAAAAACTGTTTTTAAAAATGATAAAATCGATAGGAAAACAAATTTTTCCAGGGATGAGACCTAGCTAAATCGATTTTTTGCCCCCCGAAACCCCTTTTCGGTAAATTTGATCAAAATCGTTAGAGCCGTTTTCGAGAAAATATTTATATAGATACATAGAAACATATATACAAGATTTACTCGTTTAATAATATAGGGATAGGGATTCATATAAGTAAAAGGTTTTTTTTCACCTAGCAACTATGGTTATATGCGTGAGTAAAAGGCATTGTATATCAAAATATTATATAGGTAATATTATCACATACCTATCTGATGTCAAATAGCTACTTAAGTTTATTTTGTAATTGTTTAGTGTTCCAATTTAATAAAAGCTAGCACCTGCCAGGATTATCTGGGCCTGGTATCAATTCACATTAGCTGCGATATGTTTTTGGCAGAGAACAAGTTTTTTTTATTTATTTAATAAAAGCTACCAGGATTAGCTGAGCTGGTACCAATTCATATTTTCAATTCAGTGTTGATTTTAGTAATATAGACTAAATTTTCAATAGACACTTTTACCAGTTTTAAGAATAAACTATACGTTTATGTATTATTAAGAGCGGGATTTAGTTTATACTTTGTTCTTTTCTAGGCGGAATTAATCCTGTTCGAAAAATAATTCTTCGATTGAAAATATATTTTTTTTATACTGTGCATACTTCTATTAGCATAGTTTCTACAAATCATAAATTCTTATCACTAGAACTACTGAACCGATTCTAAAAATTCCTTCAATAATAGAAAGCTACACTATCCCTGAGTGATATGGCTATATTTTATTTTGATAAATTTCTCGCGAGGGGGGTAATTCCTATGGGACAGTAACAAAATGTACCTCTGAAATTTTACATTTTAGCATACAGGCGGAATCCTACTTATATTATAAACACCACCAGCCGGACCTCGCTTCACAGGGGGAGAATTTCTCGCAGGGGGAGGGGAAAATAAATCATAAATTCTTAGCACCTGGGCGAAGCCGGATGGAAACCGCTAGTGTTCTATATAACAAAGAGTTTGACAACGACATTAGATTGTTCCTACATGTATTAAAATTTACCTAAGGTCATTGTCAAATCCGATTTTTGACAATGCTTTCTGCAACCCAGATTAGTTAATTTTTATGATTGATGAAAGGCGCTGCTGGGAATAAGACAACCTCAGCTCTGCACGAAACAGCTAAGCCAATAAACAATAAAGACGCTATAAAGCCTATCTAATCTTAGGTCACACTAAGACTTGCTGCAGTTACAGTGAATGTCGTTTTCATTTTGCTATATTAAATGCTTAAATATTTCATTTTGATGTTATAACTTTAGCTTAATTAGAATCATGAAACATGTTCCAGTTGTGCTGCAAGGTTTAGTAGTCAATTAAAACTTTCGTTATAATAGCATTACATTAATTATTGTGAGTTTACTAGCTAAAAGAAACGTTAAACTATAATTGATATAGCTTCTAAACATGTTACAATGTAACAAAAAAGATTAAAAAATACAGGGTGTTAAGGAATTATGACTACGAATTTAATGCTGTTTTGATAATATTAATACATTGACTTTCCAGTCTGGATTTTCCCGAGTAGAATTTGGTTTGGCATCGAAATAATCAAGAGCAACAAATCTCTCATATATACCTTACTGTCGGGAGAGTGTCTTTCCAAAATTTTTATTAATTTTTACCGGGCTAAAGAGTTACTACAATATTGGTTAATACAATGTAACCTTAATATAACGAGCCTCAATATAACGATTTCCTCGATTTAAAATTTTTTTCGAAATCTCCTAGAACTGCCTGTAAGAGTTAATGCAAAATATACCTTTACATTACGAATACATTTGTCAAAATCCTCTTTATAACGAATGTTCAATCATTGCAAAATATAAATAGAAAGTATTATTTACCTCTATTTTGTCAATTTATAACCTTTACATAACGTCTCCTGTCAATTATTCACACTCAATTCCACAATAATTCATCTCTCGACAGGTTCAGACACGTTAAATTTTTCGTAAGATAATCATTGTTGTTTGATGCTAAGTAATGTAAACACTGCTGTTTGTCACTGTTGTTAGTTTTAAAGTTGCAGTGGCTGAAAAACCATGTTAAAACGAATCGTAGTCCAACCTAACCTCTATATAACAAACCTCATTGTAACAAATTACTTGGTATAACGAGTATTTTCTAATTCCCTTCAGTTTTGTAATATCGAGGTTGCACTGTATATCCAAACTTAAATCACCTTTAATCCAGCGACCCCCGAATTGACAAATCAACATCAACGCGAGCAAATTTGATGTTAACTTGAACGAAGCCGGGAGCAAAAGTTTGTAGCAACATTTGCCACATTATTATTTATGTAACATTTAGTAGTATTATTTAAATAATTTGCATCCCAGTTGAGCCGGGGTGAATTTTAGAATATTCAATATCGTCTAATAAATCAGCAACCAAAATTTGTCGCTTTCATTTTCTGATATCTTGTATTTTATTTATTGTAGTTTATAGACGTGTCGACAACTTAGGTCATTAGCGTCTTAAATGACATTAAAAAACAACTAACTTAAAACGAAATAATATCACGAAACAGCCATGAGCGCAGCTGGGATTCGAGCCCACGACAGTCTAGTTTAGAGGCTGGCACCAAGTACGCTATCTACTAGGCTACACTGCACTCTGATATCTTGTTACTATAGTATACCTACGTATAGGTACTTAGTGTTGAAAAAATATATAATCGAAAAATTTCCATCAAAATAGTTTTAAGTGCTACGTGATATCACAACACAGATCATGGATGAATCGCGGGAGAAAGAAGTAAAATGGATGCCCAGAAATAGTTTTGAAATGCAAAATAACAATTTTATCGAATATTTTGACCTTGAAACTATTAAGTTTATGACACGAACATCCTATAGAGGCGCCACTATGAAAGGTGAACTGAATATCCTATACATGCGGGTTCAGCCAATCTGGAAAGGCAGGCGAGAATGATTGATTGAATTGGTAGATGAACATTTACATGAATACTTCGCGTATAAATATTAGTGACCAAATGACAAAATTGCTTATATCAAATTTTATTTTAGTATCTTCAGATTGATTTTGTGTAGCATTGTGTAAAAGCATTTCATAAATTCTAAATTTAAACTGAATTGCAAAACAACTTATCAACCCCCAGAATAACTACGGAAAGTGTGAGCAACAAGATTGTAAGACAGAATAAGCGGCCGTTCGCGACATGGAGGATGAAACAGTCACCCGTGACGTGTTCGAGCCTTCAGGAGGAAAACCATCTTTGGTTACATAGATGAGGACAGACTCATTCTACAGGATAATCTAGTGGCCAATCTTCTGCACTGTAAGAAATGAGAAGGCCGATTACATAGATTATCGATGGTCCATTTGTAGCCAGCGATTAATCTGGTAATAGACACACAAAGAGACAATGGCGTCGCAAACAGGAATCGCCTGCACATCGCGTAATTCCATAAAAACACATTGCGCATGCGTGGTTACTAATTTTACATGAATTTGTTTTGTATTCATCCATTTTATATATGTAACCATACATTTTATTTTGTAATTGTTACACACTTTATTGGAATATTACACAAATTATGTAATTTTAATTTACTTTATGTAAAAATCACAAATTTGTTTAGCTTTACAGTAAAAGTCCAAGTTTTTATGAAGTTTTCTCTGTAAAAATAAATAATAATGTAAAATCACTTAGAAAATCAAGCGAATTCTACCTTAACTTTCAAAGTATTTTTACATCCATTTTTTACAGTGTGGAGCTTATAGGAAGATCCAGACTATTTGCTGACTAGATCCAGTAAAAAGGGCAAGCACAAAAGTCCTTATAAAATGTGATGTACCTACTTTTTGGGCCAACCTACGACCAACCTTATTTATTTTAATCTTTAATATTTTTAAGTGGCACATATTCTGTTTTTGTTTAAAACAGTACAGTATAAACTATAGAAATGTCATCTTTGACAGGTCCGCACATAACTTATTTTTAAACATGGGTAGAAGTGGGTGTCCTTTTCTATTGTGTATTAATTTTGTGTTTACCTCGTACGAATTCATATTTAATTAATCGGTGCTTTTTTTTGGATCTGTAGACATTGTCACGCGTCGTTGTCTCCCGTCGCGGTCGCAACATTCATCAACATAAATGTTAAATCTAAATCAACCCGCGAAAACGGTACACCTTGGCAGGGCTAGCAATTTCAAATTTATTTAGATTTGAACTGAATTTTATTCGAGTCGATGACGTGTGAAAAATGAACTGCTGGATCACTAATGATCTGAATTATCGTAATTGATCTTATTTGACTTAAGCGATTTTGTTTTTTGGTCATAAACATAATCTAGGTTCAGGACGGAAAAACTTCCAGTTAATGTAACTTCCCTTCTGTATAAAAAAAGAAATTTAACAAAAGATAAAAGTAAGTTCAACGACTTGCCCGTTATCTCTAAAAAACACTGTTCTATTATTTATAATAGTTTCCCCTTACCTTCGCTAGGAAATGAATTCGTTCACTTAATTCAGTTACATAATAAGATTGTTATGGTCTATAAAGGATCATTGAAACTTAAATTAAATGAACGAATGAATTATAGACGCTCGACAGCTTAAATTAAAAGTATTGTTAAAGTACAGTGAGTCTCGTCAAAAGAGAAATTTGTTTTTGTTTTTTTCATTTTTTGATTTGTCTGGTTGGAAGCATAATATACGGTTCGTCAATGGAAGGTTTTTAGTGGGCAATGAATTATTTGATTTGAAAGTACAAGTTAAGCTGTTTAAAAACAACGTTTCAACGTTTTGGGACCGAAACCTATAATCTATTTTCGAAAAATTTCTTTCTAAGAGAGGATCCTTTACTTATTTACAAAAAGATTGCACCTCTTCTAAGCAAAATTGTGTACAGCGACTCTACAACATTTGGCATGTCATTGGCTTTGCGACAAATTGTCTGTAAAGAATTGAAACAGTGTTTCTCTTTGTCTCTCATACAGAAAGTTTTGAGGGACAGCGCTTCCTGTGGATAAACTCCTTAGAGAACTTGCCTTGCACTTTTTAGCGTTCCGCACCTCCGTATGGAACCCTATTACCCTGCCTACGATGTCAGTCCGTCTATCACATGGCTCTACCTCACAAACGGTAAAAGATGGTAAACAATCACAATGTGATTGTTTGTTTCATTGCCTACTAAAAACCATCCATACATAAATCATGTTTGTAAATAATTAATTTGAAATATTCAACTTTACTATTGAAAACTATTTCATTGAAATAACGTCCTGGTGATGAAACAGTGCTTCTCTTTGTCTTTCAAAAAGACAGTTTTGAGGGAAATCTTTTTAGAGAACTTGCTCTGTACCTTTTTATATACAAATCCCCAATACGGAGTGCGTATTTTCGAACTCTATTAGCTAATGAAAATACTATCAGTACAATGAGAAGCGAGTCATAAAAACAGATTATACTGTACAAAGTACATTCAATATGTTAAATGTATTGCCTTTATTACAAAATGACTTCTACGAACTTTAGCAACAAAAAAAGCCACCGATATTTTATCCCACACATTAAAATTCGGCGCATGCCTTGTTGACGACACTTACGACATCAAAAAGAACATCTATAACAACTGCTCATTTATGTACATCACTATGAACTCCAGTATTTTTGTTTATTTTTTATTTATTGTAAATTATAGACGCGTCGACATCACTTAGGTCATTAGCGTCTTGATTACATTAAATAACAACTCACTTAAAACTAAATTACATCACAAAACATCCATGAGCGGAGGCGGGATTCGAATCCGCGACAGTCTGATCCAGAGCCCGCGACGCTAACCACTGGACCACACAGGCCTCAGTATTTTTGTTATTTGAACATACTGTATCGCTTTTATTTAACAATTTTGACCTATTATGAACATTTAATATTTATATTAGTTAGTATTCAGTTTGGGTACCGCGGTGTGCCCTTTTCAAAAAAATTGACAAGGGTTTTAGGCGTTGCGACTGTTCCCGGAACTACGCTGTTAATATTTTAAAAAGTTACAAAGCGGACAATGTCAAATAAATTTTAGATATATTTTAAAATAAAATTAACACAACTAGCACATTGAAAGTAAATAAACCAAAAAAAAAAAGAAAGTGTATAAATTCTGCAAGCAAAAATTTAAAAACAAACTTATATAAATAGGTAGGTATATACCTGAGCATTTAAGGATAGATATTACAACCATTGATTTATTTATTTATTGTAGATTATAGACGCGTCGACAACTTAGGTCATTAGCGTCTTAAATTACATTAAATAACAACTAACTTTAAACTAAATAACATCACAAAACATCCATGAGCGCAGGTGGGATTCGAACCCACGACAGTTTAGTCTAGAGGCTGGTATCAAGTACGCTATTCACTAGGCTACACTGCCCTCTACAACCATTGAAATAGAGTGTATGCTGGAATGTGCACTGACGCGTTGCTGGCGAAGCCGAGACAGACAGATCTAAGTGGGCCACCTGTCTTTCTCGTACAGTATATGAAGACTGTAGTGGAATAAGGAGAGGTGGCCCTTTTAACTATGTCTGTCTTTACTCGCTTTCCACACACAGAGTGGTATATAGGCAGTGCACATTCCAGGATTATTGTATTTCAATGATTACAACACATCTTTTGAATACATGTCATTGACTGTACATTTATTGTAATGTCCCAACGAATGAAAAACGATCCATTGGTAAACAAATAGCAGATAACAGTAAAATATTTTACAGCCTAATAAACTATATCCTATTTATGCCTTTTACGTCAATTTGTATCAAATTATAGTTAGAATAAAATACCTATTGAAAATAATTATTTACGAATCTAAAATCTAAATATGTACTATCAAAATACAATATAATTTATCGTTACATTTTTTTTGGAGTTTACTCCTTAAGAATCAATTTTCATATATAAGGCGCCCGGTATGGAAATTTTATGAGGAGTAAAATTTACACAAGCGTTAACTGAGAAGCGTTACGTTTTCTGCGCATCGTACCTTGTGCACCTTTCAATGTATGTGTATACTTGTATACAGCCGATATGTACAGGGTATGCTGCGCGACAGCTGACGCATGTAAGTATTTATGTTTGCCTTCTTTAAGGAGTAAACTCCAGTCGTGCGTCGAAGCTGACACACACTTTTTATATAAATAATGATGTTGTCATTATATTATTATATAAAAAAATCATAATTAACTATACTGAGAAGTGAAACATAATATGTGACACTGCACTCACAACGTATTATTTTTTTGAAGTAAAACTTCTAAGGCGGCACATTTCGACGATTTGAAGGGTAAAATGCTTGCTCGATGAATCGAAAATGGATGACAAAAATAGTGTGACGCAAATTGCCATAACAACCCTTAAGAATCAATCATGGCTCATTCTGATCCATTCATTTTATATTATTCACACATAAGTAGTGTTACTTCGATCATGTGTGCCGCGACATATGTCTTTTTTTTGGAAACGTGTTTGAAAGCCAACTTTTTCCCGAGTAAGATAGGCTACATATCAGATCGCTGCGACAAAAGGATGATGAGCAGTGAGCGAAAATGTAAAGCAAATCGGGGATTTCGCTCACTATTTCTAAGCTAAATTGCTGTAAGTTGGCTAAATATATATATAGGACATACAGTATAAAGTGACAGATGAGATTTGTTGTCCTTGAATCAGATGCCTGTTCGAAAAGATAACCTTTGAACAATTTAAAATTGAAAAAATAAGAAAATTTCATTGTAAAATTAAAAACTATAACAAAAAAAGGGTATGGGTCTCGGGACTCCCGACAGATGTGAAACATCAAAGAAAACGTTATTGAACTCGGTGGTATTATCTATGTAGTAGTATATATATTTTTTCAAAAGCAGCAACTAACTGTTATGCTGACGTAATCCTATATACTGCACTGTAACACCGCGTGTGTTACAGTGCACGCCTGAGCCAAGAGAGAGAGAGAGAGAGTGCCGCAGTGGTGGGGAGAACAGCAGCGAAGGAGCGGACCAAACATTTCGTTGCATATTTCCCCTCACCCGGCTGTTCACAGCCCGACATAAGATGTTTCACATCAAAAAAAAAATTCTTGTATTAGTTCGTCTTTAATTATTATAATATATTAATGATAATTTGAAACCAAAACATTTTGTTCAATCCTCGTAGGACTAATACAAACGTTTGCAAGGCTACAGAGAGTTGAGTTGTTAAATTATTCATAAAATATGGGTACAGCAACCTAAACGCATCAGTGAACAATCTTTTTGCAGCAGAGCAAAGCCCGAAGCGAAATCTGATTTCAGAATTAGACCATGAAATATGTATTACATGCACCGTGTTATAGTGTTGATATAAATGTTCCTGTTGGAATAAGAGCACTATGATACATAACCTTTCAGCTCATGTATTTCTTGAGTTTAGTCATGTGATCTCTAAAGACTAAACTGCCTAAAAATATACACTCCTCATAATTTCTGTTAAATTGTCTAGGTAAAATATTTTATGTGTGTCAGCTTGGTCAGTCATCGCTGTTTTTACAAGCTTTTATTTAACTTGCAATGTATGTTAGTTTGTGTGTTTGTTTGTTTAGGTCAAAACTTGCAAATCAGTTTTGAACGACTTCCACGTATCCGATCGACTTGAAATTTTGTACACATATGTATTCCCGATGACAATACATGAATAAATCGCTTTTATAAATAAATCCAACTCCTAATTAGGGGTTCAAACGGGGATGTAGGGTTTTTTTGACTAATCAACGCCCAGGCCAAATCGCTGAAGCTAGAAACTTGAAATTTGGACAGTTGATTCCTTTTCTCATGTGAGCATCCACTAAGAAAGGATTTCTCGAAATTCAACCCCTACGGATGTCAAAATGAACAAAATGAACAAAATAAATATTAGTAAAAAAACTTTTTAGAGACAAGCTTTTAAAAAGAAAAAAAATAATTTTTTTTTATTATTATTCAAAATGTAAAATAATAACTTTACTTTGTAGAGTGAAATATTATTGAAAATTAGTCACTTTGGAGAATGATACGCTATATTGTGTAGCAATTTTTAATTTGTTTCAAAACAACTGAAAAATTTACTTACTAATGGTGGAGGTGCAGATACAAAATCTGGTGGGAGGACGGGTTTAAATCAAATATGTTTGAGCATGAATTCTAAAAGATAGTGCGCTCGATACAGCGCCAAAAAATTTACATATTTATAGGGACTAAGTGTCATATTGATTATTAATTTTCTTGTTAATTGTATATTGTTCCATTAATAGAACCTGTTATATGTTAGGATTTGAAGTCCTCAGAGAATAATATATTAGGTACATAAAAAGAACAATATTATTAAAGGAATATACATATAAAATGGAACGAAATATAATAACGCTTATTTATTTATATAAAAAATTTTATTATGCTATGTAATAGTACAGGGAATTTGTTATATAAGAATTATTAATGATTTCCTTTCAAATCCAATTTATAAAAGACGAACAAAATATGATTTGTTGAACAAATTTAATGAGATCTATTTAAACCGCCGTCTAGACATTCCATAATTGCAATAATCAATAGTCAATACAAAACTTCCGCAAATAAATTTAATTTGTTTTATATACATTATTGTAAATATTTGGCTTCCGTGAAACACTAAATTTACCATAGTTCTGACGAATTTTACGTAATATTGTTACTGAGTAAGTGATTTGACATTAGTAATTAAATTATTAAAGCGACGTTAATTTGATTTTATAAAAAATAAATCTTTACGTTAAGTAATCTGGAAAATAAAAAAAGATTTTATAGCGACAGTGGAGAGATTTTAAAAAACACAGGTATTTTTATTTTGTAGTGAGGTAAATCCAGGCAGATATAATGAAAAACAAATAACCTATCCTAAATCAAATATAAACTTTTTTATAAAATTCCAACTGGATTATAATTCTTACAAATAAGTATAAATAAAGCACAAGCACAAGGGAGTGTAATTAGTAAAAATCATATGTTTTGACCAAACGTACAAAACGAGTAATTTCCTGTTTAACTCGACTACTTGCCTTTCTATCTTATTTGTTTGTCTGTCTGTTCATCCATTTCACAATCACAGTCAAATTGGTGAACTGATTTTACCTAAATTTTACAGAGAAATTCTTTAATCTGTAATAACGTAGGTTTTCCGGTTAAAATCTTTCCGTAGATTAGAGGTGGTACAAAGGTTCATAAGTGCAGAAAATGATGAAAAACAAGCAAATGTTCAATTCGAATTTTGGATGAATAAGTAGTTGAAATAACAGTACCTAAATAAACAGTGTGAAACTACAAATTATTTATTTTTCACAGATTCATCACTCGGTAGTTGGTAAAACATGATTATTGATTAAATATCAAAATTATTATTCTACAAATAAACATATTCTACAAATAAACATAAGTTAGACAATCGTTTCGGACAATTAATCCATCTTCAGGAGTATAGACTTATACTGAACAGGTTACGGGAATAGCTACACAAAGTCTATACAATAGAGAAAAACTCCCGTACGGCCGTACCCTATTCAGTATAAGTCTTATAGTCCTGAAGATGGACTAATGGCCGGTTTATCGTACATTTTAATCACGATTTTTTTTAATCATACTGTTAAATGATAAGCTATGGTAACAAAACGCAACAACCAATGAATACGTATTTGTCAAAATTTAACAGTGCGATTAAAAAAACATCGTGATTAAAATGTACGATAAACCGGCCATAAGTGTCCGAAACGATCGTCGAACTTATGTTTATTAGTAGAATTTTTCAAGTGTTGTTAATAATTTTGAAACTACAATTTTTTTAACGATTTTCTGGATACACATAACTTTGGTTACCTACACTGTGTATAAAATCCCATTTGATTATCAATGACACACACAGCGGTTTGTGCTGAGTCGGTTGCCGAGGCGGATACCGAGTCGGCACGTATCTATAATGTTAATATTTTTCAATGATGCAAAACACACACCGCGACGAGAATTGCCTGCCAACTGAAAACCGACTCTCAGCCGCCTCGACACATATCGTTCACCACAAGAAAGCCTGACTGCCGCGTTGACACTGCTGTGTGTCTCATCGTCGAGTCGGAAACCGCCTCAACTGCCGAGTCGGCAAAAACCGCTGTGTGTGTCATCGCTCTAAGATCTTTTTTGTCGAAAATCTGTTATCAAATATCCAATTACGTAAACGTTTTCATAACAGCGAACTAAACTAAAACAATTACAAAGCTGTAATCCCGTTAAGAAAAACAAGCAAAGTTATAGCACTATCTTATTATAAAGTTTGCAACTTTAAGCTTCAGCCAAGTAAAAGGTAATAAAACAGAGTCACTACACCGCGTCAGATTTTCGCATTTACAGTCATAAATATGTATTTTATGCATGCGTTATACAAGCTGTATATCAAAAAAAGTGTGTTGATAATGGCCTTTAATTGTGACAAGGACAAAACAGTGGGTGAGTGTACTTACATGTACGCGCGTTAGAAGTTATACTTTTTTGGCGTGATTAAAAACTAATTTTTAATTTGCATGCAAATAATTTGTTGAAATAAAATAATAAAAGACGAGATTTGTTTACATGAAAATCAATCCTGTTAATTTTGATGTCAAAGTTTTTGAAAAATTCAATCGCATTATTTTTTCATAACACGCCTAAAGAAGTATAACTTCAAAACTTATACTGTCCGTCGTTTGTGACGCAAAAAAATGAAAAACATACGTTCACTATTTACACTCTCCCGACCTTATTTTTGAACTTTGAGGGTTCATTTTGATTTTAAGTTAATGATAAAGGAGCTGACGTAAAACCATCTAATATTCAGAAAGATGTTGTGTGGCCTGAACACAAAATTTTTAAAATTTAGTCGGTAGCGCCCCAAGAGGGGACAATTAGCATCAATTCGGCGAAAAAAAATGTTCCTCTGATTAAAAGTACGATCATGAGCGTCTAATAAAGTTTTAGGCGAGAGAGAGGGGAGGGGGGTAGACCACCCTTGGCTAAGAAAACTTCATACGGCGTTGTGTGACCAAGACAAGGGCTTCGATCTGATTTCAGTGCAACAGCCTGTATATGTAAGTGAACTGCTGTTCATGAATAAGCAATTACTTGTTGATTTACATACAGAGTCAAAGAATAGAGTATGTTTGTCTTTGTTTACGAGCCGTCTATCAACATACTTGTGCTTGTTTTCAACCGTATGTCACAGATTCTACAGTTTACAAAGCTGTTGACAACGAATATATTATCATTTTGTTGGAAATTACGCCCTTTTCTCAAACACACGTTTAAAAGATTTTCCAACGTGTTCAACGTGAAACAATTTTCTATTTTAATTTTATTTTGGTGTTTTACGACAGTAGTGATATGATGAATTAATATGGTAATAACAATTATTATTTACTAATGATTATCAGAAAATAATCGGGTCCAAAAAAAGTTGCTAAAAGTATGTTATTAGTTAATAATAATACATTTTTATAGCTCCCTGCCACAATACGAATTCAGGTTATTAACGAAAGACAGTTTCGAGACAACTGTATTGCAATTAATGTAAGAAGGCTATATAAGAAAAAAAAATCTGTAAATCGGTTGACGCTGCAGGCCATCCCTGGAACTTCCCGCTATTTTTAAACGCTTTGAAGTCGAAGCACTTGATAATATACCCAAAAGTAGATTTTTGAGCTCTTCGAACTCAAAAATCTGAAAATTGCTGATAACAACACTGTTTTAATTTTTGAAAAGCTGTAACTTTTGAACGCGTCGTTTGATTTTGATTTTTCAAACGTTATTCAATGCGGCTTTTTTAACACAAAAACTAATTAATAAAAAAAATCGCGCAGTTGAAAAATGTTGCAGTTATCTTCAAAAAACATTTTTTTTTTTGAATTTTTAAACGGCTATAGTTTTTGAACGCGTTGTTCGATTTTGATCTTTAAAACAGCATTCGACGCAGTTTTTTAAGCTCTAAAAATATTGTAAGATGTACAAAATTGATTGGTTGAGAAATCTTGAAGTTATTTTGAAAAAACATTTTTTTCGAAATCTGTTGACTACGATATCTCTCGAACGGATTAACAGATTTTGATCCGTTTTCTGAGGAGAAGAGCTGATTAGATTATGAAATCAATCGGTACAATATTCTAGAAGTTATTTTGAAAAAACATCGTTTTAACAACTTTTTTTTTCGGTTTTTTTAGAATTTCTCAAAATTTATTGGGCCGAATCGGTTCAAATTTTCAGGAAATCTAAGTTCAGTGGAACTCTTTCGAATGCCGCAAATCGCGATTCGATCGGTCAAGCCGTTCAAAAGTTATAAGAGGTTTACATACACAAACACACACACACACACAAACACACACACACACAAAGACATAGTGACATCATCGTAAAAATAGTCAGAATAGCTTCCTATGATCACAAAACGTCGAGATCTGATAAAAACTCGATTGTCGAAAATCGGGGTGAAATCAACAATTTCCCGGTATTTTTGAAAACTTTCAATTTTTTTGGCAGGAAGTTAAAAAATTAAATGTCACTGTCGAGACATTATTTGATTAAAATTATGGTGTTAAAATAACAAGTTATGTTGCTATATAGCCAGTTATTAAAAACACTTTATTAAATAACCGCTTATTAAAGACGCTTTATCAAATCATCGGTTACTATAAAGACCTGTTATTAAATTTAACCGATATTTTTGTTGATTTACATTGTCTTGTTTCCTTGATATCTATAATCTATGTCAATAGACCGCTGGTCTTATATAACATATTTCGATTAGATTATCCATCGATGTTAGAGAACTGGACTGCTTGTCTGAGCTGCGCGCGCCAAATGTATCCAAAAAAGAGAGCAATAAAGTCGGGGCATATTCCGTCTTTGTTCAACAACAATACGTGTAAATCTGCTGATGGTAAAGAGCCAATAATAAAACGTCAGAAAGAAACATACAATATATGTCCCAACTTTATCGATATCTATTTATGCATCATTTGGCTGCGCAGTGGTAGACTAGCAGCCGTCTAGTTCTCTTCGTCGATGAGACTATCAAACTAAACAGTATAGACTAGACATATAATTATTATTTATTAGCTATATGTAATAGTTTTGCGTGAAATTTCACTGAGCGTGGACATTGCAAATCTGTTCTGTGTTTGGCTAGAATTCTAATATTTTTCAGGTATCAAACTCGTTTTAGCCGCGGGCGATTTCCCGTCTTATTTGTTACGTACTTAAACGGTTTACCACGACTCTCAGACAAACAAAACATCCGGGTTTATTTCATGCAAATGAAATCAATTGACCTGACGTCAATATATCGACTGTGGTTTTCGTGGTAAAATCAAAAAATTAAATTGCGAACATTTTTGCTTTTTTTATTTTGTTACTGATACGTGAGTTGAAATTCAAAGCAATAAATAAATAAATTCAAACTTTTAAAATTGCTGATGAAATAATCCTTGCACACAACTGATCTAATCGCCATGAGATTCGAAAAAATAATATACTTGTCAATATTATTGATATCCAATTAAACGACAAAAATAAATTGGAAACAACATAAGACTTCTCATTTTCTCAGAAAAATTTTCCAAGCTCACCAGTATTCCTAAAAGGATATTTTGCTTTAGCTGCAAGTTCTTTAAAATTAGTTTGTTTCTAACGAGACTAGGACTAGTTCAGACATGGCTTATTTACATTAGCGTCTTCATATTCGTTCATACATGCCCGCGCGGATTGTCAATCCGCGCGCCTGCCGCCATTCGACCGCCGGAAAATAGAACCGTGCGGCGGCCGCGCGGTCCTATTACTATGCCGTGCCGTGACGGCGTGTTGCTTGGCGGAGGCCGCGCGTTTCGGACTTTTGAACAAATACAAAACATATTGCTTCTTCGACTTCCATCTTTGAAATGAGGTGTAAGTAATCTCGTCCCTAGTCCTGCATATCCATACGCTCACCGCGGCTGTCTGAACACAGTATATTTTTTCGCGGTTTAAATCGCGCGGTCGCAAGCGCGAAAATTTCGCCGCGTCTCGACTAACCCAAAAATCAGAGATGAATATTGATTTAAAGTAAAATACACAGCCAGAAAATGAGATAATTATAATATCTGCAGTGCACCTAGCAGTGACTTTTTTTTTCAAAAATAAATATCATCAAAATATCGTGAAATGCATGAAAAAATGGAGAATGAAGTACCTACTTATTAGTTATTACACATTTTCTTACCACTGTACACCCGGATCTAACATAAAAAATACATCTAGTAAATAATGGTGAAATTGTATGCACCTTCAAACAGAATTCTATATTTTATTTGACAATGTGTTTGCTTTGATGTATTTTTAAACAAAATTTTGTTGTAAGAATTTAACGGTCATTATGTTATTGGAATATTGCGTGCTTTCAAATTATTTTTTTTTTTCAATATTGTTACATTGGTAGCCATTAATTATGTACAAGACACAAGTAACAAAATTCTATGGCTACGAGTATACTGTTTTCGTTATCTGCTATTTATTTTTGTTGAATTAGATTCTACTTATTGCTGTTAAATAAATGAATACTTTAGTCAATAATGGAGTATTTATTAACACATTAGTGTCCTTATATTGTCAAGTTTGATATTTAAACTTTATTGATTTAGAAAAATAACGGTTCTTGGAGTTAAAAGGTAAGTTCTTCTTTGAACTCGCATTTGCTATAAATTTAAGTAATATTTAGCAGTGCGAAAAAAGTAATATTTTATATAAATATTCAATGCTAGGTACTCTTTGAGATACAAGGAAATTTTAAACTTTTAAATTTACGTCGCGTCGATAGAATATTTCAAAACGTCTTGTGTGCAATTTAAAAGGATCATTTAAAACATCACATGACTCCATGAAATTCAAAAAAAAACTTTTTAACAAAAAAAAACCTCCTTCAAAAAGCCACTAAAAAGAGGAAAATAATGAAATTTTGAGGTCTGCGCCGATTTAATAAAATATGAAGTCGATTAAAAAGTATATAGTAGGCATAGTGATTAATATCTTCATATTTTATTAAATTGGCGCAGACCTCAAAATTTCATTATTTTCCTCTTTTTAGTGGCTTTTTGAAAGAGGTTTTTTTTTTGTTAAAAAGTTTTTATTTTTTACTTTTTAGTGTCAAAAAGTGACATTTACCTTAAAGGAATCACACGCCGTTACTAACTTTTATTAAAATCAGCCGAACTACTGAACCGATTTTGATGACATTTCTATGGAACCAATCTGAAAGTATGTCCTTTCAAATAAAAAAAAAATTCCAAATTGGTTTATAAATGACGCAGTTCTGAAGTAACAAACATACAAAAAAAATACAACCGAATTGAGAACCACCTCCTTTTTTTGAAGTCGGTTAAAAAGAAATTGTTCAATGGGTGGTACATTAAGCATTTTGAAAAGGAGCCTTGGTGATATGATGAACAAAACTAGTTTTTAGGGACCGGAAAAAATATAGTTTCTTGACCCCAATACAATTAATATATTATTATGTAGGTATGTTACGGGTTTGTCAAGAATGCAACCGATCCACTTTAGAAGTGGTAATACATTTTTTATGAGATGTGAGTGATGGATAAAGTATATTTTTTCCACATAATACGTATTCTAGAACAAACAGTCCGGTTGACTTATAAATAGAACCAAAATCAACCGAACTTTCAGAAGGAATAGATCATAACCGAAAAGTGAACATGCATACATATTGCACACATACGATATCCATGTAAGACTAAAACCACAAACGTGTATTTCCCTAGAGACTGCCACTCGGTCGATATCAATTCTTTTTACCTACTGTAGCAGTCGGAATATCGCGTGCAATCGAACTTATATTGCCACAGTGTCTCACGCACAATCTTATACGATATTTCATTGACTTCAAATTTATGGAAAACAAATTTGAGATTAAAAAATCAGCATATTTCATGTTTGTCATTTTTTGTACACATCGTTTGATTTATCAGGATGTGAAATGTTTTATTTATTGTTATACATAATAATGTCTGTTGACTTTTCGTGTTTATTTTGATGTCCATCATCAACCGTAAAAAACTCGGGTCGCAGTGCCAAAACCCTGCCGACATATAGTGTATTTGCTAATACAGGCCTTGTGGCTTTATTGTGTGAACTTAAGTTTGTTTTTGGACAAAATGAAAAATTTAACCCCTTAATACATCCCTTAAAATAATATTTTTTTTCCTAATTTCAATATTATTATCAATGCAACCTCTGTACCAAATTAAATACGCCCGTCAGCAAATAAATCACTATCCGTAAACTAGTGTTTTCATAAAATTTGTAAGTCCGGTCCTGTCGTACCGATTTTGTTAAAATTTTAGCAACATATTTTAATCTCTACTAAAGGGTTAAATTCCAATTTTGAAACAATTCTGAGATTTTTTTCGGTATTTTTGGGCCCAAAAACTTTTTTCAACCCCTAAAAACTACCCTTAAAATAGTCCGATTGGGCCCATTTTAAATAGGCTCCGTGCGGTGATGGATTCCAACATGTCTACTAAATTTCGTTCAAATCAATTAAGTCTTTCGAGAGTTATGCCGCGAACACACACACACACACACACACACACACATATATATATATATATATATAAACATTTCCAAAAATGGTGCCGGACTGTTTAGGAGGCTATGAAACGTCGAGAAATTTTGGTCCGACCCCTAGGTCCCGCCATCCGACCGACGCCAATAGTGTATGTGCCATATGGCAAATACACTAATAATATTTTTTGTTGTTATTAGTTATTGACAAATATTTTTGAAACGCACCTGTAAATAAAATTAAAGTGTCTGTCTGTGATTTCGAACTATTGACCTTTTAAGCAGTGTATTGAAGTATTTTCATGACAGATATAAGAGCAAAATAATTTTCGTGCAGTTTTTATAGTTTATAGTATATTAGTGATACCAATTTAGTTTTTATTTCATGTCGATATCTTAAATGGTTCCGAAATTATTCCAAAATCTCGAAAACAACGCACTATGGATAGTAGCAATTGGTGCAGTGCGCGCACCGGGACACTTGACATTAACGCGCTGAGGTGCGAGGTGAAGCACGTATGTTACTTCCAGTCATTCCTTTACTTTGTCACTCTGTACTATTGTCTTTCCCACCAACAGATATAGTTGACACGTGTCCAGCACATCTAGGATGCACAAAGTATCTGATTGGTTGTTCTGCTGTGTTGAGTTTCAATCTGATGTTGTCAGCTGATGCTGATCACGCATTTTGTTGCTATATCAGCTTCGACGGGGAGCAAATTTAATATATAGCGAATCTTTGGGCAAAATCGACATTCATGTGAGTGAAACTACGATGGAAATCTAGTTAACAATAACCATAGATATAGAAATCCGGTGATATAGTACAAAGTGCCACTTTAGACGAGGGGGAAGCCATTCAGGGGAGGGTGCATGTCTCTCTTATGGACATGTCCATGCTATACATGTGCCCACGTTCTATTGGCCGCGTCTTTGCGCATGCTCAATTGCGCCAGATGCAGTCGTCTGCATCTTTGCGCATGCTCAATTGCTCGTACAGCGCTTGCGCAACTGAAGCGACCAATAGAATGCGGGCACACTTGCTTCCTCACCGCCCCCCCCCCTCATCAGCAACCCTCCCAGTCGCTTGTACTACATCCCCAGATTTCTATATCTATGATAATTATAACCTAACTACCCCACCCTATCCTTCAAGTATGTTGTATTCAATTTATTATTGTCTTCGACCAGTCTGTATTATGCTTATTAATCCAGTTAGAAAGCTGTGGCAAGATTCTTTTTGTCCAACCAAGCAGTTTTCCGACCCTCGAGTCTTATGAAGGATTAAGTGCCTCTAGTACCGAATGCATACGCTACTGTAATAGGAAAAAAAGGAATAAGTTGAGAAAGAAAAATATAGAAAAACAGCATCTCAAAAAATCCTGAGGGATATTCCATCAAGCTTCAACTTCACAATTTGCACAGAACAAAATCCTCTACTTATACACTGTACCCATGAGTAAGAAAGTCTTCTTTCTTTGATCGGCTATAGTGTTAAAGTTTTAGATGTAAATCGATAATATAATTATATTCTGAAATCCCGTTTTACACAGATCAAAAATATGCATTTAATTTATAAGACTTTTTGGCGTCTGATCATTCGATCGTTATTACACATAGAAATATGTAGGTAATATAATATCTACTTATATTATTTGGTTTATACAGGATTTTTCAGGAGGAATAGTAGGTATATACTTCAGTACCTATGTTATACTATCGTTCATTTTGATCAAAGAAGTTAATATAGTCATAACATGTAGCAAATTCTCGATAGTTTCTGAGATATAGCCAATTGAATAACTGCATTAACACAATATCAACGTCTTCGGCGTGAGTAAAAATATTGTGTGACATTTTTAACTGAGAATTTGCCACATGTTTATATGAACTTTTTTGCTCAAAATAAACGATATTATGACATACTAAAATATGTAACATTTCTCCTCAAACCCCCAATAGTCTTCATAAAATGCAATGTAATGAATTAATAACAGTTGAGATTAAAATTTGCAAAATAATACTATCGTAGAACAGACTAAATAAAATACAACTATTTGTTTTTCGATATAAATCATTATTAAAGCCATAGGGCCGTGGAGAGAAAATCAAAGGTCGAAGGGGATTTTTTCCCCCTCGAGAATAAAAAAATAAACTAAATGGGCCGTCGAAAAATCCGGGCTCTTAAAAATGACCCCGGGAAATAACCTTATCCTTCCTCCCCTTTTGTCGGGCCTGACTATAGTCGACCTATTATAATATCCATATTTTTTTATAAAAATAGAAAAAGTATATTTTACTTGTAAATTCGATCGCAAATTTGTTTTGTTTTGAAAATATATTTTATTGTAATATTTTTTTCAAAAAATTACATCAATGTGAAACAGGTTTTATATTTTGTTAGCAAAAATAGATTCGTCTTATCTTTAAAGATTTTTATATAGAAAAGTAAGATTTATTTTGCTGCAATTCCCACGCTCTTAAAAATCATTATTATATATATCTATAAAGATATTGAAAAAAAACTTCTCCAGATGCTACGTTTATTTAAAATTCTACTCATGCATTTGTCCGGTTCGAAAAAGGTTAAGCTTATCTACTAAAAGTGAAGCCATGGTATTAACAGCTACTAACGGAGCCACAAAATTATTTGTAATTATTCACTAGCAGAAACAGTATATTATCTTCACTGATGGTGGACGCAATCTATATATTTAAAACACAAGCCCTATTTCTCTAGACAATCCGCCAGCAACCCCTGCTCAACCGATTGACATAATTTTTTTTTTAAACTGAGGCCTTTAGTCCACAGATATGTTATCGCTATTTTTTTTTTTGGTGTAATTTCTTTAAAAGGGGGGATTTCAAGCGATAATAGTAAAAATGACGAGGGGGGCAGTGGGGTGAAGAGAAACGTAAACAGAGAAAATCCATCGGCGTTCACGATACATGAGTGTGAGAGAAATGCAAATATGTACGCATGTCGTGGATAGGCTATGCAAACAATAAACAATGAAACATCTTGACAGAATGACAGTTGCACATTTTAATTTTTAGAGCCCAGATTTTAATAGGGTTATATTGACAAAATTTCCAAAAGTATTTAAAATTAAACACTAAAGATGTATATGTACGTGCAAATTTTTTTTCTCTTTTAAATATAGTACTTAGTTTCTCAAATACCGACAAACTCATCGATTTTTTTCTGAAGATCATTCGTACGCAAGTATTACACTGATAGATACGTTCTATAGCTTCTAAAAAACTACTATTTTACGTACACTTTAAAGTTATGTTTGAATCAAAATTATCAAAAATTATATTAAAAACATATCGTTAAAAGCTAGGTTATGTGTTTTACTCACGCGTTCGTATACACAATGATATTGAGAAAGCTTGAAATATATATTTCTTATTGTTTTCTTAATAATGTGATTCATATTACATATAAAAAAGGTTTGTGTTGGCAAACATTTTTTTTGGCGATAGCCTTTACTAAACCATTGTTCTTTGAAGACAGTGTTAAGTCGTCGCAAAAAAGTTTTGCACGGGTACACTATTAATATTAATACCTAAATTATTGCACTTCACCGATTCGTTCGTTGTTTTTCAGATTTTAGAGTTTTGCCAAAATTGACGTATATATATTTGGTTATGCAAAATAAAAATGCGATGAACTATACCTACCCGATTCGAATATTTAATAACTAAATATTAATAAAATTAACAAATATATCTGCAACTTTAACGATTGGAAAATAAATAAATTTATATAACTTACTGGAAAATGCGTACAAAACCGAAATATCTGCTTTAAAATAAATGTTACCAAACGAATACAAATATATGTGCGTGTGCGGTAGTGTGCGTATGGCAGAGAAATGCTAAAAGAGATTGAAGTAATTCAATACTCAAGACTCATCAACCGTAAAATTATTGATACTAAATGTTACCACAACATATTAAATATAAAATAATAACAGAAGTAATAATTAAAATAAATTAATCAAATAAATTAAACAATTTGTTTCAAATTCACTTATTTAAGTATACCTATGTTTAATTTACGATACGAGACAATGAAAGAATTCTGAAAATATTTATTCATTTATCAATAATAGTACATTGCGTAACAAGTGGGAGAAGGTGCCTTTTGTAAAACGAGTGCGATATTTTGATACGTGTTGGAGGCAAGTGTCGGAAATGTGTGCAACTGCAAGTCCGTAATCATGTAAAACCACCATTTTACATGTTCGTGTTATAAAAAAATAGTTTTAAAGCGCATTAATGAAACTGAACAAAAAAGTCCCCGCACTTACGTAATGAGGAGAGCGATAATAATACATGTAAATTTATATAAAAGTGAGGTTATTTCATTTTAGACGCCATTTTAGCAACAGATTATGCGGATGTCATTTATTTAAAAGTGGGGTTAACATGAACCAAACTTCTAGGTAATTTGTATGAATGTAAAATGGCGGTATAATCTGTAACTAAAGTGGCTACTGATTGTTAAACTAACCTCACTTTTGTATACATTTACATGAAAAAATATTATTTTAAAGTTGGATTGTTAAACTAACCTCACTTTTGTATACATTTAGATGAGGAAAAATATTATTTTAAAGTTGAAATCAAATAAGAGACATTTACTTTATGTACTGTTTGATGATTTTGAAATTTAAAAACTGCTCACTTTGTTGTGATTGCATGACTGAAAACTATAATAAAAAAACGTAGCACTTGGTAACGACATTCAATCACTGTCTGTTAAATACAATTTGTAAAGCGATTTGGAAGTCAATTACTTTTAAAAGCTCATTTTCTTATAGTGTGTATACTCGGTGCTTAAAGACAATGCATTTATTACCGTATTTTTTACGCTCAGCATATTATTATACTTCGTTGGAACCAAGCTTTCATTATTACGTAAGAAATTGTATTTCTTTTCACTTCTAAACTAGGAAAAATACTTTGCATTCGTGAATTATTGACGTTTTATAAAGCTAACCTTATCACAACCTAATATTAAAGACAAATTATAGTGTATCTTTAATAGCTTAACGTCTGTATAAAATTATATATTCAATAAATTGACGACAAACATAATTATAACATATTTAAATGCTCGACGTTTTGACCAAGGTGGTGGCCCTTTTCAAGATCTGAATGTCAATATTAAAAAAAAATTAAAAGTAAAAGGCCACCACCTTGGCCGAAATGTCGAGCAATTCAATGTATTATAATTTTGTCTGTTTCGATTGGTCGTCAATTTATTGAATAATTTAGAAATTTGAGTGATTTTCTGAAAAAAAAAAATTCAAAACTATAGGTTTGAAGTATTTATAACCTTTTCAAGTTTTATTTCTCTATATAAACCTCGGTTATTGTTTTTACTTTTTATGGTTAAGAATTTGGTTAGAGAATTACACACAGAATTAACTCCTAAAATTAATTTTGTTTATGCTCCGAAATTACAAAGAAATGGAATTCACTCAATCTATAGGTCAATCTAATGAGGAGAGTGTGATCCAGTGGTTAGCGTCGCGGCCTCTGGATCATACTGTCGTGGGTTCGAATCCCGCCTTCGCTCATGGATGTTTTATGACATCTGTTAGTTAGTTTAATGTAATCAAGACGCTAATGACCTAAGTTGTCGACGCGTCTATAATTTACAATAAATAAAATAAAAAATATTGGTCAATCACTGAATCGCCTGTATATAACATATTTTCATTGGCTGCTCTGTTTGTGTCAAGGATTCCATAAAAAAGATCTGGATATAACATGTTTATGAAACGTACGTAATTTTAAATCAACAACGTTATAATCCCATTTTGTCAATAACAACTTGCATAGATTTTAAAGCAAATAAAGTTCAGTGTTTACCCACCACAAAACGACCACCAACACGCAAACATAAAAACAAACATTTTTTTGATACATTTACCGTATAATTCAAAATCATTTATGTTTAGACAGTCGATGTAAACAATACAATAGTAATTATTCTGATACTTTTTTTTAAACATTACTGACACAAATTCTATAAAATGTCTTAAAAGCCATTATTAGAAACAGAAAAATCATCAAAAATATTTAAAGTTAATTTTACAATTTACAATCAACTCATTTCTATAGATATTTTCACATGGCAGTGAATTAATTCTTTCTTAGAGTCTTATTCATTACCTCTATATAGGATAAGCCATAATACCATCGTGCTTCTATTAAGGGTTACACTGTAAGAAATGAGAAGGCCGATTACACAGATTATCGATGGTCCATTTGTAGCCAGCGATTAATCTGGTAATAGGCACACAAAGAGACAATGGCGTCGCAAACAGGTATCGCCTGCACATCGCGTAGATTCCATAAAAACACATTGCGCATGCGTGGTTACTAATTTTACATTAATTTGTTTTGTATTCATCCATTTTATATATGCAACTATACATTTTATTTTGTAATTTTTACACACTTTATTGGAATTTTACAAAATTATGTAATTTTAATTTACTTTATGTAAAAATCACAAATTTGTTTAACTTTACAGTAAAAGTCCAAGTTTTTATGAAGTTTTCTGTGTAAAAATAAATAATAAGTAATGTAAAATCACTTAGAAAATCGAGCGAATTCTACCTTAACTTTCAAAGTTTTTTTACATCCATTGTATAGTAGTAGCCAAACCTTATTTAAGAAGTGAAAAAAGAGAGTTCTGAATCCCTTAGAATCGCTGCACGAGTGTTGTAGTAAGTCGTAGAAGAAGAACCTGAATCAGAACCCACCACTAATGTTGCCAGGTCCAGTTTGCCAAATTTCGGGACAGAAGGCTAAAAAAATCGGGATTTTGGTTCTGAAATCGGGACAACTAAAAAAAAACAAGGTGTTCATAAATCAACGTTAATTTTTGTTATTAAGTGGTGAAAATAATGTCTTTATAATATCATCAAAATAATGTCATCATATAATCTTTGAATCGTACGCGGCGGCAGAAAAGAACGGGAGAGCGCGATACGTCTATCGCGCTATTCGCAGTCACAAAACAATATGTGTGAAGTTTGAACCTTTTATAATTACCGATTGATCCTAAATCGGGACATTCAGCGTCCCGATCAAGGCTGAATCGGGACGTGTCCACATACCCCTGAAAATCGGGACGTCCCGCGCAAATCGGGACACCTGGCAACACTACCCACCACCCTCCCATCGTGCTTCTACTGAAGGGGTCTGAACAAGCCAGTACAAGGAACAAGAGTACTGGATCTGCTGGTAATGGTACAGGAGATTGGGGATAATAAGTCCAAAAGGCTGCAGTGATTCCGGCGATAGAACGACTCTCAAAGTACAAAAAAGGACAGAATAGGAGCCAAAAAACCTTACGCGAGTGGAAAACCGTTGGTAAAGGCTAGTTATCAATAAATGTGCTTAAAAAACGACAGATTAATTTTTAGAGTAGGTAATAATGAACCAGGTTTCCAGGTTAAGTAAATCGTTAACTTTTTCATTCAATGTAATAAATAAATGTTAACGTATTATGTCTTGACGTCAGAACAATGCAATATAAAAATGCCTGTAACGAGTAACGAATCCCGCGCAAAAGTACCGCTAACGATACACCATCAAACCAGCGACACGGTTAGTCGATTCATTCTCATTAGTTAGTTCACGTGCCGTATAGCCGGCGGCAGCACTATTCCTGCCGTTTCTGCTGGACGTGTTATATATAGGTGATTATCCATTGTTCAGATCGGCTATTTGTTTAAGACGTTTTATTTTAATTAAAAACCGGCCAAGTGCGAGTCAGACTCGCGCATTGAGGGTTGATAATAATAATAAAAATAAGGATTCAGGTAGGGGTAAAAATTATCAGATTTGTTTTTAAAAAGTTTTTTTTTGTTCTTTTTAGTGTTTCAAACTTTTTCCGTATCAAATTTAAATAAAGTATATTTTTAAAGTAAAAAAAGATATTAATGTAATATGTGATGAATAAAAATAAATACTGCAATCCGAAACCCACGATCGAACGTGGGATCTTTCGATCTTCAGTCTAAAGCTATAACCATTATGCTACCCGGGCTATCTCACTACGCGCGCTTAATGCTGGTATACAGTGTACAGTGCAGTCATATTGCAGGGAGTTATTAATATAATATTTTCTATAACTTCACAATCTGTGAAAATTTCAACTAGCTACCTCTTACGTTTGTGAGATAGAGCCCTGTGACAGACGGACATCGTGGAATAATAGGGTTCCGCACCTCAGTATGGAACCCTATTACTCTACGATGTCCATACTGAGGTACGGAACCCTAACTTTTGCGCGACTTTGCTCACGTGAAACTCATTCTTTTCCGCATTCACTCGAGTTAATGTCGGTAATATTTTAACTCGAGCCTAGCAGTTTGGGTATCAATTGATCGCGTAGTAACTTTCATTCATATCAGTTCAGCCATTTTCAAGTGATGGTAGTAAAAACAGACAGACAAAAAGGAATTTGGAAACCATGAAAAACCAGCAAGTAAACGAAATTATAGACAGTGAGATTCTGTAATAGACTGCACTTATTTAAACCGATTTTCATAGCGTTTTCACGAATAGGTAGAGAAAAAATTTGGGAAAGTTTTAGACTGTATCTCATTGAGCTACAATAACGTTTCGTTCTTTTTAACCGACTTCAAAAAAAAGGAGGTGATTCTCAATTCTGTTGTATTTTTTTATGTTTGTTACCTCAGAACTCCGTCATTTATAAACCGATTTATAAAATTCTTTTTTTATTTGAAAGGATATACTTTCAGATTGGTCCCATAGAAATTTCATCAAAATCGGTTCAGTAGTTCGGCTGGTTTTAATAAAAGTGAGTAACGGCGTGTGATTCCTTAAGGTAAATGTCACTTTTTGACACACCAGACAGTGCGGCGTAAGAAAGTCGGTTTAATAAAAGTGCGTAAGGGCGTGTGATTCCTTTAAGGCAAATGTCACTTTTTGACAGTAAAAAGTAAAAAATAAAAAACTTTTTAACAAAAAAAAAACCTCCTTCAAAAAGCCACTAAAAAGAAGAAAATAATGAAATTTTGAGGTCTGCGCCAATTTAATAAAATATGAAGTCGGTTAAAAAGTATAGTACCTATAATAGTGATTAATATCTTCTTTTTAACC
Source organism: Mongoloraphidia duomilia (assembly GCA_039654895.1). Lineage (NCBI taxonomy): Eukaryota > Metazoa > Arthropoda > Insecta > Raphidioptera > Raphidiidae > Mongoloraphidia > Mongoloraphidia duomilia. The sequence continues at coordinate 16,648,769 of CM077522.1, read as the reverse complement.
GACTTCATATTTTATTAAATTGGCGCAGACCTCAAAATTTAATTATTTTCCTCTTTTTAGTGGCTTTTTGAAGGCGGTTTTTTTTTTGTTAAAAAGTTTATTATAGATATAAGATAAATGAATCACCTGTAGTTAAGAACAAGAAGCTGTTATTCCCGAGCAACGCCGGGTAAATACGCGGCTAGTTTTTTTTATAGATTTAAGATAAATGTAATCACCTGTAGTTAAGTCGCAACACTTGCCCTGCCATCTGTCTTCATACAGTGGCATTATTACCCAGCCACTAATCTAAGCACATAATATTGTAAGCTCTTAACTTTATGTCAAAAGGAGGACATTAATGTTTGCCAGTAAATATTTTAACTTTATTAGTCAGATATTAGGCTTGTGTGATAAATTGTATCTTGTTTTATGAAATGAACACCATACATATTTTATATTGGCATAGTAAATTTATTGCTTGTTAAATTTATTACTCTATATTATTTATACTTTATTCATCCGAAGATAACGCACGCATGAAGGTGTAATTTTCATTTAAATTTAATTACCTTGCTGAATAATTAATGTAGATAGAGAAAATAAACTTTCGGTAAAATTAAAGGTCTCTGTGTACACCGTATGAAACATAAAAAAAATGTTTATGCAAGGTTTTGCTAATACCGTTCTGTGGTTAGTCTCAAAAGATTAGTAATTTAATTGAAAGCAAAAACATTCTTAAAATTAACCGATTTTTAATTATTTTTTTACATTCGTTTTGTAACCAGTTTTCGTAACAAATTTAAAATTCTGTTACACGTCTAAAATATCATTTGGAGTTTCAAATTAGTTTGGAGAAATTGAAGAAGGATTGACTTATCGATCACTGATTTGATATGAAGATTGTTTATATTGATCGCCACTGATTATTATTATTATTGTAGATTATAGACGCGTCGACAACTCAAGTAATTAGCGTCTTCAACACAACAATTAATAATTGTTTTATTATAATCTACCAGCCGCGCATACATAAACCGACTGGTACGAGCTCGGGCTTCTGGGAACGCCAATTCCCTAAGAACATTGGAATGCAATTGCGAGGACAACTACATTCCAATGTTCCCCCCGGGGGAGATCGCCACTGAAGTTTAGTAATAATTTATTCTGCCGAGCTATCTTAAAATAAAATGCGTCACTTGACTATACTAAACAAAAACTGTTAAGACTTCCTAACGTAGAGTCTAAGTGTGTAGGGTTCATTTAAAATAAAAGACAATAAATAAAACCGGATGTTTTATTGGAAACGGTTTTATACACAAAAACAATACCTTAAACTGGCATGCAATTGACGTATTGGAAATCACAAAGGAAGGTATTTGGGACACGAAGTGTGAAATACAAAGAACTATAAAAAGTTTAGCTTTCCGATCTACACTCTCATTTCCAAACACTTCATATTATAGAAACGTGGATGCACGTAAGTAGGGTTGAACCCACAGAGTTGTATAATTTTTCTTGAAGCACGTTGCATAGACATTTTTTATTCAACTATCAATACAAATAATTAGAATCCTAATTCCATAGTTTCGCCTGGATAAGTTTTTACTTACATCACAGTGCACAACAGCAGACGTTCATTTTTTTCCCGAATACGACTAACGCCAATACGTCCAGAATTTATAAAGAGAGATAAGTTTGGGGGCAGAAACACAGGAAAAACCCGACAACTGCTAACACAAAACAAGCTTTCATTATAAAAAACAGTCGGGTAAAAATATTAGTTTTACAGTCACTTACTATTAGCATACTAACTCTTTAATATGTTTTTACCCAACTGCTTTTTATAATATTGGAAACTTGTTTAGTAATTTTGCATTAGAACAGTTAGGTTTTCGTTTGTTTTTTTTTTTATAAATTTTTAATACAGTTAAATAGATGACATAATAATTATGTACATAAAAGCATGTCAAGTGTGAAACAAACGGTTTAATGGCCTTCTCAAATTCATTTGATTTGAATACATCTACATTCGTCATAATAACAGGACAAAGCAATAGAAAATTACGTCAATGTAAGAAGTTGATCAAATTAACCGGTGTCATTCAGTCATTCTAAGCAGACATTAAGGTTGAATCCCTCTATTGGGCTTAGTCGCGAACTATCCGAGGAGGTCGTAGCAACGGAACAAAGCGTTGAATGAAGGTAAAAGTGCACAATATATATATGTTTTTCACGAATGACAGTATACAAATGTAAGCATATTGCAAAAAGATATTGTTCAGTTTTCACTTGAAGTTTTGTAATAAATAATTCTGTCGTAATACGACTTTTAACCGTTGCACATAACCTGATTGTTGTTAGTTTACATTAGTGGAATGTTTTACAATGTGTAATTTTGGTTTTTATATGTAGATCTCTCGAGCTTTTTGATCATGTCAAGCTTTAGTTAGTGAAGTAAATAAAACTGAGATCGAATTCCGTGAGGTTCTTGGAAGGTAGAGCAGACAGAAGCAATCTTTTTTTTTGCTTTGCACTGAATTCTGAAAATATCGAATTAATGAATTGTGAATTATAGACGCTCGACAACAGAGGTCATTAGCGTCTGGCTGAAAATATATCGAAATTAAATTTCACTAAAAAGGTTTTGTTAAGTCAGCACAAATGTTGCAATAGGAACTTACGACCCGGAAAAAAATCATTGCCGTTAAAATGATCACTGCATGAATGAATGAATTGTAAATTATAGTCAGACGCTAATGACCTCTGTTGTCGAGCGTCTATAATCTACAATCCATCCATCCTGTCAATTATAGACGCTCGTCATTAGCATCTGAATGATCACTGTACAAAAGAGTGCTTTCTGTTATCAGTCTTATTCCAGTTAAACCCATCTATAGCTTCCTCAATTCACTATTTTCAGAAAATTTGTGATAGGAAAATGCTGTCGAAGTATTTCGGCAACAAGGAATTGAACACATGTAAGGCATTTCTGAAACTATTTAATACAAATCACATGTAAGCTAATGTAAACAAACAGCGGTTAAAAGTCGTATTGCGACAGAATTATTTATTACAAAACTTCAAGTGAAAACTGAACAATATCTTTTAGCATTATGCTTACCTTTGTAAACTGCCATTCGTGAAAAACATATATTTCGTGCACTTTTACCTTCATTCAACGCTTTGTTCCGTTGCTACGACCTCCTCAGGTAGTTCGCGACTAAGCCCAATAGAGAGCTTCGACCTTAATGTCAGACGCGAATAAAGTTCTTGCTTAAAATGAAACTATTGTGTACCCACTACCCGGTACAAGTAACGACATAATAAACGCTCTTGGTCATTATATGCGGAGTCATTATAAACGGACTACACTTTATAATATTATGTTAGTTTTTTCCTGAAATTATAATTTAAAAACGAGTTGGTTGTTTGTAAAAGTGAGCGATATTAGTCTCGTAAACAGTTTTTTTTATGTTATATATTGTAAGTCGGATCAAATTTCATTATCGATCAGAAGCGTATAAGCCCTTCTCTATATGGTATAAGCTCGCGGCCCACATCAACAGCTTATGTTTGTAAACACATCACAGATAAAGTGAACTATGTTTAATCATAACATAAGCTGGTAAAACGTACGTGACTTTTTTGAATTTAGTTTTTACAATGTATATTGTGTTAGACGCCAACATCAAAATCGCTCAGTGAGCGAAAAAACAGACCGCGTTCTGAGCGATGTTATTATATTTTTTGCGGAAATTTTAATATTCTGTATTTGGACACAAACATGTCATCACAATATCAAGAAAGCGAAATTTCGCGTCGTGGTTGATATGAAACAGCCACAATGCATTCTGGACAATTAAAAACTACCAAAACATGAACTTCGTATATTGTGGTTATTTACGAAAAGCTCACAACATACAGACGCTAATGACTTCAGTTAAAGACATACCTAACTCTATAGTCTACATCTCTCTCTCTTTCTCCCACAACGCGTTCTGGCAGTTCATTATTTACAGCAATACGTTTTTTTGTAGTTTTTAATAGTCCAGAATGCGTTGATGGCTGCTTCAGTTCAACCATATTGTCGCGTGCTGGATATTTTAAGCCCCGTCTATAATTGTCGCAAAAGCAAGACCCAAACGCAAGAAATACTCAAGACGCAACGCAGCATGTTGACGTTGTGACAGCTGTGTCTATATAAACATGCGTTTTTCCTGCGTTGTCCAATCAGAGCAGTTGTTTATTTCGTCTGCCTTGATCCTTAAAATCCGTACATTTTTTTAAATAAAACAAAAGATTGGCTTTAACAATGCCAATCAATTCTCAGCTATCTTATTATTTGTTTTGAATGTTTCACTCAGTTGCACTCGACACACATGTAAGTAAACTGCAGAGAGTGTGGAATGCGGATTGCAACAAAATTAAGAGTGTGGGTAGAGCTACTTGTTTGGCTGGCATAACACACGCGACGTGACGCATTACGCAACGCAAAAGTTGGACTTTAAACCAATTTGGCGCGATCTGCGTTTTACGTTTAGCGTGAGGCGCTGCGATCTCTTGCGACGCCTTGCGTCAGTCTTACGTTTTGCGTTCTGCGTTCTGCGACAGTATTATAGACGGGGTTTTACATAACTCATACGCGTTCTGATCAATTTTTTCGTTCAATGGGCGATTTCAATGTTTGCGCTTCACATTATGTATTACATCTCTATCATGCTGAACATTTACAGTCTTCTTAAAAGCAATAGCTTATCTATAAACTGTTTTATAGCGCTATCAATTTTCTTTCTCAGCGCTAATGCATCTATGAAGGTACGAGACAACCCCGCTACTAAATGACACACACTTGGTGGTGAATTAAATCTTTAATACCTTACAGTTACAGCAGTATTGTTTAAACAATATCCCTTTAAAAAAATTTCTACCCCGGGTTCCCCATAAAATCATTGCTCGCTGATAGTGTCGAGTTTTCCGAGACAAGAAAAAATCTTTAAAAATACTTATGGAACGTAACCATCTACGTGAATTATCAAATTCTGATGTCCGCTTACATGAAAAGTAAGCTAGGTTTTATAACCACTATAGAAAAATTGTTTCCGCTACCTATACTCTGTGAGAGATGTCATATTGAATTGTCGAGACGATATTTTTCGAGGATCCTCGCTATCGATATGAGAAAGGTATGACACCATATTTCTTATGAGGAATAAGTGAGACGCAATAAAATAGTTGCGTCCCACGCTTTTATTAGTTGTACTTATTTTTATTTTGAAGCTATGCTTCTTGACGCACGTTTTGGGATGGGGACTTAACACACAAAAAGTGAAACGTCACGAACGATGCAACGCATCTCATTGGTTGGGCAGCGCGTATTGTTGCCAGGCAAATTATGTTTATATTGTAATAATATCAAAAAATATCAAATTTCGTTTTTTTATTTTTATATTTGTAAAAATAGGTACCTATCTAAATAATTAATATTTATTACTATATCGATATTAAATTATATTAATTAAAAATTACATTATTTTCTATTTCTATATTTTCTTTTTAATAACATATTTTTTGAGCATTGATAAATTCGATTTTATATAGGTACAATGTATTAAGAAGCGCGTATAGCTTCTGCCGGGTATTCCATGACACCTCATGACTTTTTTTTATTTTGTGATATTTTTCACTTTTTAGTTAATTTAATTAAAAGCCTACCTTTAAATTTTTAAACCGATTTCAAAAAAATGTTATCAATTTGAGACGTAAATTCATCATTTTTATTTTCATTTTAATTAATTAATTTGCTTTTTTTCGCAAATTTTAACACCCCGTATTTTTCTAACGGAATATTTTTGGACCATAGTTTATAAAGCAAACTACCATTGTAGAATCACACCCTTAAATATTCGCACACCATTAAGGAACACCCGTATAAGTAAATGATTTTCAATTCTGAGAGATCACCACCGATATTGGTACGAATTATTTCAAATCTTAACTTGAAAGTAAATCAATCTTTCTAAAATCAACTTTTTAACCTAGCAGCGCTCAATCTTGTTTTTGAAAAATTTTAATTAAAACTACTTAGGTACTTCTAAATGTTAATCTTAAAATTATTCATAAGGTACATTTTCACATAACAGCAAATTTTCGTGAAATTCCGTTCGAACGAGATAAGTACTCTTAGCTCCAAGTAAAACCTATTTTTAATATCCTTGCCGATCTCATATATAACTACAGCACAATATTGAAACCTATGGTGAAGCGCATATAAGCTTTGTATTTTATTTTTTCATATCTGTGGATTCTGACAAATAACATCGCACACACAAATAATTGTACTTTTCTGTATGGTCAATGTTAATATTTACAGCATTGTAAAATTTCTGTCTCACTTTACCTTATGTAATGTTCAATTTGTTGGAAAGTAACAAAAATTTAACAGCACTTTAATTTCTAACATTGACTCTGCAGAATAGCGCCATAAGCATCACGAAAGCTCACGCACTGCATTGAAAAAAAACCCTAACATAAAAATTAAATATGATAAAAAATGACCTGCTATACATAATATTCTTTTAAAAAGAAAAAAACGCATTAGTAGTTATATTTTCAATTTCATCACGATCGGATGATTCTCCTGCGATTTAAAATGGCGGATCCAAAATGGTGGCATTTCTTTATTTCATTTGTATCGTATAAGCTTCCCGAAAATATGTTTTCTCATGTAAAGAAAGCCGCATCAAAATCGGTTCAACCATTGAAAAATATGATGCAACTGACATACAAACATATACAACCCAAACACATAACACTTATCTCGTTTTGGGTCGAGGGTTAAAGATTTAATGCGTTTAATGTCAGTTTCTTACATATCATAACCTTACACCGTTACTATCTTCAGATAATATTTCTTCGATCTGTTTAAAAATGTAAACTTGTCTTTTATTAATTCAATAGAGTGATCGGAGAAATAATAGGAATAAGGATAAGTCGTATAATTTTTCAGCAAAAACTGCAAAACGTTGTTAGGAAATACACAATATGTATCGCGACAATTGTTTAAAATTATTAAGAGAGAAAACATTCAGACGACTTAATAACCTCTTCCTTTTTTGATGTCGGTTAAACACCATGTAAAATCACAACCAAGATCTGCTTCTCCAAAACTAACCTTCAAATATGAATATGTTATTACTCCCTCGAATTGCAATATAATTTAGGGTAAGTTCGGTTTTGCTCTCAGATCGATCAGTTCGAATTCAGCATTTATATACTCTGAAAGATCTCTATCCTGCGTTTGGTTTTAATATCTGGAGGAGATCGAGCACGTTTTATGAGCTCCGAAGAAAGCAAGCGAGCAAGCAGATTTAACCATCTTTAGAGCATTCATTTTAAAAATGAGCGAAAACACGAGTTGTGAGAATGGATAAATTTCGAAGTTTATTTGTACGAGGTAATTTTTCAATAAGTAAAAATACACATATAAAATTTATTAAAAAAATGTAATATCCAACTTGTCTATACTGCACAGAATGATTAAATAAAATATTTATTACGTCTATGGGTCGAAAAAACAGCCGGTTGTAAGTATCAATTCTAAAATAAACGAATGAAACGAAAAAAATTGTAAATCATGACTTATTATTACAACAATGTTGAATTAAATCAAAAATGAGGAACAATAAAGAATGTATATCGGCTTTAGTATTAAGAATGTGATTTAATAGCTCCATTTTATTCTGACGTTTGGAAAAATCTGCTATAGATTAAGTTCGGAATTGTTTAGATGGTTCAAATTGCTCGCTTGTCACCTGACCAAAAATCAATCGAGTGCAAAACCGAACTTACCCTTAGAGTACAAACGATAGAAAAAGCACCTTGCAATGAGTCCTATTTTACATCAGTCTTTAAGATTCTAGCTTAATACTTTCGCATCTAGTGTTCTTGTAGTTCGACTACTCATTCGGTATTCTTTAGTTGCACTCTTCACCATCAGGAACAATATAATCAACGCTATTACTGAAGCACCTTCCTCCCTTCCCCTCTTCCTTGACGGCGTTGTTACGCAGTAGTGATGAAGTGCTTTAACGCGTGCTTCGAACGTGCTTCATGTCATTTCCCCATTCTATCTTTATCCCTCTCTATTTCCCACTCACACCCACTAACCACCTAGGTAATTTCACTGCAGGTGATATGGAAAAAAATCAACCAATTTAATGATGAAGCCAATTAACAACAATCTGATTTTAATTAAAAATTTCCACTATAAAAATTTAATTTAAGATGTTTTTTAATTGGAAAATATTTTATCGAATGTCGTCTCTGATTTCACTTAATTATGAAATAAATTACTAAAAATTACTCTTGTTTTAACATCTTAGTAATGGGGAATGTTAAGTCACCTAAAAGTTATACATTATATCTTGAGGAGAAATAATACTAATTTGAGATCTACTCTACATTGATATCAACTGTGAAATTTATGTATATATAAGCGAAGAAATTACCTCAAAAATAGGATTAAATTTCGAAAGAAATCATGTGATCCAAAAAACCGACAACAATGGGCACGAAGCCGCCGGTAAGGACTAGTAATGTTAGATATTTGTTGTTTTTATTATTTGCGTTATGGTGTACAATTTTTCACTCGCAGTTACTGAGATTTGGGCCTGTTATGTGTTTAATTCTTAAATGAACTAATTAATTAATCTACCAAAAACTCGTATTTGTTATTATTTTATAAATATTTCCATGATAAGATGTGGAATTAATAATCTTTTATTTTTTAAATAATCAACTGGTAAGTTACGTCTTCATCACTTGATGCACTATTTGTCACTCGCAGATGAACCCACCCAAAAAATATGTTTTAAAAGTGGTTATATTTAAAATGCTGTTGAACCATTCAATAAAATGCTGTGGATAGATGATACAAATCCCCAGTGTACAGGACTCATCAATGAATTTAATCGGCTGTGTTAAAAGATAAATTATCACAAAAAGTTTTGTCAGTTTTCTTACAAGCTGTTGCAGTTCGACTATTGCATTTGTCGGTAAAAACTATTGAAGCTAAAAGATATGGAAAGAAACTATCATTTTCTTCTTCTGCAAAATAAACAACATTTACAATCTTTGTGAAGTGACAATTTAAACTGAAAGAAACTTTAAGATTGTGCAAACAAATTGAAAACATGCGGAAAAATAAATGCTTTTAAACTTTAATATTTTTATTGTGAACATTTTCTTGAGATAACTTTTATTTCTACAATATACCTTTTTTCAAATCATTTTAATTCATAAATTAATTCATTCACAAACAAGATCGCCTTTGTGTTTTATAATTATTATTATTCAATATCAATGATTGGCTGATATTGATTGAATCATTGAACAGAGTAAATTATAGTTGATGCTCTAAAAATATTTAAAGTGGTAAATTTCACATAATCTTCCCTGCGGACTGTAACATACGAAAAGTATGAACACGCTCATAATGCAACTAATTGATAGATTTTGTAAAAACTTTATTTATAAAATAGTAAATACTTATACAGCCGGATTTCAAAAACAAGTCCCGCAAACATTCTCTTAACATTATTTACGTTGTTGACCTACGTTGATTGAACAATAACACTATATTTAAAATTCATTCAATATTCAAATGCACTTTTCAAGTATTTTTAGACAAATTCCTATTTCCTAATACATTTCGTTTAATACGCGCTCAGTTCTGCCTATAGCCCTGAACGGGCATCTAGATTTATAATTTCATTTATTCTGAATTTTTATTCCTTTTTTTCCCATTATTTCGTATAAATAATTCCATATTTTTTCAAAGCATTGTATTTACGTATTCAGTCATTATGTAAAATTAATATTATATACAACCCTCCCACAGTAAATGCTGGAGCACGTTTTGTGTGTATAGCAGACCTCTATTTACGCAAAACATACACGACTTGATTCTATGCCGGGTGTACGTATTATGGAAAATAAAGTAACGACTTTAAAAAAGCGAATTTAGGCTTCCAAGCATTTTGATTTTGAGACTTTTATGGAAAAATATTACATCCGTTATTAATTAAATTAACAAAAAATATTAAAAAATTAGCTTTCTTTTTAGTTTCTGAAGCCCCACATGTACGTTTCTTGCGCCTGATGTATCGTGATTCTCCACCGTGGATATACATCAATATTTAGTACTTACTAATAATATGTATAACGTAAATTTCTAATTAAAATATTGTATGTCCAGTGACTACATCATAATTTCGCTTTTCCAAAATGAATTTAAGTATATCAAAATATAATTGTCATCGGCCACAAAGGTTGTCGAAATGTCAATCAATTGCTTTTTTTTCAATAAATAAGAAATCAAATATTCCAAATACTTGCAGCTATGTTATAAGCATATAGTTTGAAACCAAAATCACTTCCAAAACGAAATATTACGTCCCCGGATAGTGGACACTCTTTTCGTGTTTCTATTATTAAATAACTTGCTTTTAACCCTTCTCTGATTACTTTCATGACTGTTTTTTAGAAAAGAAAACGACTTCGATAGGCCTTAAAATCACCGTGAAGTAATGTACTTAGTATATTACTTTTACACAAAAAAAGCAAACAGATTGCAAAAATTTACAGTTTTACAGCAGTCTAAAATACACAGTTATATTATCGTAAGAAAATGTCTTGTACAGAAGAGAAAGAAATTTGTTTTCTACTTTTTAGTGCTTTAATATATGCGTATTTCTTGGATTTTTTTAAAACTGTTAATTTCATTTTTAAAGTTTTAGTCATTATAATATAATATTATATTATTTAAAATTTTAAACGGTTGGAGACGTTTTCCCAAAATCAACACCGTACCTCCCACCACTTGTTTTTTATTTACATTTTTCTAAATATTGTATTGTCATCAAAACTACGCACGAATGCAAAGTTTGACGTCAATTAGACATTTGGAAGTGGATGAAAATCGAGTTGAAAGATTTTTTTACATACAACATACCTACTTACAAGTGAAGCTAATACAAGCGTGTAAAGGCGAATATCTCACAAAACTCATCAATGCCTACTTGTCCTTTACAGTCAATTTTGTTAGTATCAGCTGTTATTAATATTTCGCTTGTTCAAATACTGATTCATTTACTGCACTTTGGTGCAAACGGACATGTTCCAATTTTTATTACACTCTTCTATTTTATTTACTCACTTTTGTCAAACACTCTGTATATTAGAATTGCTGCAGATGATAATATTGTGTGTTGCAGTTCCCCTGCATAATGCTGCGTTTAAAATTCATTTTTGTTCTAAATTAATTATTACTGAGGATAAAATTTAATTAAGCAAAACAATTAAACAAAATTACAAACCTACTGTCAAGGGCACATAAATATTTGTCTAAGAAATAAGGAAGGAATTTTTAATGGGATTGTTAATTTTTGTTTACTTTGTATATTACTATGTAAAAATAACTGTATTTGTTGTTGATTTTTTTTTAACTTTTTAATATAACACTTAAAATCTTTCAATATTTCCTTTCAATAATCGGAATGTATTTTTTTAATGCAATATCGAGGTCAATGTTTATTCTTAGCGAAATGAATGAAGTATACAGAGTAAATTGTTGCCCAATATTAATTGTAGCATAGTTCGTTAGCTTTCGAAAGACACCATTTTCGTAAACCTCACTCCACGCAATCGAAAGTTAAACTAGCCCAAATTCCGCCGGGAACCTTAAATTGCGCACTGAGTCAAAATGCCGTCTTAGGTACGGACATCATTTGTCTACTCGGTGCTATATTTATCGTTTGGATGCTGCTTTTAGTTTTGAAATTATAAGAGGGAACATTATCACCCATTTTCGTCACAATTTTCGTAACCCTCGACATTTTGCGCATGCCCTCTTGCAGTACTATTTTAAAGACGTATTCACGTCAACACAGCCATTTCATCTATCTGGCCATTTAATGAAATGTCTAGACATTACATGAAATTCCCAGTTACACCAGATAATTAGTGAAATATCCCGTTGTACCAAATTGCCATTTCACATAAAGTCGACATTTTATAATCAATTTATAATTCAATCGCCACGACAGATACACAATTAAATCTGGCGTTATTCATCATGCTCAAACTTATTTAACAAGTGAAATAAACATGTTTATTGTTTATGTCTATTGTTAGTGTAGACAGACTGTGTCTATAATTGAAACACGAGAGTGTGAGTTTTGTAAATGAAATAATCAGGCGCTATACGTAACTCTTAATTACAAAATATGTTTCCAGGTCTGATATTATATCGACCTGAAAACAGCCCTGTTAAACACAAACACTTAACATCTTGTAGTATAGTACACGGCACCGTATTGTGTGGTTTATTAATGCCATTGTTATGCCACCTGCTACTGTTATTGCAGCAGTCTTGATGCTGATTTAAGCTTAGCTGGATGCCTGTTCCTTCTTCCTGCACATTCACATACGGGAAGTGCTTACTCTACGGGAGATCGAAATGACAAATGACAAAATAACTCGTTCACCAACTGCACCAACGTCCAACTCAAAAATGGGAATTTTTAACTATGCATGATTAAAGAAATCATAGAGTGAATTTTTTTATCTATGCCTCATAGGGGTCTACATCGTATAAACTTTATTCGTGTGAATGGTTTTTCTACTTTCAAATTGATTTTTGGAACACTTTTAGTTTTCAAGTTCTGATAGTTTTTAGGGTTCCGTGCATCCGATGAAAAAACGGAACCCTCATAGAATTACTCTCGTGTCTGCTTGTCCGTCTGTCACAGCTTATTTTCTTCGAATCTACTGGACGAAAAAAGTTGAAATTTGATACATACCTATGTAGAGTTAGGTGATCCAATCACGGACGTATAGCGTAAATAAACGGATTCTGATTTTGGGGGTTAATTTTGGGAAGCAAATTAGAAAATTAAAAAAAAAATTCAAGTGCATTATGTAACGTACCAAATGAAAGGGCTCGTTTTGAGAAATACAAACGTATTTTTTTTATAATTTTAAAATGCATAGTTTTAAAGATATTAAAGAAAATACACGTAAATCAATCAATCCCTTCTCCTTATCTCCGAAACTACTGAGCCTAAAATTTTAAAAAATAGGGAATTTAGGGCCTCACTCATAGTTTAGAGGAAAACGTAAATGAAAATCCTTAAATTCCCACGGGAAACGGAATAGTACGGAACCTTCGCCACGCGAGTCCCACTCGAACTTGACTAGTTTTTATTTAAGAACATTTCGACTAAGCTTTAGGCATCTTTAAGTGTTACATAAATGCTTTGAAGTTTAAATTAAAACACTATAATATTGCCTACTAATTGATATCTCAAAAGATGGTGGGTCGCAGGAAAAAAATATTTTTTGAGCACTTAAATACATATGACTACCAATAGTAAAGACATATTTAAAATGGACTTTAACACGTTAGAAATTAGTTTAGTACTATAGTAATCGAACCCATCCGACTCTCTGTAAAATTAGACATACTGTGTACTACGTTGTATTGTATCTCTTTTAATACACTGTGATCTGTGAGTGCAGTATGTAGTATAGACCAACAGAATATTGCCGCTAGCGTTCCTAGCGGTTGAAATAGAAGAACTGGTGAAATCACTTACTCGTATGATACGGTATCACGAGTTTTCATTCTCGCCAAAATATCCCCCATGACAAAATATCCGCTGTAAGAATTTCAAAAGGGATGAAAAGGGGCTTGTGTTTTTTTTTAAAGACCGTCAATAGCTAAGGTTATTTGGGCCTAGCACCAATTCATATTTTCAATTCATTATTTTTTTTTTAATAATAAATTGAAAATCCAATTGACACTTTTACCAGCTCTCGGGCTAGAACCCGGGAACTGGGGACTTGTAATAGAGGAACCATAGCAACGCCATGTAAACAACAGCATTGCTACACTCTCTGCTATTCTCAAGCCCGGATGAAAAGGGGGTTGGTTCAGGGGAGAGTCCCCAAAAAACGTAACGAGTGGGGGGGGGGTTGGTGCGATGGCGTTCTCATTGCGCGGTGAAAAGGGGGGTTGTACAGGGTGGGAATCCCTAATAAAACATACGCGGGGTGTGTTGGTACAATGGTGTTTTCTTTACGCGGTGAAAAGGGGGGTGTTACAGGGTGGGATTCCCCAAAAACGTGTTTTATATGGTTTGTAATATTTTTTTAATATCCTGACTAACGAATATTTTGTCGATCGGATTATGTGTCCGCGGATATTTTGACTTGCGGATGTTTTAGTTGCGGATATTTTGTGGCTAATATGTCCGTGGATGAAAAGTCGGGGAGCCTAGGATACAGGCAATATAACAGAGATATTTTCGTTTTAATTGTTAAAATGTTTTGCTTGTTGTTGCCGATCTCAAAAAAGGCTTTGATTTTTGGAAATATGCTTATATGGAAAAGTGTAAAATCGATATTAAAAACAGGTTCTAATATACTAAATCGTTGACTTCTCGTATTTACACCTGAAAAATTGCATCAATTATTCTGGATTTACTGTTGAAGATTTATTTAATTTAGATTATTAATGGAATTTTAATTTTATTTTATGGAAATTAAATAATGACAGATTTTGTTTCTAACAATCAAATAAACTTAACAAAATATAATAATAAAACAGTGCCACAAATAAAATTGCTATTATTGTTTGTAATCGTATATTTTCTTATTGTTTTCTACGTCAAGGCATCTCTTTTGTTATTTATTGACAAAAGAATACCACTGAGAATTTCTTGTGTGACATTTTGTGACATTTCAACTTGTAGGACTTTTTCGTAACAAAAGTAAAGGTAGGTTTCTTGAAACATATAGAGATCAAACAATTAAGAGACAGTACTGAAAAATAATAATTTCATTTAAATGAAAGAAGAAAAATCAAAAAGAAGCTTCAGTTAATGAAAAGATATGTTCCATCAAAAATATATTTTGATGTCTAGATTATTATTTCTCTGGTGTGTGGGTAGTTAAATATAAATTACTGTTCAGACTGTACTATATCAATAACTATACTTATCTGAAATTTTTTTTGCACTCTCAGAAATGGCAAACATATTTTTTTGCCATACCCACTATAAAATAGCTGCGCTTTACAGGCATGCATGTATGCATATAAAGTCACTTTTGACAAACCGGTGTACGGGAACGTATCTTTTCCACACTAGTATGGGAAAGCAAGCTTCCATAATGATTTATGCTTATCACAACTTCAAACACTCTTTTAACGGCAAGGTTTTAGAATGCGACCAGTGTTTTTTACGTGAAGAGAGAAGAATTAATTTTGAAGAGTTGGCAACACTGCATTGCATAAATCTACATTATTTATATTGTTTGTGTGAAGTTACGCACGTTGCGACGTGGCCGTAAAGAAAAAAGCGTAAATGTTACGCCTTTGACGGAGCAGATACGACGCTCGTATATCGATTTTTCGTCGTTGTAAACATACCAACGTACGACTGGAACTGAATTCGTTTAGTGTTTCGTACGTCATATATTATGTACACACTTTATTATACTGGATGTTCATAATGTTCTAAATTAGAGGACGTGCTCTAATGGATTTATTTTGCACATATGGAGTTATTTCATAGACACGTCTGTTTCTTATAATCCCGTGGTCAAAAATTGTACGAATTTTGATCAGAGGACTATTTTCAGAATATCTAGTATTTAGGGTGTAATTAAATATACTACAGCAAATCAGCGGTCAGTTAACATCTGGCATTGGGGCGCTTTGAAAGATGTAAAAAAAAGTCAAGAGGTGTCATGAGACACCCGACAGAAGCTACGCTTCTTACGCATTTACAGGTATATAAAACCGAATTTATCAAAGCTATAGACAATACAATTGAAAAGTTATTATTTGACCGCCATTTTGAAATATGATGCAATTTTATTTTTTTGTGTCCTATAAAACACTTAAATATCAATTTTCAAAAAGATCGGATAATTTTTACAAAAGTGCATATGGCCGCCATTTTGAAATCTGACGTTATTTTATTTTTTTGTGTCCTATAAAACTCTTAAATATCAATTTTCAAAAAGATCGGATAATTTTTACAAAAGTACATATGGCCGCCATTTTGAAATCTGACGTCATTTTATTTTTTTGTGTCCTATAAAACTCTTAAATATCAATTCTCAAAAAGATCGGATAATTTTTACAAAAGTACATTTGGCGGCCATTTTGAAATCTGACGCCATTTTTTTTTGTGTCCTATAAAACTCTCAGATATTGATTTTACATAGGGTACTGCGCGTGCGCCAGTATATTACTTTCACCGCTGGCCATATCTATAGATATACTTTTAATAACATGAGCGTGACAATTTTACCGTGACGCGAATCTAAAAGTTTACCCCAGCTGCCAGAAATCGTCTAACGCGCCTATAGAAGCATATAGCTTCAAAAACACTAGTGTTTTGTAAAAACTGAAATTTGCCGCAGAGCTTTATTGAATAAAATTTATGAAAAAACAGACCTCATTTTGATAGAACCGACCTTACAGTCAAGCAGTCGGTAGAAGTTTCAAACTTATACCGACTGCTAACTAGGTCGGTTCTATCTTACAATTTTATGGTACGATCTCTTGAACAATATTAGGCTTCTTTAAATTCCTTTGCGGATCAATACCTTACACGTACCCAGTCAATACACTTTCATTAAAAATTAATAAAATAAAGAATACTAAGAGCAGTGCGGTAAAATATTATAGCATTGAAAAAAGACAATGTTCATACTTTGGTCACATAATGCGATCATAAAAATATAATATACCTCCAGTAAATTATACTAATGGACAAATTTAAGTAGGAAAGAGCTAGAGGTAAAATGATTAACGTGGTTAGATAACTTTTCAAAATAGACGGAATTGAATTTTAACAACCTCATTCGAACTGTCAAGGATAGGAACAAGTGGACTCAACGTTCTCTAGATCTAGGCCTTATGAGATATGGAAGTATTCATCATGATGATATTTTATTGAAATGTTACCAATAGTTGTGCACATACTTATATAACACCCTGTATAATATAATTACAATAGCTGTTATATTCTCCAGGGATATGCAAAGTGATTTTTATACGACTCTGTTTTATCTTTCTTGCTGTATGCAGCACATAAAAATTCTTAGATGCAGAATTCTTTCGCTCAATTTACAAAGGTTTTTAGTGAATAACTATAACTATAATTTTCAATATTTTCAAAAAAAATTGACAGTTCATTTGCGTCACCAACTTTACATTTATAGCAGGCCATGAGTAGGTAATAGCGACCGGAGCAGAGTGAATAAACATAAATTACTATGGAAATTGTTTACTTACCACATTAGTGTGTTTTGAAAACATTTTCAACACACTTGCCTGTTAACTGATTCATTCCATGCATACATAAACGCATGTAAAGTAGCTATTTTATAGTGGGTATGACAAAAAATATATAAAGTTAAATAAGATATATATTTTTTTAGCTTTTTAGATATTCTGGCCCATATAGCACATGAAAAATAAATATGAACATTGCAATGTTAAAATTAAAATTAAGTACACAGCTGGGACTCTAATCTAAAACCTCCAATATTACGGTAGACGTATTCTATAATGCTCCCAGCAATGAATTCGTTACCACTTCGGAAGATCAACTATTTCCAATACGTGCCGGAATCTTTTATAAATGCAAAGTTTAGTAATTGGTTCAATTTTCAAGCGTCGTTCTGCAAGAGCTGTAAAAGATAACAGTGTGGAAAAGTACTAAAACAATGGTTGCGGTAACGATTTTTAAACAAGTTTCAGTATTTTGCATGCAAATATCCTCACAGGTATCTAAAATTATTTTTTTGTAATCTATAATATTATATGTTTGTAAGAAACAACTGAGTGTCAGACATAGACACTGGAGAAAAACAGTATACTGCAGATAACTCAATATTGGATTGGAAGACTTTTGGGTGACTTTAGCAGTACGATCTCCTATACCCATAAATTTTTATTTTTGAATTAAAATTGGAAAGTTAAAATAGAAAAACAATCGATAAAAAATGTCTATTGTTATTTAAAAAAAAGTCGAATAAATTTTAGGTATCATCGTCATAGATTATTGAATATTTTAATTTTTACAAATGTTTGTTGAAGTTTGGAATCACCGTGCAATAACTGTAATTATTATCAACAAAGTATTTTTGGACATCAGCGGAGTTGAGTGACGTCATATGTTTAAATAGCTACACATTAACTTTAATAAAACTATTGCGCTTTAACAAAAATTGCTCAATGTTTCTCAGATTTTAGAGTTTTGATCGAGGGGTAAATATCTGAGGATTTATGGTGTACAGCGTGAAGGAATTACGAGGATTTATGAGGATTTATAAGGATTTATGAGGATTTATGAGGATTTATGAGGATTTATGAGGATTTATGAGGATTTATGAGGATTTATGGGGATTTATGGGGATTTATGGGGATTTATGAGGATTTATTGAGGATTTATTGAGGATTTATCGAGGATTTATAGAAGATTTACAGAAAAATTAAATCAGCTGTTTATGTTATGCGCGTGCGCGTAACAATTTTTAATTTGCCCGACCGCATAAACCGGCGGCATTGTGAATAAAATTTGTTTTTGGTGGTGTCATGCAAGTTTGTGTGAGTTCCAAGGTAAGTTTATTATAATATTTATCTCGTGTTGGCATTATTGTACCACATACAATAGGGTATTTGACTAAAAATTTTTTTTATGTTACATTAATAGAGCAGCAAATTCTGAACAAAATGACATTTAAATCACTTAATTATTATTTCAAATTAGCTCAAAAATAATTTTTGAAATATTTATGTGAGCCCCGCTCGCTAATAACCATTTTTGCTCCACGAATCTATGACGTCATATTTTTTATGAATGTACGTTTCTATCTACTAACTCGATGCTGATTATATCAGAAACTTACTTACCTACAGTTTATAATATTAGTATAGTATATTAGTATAGATAGTAAAAAAATCCTACATTCAAGTTTTACCCCCTTTGGGGTTGAATTTTAAAAACTTGAATAAGCCTATAACCTTCCTCAACGAACGGGCTATCTAGGAAAAAAAAATTTTTTTAATTGGACTGAGATTAGCGCGTTCAAACCAACACACAACAAACAAACTCTTCAGCTTTATTGTTATAATATATATAGTCCAATCAAATTGTCGAAAAAATAGGTCTGAAATTGCGTTAATTAGAAGTTTGATGAAATTTTAATTGTAGATAGGGGGTGCCACTAGAACACTCCAGCCAAGTTTCCCCCCTCGGATTCCGCAAGGGGTGGCCGCCATTTTGAATTTAAGGGCATTTATCTTGGCAAATATTGCTTGTACGTGAAAAATTACTATTACAAAAATTATTAAGGAGGATGTATCCAACAACTTCTGTTTGGAAAATTTTTTGAAATTTCTTATTCAAAAGTTATAAATTCTCAAAAATGACAGTGTTGGGGGTGGAAACGGTTTTTTTGATTTTACAACAAAACGGTCAATCGTGGCAAAAAATGGTTACGACAAAAGTTGTAGCTTTTAAGTGTTTCTACAATATACATGTGTTCAACATTTTTTTTGCTTGCTTGGTGCGAATATAGAGGGCGTCAAAAGTCGACCGGCGCCAATATTTTTGAAAATTTTTTAATTTTGTATGTAACAAATTAATTCAAGTCATCGAATTTTCACCAAATACTCATTAGGGTGTTTTCGGGGTCGCTGATTAGGAAACCATTATCAAATTTTCCAAAAACAAAATGGCGAATCCAATATGGCGGTCGTCTCCCATTTAAATTCATCGCATTTTCACCAAATTCATCATCCGCCATTTTGTTTTTTGAAAATTTGATAACGGATTCTTAATTAGCGACCCCTAAAACCCCCTAATCATGTATTTGGTGAAAATGCGATGACTTGAATTAATTTTTTATGTGCAAAATTCAAAAACTTTCAAAAATTTTGGCGCCGGTCGACTTTTGGCGCCCTCTATATTCGCACCAAGCAAGCAAAAAAAATGTTGAACACATGCATATTGTAGAGAAACTCAAAAGCTACAACTTTTGTTATAACCATTTTTCGCCCCGATTGACCGTTTTGTTGTAAAATCGAAAAAACCGTTTCCACCCCCAACAGTGTCATTTTTGAGAATTTATAACTTTTGAATAATAAGAAATTTCAAAAAAAAATTTAAACAAAAGTTGTTGGATAGATCCTCCTTAACAATTTTTGTAATAGTAATTTTTAACGTACAAGCAGTATTTACCAAGATACATGATTTCATCCCTTAAATTCAAGATGGCGGCCACCCCTTGCGGAAAATTTCATCAAACTTCTTATTAATGCAATTTAAAAGTACCATTTGACTGGATTAATAAGGTAAACACAGGTTTGTTATTGTTTATACATTCGATGAGTTATGGGGATTTATGAGGATTTACGAGGATTTATGAGGATTTATGAGGATTTACGAGGATTTATGAGGATTTATGAGGATTTACGAGGATTTATAAGGATTTATGAGGATTTATTGGTGATTTATATGGATTTATAAGGATTTATTTGCCAAAAAGGATTTATGGTGTACACAATTTTGGGCAGATATTTACCCCTCGGTTTTGATACATTTTTAGAGTGTTGGGTCTCCAAGTCACTATATGAATATTATGAAGTATTAGAAATACCTTGTATTTCTTGATGTCCGTCTTGTGACTTCTTGTGTTTTAGCACGACGCGTTTCAGCAACGAGTTGCTATCTTCAGGTGTAGTTACATTTTTAAAAAAATTACACATTGAGTATCCGTAACACGTTATAATATTAAGCACATGCGTATTATGTAGTGGAGTACTGATTTAAATTTCGAAATTTTATGATTTATATAGTAGGTAGATGAAATGGACGTGTGAGTGTGTGTGTATTTATGTAGACGATTAATGAGTATTGGATGTTTGTGTGTTGTTAATTATTGTGTCGTATATTATGTTCGATTTTAACGTTAGTTTGACATTAAGAATGTTTTGTTCAAATTGAAGTACATTTTCGTTGTACGTATAATAAAAATGCATGCAAGTACCCTATAGTGACTGATTTGTTTTTCCCATTATTAGCTTTTCAATATTTTAGTCAGGGAATACGTACGTTCTTTTTTATAAATTGAAAGTTTCTTACGTGTTCGTCAAAGTTTTTCCCATCCTCGGATCCGTATAACGAGAAATGATTTTATCGACCTCTTCGTAATGTAGGTACGTAAATATACACAGCATGAAAAAACAAATTTACTCTTTCATGTATTTACACTTGAATTTTGAAAGATTTAATGATAACTATTTTTCATAACTCCATGTTCTTAAAAACCTTGCAATCAGGAATAAAATAACATTTATATTTCTCGATTCATAAACTATTTTTATTAATCAATGAAATAATATTTACGTCATACAAGATAATTACTGCTTCAGTACTGCCTACCTTTACGAAACTTTGTTCTGAAACTTCAGAGCAAACTTCTAAGTTTTAATTAATGGAAAAGGAGGTAAGTATAAGAAATTCTGAAAATAATCAAGATTTATTGGGATTCTGTTTAAAACGCCCAGTTTCTAGCTTAAAACTAGCAAAAATTTTCAGTTTAAAAATTAGAATTAGTATTAAAAGATTCGTGCTCGGTTTCTGATACGACTTTCAGCATTAAATCTAGATTTAGAAATGTCATTTGTTTTGAAGATCTCCATTTAGTTCAGTTATTTGAAAATGAAATAATATTTTTAAGCTTGTATTTTAAGATGAGTAAAAAATGAATCTTATGGGTGATCGAGCACCAAAGCATTTATTTTGTCGGAGTCTGAGTCAATTTTGTCTCAAAGCCAGCAAAGCAAGCACACTCGTAAATGTTGTGATTGGCAGATATCTTCCTCACCACTCTCTTTCTACTCGCGTCCACCTAACGGAACTTTGTTCAGATTACAAACGTTCTCCCATATTATGAATCAATAACTTTATTTTATAGACTATTTGAATACCTATTTACCTATCTAAGTATATTTTATCACCACTTATCGTAAAGTAAAACGTAAAATTATCGCATAATAAAAACCGTATTTCGGTACTAAGGTCGCTGTCAAAATTTATTGCTAGTAAAATTAGAAAAAATGTATCTATAGAAAACAGGTGATGGGTTAGTAAAGAAGAATAGAAGAAAACATCAATAATATATAAATTATTATTAGAACTGAGCAAGAAGTCCGTCTTCTTTTTTGAGTTGATTTGAGTCGAGTATTTGATAAATAACCGATTTTGGAGTAAAGTAATTCGGATAAAGAATAGAATATACTTTTTAACACTTTTCAGTATAATTTTTTTCTGCGCTGTACCATTCAACTCCACTACAATAGAAAAACTGCGTGTTATCAAATAATTCACTCTAAAAAGAAAGTTTTCAATCAAACTAATCACGCTTAAGCATTTGTTAGAACGTAAACTTTTCCCGCTGTACTACTTAATTCAATTCAAAATAGTTTCTTAGACGCTCTGCTATTGAACTTCTATAATCTACCTATTTGTATCGAAATACTTCCTGTTTTTTCGACCCATCGAGCACGAAACAATCACTATCTACTATTTTGCTGTTTGAATTACAGGGCAATGCCATTGTTTAAAGAGCTATCGCCTATTCCATGACTGCTGTATTACAAGCTCCCAGCTCCCAGTTTCTAATAAGAAAACTGTAGTGATGAGCAAAATCGGTCTTGATTTCGCACTTTTTGCAAGTTCAAGACCAGAAACCTTAGTTCTGGAAGCAACCTTTTTTTAGATGTTACACGGTGAATAGTAAATCTATTAAAAGCCACTAATAGGTATTTGATTATTTAAAAAAACTCGGGTCGCAGTGCCAAAACCCTGCCGACAATATAGTGTATTTGCTAATACTGGCATTGTGGCTTTATTATGTGAACTTAAGTTTGTTTTTGAACAAAATAAAAAATTTAACCCCTTAATACATCCCTTAAAATAATATTTTTTTTCTTAATTTCAATATTTTTATCAATGCAACCTCGGTACCAAATTAAATACACCCTTCAGTAAGTAAAGCACTATCCGCAAACTAGTGTTTTCATAAAATTTGTAAGTCCGGTCCTGTCGGGCCGATTTTATTAAAATTTTAGCAGCACATTTTAATCGTTACTAAAGAGTTAAATTTCAATTTTGAAACGATTCTGAGAATTTTTTCGGCATTTTTGGGCCCAAAAACATTTTTCAACCCCTAAAAACCACCCTTAAAATGGTCCGATTACGCCCATTTTAAATAGGCTTCTTGCGGTGATGGATTTCAACGTGCCTACCAAATTTCGTCAAAATCAATTAACTATTTCGAAAGTTATTGCCCGTACACATATATATATATATATATATATAAATATATAAATATATATATACATATATAAACAGACATTTCCAAAAATGGTGCCAAAGTGTTCAGGAGGCTATGAAACGTCGAGAAATTTTGGTCCGACCCCTAGGTCCCGCCATCCGACCGACGCCAATAGTGTATGTGCCATATGGCAAATACACTAAAAAACTACTAAATAAATGTAAATAAGTCATAAATTATTATAAAGTGTGTAAAGTGCAAGACTGCAAAAGTCTTGCAGGCAAGATCAAGACTACGGTACATAGTCTTGGTGTTGATTTTGGTCATCACTGCAGGAGAACTGGTAAAAGTGTTAATAGGATTTTCAAATTATTATACAAAACAAAATAAGAAATTAAAAATATGAAGGCACAAATAACCCTAGCTGTTGGTGGTATTATCAGAGAGAATATACGTTCTCTCTGGTATTATAAAAAAAAGAAAATACAGACAGGTAACAATTTTTCTGCTAATTCTACCTCTGTAACTCCATTTCTTGGCACGAAAATGATAAAAATTCGATTTAATAATTTAAAATATAAACAAATACTGTAAAACATTAAATTATTATGAATCACTTTAAGTAAACAATAATATACTTTTCACACACAAATTATGTTTAGTTCCTCATGTTCTTAGAATTTCCAGATGTGCATCTGGAAGTGGAAGGTCAACGACTTACTGCACAGCTGCAGGATATCTGGCGTCTAGAGAAGCGTCTGTTTAAGAGGTAACTAAATAGGAAATGCTTCGTCGTTATTTATCCTGTTTATGTCCAATGCAGTTTTCTTAAAAATTAATATGTTCTGAATCCGATAACATATGGAAATTAAATTAGCATTATTGCAAAAAATACATCACATTTATTGCATAACGTTCAAGAAATATGTTGTTGTCTCCAGAGCTTCAATACACATTTCAAAAAATTTGTAGGTACTGCCTAGTGCAATTTCATTTTACTGAATCTACGAGTATAACAAACATAAATCGAAAATTACGTAATAAATAATATTAGATAAATAATTTGTAAATATTAGTAGAGTCCGGCCGAAGGCCCAGTTTTTTAGACGCAGCCGAACTTCGTCTTTTTCTAACCTTCTACCGAAGGTATTGTATATTGTTAAAAAAGCGATGTAAAATACGTAATATTATAAGCTGGAAAGTATTTTTTCATTTCTTGTTTTTTTAATATTTTTTGTTTTCAGAGGTGTGTGTGTGTGCGAAATATTACTCATACGATTAGTCACAGGGCCACCTTAACTACAGGGCCAAATGGGCTATATCCCCGGGGACCCAGTCTTCTAAGGCAACAATTTTACTTCCACTTAAATCTGTTTGACAATGACGGGTCTCGTTAAAGGCTTGACGGCTGGAATACAGGTTTTTAAAATTTTTAGAAAATGTTGAGCATAAGAGCGCAGAAATGTAAGATTGTATTTTAAAGCTATTATCTGATTTAGAAAAATATTAGTTTGCCAGATTAGAGGACAATCTTATAATAATGCCTCAATTATGTCGGGTATATACAGCGGTCTCAAAGCAACCTGCTCCCGCTTCCCATATGTTTTCTTATGAAGAGGGGCGTTTGTTAGTAGCCCACGGGTGCTAATAATATCTTAGAACGGCCCTGATTATTCAGTAAATTCATTCGGTCAAAGCCTCGGTCGGACTTTAAATATTAGAACAAATAAAATCGACCATCAATAATGTATTTACCAGGATAATAATGGGTAAAAAAGTGGACGTAGTAATTAATCAGTTCCTAGAGAATTGGAATCTGCAGGAAAAGAAAAATGAAAATGGAGACTGACTGAAAGACAAAGAACAAGACAGCAAAATGTGATTTATGATCAAAATAGCGCAGTATATTAAATAAGTAATGCTTTGACCAAACCAATTAGTCTCAGACGTTTCTTTATTTCACAACAAAAACGTTTAATATTATTAATTGAACCGGCTTACATAATACCGGAAATGTTCAAGAAGAGTTTGTTTACATTGGTAAAGTGCAAGTTTATAATTTTATTTTATATAAACTTCCTTGTTGGTTCAGTTTAAACTTTTCATTACAATTGAAAATATTTTATAAACTTTCTTGTTCAATTTCAAATAAATAAAGTGAACATAAAAACATCTGCTTTCATAATTACTGCGGCCTTACAAATTGGAAATCCAGATGACTGCGGCACGATAAATTAACACGTGGTCTTTGAGACAACTTTGGTGCAAAATAGAAAATTATGTTGCAACTTTCTTTCAAATGAATAAATTAACAGTGATCACAAAATATGCGCTTTAGTTAAAATTGTGTTGAGTAAATTGGAAATATATAGATAGTATGTTGAGGTTCATGAGACCCCATTAGTAAAAAATACGTCATCTTTTATTTGCACAGTCATGTATTTACACATCATTATATTAAGTTTTTTTATACAGCGAAAAGCTACTGATAATGGAATTATTGCGCCTTGGGAGAATGAAGTAAAAAGCTTTAACTCTACAATATTCATCTACAGAAATTCTTGACAGAAAATTGCATACGTTTTTCTTTAGCACAGATTTCCAGTAATTCCTCAAGGCATTTTTATTCAGGATGATGAATGTTTCACTCAATCAAAATGCGTCAGCCGTCAAGTTTTATAATCTTCAGCTGCGAAAATAAAAAAAAAGTTTTCCTTTTAGTACTTATATTCAGAATTTCCTTTAAAAATACGATTCCCAAAACGTTTAATAAATCTAGAAAGCAATAGTCACTTAGATATCGCCTCGGCAACGTCGAAGTCACGCATTACTGCTGGCAGATTGGCCTTAGTTTTTATTTTCAACAATCATTTTTGAAGACTTTCAAAACTTAAATTCCTAAATAATAGGGCTTCATTTTCTGTTGCGAAAACTTAAAAAAGGTAGAGAATTGTCTCTTTGGTGTTTGTTTTCAAAATTTCTGCGCTGAAATGTCTAGTGCTGAATGTATCACTAAAATATATCATTTTTCCAGGAACAATTCCATAAAGCCTTTCAATAAATCAAAAATCGCTTAGCTCTACCGTCTCTAGCAATGTAAATTTACAAAATCATAAAACCTTTCTTTAGTGTTTATTTTCAATATTTCCACACAAAAAAATTCTTGTTTACATGGCGTTGCTATGGTTCCTCTATTACAAGTCCCCAGTTCTCGGGTTCTAGCCCGAGAGCTGGTAAAAATGTCAATTAAATTTTCAATTTATTATTAAAAAAAAATAATGAATTGAAAATATGAATCGGTGCTAGGTCCAAATGACCTTAACTGTTGGTGGTCTTTAAAAAACAATGTAGCACAAAAAAATTCTTCGAGACGCTTGATACGTTCTATATAAATCTCCAGTCACGAAAGCTAACAGTGTACAGTGTTATACATTCAGCTGACAATCGATTTTAATTATGATTGATATGTTGTAGCCATTAGCTTTTTCCGCCTGTCGTAAAATACACTTTCGTTCAGAACCAATAATTCGATAATTTGTAATATTACGATGCAATAAATCGAACGTGTCATCAATGCACCGATTGGAATTATTCAAAGCCTCTATCGGCTTGTCAATGTCCGGATCCATTTGCATTCGTGGAACTAATTGAATTAATGTCCGTTCACTTGACAGCTATCGCCCACGCTTTGTTTTGTACACCTAGATAACTCCTACACTATATGGAAGTTATTATCATAATTGGACAAATGCACTCAAATAATTATGTTATATTGCATACAGTTGTGGCAAGGCAAAACCGTTTAGGGAACGTGCAAATATTACGTAATGTTTTTTCCCGCTATTCTCACCCTTTATATAAAAAAATGCCAGACAATACTCGTAGATATAGACCGAGAGCTAGTGACAATTTTTTGGTGTTATTTATTCAAGGCCTTATTTTTGTGAAGATGTTGAGGGAGGCATATTAAAGTACCCTGCGTAAGGGATTTTGCTAGATAGCGGTATGGGAAGGATGCAGACTGCCCCCCAAGATGTAACAAAAAAAAAATGGTCACAATTATTATTGCTTCAAGGCTGAAATTTTTTGTATAACTAGTCGGTGACCCAATAATGCCATTATAATATTTGCAGATCGATTGGTCAGTATTAAAGGGGTGACAGATCACCCTAAACGTGTCATGTAGCCGACGAAATTTATATTATTAGTTCAAAGTTCAAATTTTAATATGTTGTTACGGCGATACAAACAATTTCAGCCTTGAAGCAATAATAATTGTCACCATTTTTTTTGTTACATCTTGGGGGCGGTCTGCATCCCTCCCATACCGCTATCTAACAAAGTCCCTTACACAGGGCACTAATTAATATGCCTCCCTCAACATCTTCACAAAAATAAGGCCTTGAATAAATAACACCAAAGAATTGCCACTAGCTCTCGGCCTAATACATAAAAAAAATTTGTTTTAATTGTAATCAAGTTTGACAACATGATAACAATGACCATTCGAGCAGGCAATGTTATTTTATGCATTCTTAATTAATTATTATTCATTGATGTAGAATTTTAAAAAAAATATTTATTATATTTTACCTATACAATTTCTATGTCTGCCCCCTAAAACGCAAGGAAGAATGGCTGCCAGACTTACAGATTCTCAAATGAGGAACACGTATACAGGTATTTTGCCGTACGTCGCAGCCCGCCAGCTCTACGTCTATAATTGATAATGCTATTAGCTCTAAATATACGTTTATATAACAATTTAGCAATAAAAGGTGACCGTATAAATTATTTCACTGTATAATAATAATATTAAATAAAGCAAAACATAAATTATTCAATATTCAATTTCATTGCATAGATAAATTTAATTTTTGTTGGTAAATCATTCGGCCGATCATAACAATAATGCTATCTACTAATGTAAACATATAACAGGCCTGGTTTATGCTGTAATAATTTCAGGTTGTTTGATGCTATGTCGTGTAGCACAAAATAATGGCAGTGTTTTGTCTGCACAACTTGTTGCATGGCCAACTCGATCGATACGGTAAGCATACAAACATACTCGCATTGCGTACACCTGGGGAATTACCACTGCCACACGCCATAGAAAAACAACTACCAAGAAAATCTACTTACCGGTTATCTTTTTGTTAAACAAATTATGAGAACAAAAAAAGAACTAACGAGCTTGCTATAGTGGTATTCCGCTCAGTGGCGTAACTTCACTTCGCGGGGCCCAGGTGTAAAAATTTTTTTTGGGGCCCCCCCTCCCCCACTTTACCCAACTAAGAAAAATTTCCAATTATTCATGACATCATCATCCCATCAACATTTGATTGTATTCTCAAAATGTTCTACGTCATATATAAACGACTCTAATTAAAAGAAGTTCTACTGGTATTCTTCAGACAATAATATTGCGCTCTTTTATATTTAAGGATAAATAAATCCTCCAGTCGTCTTCATCAAATCATAATTATTGACATAAACGATTTAGAGTTTACTAAGAAAATTTATTACAGTAATTTCAACTATTATTACACATTTTTTTCCATTCACAAATTGTAGAAAGTTAGGTAATGCAGTGTATTGTTAACTCACATGTGCCATACTCAACTGTGCTCAACTGAGTGCACATTCAGTGCATCACCATGTTCATGCTGCGTGCTCATGACCATTATACCATACAAGCGGTAAATATTGAGTGCACGCCCTGTCGAAATCCCAAATAAATCAAACATGGCGAATTTCATATTAAAAAGCAATTGATCGAAACGATAGTATTTGAATCTAGAAAGTAAATGCAATCTGCGCTTAGATCATATATAATTGGACTGAGAAAAAAATCGAGTGTAAGGATTAATCAATCAGTAGTTGACCCAAAAATTGGGGGCCCCTCGAGGTTAGGGGGCCCCGGTGATTGCCACCTGGAACACCTGTGGTAGATACGCCACTGATTCCGCTGGAAGCCTAGAATTTATAATAAGAGATTCGAACTATATAATGCATATTTTGTTAGTGCAATTATGGGTAGACAATTTACATTGCCTTTTATTTCGGTCCGTTTAAAAATTACTAGCAAAAAATGTCTTAATTTCTTAATTCAACCATTGAGTAAAAATTGTTCAACAGTAATTTTTCTTTCTGTATTTTAATTTTTAAACTCATTATTAGATATTAACTGGCACCTGTAATATTTCATTGAAAATTACTAAAAACTGTCATTTTCATTCGGAACATTTTTTCCCAAAGTAAAAAAATCGTGTATCTATGTTTAGACTATCGACGCTATAACCATGTGTTACGAAACCTACTACCGAAACCACTACGTTAAAAAAGCCAGACTGGTATTTTTAAAAAACGATTTTAGATGGTTTTGAATCGGTTTTGAACAAATCCTCTTTTCTACTGTATAGATAACTCAAATAGGAAAAATCTAATCTTTTATTTAGATTTTTCCATATAATAAATTGTTTTATCATGTTACTATATGGCTTATGGCCGGTTTATCGTACATTTTAATCACGGTGTTTTTTAACCACACTGTTAAATTTTGATTGCTATACGTGTTCATTGGCTGCTGCGTTTCGTTACTATAGCAATCATTCATTTAACAGTGTGATTAAAAAACACCGTGATTAAAATGTATAATAAACCGGCTATTTTTCTCATAATACAATCCACTACCTGTAACCAACAATTTCTATTTAGAGACAAATGCGTACCGTAGTATATCAATATCAGGGCAAGCGTACTATGCGCCAGCAAAGAAAATGTAGTCAAAGTTACGCCATGTAAAAATTTGTTTGAGAAGGAAGACATTCTTCAACTTCTGCTGTATTGACGTTAGGAGTCAATAATGTAATTTGTATATGGTTCAATTCTTTAAAAGTCATTATAAAAATGTAAATTTTGAAGCTGTACGTGCATTAACGAAATCTTTCAACCAGGAAACCATTTCCTCAGGCTGAAATATCAAGGGGTGCGATAACAAAAAACAAACTGAAATTAAAATATTGGCAAGTTTCAACCGCTTCGTTTATGAATAGGGTTGACGCTCCCTTTGAAAGTTATTTCACCATGTTTATTGAAACCTCTCTGCATATACAATGTTTGTTTGCATACTGTATATATCTAGGGGCACAAAGCAAAACTACTTATGTCGATTTTCTGGTAAAATAAGACTAATGATGATCGGATCATCCAATTTATTTAATAATACAGTTCTTCATTTTTCGCTGTAACGAAAAACAGAGGAATACTGTGATCAGAACTTGTAATGTAAATTTATGTAGGTATGGCAAAAATTATACAGTTCGGCCGTTTTTCTACCAGATCGCAAAAATAAACCGATATGCGCCAACAGTATAGAGTATAGACTATAGACATAAGATTCAGTTTGATACATTTTTAGAGTGTAGGGTCTCCAAGTCACTATATAAATATTATGAAGGATTGGAAATGCGAAATCAACTTACGCCTAACATATAATTTCACAAAATCATGAATATCACGATTTTGAAACAAATTTTATTCCACTACATATGTGCAGTAAAGGTAAACACATGGACACCCTCGAAGAATATGAAATATATAAAGCCACAAAATTCGACAATACCAACATTCTTAATGACAAACTAACACTAAAATCGAACATAATATACGACACAATAATTAACAACACACAAACACCCAATTCTCAGTAATCGTCTACATACATACACACATGCACTCACATGTCTATTTCATCTACTTACTATATATTATATAGTAAATAAATAAATAAATAAATAAAATAAATCATAAAATCTCGAAATTTAAATCAGTACTTCACAATCCAGACATAATATTAACAACATAATATTGTATAGTGTTACGAATACTCAATGTGTGTTTTTAAAAAAAAATAATTACCCACACCTGAAGATGACAACTCGTTGCCGAAACGCGTAGTGTTAAATCACAAGAAGTCACAAGACGGACATAAAAGGTATTTCCAATACTTCATAATATAAGATTCAGTGTTGAGTAAAAAATATTTGATGAACAGTCCTGTGGTTTAGAAGATATGTGTCTACAAAGTATACCACGAATTTGGCATGAATTGATAGAGCGAATTAACACATCAGCAATTACTATAGCACAAAATCTATACAAAATTTTGTCTTACGGTAATTATTGAATTAATCCGTTCCATCAATAATTATACAGCAGCAATTACCATAAGATAAAATTATGTAGATTTATGATGGAACGGATATCAATTAATAAGTAAATAGAAAGTAAATTTCAGATTTAAATATTCTGCACGAAACTTCATTTTAATAAAATGTTATTGGCAAAAAAATGTGAACAATAATATTGCATTGAATCAACATAATTTTTTGGTTCAGTGTATGAAAAAATATCAAATCTAGGGTATTGTCATCATGAGGAAACGTACAGATTCTTTAAATCTACCCTTAATGTTTACACACCAATATTGTAGAAATGTTTGCCTTGTTTAGTTCTATACAATCTACTGTATTGTATTATACCATTCGATTAATTATTAATAAGAGGTCTCACTAGTTGCTCTATCTATAGTAAAACCAACATCTAGAAGCGCTGGTGGCAATATTCTGCTTGCCCATACTACATAAAACCGAAACAATATGCCAAATCTTAAAGGTATTATTACTATTAATACCTATATCTACTAATTTTCATTTTTTAACAAGCAATTACTCGTATTCTAAATATCTTTTTTTATTATTTTTAAAGTTACCGATAATCAGAGTTATTTGGGTCTAATTAATACTATAACAGTTCTCGAATTAGAACAATTACCGTAAGACAAAATCTTGTTATGGTAATTGCAGATGTATTAATCCATTCTGTCAAAATCTACAAGATTTTGTTTTACAGTAATTGCTATTGTATTGAAGTGATCCGTTTCAATCAAAAAGTTAAATTCATTGCACACTCATTGGCATCGCTTTAGGATTTAAAGCTGGGCTTTTTGACGAGAAATGAAAAAACATTGTTAAAACGTATTATTTTTTATAAATCCTTCTAAGGTGGGTCAGACGGTACTCTGGAGTGGGCCATCTAGTAACGCCTATGGGCACACTTTGCTGACACATATATATCTTCTAGAACCACAGCAAATAGGGTTGGGATACTTTGCTAGCACACAATATCTCCTAAACCAGAACAAATAGGACATTAATTCACTTTTACTCAATAATGAATTTTCTAACTATGATTTACGTTTGGTAAAGTGACTTCAGTGATTTTGTTTTTCCGCCACGAATATACGTTATCGAGCTAACACAACTGAATATGAAATGAATTTTCCTAGGCAAGACTTTACTATCTACATAAAATAAGTATACATAAATATTATGAAAGTGTGTCCGCGTTTATATATGTACTTTGAAGATTTTTCTTTTCTTTTTCTATTGAATAATGCATAAAAATATTTCGTCAAAAAGAAAATGTAGCTTAAAAATGCTTATTTCGTTCCATTAGCAAGAACAGAAGAAATTGAATATCATAATAGCAAGATATATTATATCACCTATGAGTAACGCTCGTAACTATGTAAGAGAGACACCCAATGACGTCGCGTTAAAATGCTTTATCAGTAAAATTTATTTTTTTAACCCGTCAGCGTCAGAACTCAAATTTAAAACTTCCATATGATACATTTTTAGAGTGTTTGTGCTTCAAAGAACATCTCCCTAAAAGAAACTTACTAAACACTAAATCAAATTACGCCGAACATATAATTTCACACAATCATGAATATCACGATTTTGAGACAAATTTTGTTCCATTCCATATTTGCACTAAAGGTAAACACATGGACACCCTCGAGGAATATGAAATATATAAAGCTACAAAATTCAACAATACCAACATTCTTAATGACAAACTAACGTTAAAATCGAACATAATATACGACACAATAATTAACACTCAAACACCTAATACTCATTAATCGTCCACATTCATACACACTCACACTTCCATTTCATCTCAGCTAGCGCGAATCTGGAAGTTTCGGGTTTGAGTCCCGACTGTGACGGGTTAAATAAATCAATTTTTTGATGAAGCATTCTACCGTCTCTTTTAGATATTGTCCAATGCATCAACCAATCCAAATAAAAAATGAAAATGTAAGAGCATAAAACTGTTTTAAAATCGCACCTGAATGAAACAGCACCATATTTTATAAGTGAGTTCACCTAAATAAAGAATAGTTGATTTAAAAAAAAATTACAAGATTGTGACATAATATGGATGGACGGACGTGACGAAATTAATATAAAAAAAAATTAGGCTAAGAAATATTTTATACTTTTTTTGCGATCACAATAACGAAATTACCGTGCAATATAATATGTCATCGAAGATAAGAAGATACACTGAAAGCAATTTCAGTAAAAATGGTCAACTGTCCGTTGAAATATCCACCAAGTGATCAGATTTAAATTTATAAATTCTCTCTGTTACAAAACAACACAATAAATCCCCTTTTACGTCCTGTAATTTCAGTGTAAGTTTTACGTATAACATCAAAATAGGTTCAAAATTAATTTCCGGTTGTTGTAAAGCCCGGATTCCGAACGTTCTCGCCTATGTAGAAGGTACGCAGCACAACACATATTGCAGTTTCCTGTACAAATAAAACCCAAAAGCTGTACTTTATTGTTATACCATTATAATAAATAATTGATACATTGTATTCTAAATTTTTAATTCATCAATTTATGACTGGCGCTTCAAATTACTCTCATCGAAATTGGTGTTTCAAATTACTCACATCTGAATTTTACTCCCATTTTATAGTATTACCTACTATAAAAATTGTGTTTTAAAGACCACCAACAGCTAAGGTTATTTGGGCCTAGCACCAATTCATATTTTCAATTCATTATTTTTTTTTTAATAATAAATTGAAATTCCAATTGACACTTTTACCAGCTCTCGGGCTAGAACCCGGGAACTGGGGACTTGTAATAGAGGAACCATAGCAACGCCATGTAAACAACAGCACTGCTAAACGCTCGGCTATTCTCAAGCCCCTACCTACTATAAAATGTGAGTAATTTGAAACACCAATTTTCGCTCAGGATCGATATGGCTGTTAACTTTATTTATGATATTTGCGATGTAAAAATCATAGATACAGTCGATTACTTGTTTAATTATTATATTTTTTGTTACCCATCTACAAAATATGGTGTAAAAATTCGTTTTCCAGTTTTGATGGGTGTTTCATCCGTTAACTGGAGATATGGGTCAAATAATGACCACTGACCCGAACATGTCTTATCCGAATGTTAATGGTTTAGGAAAAACAGGGTGTTGAAAGTTAAAATTTTAAAAAATGTTTTTTCGTTGGAGAGCAGCCAATTATATAATTGTTTCGAAACATATAGGAAAAAATCATTTTACCAACCAGTTGTCACAGTCAGGATTCTAACCTGAACCATTCCACTTTCGCGGCGGAATGAGCTTACAATACTCAACTGTGACAAGATTGCTAAACTAATATTCTCCTTATATGCTTCAGAATCAATAGATTTTCACTACATGCGAGGTTGGTAAAATGATTTTTTCCTATATGTTTCGAAACAATTATATAATTGGCTGCTCTCCAACAAAAAAACATTTTTCAATTGCATTTCAGCCGTATAAAACTATTTTATTTCCTTTTTTTTCATTATTATGAAAATTCTTATATGTCATCGACTTGAAAATGGGCAGCTTTATGTTTTTTGGTACGACAAGAAAGGATTTTTCACGTAAAACGTTGTTTATAGGAAGCGCTACTTATAACTTACTTCTCGAATAAAGAGGGTATTAATTTTTTCACAGCCTGTTAAGTCAACTTATTATTGTAATCTGAAATATTACATTTTATAATCCTGTGAGCAACGTGAAAAATAGTTAGAAATCCTCTTTTGTCGTACATATTGTACATATTGCTGCCAATTTTCAAGTCGATGACAAGAATTTTCATAATAATGAAAAAAAGGAAATAAAATTTTAACTTTCAACACCCTGTATTTCCTAAACCATCAACATTCGGATGAGACATATTCGGGTCAGTGGTCGTTATTTGACCCTTAGTATCTCCAGTTAACAGATTTCCCATTGTTAATGAAACACCCTGTATACACGTTTTCAAGTTTTCTGAACCCAAAAAGTAGGTTAAAAAATATCTGTTTGCTGTCTGTCTGCTTGTATGTCCATCTGTGAATTCACCTAAATCTCAAACCACTGGATATTTAAGTTAAGACCTCGAGGTGAAATCGCAAAATCAGTCCTAGCTCAAAATATGTGGGAGAAGTGGCTTACCAAAAACTAGTATAAAACGGAAAAATTTAATATTATTAAAGGACTCAACTGCATTGTAATGCATTGTTTCATCGTCTATATATCCTATAGGTACCTACCTACTCATTTTATAACAATGCTCTAATTATTTGGTTTTAAATTAGAACTGTTTTATGTATACTACTATTTATAATAAAAGCGCAGTACTGAAAAAAAGAAAACATTGTATCTGATTTATTACCGGCTGTTAATTTAACAATCTGTCACAAACACTACGAATACATCTCCATGAGAGCAGTGTACCGATGCATCATCGGCGTTAGTTGCATTTAATGTCTAAACATTTGTAACGACGTAATGTGCATAATAAGTACCTACCTACTACTATTATTATCATATGCAGAAAGTGCATTACAGGTGGTCAAAAAAATTTAACACAGCTTAAAAGCTTGAATACAAATTCCTAAATAATATTATATAAAAATGCTAAATCACGCCCTATCTACTGAACGAATTTATTTGAAATAGTTATGTTTTGAATCACGTCCAGGAAAAATTAAATATAATAAAAATATTCACAGGTAGTCAGGACATTTAATAAAACAGAACTCTGTTTTGATTTTAGTTGAACGTTTCGTCCTTTTATTAGGACTTCCTGAGTTGCTAAGGAAGTCCTAATAAAAGGACGAAACGTTCAATTAAAATCAAAACAGAGTTCTGTTTTATTAAATGTCCTGACTACCTGTGAATATTTTTATTATTTATTTGAAATATTGTACGGTTATTAGTAGAGGTGCTAGAATAAAATATAGCTTATGATTTATTTCTTATCTCCGATTTATCAAACCAAATAGTTATTGAAATTTGTAGGTAATTAGAATTTCAGTTAAACTGATCAGTCAAAATTCATTTATACATTTCAATTGCTTTTCAGTTTGATTAGTCAATGAAACTTATCCGTCAAGTTCGTGTTTTGTTCTTTGTAATGTTAGTAACTAATGTTCAGTTTCTGCAGGGCCACTTTCAATGTTAAATCTAGTTTCAAAGTTGTAGAAAAAAGTTTTTATTTAAGATAATAAACAGGGTGTCCAAATAGTGCGTTCTCGGCCGATATGTTGATTTTGGATGAAGATAGAAAAAAAGTTTAAATACAAAAGTTGTATGAATTTGAATGGAGTATAACCTAGAAATATTTTTTTATACAGTGTCTTCCAGAGATAAGTGATATTATATGCAATTTGGTCAGTTTTTGGAACACGCTGTATATTATTGAATTTTTGGATTGTATTGATAAATTTACATATTTTTTATATACCATTATTTATTTATTTATTTATTTGATTGCTACTCACAGACAAAAATCTACAATTATGAGAGCATTAAATTGTACACGTGATAGGTATACAAAAAATAGGTGTTGATTTCAAAAGAAAATATTATATAAAAACATATTAAAATAAACAAAAAACAAAAACAAAACATACTGATACCAATATTGTTAACTGTGCAAACATTTGTAAGCCATTTGCAAAAATTGACCGTATTTGGTAAAAAATATATCAGTCTGGATCTCGGTCTGGATTTTTTTCTACACCTAAACCTAACAGTTTTTCAGATATTTGTCGTTTTGTGTAAAAAATTACATTTTAAGATATTATGTCGTCAAAAGAAAAAAAAATCATGAATAAAATATATGTGAACTTATCAATACATTCCAAAGATTCAATAATATACAGGATGTTCCAATTAAAATAACAAAATCGTACACAGCATCACTGTTCTGGAACACACTGTATAAATAAGAATATTTTTAGTTTATACACACTATTAAAATTCATTCAATTTTTGTAATTAAACTTTTTTCTATCTTCACCTAGTATCAATATATCGGCACTATTTGGACACCCCGGTATACAGCTATGTACAATTTTGTAGGGGTTTCATCAAATTTGCTATACGAAAGTAGACTTAGCAATGACATTCAAATCTAGATTTAAAGCTTAAATCTACTTTGAAAGTAGATTTAAATATTAAATCTAGATTTAAGAATATCGTTTGCTTTCAACTAAATGGACATTTCCATTGAATTGAAAACATAATAACATTCTTAAAGCTGAAAGTCGTATCAGAAACCGAGCATAAATGTACTTTGAAAGTAGATTTAACGTACCTACCTACCAGAAACCGAGCATTACAGTGCTTATAGAAAGTTCATAAATTGCGGTTGTAGATTAGATTTCTATATAATATTATTCTTCGGCCACCAGATGTCAAAATACAAAACTACTGGTGCAGATCAAGGCTGATTTTACCGGCTGCCAACAATAACACTTACTGAAATCTATCTACATTCACATATAAATATAAACATTGCATTTAAATTGTGTACAAATGTATCGTCTACAAAAGATGTTTAAAAAATAAAGATTTACAACAAAAAATTTGCTCGAGTTTATAAAAATCTCATAAATGGAGCAAAGAAGTAAGCCAAAACATTTTAATAATAAACGGCCAAGGGCGTATCGAGCCACGCAAATAGTAGGGTTCCGTACTATGGAAGTTATGCTAAACCTACATTTTGATAAAATAAACAAAATAAAAACACATCCATAATCTACTTAAAAGGCCATTTTCAACGATACCCCACAAGAATATAAGGCACAAAAAAATATGTTTTTGAGCCCCATTTGCATGTATGGGCAACCCCTCTTAAATAAACCTTTTTATTCTTTTGTTATTCTCTACGTGTTTGGGTCGCGATAATACATTTATGTGTGAATTTCAAATCCCTATCTCATTTCGTTTAGAAGTTAGAGGCCAGCAACAGACAGACAGACATCGTTGGCACAACAATAGGGTTCCTTTCTGGTACGGAACCCTAAAAATGATTACAGCTGTAACGTAATGAAATATCAGTCTACTACATAATATAGTTAGAAGAATTCAAAAAATGTCGACCAATTAGCAAGTCTTGGTGGTCAAAAGCCCCTAGAATATTATATTAAAAAAACCGATCAAGTGCGAGTAGAACTCGCACCCTGAGGGTTCCGTACCTTTATAACAATTTAAAAAATGGGTGTGTGCTTATGACGATACGACAGAAGTGAAAACTTCAGATTTTCTAATTTTTGATGTAATCTATTATAGCGCATTTATGAACTAAAAATAATTTATTACTAAAATACTAAAATTGTATTTTTAATTAATTCCACCTTGGTATCAAAAAAATTAAAATTAAGTTTGTCACGTAATAATTCCCAGATATAGTTTACAACCATCGCGTAGGATTGCGTTTCGGTCGACAAAAGTCAGTAGTCAGTATCGAAATACGTGACTTTTTGAAAGGCCTTATCTTTTTATTCCATTGAGTTCGAAGCTTGAATTTTTTACAAGATTATGAGATTGTAGACATTAGTATTTGATACGAATTTCAATTTGATATCTCTAAAAATTAAGTTTGTCACAACTCCACATGGAATTAGAAATTAATAATTTTCGGATTTTTCTTTACTTGTGCTATGAGACCTTCCTTCATGCAAAATTTCAAGATTCTATATAGGTCAACGAGAATTGTACCCTGTAGGTTTTGATGAGTGAGTCACTACCAAAAAACAGCGAGATGATTAAAAAAAATACATCTAGCCGTTCCTGAGAAAAAAAATCTTGACAGACAGACAGACATACAGACGGACAACAATAAGTGATCATATAAGGGTTCCGTTTTTTTATTCTGAGGTATTAAATTCAAATTCCCTCTGAAACCAAAATAATCAAAGACTGCAGAAAAGGTAGATATGCCTTTTTAAAGAATCAGTACTTTTAAATAATTTATACAACCCAAAGATGTAGATATATTACATTACATAAAAAATAATTCCAGCTGTACACAATATAATATCATTATCATGAAATATTTAGAAGTTCGTCCCTGGGGATCGACTGAAGCTTCTACGGGAGTTCTATATGTTGTCAATAAAAAAAAGCAGAAATAAAATTTGCGTTGAGTTCTATTTTCTGGAGCAGTCCGTTAAATATTTATAAAGCTATATATTCTCATTGTTAAGATAGCCACTGTGGGTGAACCATACACCAGTGGTGTAAAAAACCTAGATAGTCCAGCAGCCTAGTGTTCTACAGATGAATATTATCACGCAAATTTCGCGAAAATTACATATATTACCGGAATGTTCACCTGCGTACAAGTGAATATACTGTTGGCGTAATTTATTTAATCAAAGTTTTCTAAAGTTCTTCCAGACACTAATTACCTCAGTTGTCGAGCGTCGATTACCTACAATCTCTCTCCCTCTCTCTGTGTGTGTCTAAAATTACCCAAAATTACCGAAAGTATGCAATGAAAAACATATTCATTTATATTTAATTTGTTTCTATTGTGCTTGACAAATTTATTTTTTTTTTACTAAAATTGGTTCAGTGGTTTTCTTTTTTTTTAGATTAGTAGTAAAAGTCGGTTAATAACGTGCAAATCTACGACGTATTGTAAAGCCACTAAAAAGTAAGAAATAAAAACTTAAAAAAGCCTCCTTGAAAAAAGCCTCCTTGAAAAAAGCCTCCTTGAAAAAAGCCACTAAAAAGAGGAAGAAAAAAAATTTTGAGGTCGGCACCAAATTAATAAAATAAAAGTAAGTATATAAAAAGTTTTAACAATTA
Organism: Mongoloraphidia duomilia; assembly: GCA_039654895.1. Taxonomy (NCBI): domain Eukaryota; kingdom Metazoa; phylum Arthropoda; class Insecta; order Raphidioptera; family Raphidiidae; genus Mongoloraphidia; species Mongoloraphidia duomilia. The sequence continues at coordinate 16,608,356 of CM077522.1, read as the reverse complement.
AATTGGCGCCGACCTCAAAACTTTTTTATTTTCTCCTTTTTAATGGCTTTTTTGAACGAGGTTTTTTTGAAGTTTTTTATATTATTATATACAATGTGTAAGAAGCATTATAGCTTCTGTCGGGTGTCCCACGACACCTCATGACTTTTTTTTTCTTTGATTGCGCTGTATTCTTTTCAAGGTCATTATAAACCGTATATAAGTAACGTAATAAATTTATTTGCTATTTATTGTGAAGTTTATAGAGTGCTTTTAAAATAATGATCATACTCAGAACACTCAGATTACAAGTTTGGCCCCGATTTGAAAGCTTCAACGCATACATCACGAGCAAAAACATGGCTCTTCTATTATTTTATTGGACAGATTAAATTTATGTACAACGATAATTCTTAATTATCAAAATGTATGATTAATTAAATACGTCTTCTTCTACAGTAGGATTCCACGGAGTGCACATAGATTCTTTTCTATAGTTAGCAAGTTAAAAAATAATTACTCTTCAGGACCGGATGAGATCCCTTCTTTTTTAATAAAATTGTCCCTTAATACAGTTGCTAGTCATCTCACTTTCTTAATTAACCTCTCTTTTCAAACTGGGGATTTCCCTAAATGTCTTCAGATACGTAATATTTCCCCTATCCACAAAAAAGATGACCCAAAGAATATGGCGAATTACAGACCTATTACCCTAACTTCGTGTTTCTCCAAAATTTTTGAGTATGCATTCCTAAACCGTATTGAATCTTTTCTTAGTATAATGGTATTTTGACTAACAACCAACATGGTTTCCGCCCAAATTATTTGACTATTACGGCAATTAATTCCTTTTACAATAAAATCATTGCTCATATGGAAAAAGAGGAATGTCCTGCGGGGATCTTTTGTAACCTTAGCAGAGAGTTTGATTGTGTTAACCATAATAGGTTGTTACAGAAAGCGGAGAGATATGGCTTGAGGGGCACTGCTCTTGAATGGTTGGATTCTTTTCTGACTGGTCGTCAACAGTTTGTTACAGTTAAAAAACTTTCAAATGGCTCAATTTATACTAGTAATTGCAATTATTTGGAAATCGATGTGGGAGTACCACAGGGCTCAGTTTTGGATCCTGTGTTATTCCTAATATACATCAATGATCTGGGTTTATCTCTTGAACCTGACCTGTCATGTACTCTATATGCTGATGATGCTTCAATTATTCTCAGTGACAAGGACTCATTTCAGCTCAACGCTAAATGTGATCTTAATTTAAATAAATTACTTATTTGGTTTAGTTGTAACTCACTCTACTTAAATAAATCTAAAACACAGTACATCAGATTCCATAACTATCAAAACGTTAATAATATGGATCTAAACATTCATATTAAAGGAGAAACTATTGAAAGAGTCAAATCTATAAAATTTCTTGGTTTACATCTGGACGATAACCTTAATTGGAAAATACATTGTTCTAACGTATCATCTAAATTTAATTCGATATGTTATTTGATTAGAAACAAGACTGTATTGACAACCATACAACTTTTAAATTTTTACGATGCACAAGTTGTCTCAAGGCTGGGATAAGGTATCTGTTTCTGAGGAAACTCAGTCATGTCTAATGATGTGTTTATCGCCCAAAAACGTATTATTCGTGCAATAGCTGGCATCTCCAAAACAACTTCATGTCGACAATCATTTAATAATTTTAAATTGATTACTCTATGTCAAATTTATGTTTATGAAATTTGTATTTAAAAACCTTAACCACTTTACAACTAATGGTAATTATCATTCATATCACACAAGTCATAGGCATGAACTAAGTTCCCCCTTAAACAGATTGAATATAAGTAAGAATTCTCCCCATAACATGGGTATAAAAATTTTTAATAAGCTACCAGGAAACATTAAAGAGTGCAACACTGTTCACATTTTTAGTCGTCTCTTGAAGACTGATATTTTGTCTAATTTGTTTTATAGCTTAAATGAATATTTTAATATGTAATTTTCTATCTTGACGTTTTCTACACAAATGTTTTATTTGTCAAAAGAAATAAAAAGCATTATTATTATTATTTATTTTTATTATTATTATCTCTATCAAACGGGTTAGAGTAACTAATTTGTTATGCATTTTTCAGGTACCATTCACATTTCACATATGAAGAATGTAATAAGGATTCAAAGATTAGGGTTCAAAATTTGCAAAGGTGCCAGTCAAATAGTGGAATGAGATCGTTCCTTGGACATGTTTCTCGGGAACAACAAAGGAAACGTTCCAATATGTTCGTTCCGTCTTTGGAATTGTTTTGCGCAATCCTACTGTACTGTGCAAAAAAACACATATCTATGCTTGAGTTAACAACACGGTAAGGTCGACCGACAACTATATATACGAAAAGATTGCTAACCGCTATGTAGCCAACATAATACACACATTTCTCCTTATATTCAGTGTACAGCTATGCCAGTCCAATTCAGTACGTGAACTGTGAAGCACATTCACTACGCCAACGACGCCTCTCGGGTCATTGCTTGACGACCAAAGTTCCTTTGTTTTACAACTATGACATGCTAAAAACTTTATGTAAAATTGTACACACAAATGTGTATAAAGAATGATTCTAGTAGACCGTGTTCTAGAACACTATAAAATACGGAATCATTTATAAGGCAGTTTCGTCGATGTTTTTAGTTTTTTCTTTCGAGCGACCGATCGATTAAGGGCAAAGACAAACACGGCGGTTTTAACCGAAGCGTTTACCGAATCGGTTTCCAAGTCGATAGGTCGTTTAATATAGCATAATAGTGTAAAACAATCACAGTTGTGCCATTCGGTGCGTCTCGTGCGGCGGTATTGAAACTGTTGTGTGTGTTTTACAATATTATGCTATATTAAACGACCTACCGACTTGGAAACCGACTCGGTAAACGCTTCGATTAAAACCGTCGTGTCTGTCTTTGCCCTTAAAGATTTCGACGGATATAATAAACGTTTTTTAAAAGCGAGTTTTAAATAGTCGTTCGTCCATAAGTGCAGAGGATATGTCATTGTAGATTGTATTTCTAGATGCGTAATGGGGTATAATACTGACGAGTAGTGACAGTATGTAAAAACGAGCAATAGCGAGTTTTTAGTCACATGTGTCATAATACCATTACGCACGAGATATATATGGTATTTTTTGTCATACCCACTACAAAATACATATTTTTCACTTCATTTTTAGCATTTAAAAAAAATTTTGACAGTTAATTTGCGTCGCCAACTTCATATTTACAGCAGGCCGTGAGCATGTAATAGCAGGCGCAGAGACCGAATAAACATAAGTTATTATGGTAACTGTTTACTTATAACACTAGTTATGTTATGAAAACACTTTCGTCATGCTTGCCTGACCAAATATAGACCGGTATACATGCATGGAAAGTAGGTATTATGTATAGTGGGTATAGCAAAAAAAATTAATATTATTTCTGAATTGTATATTGTAGTTATGTATATTTTTTGTTGAATAATAAATTCTAAATATCTCTTCAATTTTGACAGAAAATTGTGTGCTTCTAACTCAAACAGTTTCGGAAATAGAATATTTTCTTAGTTGGCGCTTATGTCTGCACAAGGAGAAAACATTCGAGCTTCGAGGGCCGGATCTGGCCCGCGGGCCGTTAATTGCCGATCGCTGTTCTAGAGATTGATGCGGTTTTAAAATGATGCCGATAAATTTTTAAATAATAAATTCTATCTAATATTCCATATCGATAAAAATGCATAATATAGGTACTTATCGGTAAAAAGTTATCTAGATGCAAAATTAATCCAATAAAAAGCGGCAACCGACATTGAAATACAAGTCAAGTTTTAATCAATAAAGTGTGAAAGCTCTACATACTACAGAAACATTTTCTTGTACTACTATAAACAATTAAATAGCTCCAGGATATCAAAATGACGCTTCATTAGATATTTATAGCCAGCATAATGTGGAAACATTTATACCGAGTAACGAAAATTAAATTTGCATTAATAAGAAACACATTGCAGGCATTGTTTTGTTATTTAAATGTATCTTCCAAATTCTATTCAAGTGTAAAAGAAAAACAAGCCGTGAGGTGGGTCGTTTATTAGGACTAAAGTGCGACCCTTGAGGTCCACACGACGAACTTCCCAGTTTGATAAATATTTAATAATAATAATTAAATTAGATATTACACAGAAAAGTAATCATTTTAATCATTAAAACATCAATAATTAAAAAAAAAAAAAAAAAAAAAAAAACGGCTGAACCGATTTTTATAAAATTTATGTCGGATCAAAATGACGTTAACACGCCTCGATTGACACCCTTACGAAGTCGATATAATTTTTTATTCGCGAGATATTGTGTAAAATCTACTTTTTTGGAGGTTATTTGGTTAAGAAAAAAGAACGGCTGAACCGATTTTAAAAAAATTCCTTTCAGATCATATTTACGTTAATACGCGTCGATTGGCACCCCAACGTAGTCGATATCATTTTTCGTTCTCGAGATTTCGTCTTAGAAAGAAATGGACACATACGTACGTACGTACGTACACACACACACACACACAGACATCTTTCTAAAAGTAGTGTAAAAATAGTGTAGTGACCTTGAAATATAAAAATTTTTTTTCCTTTTTGATTTCGATTTTCGGACCCATTACAATAACTTCCAGTGGGAAGTTAATAAACCATTTTAGAAAAATATTTTCCGAGTTTGTTGACACAGAACCGATTTCAATATTATATGTGAAATATTATAAATTTTCAAACGATAACCCTTTGCAAAGCGAACCTTTTTTTAAAAATCATTTATACCCTGTCATCCTGCTGAATATTAAAATTCTTCATGAATAAAAAAACCTTTGGGACTTATTTTACGTACTGGTTGACAAATTTTACACGTAACAACAGAATACCTACATAATATTATGTTCTACGCGAAATGTTGCAAATTGTCAAATGATTTTAAATTAATGTTCTTGTTGCTATTGTTTTCAAGCCACCAACTGCCAGGATTATCTTGGGCTAGTATCAATATATTTTCAGTTTAGTATTTTTAAACCAATTGACACACCAATTCTCAAATTTAAACCTGACTGACCCAATATTTTATATTTTCGAATGACGAGCCCTAGGATATTCCAATTCATGATGCTTTTATACATAAGTGAACAATTCTTTTATTCATAAGTAAAATTTATTTAGATTTAGATATAATAGTAAAATTAAAAAAAAATGTAAAGAAAATTTTGATAGAATAATATTTCTACAGTATACAAGAGTATTATTTAGGCTTTGTGAACACTGTCTTATATATGAACTTATTTTTTATATAGATGCGCTCATTTCCGGGAGATTTTCAACCGAGAAATTATTTAATACGTTTCATTTTTAATAAAGCTATTTATATTTGGATAAATGTTTATAAATAAAGAGAGAACTTCCTTTTGGCAATTTAACTTTGACAATCAAATTTAAATCGTCATTACGGTTGCAAGAACAACAATAAACAAAAAAGAAGAAATGAGAAAGCCTTTGTGAAAACTTGAAACGGAATTTCGGTAAACGTATTATAATTAAGCATTTGTTGTTGATTTTAATTTCATTTAAACTGCAATTTGTTATACGCGTTGCTTGCAAAAATGTCGGTAAAGTATTTAATCACGGATTCATTGTTTCACTATTTTTGAAGTGAAACTTTTATAGTGAGGTTAAGTTCGTGAGATGATGACACGAAAAATCAACATGATAAAAAATAGAAAGATTGATAAAGAAAAAGAGAAAACACTATTTACAACTGACGCACTAATTATGAACTGCACAACCCGATTGATTTGCACCTGCTTTCTATGATAGTAGTTTAAACATCTTACATGACTTTGTTTTAAGCACATAATATACTCTCTTTTTTCTTTTAACCTATTTAAAAGTCAATAGTAAAAACACTTTCTGATTATGAAGTATTTTTAGAATATACTGTTCCCAAAATTCCATCGATTAGAAACAAATATAGGTACACGACTTATCACCCGGGGGCAAGAATTCTAGAAGGGTCCCTTTTTGATCAATAAATAATAAAATATAGATAGGTAACAGAAGCCCAAAGGGTATGGAATATTCCCTAAATCTAAATTTTTCGCTGCGTCATCTTATCGGACGATTAATTTATTAATAAAATGCGATTTCATAACAGTTACAATATGTTATAGTATAATCCAGGATGCTTCAGGACCCCTAAGACTTCCGAGCCCGGAGTAAATTGTTCACTCTGACCCCCCCCCCCCCCCGATAGTTACGCAATTTAGTACAATCACAAGATTTACGGGTACATGATCCGTAGACAGTGTATATATAGACTGTAAGTTATCTACTAAAAACACAAATTCTATTTATTTATTGTAAATTATAGACGCGTCGACAGCTTAGGTAATTAGCGTCTTGATTACATTAAATAACAACTCACTTAAAACTAAATGACATCACAAAACATCCATGAGCGGAGGCGGGATTCGAACCCACGACAGTCTGATCCAGAGGCCGCGACGCTAACCACTGGACCACACTGACCTCCATAAATTCTAGTGTCGCAAATAAATAGCGTCACTTATGTTAAAGTGTTACGTAAATAAATACAATGACATAAAATTTTTATGTTCCCAAAATTTGGCAAAAAAAATCATATACAAAGTGTATAAAAAAAGTTGTGAATTGTTCGTACATTTTCTGATGTGAAGATATGAAATTAACCAGTATTTCGTCATACTTTTGTTTTAAATAACTATTTTGCTTTGGAGGATTCATTTCAAAATTTGTGTAATATTTTTTTAGGCTCCACATTTCGAAATCTTATCAGTAATTATCTTTGATATTCGAACAATTTATGTTATTATAGAGAAAGATTAAATTTGATTCATTTGTTTTTAAATTTAATAAACTTGACCCAAACTTTGGAGACCCGCTATACAGTAAATTACAAAGGAAATTGAACAATTAAATAAATATACACACATTTTTGCTTGTGTTTCGCATAACAAAGTGTGTAAAGCTTCCCTTACAGAAGATTTATGGTAAAGAATTTGCCTTTTAATATCCGGTGTCACAAAAATATCGCTTATATTGAAGATCAAAAGATTTCTTGTTTTCATAAAAAACTTGTTTATGTAATCTACTTTTCACATTTATATAACTGATAAAGAATAAGTTTGTATATTCTATGCTATCTCAGAACTTAAGAACCACTAAACCGATTGAAAAATTCTTTTACTGTTTATTATTACCTACTCCGAGACAAAATGAGATGATCAGTGAGTTAAAATAGTCATTTGCACCCAGGCGAAACTGGACCCAGCAGCTAGTTAAAGTGTAAATCTCAATATAGTCAATTTTGCATCTAAGCTGTTTTTTTTTTCTTTATTTTCAAAATTTACTTTTTTCCCAACAGCTTCAGTTGTTATACTATACACGTTTCTTTCAAATGGTAACCTAAATAAAAGATGATATATATACAGACAAAAGAACCCTGAAGAGAAAATTTCACTATTTTACAATATTAATGTTTTGCCATACCCACTATAAAATAGCTGATTTACATGCATGTATACCGGCCTGTAATAAGATGGGTCATTTAAAAGGCTGGTGTTTGGAAACGTATATTCTACACTAGTGTGTAAAGTAAATCGTTTCCATAGTGATTTATGTTTATGCGCCCTGATCCGCCCGCTATTACATATACTGACAGATATACTCTCAGCCTACTATAGAGTGAAGTTGGTGACTGTCAACATTTTTTGAAAATACTAATAATGAAGTGAAAAGCAGCTATTTTATAGTGGGTATTACAAAAAACTTTTCATAAAATTTTTGAACTAGCGAAAAATATAGATTTTTCAAATTTTTTAACCTTTTAAATTCTAGACAATTTCAGGTTGCAATAAACCAAACTGCTTTATTCCTTTAAAAAAATGTTTCTTTTTCCACCACAGTAAAAAATTATGACAAATAAATATGTTTGTTTTTATTTCTGGAATAGGTATGATACATAATTTTGTTAGAGCTTATATGTTGCACAATACTTAAAGTAAATTAAATTCCAGTTTTTTCCTCGTTTAAATTTAAGTAATTTTAAAGAAAGAAATTACATTTTAAAATAACTACGTATATTCTTTTTTATTACATGATTCTTTTTATTTTTATTATCAATAAAAGCGTGTAATATCTTGCTTTTTTCAATTACTTACATATTTTTATAGGTTTATAAAAAGAAGAATTTAAAGTGAAAAGTTAGAATGATGCTTCAATAGAATTAGTTTAATTGGAGAAATTCAATGAAGTTAGTGCGAACAAAGTTTTCAATTAAAAGTTAAAAAAATATCCAATTATTTATAAAAAAAACTTATGTAAGTCAATCGTTGAAGTACTGAATAGAGATGCAAGAAAAGTAACTATTCGTTACTCGAGTACCTACTCGTTACCCGACGAGCTGCGAAGTAACGGATAGTTGCATGATAAAATAATCGTTACTTTTTACAAACAGTTGCTTGATATTTTGTATTCGAATCATCTAACTCATTACCTATACCTGACGTTTCAACATAGCATATTATTATAAAAAGTGATTGTCGCCCTCAAGTGTATAAAGTAGACAAACTGAGCAATATTGTTGACAGTCCACGTTTTAAAAATTACAGATCGTCATAATATTTATTGCGTTATTGCTCTATGGTTCATAATAGTGTTCGAGTAGTCCGAACTCCGAGTACTTGTAGCGAATATTAACTAACGAGTATTGTACCTAAAAGTAACGAATATAGTTACAAGTACCCAGAAGTAACGAAAACTTGCATCTCTAGTACCTACTGAACATTTGTAAGAACTAAAGTTCGCTTCCATCTATATTGCGAGTATTTTTAAATTCAAAATTGATCTATTGGCGTTAAAATTAGTCCGTTCGAACGTAAATTTTGCAATTCCTAATTACAGTTTTTTTAAGTAAAAAGAAAAGGAATAAGTAAGTACGTTTAGTACAAGGCATATGTGCCGAAAACATTTTTGGTAAGCTAAATTCGTCAAGTTAATACTAAAGTAAACTTATAGGAAAACACAGAGACACGTCTGATGTCCGCCGCGCGTATAGGGAAATAGGCAATCTACAGCTTTTGCAAAACCTTCGGTTTGCCGAAGGTGCAATTTTTGGCTAAAGGTGGCCGAAGCCGAGTATTCGGTCGGACGTAAGTTAAAATGGACACACAATATAGTAATCTTTATAAATTATACACCGCGTGTTACAATTGAAAACTTCCATCAAGAATATCTCGAAAACTGAACGCCAGAAGAAAAAATGCGTACAGACAATAAATTTTCAAATTAACAGTAGCTATAGCTTGGGACACTGGTGTTTATACGACGTTATACCGTCGCTTGTTCATTACAAATCCCCAGATATCAGGTTTTAATCTACGAACTGGTAAAAATATCAATTGTATATTTTTCAATTATACTTAATTAAAATACTAAATTGAAAATAGGGGTTGATCCAGATAACTTTTTGGTAAGTTTCGAAATGTGCATGTTAACTAACAAAGACGTTAGAATATGTCCGTTTATCGAATCATTTAAGATTTAGTCGAGGATTTAGTACTACATTCATGCTTTGAGGGCCGCACTGTGTGTGTGTTAGCGCAATAACTCTCAAAAAATCTAATCGACTTAAATGAACTTTATTTAAAATGGGCGTAATCGGGCCATTTTAAGGGATGTGTTTAGAGAATGAAAACAGGTATGGGCAAAAAATCAAAACAAAAATTTAAAGTGTAGAATGTAGATACATAATTTATCAAATCAGTAGTTTACGAATATTACACTAGTGAATTACTTTACTGTAGTGAAGACGAAATGCCGGCCGAGCATTGAAATTAGGAAAGATTTAATCGTTTTAAGGGAAGCACTAAGGGATTACATTTTTTTGGTCTGTTAAGGTCACATAGTGATATATTTAAATACCTACCAGAATGGATAAAAATGCAAATACTCTGCGACCAGTGTTTTTAAAGACTGCTTTTGTATAAATTTTTTAAGGGTTGTTAGAGAAATGCTTTAAATGCGATTGCTTGCTCGAAAGAACACGGGAAATAGTTGGTACGTGGTAAGAATCCTAAGCAGTGCTTAAACATTCTTTTGTCATCCATGTGAATTGACTTTAATACCAACATACAGGCAGAACAATGTAAGTACACGTCATCTACACATATCATAACTTTTTAAACGGAATCAAATAAAAGCGCGAAAAACTAGTTTCTTTTGTTTAATTTTTATTTGAGCTTTGTTTATATATTTTTATAAAAGACAATAATTAAACAAGGAAACTTTGGTACAATTTATGTAAGTCAAACTAACGGGACCTTTATCTGTAATTATTTTGTTTTCTTTCGGGGTTCTTGCATATTTTGTATGATGCCTTGACAGGTTTCCAGAATTATCTGGTGTATATTTTGTATCAACTGTGCTTTTCACGGTAAAATAAAAAATTGGATTGCGGCAATTTTTGCTTCGTTTTATTTGCTCTTTTTCTTTGAAATTTTTTTTCATGGGGGACATTACGCCGTACGGGCCGCAAATAACTCGCAGGCCACCAATTTAACACCCCTGATGTGGAGTATTTATGTTGACGTAAGAAGACATACAATCAAAGGCGCACGCAGAATTTTGTCCAGGGGGCAAGAGTTATGAGCACAGAACACTCCATCGTTATGAGAGTAAACATGGACATCCGGTTATGATCATACGGCAATTAGGACATACATATACGATAGTCCAAAGTCAAACGTTCTAAATGTAATTCGGGGAATTTTCAGGCGCTAAAGTTCAAAAACGGGAAATAAATTTTCACACATTATTCCATTAAATTCCAGATCCATGAGGCGGGCGGCAGCCCCTTCCTGCCCCCCTTGTGTACGACCATACAAATATAACAGTATATCATAAGTAAAAGCAGCACTGACCAGTTTTGACGAGCTTAAAGGTGACCGAGTTGTGAACTTTCAAATGTTCGTTGTAGGTGGGATGGGTGAGCTCCTTGAGCACCGACTCATTGTTTGATGCCGCCATTCCACCGCCGCCACCGGCGGTCGACACCAATTTGTTGTTTCTCCTTGTGGTAAAAAAACTTCTCCTCTTTGTTGGCGATTTATCTGAGAATAAAAAAAAATAATTATGAAATATATTTTGTTTCAATAAAATACGTTTTTATTGACAACTTTATATGTTACAGTTGTTAACTTTAACTTTAAAAAAAAAATATATGGATACTGAAATACAAATAATTTATTCCAAACATATCTGTATTATCTTTATGTATACCTACGTAACTGGCAATATTTACTAAAATTATTTTAGATCCAGTGACGGATATTAAGCATATTCCAGAGACACCTAACCGCAAGCTAATTTTGACGCCCCATTTTATATTAATTAACAAAACGTTAAAAATAGTTTTTGTTGTTGTTGTTTTTTTTTTTTTTTGAGGCCTCGAGCGTACGATTATTGTCAAATCAAATCAGAAAATGAACAGAAATTATTGATTAAATAGAAGTTAAATAAATTATTTTTTGCCATACCTACTACTTTACATGCGTGTATCATGTATGCATGGAATGGGTCAGGTGTGTTGAAAGTGTTTTTAAAACACACTAGTGTAGAAAATAAACAGTATCCATAGTGATTTATGTTTATTCGCTCTGATCCGCCCGCTATTACCTACTCACGGCCTGCTATAAATGTGAAGCTGGCGGAAACCAGCGAAAATTTGTATCCAAATCGTAATTTAAAAAAAGTTACTGTTTGAGTTTCTTTCCTAGTCTCAAAATTTCTGTTCTTATTTTACATAAATACTCTAAACGCTTTTAAAAAACATGGAATGTGCTTATACATTTTTTTTTTATTTTTATTACAAAATTCAGATAATATTTCAATTTGTATCCATGTTATATTTTAGGTTTGTTCCTACAGACGATCACTTATTTGTTCCTGACAAGTTTCTGAATTTTTCATTTATCCTTACGCATGCGCTAAATATTACTAATTGAAAACTTGTTTATTGGAACAGCTAATGTCGTGTTTACAGCACGCCAAAATTACAAAACAGATATCTATCCTCAAAAATTTTCATCTAACCCTTTACAGTTCTACTGCAACTTGCGAGATCACAATTTGTCACAACCGCAGGTAATGCAAAGCGCATGCCTCTGATTAAAAACTCTCGTAATATCCGTCAAATTTTCTGAAACAACTGACAGTAACAGTAACCAGGGAATTGGTGAGACGGCTGTTGGAACAATAAAAATGTTACTGCTTCACTCCTGACGTTCGCGGACGGTTTAGGATTTCTGTAGGAACATACCTTTTATGACGGAAAAAATCCATATTATTTTCATCCAGATTTCACCTGTTTTATGCACGTAATAAATCAAAAAGTTATTCCGTATACAAGAATAATATTATAATGCAATACTTGCGTCATAGAAAAATGTACGTCATAAATCTGAATAACGATTTGATTTTTATAGCCATGATTCATAAAAGTTAAGTGAAACTATGTAGCGCTAAATAAACGAAAATATTGGAAAATAGTTTTAAATACGAAAATGAAAATGTCATAATTCAAAAACATGTAAAAACTCAAATGAAGTTTATTATAAACTGTAATATTTTTCTTCTTGATACATTAATTCCGAAATTAAAAACCACATTTTTTTCTAAACCTTCTGTTAAGCCGTTAGAAAAATAACATTCAATAACAAACCATCACAAAAGCATTAGTTATTGTTAAGTGGAAAAGCCAAAAAATCAGGAAAAGAAGTATGCAATATCTGCCCGAGCTTTTTTTAAATACTGAGAAATGATACTTCCTTCAATGGCGTAGATACAGGGGATTCAAGAGTCTAGCTTATTATTATAACCTTATTATACTCGCTTAAGAGCCTTGTTTAATAAACTTCCTTCAATTAAAGTATTCAGATTGACCTAAAGTGAAAATATTAGAAATATGTTCATCCTTTCATTTTTTAATACCTTACAGAGCCAAACCTGACTAAACAAGAGCGTATTTACAGGGGGGCTTAGAGGGCTATATCCCAGGGCGGCAAAAAAAGAAGAAAGTAGTGTTTTATTTACGATATTTGTAATAGAGAATAGAAGGAGGTTTAGGAGAGGAATTGTGGAAAAAATTGAGTAGGATAAGATAGGATGGGTGAGAAAAATGTAATGAAGGGAGCGGCAAATACTCGGTTAGCTCAAGGTCGGCAAAAAATCTTTAGCCCATGGGCGGCAAAAATCTAAATCCGCCCTGTGATTAAAGTTTAAAGAAAATAATCCCACTGAACTTGCAAATCACTGAATGAATTAATAACAATAAACATTTTCTAATCCAATTTCAATTTATTAATCAGTAGGTAATATAATTAAATTGAAATTCGATTTGAAAAGGCTTAATGATATTTCATTTTTAAAACATAGCTCTTCATAATAACAAAATGAATAAAACACTGAATTATTTACAAATCATCGATTTTAAAGCAGTGAAAATAAAATAAAAATAATATTATACCTCTAATCATGAAAGATATGATTTTAGTGATAAAATGCTTTTTACGATGAATTTCTGTAGCTGTTAAACTAACAAAGACATCAGATTTTATCTGTTCGTCTCATAATATGTCTATAAAGTTCCTATATGGCTTATTCCCATTTGGCACAATGCACTAAATTTGTAACCAACAATTTGAGATGAAGATATTATATTATTACATACAAATGAATGTAAAGTTTGCATTCGTGTTTAAACCACCCATAATGACGTAACAATATAATGCGACAATGGAAAAATTCATTTTTCAAACCTATGTCAGCGTCGGGACTTTAACCCGAAACTTCCACTTTCGCGGTGATTGAGTTGACAATTCCTCTACAGTTTTTAAACAATCAATTATTTTCTAATGAAGCAATTTGTCACTGAAATATCACTACCTGCGTATAATATATTCTGTATATTATATTAGTTCTGTTTCTATCTGCGGACAAACGCGTGCCACGGTTATAGAATTTTGTAGATATATTCAATGAATTTTACTTAAGACGCAACATAGGCCAGTTTTGTTTATCTGGTATAGTTATGGAAGAAATTAATGAGTAAGAGAATATCGTTTCATTTAAAATGCAACATCGACTGAAATCACTTGATGTTGCATAAAGAGAAACAATATTTTCTAATGCATTAAAGTTTTCCATAACTATACCAGGTAAACAAACCTCGCCTATGTTGCGTCTTGACTCTTGAGTGAAATTTTTACTCTATGGTTCATATCTGTATCTGTTAATATACAACGTGATTCTATAATGAATACTATAAATGATACACGATGTACCTACTGCCAAAATAATACGAAAACCAAGAATAACTTTTTTTCCAAAAGTGCTTCCCTAACAAGATACAGGGTGTTAAAGGGTCGATTTGGAGAACACTTATTTGATCGTATCTTTTAACTGGGTTGAACAATTTAATTCATTTTTGGTAGACATCTACTACATAATAAGGACCGTAAACGGACAAAAATTTGTGGCATTTGAACAACCCAGTGGCGTAGAATTGGGGGTCATGTCACACTTTTTCCCCCCAAAAAAAGTTGCTGTTGGGTTTTTTCCATTTTTCTTTGTTTTTTTAGTAGGTACATCCTGTATCATTTATGGTACTCATTACAGAATCATTTTGTATTATAAACGAAATACACTATAGAAACTCTATAACTTGAACTTCAAGAGAAATGCTAAAAATTTTGAGTTATGAATTTTTCGACTTGTCGAGGATTTTATGACTTCGAGTTGGGGATTCTAACAGACAATAAACTTTGACTCTCAGAGGCTGTAAAGTGTACACGTCGCTTACTTCGAGATATAGAGTTCACAGTACCTCGTGAGGAAATATAGAGTTTCAATAATTCAAGTTATTGAATCTTTCGGGTTTCAGCGGAAGGAGATGTGGCTGATTTCTTTGACTAGGTTCGAGTTATAGAGTTCCTACTGTATACAGGGTGGCACATCTTAAACAATGCAGTGAAATATCTCGTAAACTGTACAAACCATAAAAAAATGTTTTATACAAAAGTTATCAGATTTAACATAGGTGGTGCTGTGAAGGTCAGGCGAAGGCCAGCTTCGATTTTTTAATTGTAACAGTGCATTTTTATTCCAGAATACGATACAGTATTTAATAGTGAACAGTAAATTATTAAGGTACATATGAGCTAAAGCTAATAAATATTGAGATATTTACTAATTAAATAGCAAATTTAATTTGTCAATTCGGTTCTTTTATGAACTGATTTCAAGCCAAGAAGGCCGGTGCGTAATATCGTGGCCATCTGCTATTTATCTAATTGTCGTTCATTTTGGCTGTTAATTAATTTCTAAATATCTCAATATTTATTAACTTTAGCTCATATGTACCTTAATAATTTAATGTTTACTATTAAATACTCTATCGTATTCTGAAATAAAAATGCAGTGTTACAATTAAAAAATCGAAGCTGACCTTCGCCTGACCTTCACAGCAACACCTATGTTAAATCTGATATCACAGTCTTCTGTCCCCTTTGACACTCTATAACTTTTGTATAAAACATTTTTTTATGGTTTGTACCGTTTACGAGATATTTCACTGCATTGTTTAAGATGTGCCAACCTGTATACATATATTATACACCTTCATTAGTTTAACCTAAGGGCAGCATTTCAATAAAAACTTGTCAATAGTCGTTGAAATTTCAAAGAATGTAGCAATATTTAACCGAACGGAAATAAAAAATACATATAAAATAAATTATAATTCTTATGAAAAAATTCTTACGATGTAGATTTTATTTTTTTCTAAAGGTAAGAAGTCAAACTTTGATATAATCAGCTGACTTTAAACTAAAAATATTTTCTCTTATAATTTTCTCTTATAACTTACAAACATTATACAGTGGACTTATTGTATATCAAAACTTCAGATATATACTACTTCTCAAAATTCACAACTGCTGTGTCATGCCATAGCTCAAAACCACGTATTAGGTTTTATTTATTGCGCGAATGTTTTGCCCTCGCCATTATGAAAACATTCTGAATATAAGCTACGTCCCGTTACCCTGTATGCTTGAACGTTCGTTTTTGTTCAAAGCGTGCGATGTCTTCCTTAAAACAAACCTTTTTTGTGCTATAGCAATATGCACAACTACAATTTAAGTCTGAAGTGTGCGTTCAAGAATAACCTCTCTCTGGGAGCAGGGATGATATGGCAAAAGAGTTTTTTTTTTTTTGTTTTTTCGTAAAACAAGGAGACTAAGGCGTCATTCACACTGAAACTCTGACCGAACCTAACCGAGCTGAACCGATTCCGTTTATTAAAAAGCAAATATTAAAGCTATCCCATTTCCTATCAGTAGTTCATTCAAGCGGCCGCGGCAGCGTGGCGTAGACATTATATTAGTTCATTAGCGTCAACCAGTTAATACTAGTCTACTAGCTCATGTAAAACTGTTTACTTATAGGTACAAGTAGTCATTACTCATTAGTCGCTGCAAGAATGGTACACACAACTCAGAAGTAATGCTTTCAGCTTCACTTGTGCGAGTAGAATAAGCACGATACTGATGCTAGTAACTGTTTATATGTTTATAACATGCTAGTTGACTAGCATTAACGGATTGATTTCAGTGAACGCCGCTTTACGCACCACTTTTTTCAGTAAGTATATGAAAACATTTTTTCTTGCAAAAAATGTTTTTACTAACGGAAAAAATCAAACTTCAAGTTATAGTGTGTAAATGAACCACAGGTAAGAAATAGGTTAAAACGTTTATATTATACGAATAGAATCGAACTGAGCGCTATAGCCAATGTTTTTTACCTACCAATCAGAAGTTACAAAATATTCTATTTTTTTTTAAGGCCACCGACAGAAAAAGTTATTGGTCTAGCACCAATTCATATATTTTCAATTTATTATTTTTTAATAAATTTCTTATAAATAATTATTTTGTCCATAAAAAATTCGTAATTCGTAGATAAAATCAAACGTTTTTAGTCAATCAAAAATATTCCAAAATAATTTTTATTTTAATATGAAAAAAATACCGAAAAAAAAACTTAAATACTTTTGTTTATGATGATTATACAAAGTTATTTATTGTAATAGGTAGCAGGGTACTTTTTTAGCCCAAAATGCCCAAAAACTAATTTTTACAAAAAAAAATTAACGTCTATTTCCTTATGCATTTTTCACCCTGTAAATCATGAATCCAAAACAATCTATTTCTTGTATATTGCTCTTCCATCATATATAATTTAGTACACAGTACACGTCATAATTGGTACGCCATTATTTTTTCACAAGATGGTTGCAGATCTCATCCGTTACGTTTGACTCGGATCAGCCCCCGCCCAGCTCGGCTCGGTCTAGCCTGCAGTGTGAAAAGCGCCTAAAGCAAGCGAGGTGAGCTGTTATATAAATGATTAATGGCCACCATTTTCCGACAGGAAGAATGTTAGTCACAATGCAGACACATAAAGAGCAACAAACACAGTGCAGTGTAGTATAAACACAGTTAAAGAACAAAAATTACTCTCTCATCACCTTGCCCTGCGGTTGGCGTTAAGAACGCGCTAGCCTGGTGGATAGTAGACAGCTGCTGACGTGGATCGGGAGCAAACAGGTGAGGATCGGGACTCGCTCTACCGGGCGATCTCTCTCTACTGGGTGATCTAGAATAAGGTAATTTAAGGAGGGAATTACGATCTTTCGAAGACGAAGATATTGTGATAATGTTGTTTTCGTGTGGCGTTTTTAAAAATGACGAACTGTGTCTGCCGAATAACGGAGTGTTCGGTGCTGATTTAACTTTCGCAACACTGTTTAATTCACTGCGCGCACGCTCCGAACAAAGTTCAGTTCTGCTCGATCTCGATATCGATGACCTTGAATTACGGTCAAGGACTTCCCTACTGGCTGTAGGACCGGATGGATCGGAAAGGGAAGGGCGAGGTAAAGCGGAATTGACTTGGTAACCGTAAGTGAGATATACTACTTCTTCCGCTGGGAATATTACGTACATCCCTTTCTGCGCTTCCACATTGCGCAGACCTGGGATTATATGACGTCACTACCGAATCTAAACTCACTTTACTTCCGGTTTGATTTATTTCCTTTTATTCAATACGATTGTTGTCGAGCTCGATTTAAACATTGTTCAAAAAATGTTATGGATTGTTCAACTTAATGTTGAATTTAACAGTTTTGAATTTGATTTTTGCTTTGAAAAAATTTTGAGACAGCAAAATAAGACACATCACGCGTTACAGTCATTCGATAAGCCAATAATATAAATATGTCAATTTTGAGAATTGACTTTTAAGACACGAGCAGAACTTTTTCCGACGTACAAGTACTCAATATAAAAAAAATATAAAAATCGACTTTATAAATAGAAACAAAACTGTATGTGTAAAATATATTGTTATAAAAATATGTAAAAGTATAAGATGTCGAATGTTTGCTATTAAGAAACACGAAAAAGGTTTTTATATGAAATATAAAATTTTGATAGCTTTAAAGTTGAACAAATAAATAAGTTTATAGGTCTTGGGCATCAGTACAAAGTATACATTGAGGAACAAAAGGAAACTTAAACAGTAAGGAAAGTAAGACGTATTTCACTCTGAAAATAAAATAAAGAAAAATGAAAATAAAATGATATAAAAAGAAAATAAAACACAATATACATTGCTACATCGTTAGCTGATTCATACAGGGTGCAATAAAATGTATCGACAAACTACTAGATAACCAAAACAAACTCTTCCTATTTACCTTTATTTAAATTAATGTAAAAATATAAATAGAAATATTTTTTGAGCTAGACAAGTAGACACGAGTAAACATCAGGTTGTAATTTCTCCGAATTCCCCCTACAAACTATACGTTTACATATTATAATGTGCGTGGTTTTTTTACATTATTTTCTCTCTGGTATGATTATTATATGTAATTAATATTATTAATTGATTATTATAAATAACCCAAGAAATCGATTATCAAATACTTACTATTGTTCGTGAAATCGACATTTCTAGTATTGAGATAATCTTCCTATGAGTTTATCGATAAATTTCTGTTACACCCTATATACACATGTATGTACAAAGAAAAAGAAGAGTATAATACAAAAGTAATTATTATTAATTATTAGTTGAACATCCATTTAAACATAATATTATTTTTGCAATTAATGCTTTCCATGAAGCAAATGAAAATCATTCGTAAATTTAAAAAAAATGTAGTGCTAGAAAAAAAATTGTCAGGAAAAACTATTCTTTGAACAATATTAATAATATGTAAGAGAAATTTTGTTTTTAAAGACGACAGAAGTATACAAAACATAAATTCTAGTATGTATAATCGATAAGGTTCTTGAGAATTAACTGGTTCAAACAATTTTTTAGACTTTCAGCTTTTTAACACGCAATTATATTAGCTTGAATGTATGAGCTGCATGTAAAAAACTTGCAACTCGATTTTCACCCTCTTCCAATATTAATGTCCAATTGACGTGAAACTTTGCGGTCGTATTTAGTTTGGACAACAATACAATATTCCGCTATTTGGCAATATTATTATAACAAGTTAAAAAATGGAAATGAAAAACAGGTGGTGGGAGAAACGGTATTTATGGTGGGAAGCGTGTCTCCAACCGTTTCAAATTTAAAATAATATAATATGACTAAAAATTTGGAAATAAAATTTAGAGTTTTAAAAAAATCTAAAAAACGCTTATATTAACGCACTAAAAGTAGAAAATAAATTTCATTTTTTTCTATAACGTTTAGAAGCGTGGGGCACTCGATTAATCAAATGAAATATAGGTGAGTGTCCCACGCTTCTAACAGTTATAGAAGATAAAGAAATTTATTTTCCACTTTTTAGTGCATTAATATAAGCGTGTTTTCTATTGTCAATGTTCTTTCTGCTTTAAAATACTGCAGAGCAGAAGACATTACCTCTTCCTAAATTTGAAAGAAAGCTTAAGTCATTAGTAACTAAAGCTTGTTTATATTCAGTCAATAAATTTATCTGATAAATTTTAAATTATTGTAAATGTAATATTTTAATAACGAACCCTGTTTATAGCTGTTCTGGATAATATGTTTATTCTGTTCTATTGTTTTATCAAGGTAAATTTCAAGACAAATAAGAAAAACTAAAATTTAAACCGATGTCTTGAAAATGATTAATATATTGGTCGAAACGTATACAGTACAAATATGAACATCTATAAAATTATTTTAAACAATTTATTCGCTAAAACGTCATCAGAAACAAAAATTAACAGTTCTAAAATTTTCTTAATAATAATTTATTCTTTGAACAGTTGTAGATAATTTTTTATATTCATAGTAATTAACAACTGTTTTTTCGTCAAATATCTTTAACTAAAATCTCTATTTCAAGGTATTAACAAAAAAAAACTACAAATACAAAAAATATCACGTAATAAATCATTTTAAATAAATAATATGAATTCCTTTTATGATACCGAAGTGTATGAAAATAGAATTAATCTATTTATAAATGTAATTTTGCTATCAAACAACAGACAAATTGGATTTGATTTGTTACTGTAGAAGGTTAGTAAGAGGGGTACCTATGTTGAAATGTTGAAATATCCCGTCGCATTTGAAATTGGAGGATTTTCACACAAAATAGCTCAGCGGAGATTACGGTGAGTGATACGTTTTAAAATTGAACATCCGTTTGGAAAATTGGTTCTTCCATTTTTTTGCGTAATGCTACCCTCTTTTAAATGTGCAAATATTCACACGTTAACTAAACATATATTAAATTCTGAACTTCCAAACAAGTAAGCGGCAATTTTCAACAAAAAGAGGTCTTTTCAAATAACTTGTTAGTTGCTTTTATTATTTCAACAAAAAACTTACGAGGCAACCTCAGATACGTGAAAATAAGTAAAGAAATGGATCGTCCTTTAATTTATATGTAATTTAATCATAATGTACAAAAATATGTTAGGTATACTAAATTTAAACCAATTTGTCTTATTATAAAACCTATATTAATTCTGTTCATAAAAACGTTCTATATTAAACGGTCTCTGAGAAAAATGCCTGTGACAGACAGACACCAAGGTGATTCAACACGCGTTCCGTTTTGCCTATTTGGGTTCGGAACATTAAAATGATTTTTTTTAATAAAGTCTATATTCAGGGTCTGCGCCGCAAGATTTAGGTCGGGGAAGAACTGAAAATGGTAGTTTTACACGATGCCTCTTTCGTGCGCCATTGCGCATGTATTTGCGCATACAATAGGAGACAAAAGACCCAACTCTTTTCGTTATGCATCATAGTATTTACACGTATACTTGCCTACAGGAATCAATAAATTCAAGCGTTTTTTCATTATTCTACTCCATTTTACAAGCTTTTATGTAACTTGCATTCCTGTCTGTCTGAGAAAAATCTGGCAATCAAATTTTCGACCACTTCCCGATATCCAATTGTGCTGAAATTTTGCACACACCTTTGGTTCAGAAGACAATACAATATAGTATATTTAAAATTATGGTAGATCCAATATGGCGGCCACCATAAAATGCCGAATTACCTTATTCTTTACAACCCCGTCGACATGGGTATAAAATAAAATAGTATGACAAGTGTCAAGTATAATACAATAAGCTGAGAGTCGTCATTCTAAATTTTCGACACAAAATGGCGAATTACCTATTTCTTTACAACACCCATGATATGGGTATCAAATGAAATGGTATGACGAGTAGAATACATTAAGCAGTGACCAGTGTAACGTCATTATAAATCCAAAATGGCGGCCGAAAATTTTGGAAGACAAAAAGAACAAAATAAAATATTTAGTAAAAAAAAACTATTTAAAGACAAGCTTTTATTGAAATGGACTAAAAAGGAAAAAAATAATTGTCAATAATTTAGGTTCATAATTATAAAATCGTGGGTTGTAAACACTGTGGTCGTTTATTAGTCACGAGCCACGCTTTTATAATTATAAAATTATTAAAAATTATATTTTTCCTTTTCAATCCATTTCAATAAAAGCTTGTCTTTAAAATGTTTTTTTTACTAATATTTTTTTGCCAACAAAACAAGACGCATGAATGATGCAAGAAAGTCCCAACTGACTCGGAAGTCGTATACTTAATGCGTCGTCTTGCCTATCAGTAAAATGTCTCGTGCGTTATAAATTGACGCATGCAGATAGACATGCCTTTCACTGCGCATGCATCAAGATGCACGAAAAGAGGCAGCGTGTAAAGCTAGCATATGGAAAATATCTTCCATGAAAAATTAACAATATCATAGCCATATTAAATCTCATGATTTTGGAAGGAGGAAGAAGGAATAGAAAACTATACAGAGCTTCAAAACATTAGCCTCAGCGCTAGCCATGTTTTATACTTCTCTGTTATTTTTGGAATCACATTATTTGATCTTTTTTTTCTTTGTATTTACTTTTTTGCAGCATGGGCCATAATTTAGCTAAAAATGTGAAAAATTACTAGTGTCCACCACATTAGGGTGGATCAAAAAAATCAATTATTTTTTTTACAAGTGACACGGAAAAATGGATTGCTAGACACCTTAAAAAAATTCTCACCAAATATGAGCTCTTAATTTTAATAGGAAGATCCTCCGCATCACAGTTTTTTATTTTTTTCTCAGTCCAATAGAAAAAAATTCATACCTCATCATTAATTGATTGTACAGAAAAATGTTTTAAGAGAATTTTGAAGAAAATTTAATGCTCTACAAAAAAGGTATCTTATATTTTTTCCGCAAACCTCACCATTTGAAAGATATTGAAGATTTATAATAGTCATTTATTGTCGAGTTATAAAATTCATAAACAAAAATGAAATTTGTCTTAAAATAATCAAACTTAAATCTTCAGTATCTTTCAAATGGTGAGGTTTGCGGAAAAAATATAAGATACCTTTTTTGTAGACCATTAAATTTCCTACAAAATTCTCTTAAAACATTTTTCTATACAATCAATTAATGATGAGGTATGAATTTTTTTCTATTAGACTGAGAAAAAAATAAAAAACTGTGATGCGGAGGATCTTCCTATTAAAATTAAGAGCTCATATTTGGTGAGAATTTTTTTAAGGTGTCTAGCAACCTATTTTTCCGTGTCACTTGTAAAAAAAATAATTGATTTTTTTGACTCACCATATCTGATTTTTTAATGGGAAACTTACATACATTATACGATTAAATTCTGCAGTTAACTTATTGGTGCAAATGCACTATACGAAAACTTTTTATGTACATGCGCCATAAATTTTTAAACGGTCTATCAAATATCCATTGTTTATCGCTGCTTGTTACAGATCAAAATAAATTAAATATAATACTTTAGTATCTATAAATAACTTAGAAAATTAAACCAGTTTTCTGGCAATGAGTCTGGATATTTACAGACTTTACGACTTAACACATTTAAGCGAAATTAGAAATGCTTCCAATTCTTAGCGACAATACACATGAAATATGCCAAAATAAACACACTTTCATATTGTACATACTATGTATTACATAAATAATGAATTACGGTGATTCATTTCTCAAATATACACCCGTATTACAGTTCTCTACAGAAAAAAACCGGTCAAGTGCGAGTCGGACTTGCGTGGAGAGGGTTCCGTACTATTCCGTTTCCCGTGGGAATTTAAAGACTTATGATTTATGTTTAGGTTTTCCTGTAAACTATGAGTGAGTCCCTATATTCCTTATTTTTTCAGAATTTCAAGCTCACTAGTTTCGGAAATAAGGCGGGGAATGCTCGATTTTCGGTTATTTTCTTTAATATCTTTTAAACTATGCATTTCGAAATAATAAAAAAAAAATTGTATTTCTCACATAACGAGCCCTTTCATTTGATAGGTACGCCACCTGATGCAGTTGAAAAATTTTTTTTTTAATTTTCTAATTTGCCTCTCAAAATTAACCCCCAAAATCAGAATTCGTTTATTTACGCTATACGTCCGTGATAGGGTCACTTAACTCTATATAATATGTACCTTTCAACTTTTTTCATCCAGCAGATTCAGAGAAAATAAGCTGTGACAGACGGACGGACGGACAGACAGAGAGACAAACAGACAGACTAACACGAGAGTGATCCAATAGAGCTTCCGTTTTTTTCATTCTGAGGTATACGGAATCCTAAAAATACCGACAATTTTACTGTTATCCTTTTAACATTGTATTAAAAACAATGTTTGTGCTGTATTAATATAGAGCAGTAAATTTTGAACAAAATGACACCCAAAAGCTCAAAAATAAATTTAGAAATATTTATGCCTACTAAAAAGGTTGATGTCGCGTGTCATGAAAATATGGAAGAGGTACGTTTATATTATCTACTATACTGTCCAAAAACCACGAAGAAACTATTAAAAAAATTGACGATATTGTACTTATGTAATCTATGGAAAAGAACACTTAATATGACATGTGACGTCACACGCTATATTTGATTTCTTTTATAATTTATTCATATTTTAAAACTATTTCTTTGCTTACACCACATCATAAATGATGGGTGCACCGGTCTCGCCAAGTTTGGTAGGAAAATCCTTATGTTTACTATATTATATGAGTATATGTATCGAATTTGTATATGCGTCCTGTGAGATAAACAATAAATATTAAATTCTATAGAATTATCGCTAGGCACTTGGTAGAACATGATTGAATAAAAATTAATAAACAAACACTTGAAAAATTCTACACATTTATTAATCTCAACGATCGTTTCGGGTTCCTAACCCATCATCAGGAGTTTACATTAAAACTAATGTAAACTCCTGATGATGGGTTAGGAACCCGAAACGATCGCTGAGATTAATAAATGTGTAGAATTTTTCAAGTGTTTGTTTATTAATTTTTATACAATAAATATTATTATTATAAAACGGTTTTTTGGCCTTACGAGCGCAAAGTTCCAACAATCTGTCTTTTGGATGCATGAGAAAGTGCATCGTGATTGTTATAACATATATTATGTGTCATACGAGTATATAACACACGAGTCATAACATCTTTACGCACGAAATATATATACGGAATTTTTTGTCATAACCATTGTAAAATAGCTACTTTTCACTTCATTTTCAGTATTTTCAAAAAATTTTGGCAGTTCATTTACGTCGCCAAGTTCACATATAATATATGTGAACTATAAATAAATAAACAGTTTCCATAGTGAATTATATTTATTCGCTCTGATCCGTCCGCTATTACCTACTCACGGCCTGTTATAACATAACAGGCCGTGAAACTGTTTATTTTTCACACTAGTGTGTTTTAAAAACACTTTTAACACACCTGCCTGTTAACTGACCCATTCCATGCTATAGACGCATGTAAAGTAGCTATTTTATAGTGGGTATGACAAAGATATAGAAGCGTTGCACTGCTGCAAATTCTCTAGGGCTAAAAACCGCCTTGATGCCACCCTTACTTTCACAAGTGAAGGTCTCAAATTAGTATTATTTCTCAAGATAATGCAAGCATTAAGTGATTTAAGATTCATAAAAATTGATAAATTCGGATTTTTATGACGCGATAAATTTTATTTATTTATTGTAGATTATAGACGCGTCGACAACTCAGGTCATTAGCGTCTTCAACACAACAAAATATAACATATTTGTGTATTAAAATCCGCCAGCCGGCATACACAAACCGACACGACGACGTGACGCGATAAAAATGAGTCGATAAATTTATCGATCTCAAACTGTAATATAGGTGAAGACTGAAGAGTGGTATCGTCTGCAAAAAAGCGCGAATATCGTCTGAAATTCACTTAAGTTTGGGTCAGTATTATTCATCATCAATTCTATTCGTGTTCGTTATTAATATATCCACGTGTTTGAACTGTCAGCTGTTTCTTCTTGTACAGATGAAACCGCACCTTGACCTTTTCCAATTTTAATGCTACTCTAATTAATTATTCAAAAACGTCCCAAATTGGGGTATAGGTCTCATCAATAATAGTAGTACAGCGAGACAGATATATATTTTTGTCAAAATAAAAAATAATTGACACTTTCCTAAAACCGACGTCTTTTCGTTGACAAATTGAAATTATGCAAAAGTCTTACCCCTAGTCGTATCGTAAATCAAACGGAACCTCTATCTTTAATTTCATTTTTTGTGGTTTTTTTTGACTTGACCGATTGAGATAAAACTTAAAGCATAGGTTACTTTTTATTCGGCTACGATCGGGTTATGATGAGGTTTCTGTATTATAAAAAACCGACAGAAACCCAATCAATGCTGCAGGAAAATTATCCCTAACATCTAGCAGTCATCGATTGAACTAATGATATAGTCAGGTATAATCTGAATCTATATATGTTACGGTATATTCGATAAATCCGGTTGTTATTAATAATTACCTGTAAATATTTATAATTACCTACACATTTGGTAAAAGTGATTAATAAACCTGCATTAATTACATTTACCGGTATTTATTCATACTTTCCAATAGAGTTTGGTTGACGTTATAAAAATCAGTTTGCTGTTTGGGAATTCTTTTACTAATTGGAGAAGATTAATTAGACAAACAATAAGAAATTTTATCAATTAAAAAGAGTTATAGTTTTCTTATTCGAATCAAACTTAAATGTCAAACAATAGTCATAAGAATTTCTTAAGAAATTAATAAAATATTAGTAAAAAAAACTTTTTAGAAACATCAAGCTTTTATTGAAATGTACTAAAAAGGAAAAAAATAATATTTAATAATTTTGGTTCATAATAATTTATTATAAAAGCGGGGGTTGTAATCTCTATAGTATATTAGTCGCAACCCCCGCTTTTATAATAATTATGAATCAAAATTATTAAATATTATTTTTTTTCTTTTTAGTACATTTCAATAAAAGCTTATCTCTAAAAAGTTTTTTTTACTAATATTTTATTTTGTTCATTTTAGTCTTTCAAAATTTTACCCCTCTTTGACACCCGTAGGGGTTGAATTTCAAGAAATCCTTTCTTAGTGGATGCTTACGTCAGAAAAGGAACCAATTGTCCAAATTTCAAGTTTCTAGCTTCTGCGATTTGGCCTGGGCGTTGATTAGTCAAAAAAACCCTAAATCCCCGTTTGAACCCCTTAGGGGTTGAATTTATTTCTGAAAATGATTTATTCATGTATTGTCATCGGGAATACAAATGTGTACAAAATTTCAAATCGATCGGATACGTGGAAGTCGTTCAAAATTGACTTGCAAGTTTTGACCTAAACAAGCAAACCCACAAACAAACAACTAACATACATTGCAAGTTAAATAAAAGCCTGTAAAAAGGAATCTCTCTTCGTTCATCGTTCTGAATTTTTCTAAAACAAATGATTGGCGGAATATTGTAGGGTAATTTGTGACATTTCAATTTTTGAAACATAATCAAAATCATTAGAGCCGTTTTCGGGAAAATTGCAATTTTATATTTTTGTTCATCAGTAAACAATAAACTACTCTTATTTCGGAGCGTAGGGAGAAAATGAGAAAAAAAACCCTGATGAATCCCCTAAAAACCTTACCTAAGTTTAAAATTTGGTTTCGATCCGTTGAACGGTGTGTCCACTGTCCACTAGGCCTTTGTACATACGGACGGACGAATATCAAGAACTGGTTTTTTTGCTATGTAGAAACCATGAAATGTCTAAATCTGTCGAAATTTTTGATTCAATTTTTTTACGCCTCTTCATTCCTATAGTCGCTCGAAAGAAAAAAAATATTTTGCACATAAAGTGATTAACATTAACTAGCGCATAGCGAGCGGTGGGTGGGCGCGGTGCGGCGGACACACCTCACGCTCCTCTCATGAAGCATTTAGCCGAAATTAATTACATTTACCAACAAACAACGAGAATTATTAATAACAACCGGTTAGTTTGATGAAATTTATCACTTTAACCGGATGGTTTGGCTATTATTAATAATAACCGGTAGTTAGTCATAGTTACTAGCTTATTACACTGACCGTAACATATATACTACTTTTAAAGTCGTCTACTAGATGCCATTTCTTCGATCAGGTTATATAAAGTTTCTGCCAAAACCAACATTTTAACGCATGCGAAGTAAAAGTTAGTATATCTATATATTATTGATAAATTGTTTAACATGGATTCACATTTCAAAATATTATTCATGTTTACTTTTAACATTTTTTTAGTAATAATAAAATTGCGTAATTGATGTTTTGAAAAAAAAATATTTAACTGAACAATTTACAGAAATATTTATGCATCGTTACCGACCAGAAGAGGGAATTACAAATAAGTATTTTCTGACACCGTTAACAGCTAACTGTCAAGTTTTCAAGTTTATTTACATTTGACGCGAGATTGGCGAAAGCATGTTGACTGATGTTAAATGAACCAAGAATATCACTGAATGTGTATTTGACTTTTCAAAATATTGTACATAACAGTGTTAAATAACTCTACAATGACAAGCCGTGAGGTGGGTCGTTTATTAGGACTAAAGTGCGACCCTTGAGGTCCACACGACGAACTTCCCAGTTTGATAAATATTTAATAATAATAATTAAATTAGATATTACACAGAAAAGTAATCATTTTAATCATTAAAACATCAATAATTAAAAAAAAAAAAAAAAAAAAAAAAAACTGCTGAACCGATTTTTATAAAATTTATGTCGGATCAAAATGACGTTAACACGCCTCGATTGACACCCTTACGAAGTCGATATAGTTTTTTATTCGCGAGATATTGTGTAAAATCTACTTTTTTGGAGGTTATTTGGTTAAGAAAAAAGAACGGCTGAACCGATTTTAAAAAAATTCCTTTCAGATCATATTTACGTTAATACGCGTCGATTGGCACCCCAACGTAGTCGATATCATTTTTCGTTCTCGAGATTTCGTCTTAGAAAGAAATGGACACATACGTACGTACGTACGTACGTACGTACGTACGTACGTACGTACACACACACACACACACACACACACACACAGACATCTTTCTAAAAGTAGTGTAAAAATAGTGTAGTGACCTTGAAATATAAAAATTTTTTTTCCTTTTTGATTTCGATTTTCGGACCCATTACAATAACTTCCAGTGGGAAGTTAAAAATTACATAAATACATTTTAAAATACGGCTTTGAAGTACGAATATTTTTGTAGGTATATTTTTAGGACCGCGAATAAATTCTTTGAATCATATCTCAAAACCTTCAAAACAGCATATTACAACCGTCAAAAGTCAAAATAATACCCCAAATTCCTAAAAACAATATCCCAACATCCCCCCTAGTAACTATGCCACTGCTCAAAATAATGTCCTGAAATGTCCAAAAAAAATTTCAAAATATTTGAAACCCGTCATTGAAATATTATATCCATTATTTTCTAGATAAAATAAATTATTTTCAAACCAATAAACAATAATGTAAACGTAAAGAATTCCAAATATTTTTATTGTTAATACAAATTAGCGTATTATTTAAAATATCGTTTTTATAAATACCTAATGTTTGTAATTTAAATAACATTATTAAAAGTTCTACATCCTGCTTATAAAATAACTTTCTTCAAGAGATAATTATTTAATATTACGTATTTTTATACTGGCATACATAAAACAAGCTATAACCTTGTCCCAAAATGTTTTCTCTCTTTTCAAATAACCGTTCATCTCTAAACAACAGAATCTAAATTATAACTGCTGGGTCAAGCCTATTTCAACATGAACTTATTGACTAAATAATTAATTAATAACTTAATTTTTACTCTCAATCGTAATACGGCGCCAGTTTACTTCGTGCTTTATTTTTGTGCAGAATTTTTTTTTAAATATAAAAAAAATCGTTTCAAAATCGAACTTGTATTTCAAGATGGATTTGCAGAAAGAAACGTGTATTATAATTAAGAGTAAAAATTAAGTTATTATTTAATTAATTATTTAGTGAATAGTTTTTAGAGTCCAACCGAAGGTCAATTTTTTGGCCCAAACCGAACTTCGGTTTTTTTCTCACCTTCGATCGTAGCCAAAGGTATTTTATAATGCTAAAAAACGAGATAAAATACTTATATTATTACTGTTAGCTGAAGGGAATTGCGAATTGAAATTGGGAAGTATTTTTTTTTATTTCTTGTTCATTTCTAGTTATCATTACGTCTTGAGCACAGACCCGAGAAACCTTGATTTAATTTTGTTGTCAAGTATTTCTTAGTTATTTTTTGTGAAAATCCATCCCAGTTTTAGTTATAGCGGACGACAGACTTGACAAACAACGCATTCTGTATAATTTATAATAATTTAATATGAATTCTGATATATCATAACACATAACACGTTGAGCATACCAGGTAGTAGTAGTAGTAGATATTTTATTTCATGAATGGCTAAATAGCCGTGAAATAAGTCAATACAAAATAGTTAATACATATAAAATTACAACTCATCCAAAGAATATAAGCATTTGTTTATAAGATAGTCTTTCAAATGTCTCTTGAAAAGTGGCAGATTCAGATGTTTAAGATCACTAGGTAATTTATTATAAATGTTCACTAGATTGAAATTTACATTTTTTCGATACATTGAGTATTTAGGCAATGGTTTATGTAGATTGCCAGCTTGTCTAGTATTCCGATTATGAATCGAAATATTAGTTTTAAAATAACTTGGATGCGATTTTACAAACACAGACACTTCAAAAACATATATAGAGTAAAACGTTAAAATTTTGTAATTTTTAAAATAAGGTTTGCATGAAGTTCGAGGATTGAGTTTAAACAACGCTCTGATAGTCTTTTTTTGTAGAATAAATAGACCACTGCAATCACTTGAGGCTCCCCATAAGATGATACCGTATTTGATGGCAGAGAAAATATATCCATAGTAAACTGACATTAACACGTGACAGTTAGTTACACTAGAGAGATTTCGTATCATATAGACATAACGAGCAAGCTTACCCTTAAGATAATCTATATGAGTTTTCCATGAAAAATTAAAATCAATGAAAATCCCAAGAAACTTTATATTAGAATCTAAAGATACTGTTTTACCGAGAAATTCCACATTATTTGATCTGAACGATTTAGCCGCACTGTAGCACATTATTTGAGATTTTTTGACATTGAGTTGTAACGTATTAAAATTGAACCATTCACTAAGATGTGCAGCGACGCTATTGAGATGAACTTGTAGATTGTCAAACACAGGATCTTGGATGATGACCGTCGTGTCGTCAGCATAAAGCACAACATCTGCTGGAGTTGAAAATGGCAAATCATTTATGTACAGTAGAAACAAAAGCGGACCTAGAATTGATCCCTGAGGAACTCCACAGGAGACAGACTTCCAGTCGGATAAAGAACGATTTAGTACTACTTGCTGACTTCTGTCACATAAATATGAAGAAAACCAGGAATTAGTGTGCCCTCGTACACCATATGATTCAAGCTTCTGGAGCAGAAGTGAGTGATTTACCGAATCAAAGGCTTTACTTAAGTCCAATGAAGCTGACATAGTATAAATCTGCTGATTAACATTGTCTAATATTTTTGACATAGCTTCGTAGGCTGCTTCGTAGGTACATTGTGTAATTCAAATGAAACGTACAGAATATTATTATTTTTAGTATTATTTTGTCCGCGCATTTCTAGGGTTTCCGAATACATACACGCTTCGAAATAATTCAATATAGGTAAATTTACGAATTTACACGGAAACTTTTTTTCTTATATTCAGTGACGCAAAATTTTTAGTTCATATATAATTTGAGCAAAACATGAAAGAACATAATAGAATATTGGATAAGCAGCCAAATTACATAACTGATTTTTTCCCGATGTTGCAAAATTTGGCTGCTTATCCAATATTCTATTATGCATTTTCAGCCGTACTAAATTCATACTACCATAAAAGAAGATATTTTCTATCAATTTTAAAAATCTCAATGTATAAAAGTCAAAAAAGAAATTGGTCATGCAGAGCTGTAAAAAACTGAAATTTTTTTTTCTAAATATCCCTAGTGTATATAAACCAGCTTTCACGGCCGCGGCGTTGTTCCAAATACTAATGATTTCCGGGCTTGTAGGCCGTGGTCCGGTGGTATTTCTAGCTGACCTTTCGTCTACAGCTGCGGTACAATGAGAGCCACCATATTTTTATTCATCAGATAGCGCTAGTGGCAAATAAGGTATGCAATATGCATCAAACGTTTACATTTTTTATTCGTCAGATGGCGCTATAATGGCTAGTTTAAGGTATGTGTCATTAACGGTTTGTGTTCAGTCATTCTTCTATTTGAAAGTATTTTTTTTTGCATCTTTTTAATATTTACTTTTATTATTTTTTTATTTAATTAATTAATAAATACAACTCTGCGATTTAGCCGTTAAATGATGATATAAACAGTACCTACTGGCATTCAAATGACAGATACTTCACTGATTAGTGGCGCCCTCCGGTGGCCGAAAACATAAACAGTATTGACATTTGAATGACATAATATACGTCACATGGTAGTGGTACTATTAGCTGGTAAAAAAAGTCTGATTGTCCTCATTGCCTGTGAGACGCCAAGGGGAGGAAATTTCGACCGATGCCGGATCGCCTTTGAAAATGTCTACCTACCGCAGCTATAGACGAAACGTCAGGTAGAAATACCACCGGACTACGGCCTACAAACCTGGAAACCAATAATGTCATTTTTGATTTTTTTATTGACACGTTGTTTTATAGTTTATACTGTAAGAACATTGTCAATTTTTTTTATTACTAAAATATGTCTCTTTTTTTCTTTGTGTTTAAAAGTATTAACAGTTGGTTTTAATTTACCACACTATTCACAAAAAGTTTTTTATAGTTTAAATTTACTGTAATAATTTAAAATTTTGTATTAATAATTGTAAAATCAAATTAATCAAGAAAGATATACAAATTATACACCGGAAGATATAAATTATTATACTTCTTTTAAAATTTACCAATATAATTCGAAACTTGCACATACCTACATAAGTTTATTATTAAATAACAAATTTAATTCCGAAAAATTATCGATTTATTTATCTAATGAGTAGATACTTTGATGAAAATTTTATATAAATATTAAATACACAGTAAACAGGATCTTTTTCCGCGAAACTTTAACATGATTTATACTGTAAGATATTTTTAACTAAATCGTTCGTGAATCTAATTTTATTTCTAAACTTATTTCCGAGAGTATGATTTCATTTGTCTATTTTTTTCTTTAGAAATGTATACATATATTAAATTTATTAAAAATATTTCTGAATGTATAAGTAATTAATAAACAGTCCGACACAACTCGGACTTTTCTATACAGGGTGTCCCAAATCGACCGCCTACGGACAGTGCAGTGAGTAGAGTAAACAATTCTGAGCAGAAAAGTCCTTCGACATATTTTTTTTATCCTATATCCCTATATTATTAAACGAGCAAATCTTGTATATATGTACCTATGTATAACCTATATAAATATTTTCTCGAAAACGGCTCTAACGATTTGGATGAAATTTACTGAAAAGGGGTTTTGGGGGGCAAAAAATCGATCTAGCTAGGTCTCATCCCTGGAAAAATTCGTTTTCTTATCGATTTTATCATTTTAAAAAACAGTTTTTTTAACGTTATAAAACAGTGTCGTATGGTGAGTAGGCATTGGAAAAAACAAACTATTTTCATTATTTATGGCAAATTACTCTGACAGTCAATCTTTAACTTATTAAAATAATCAATAATTATTTGAAAATATGTAGGTACCTACATACGTTATGTAGTATGACGTATACTGACACCCTATATCTATATAAAGACAGGCACAATAGAGTTCATCGTCACCTCCACTGCCTCTCTCCCTGCATTTTCAGAAGGAACTATAGTCATTTCATATCTCATAGTGGCACTAAAAGAGTATCCATCTGTAAAATTTAATCAAAATCGTTTTTCCAAAAAAAGAAATATTTTCTAGTTCTTGTCGGTTTTTAAGAGGCTACTTCTCACATAATTGAGCTAAATCGATTTTGCAATTTTGCCTCGAGGTATGACCGCCCTGAACACACATACACTTGTAAAAAATCGATCCAGTGGTTTGGACTCGACGCGACTACAAGCAGATAGACCGACAGGCATTTTTTTAAAACAACTTTCTTGGGTTTAGGGGGCTTTAAAAAACTTTTAAATCCATCAAAAACTCACTCGAACTTTTGCACGATTAGTGATCACAAGACTTACCCTGTAAAGACACATTTTAGTGTAAAAAATACAGAAGTATTGTAATTTGTAAACAAGTTTTAATTATCCTTTTAATATGCGTCAGTATATATTTAAAGTAATTTTGAAATTGTAACAGTTATAACGAAGTTGTTTACTTGAGATTCTCAATATTGTAATATATTATTCACATTATTATAATTCTGTATTGGAGAACATATAAGCACTGTATATTATTTACATTTATTTCGATCTTTTCCTGATTCCCTGTCCTTGTATATTTTATTATAGAATAAGCAAATGGCTCATACTATAAATATATATTCATACATCAAACAAGGCTAGCCTACCCTAAGGCAGTTTGAATCGAAGAAGACACACAAACTTGAAAAACTGTAAATTTTCCGTGTTGTAAAATTACTTTTAATACAATATTTTTTCCATAATTTTATTTTATATCGAAAAATTTTGGAGCATACAAGTAATTCAAGAATTACAAGGCGCGATATTCATGTAGGTACTGTGTGTAAACGGTTTTATCGAACATAGGAAAAATAACACTGAGAAGATTTATAATTTTGTAGTAGGCTATGAGCCATAAGACCAAATATAAATATGTATTGGATTACATACAAAAAATAGTAGGTACAGTGAATTTTTTAAACAATTTTCCATAGCAACGGTTGACTATTAAGCGTAATAAATAAAAACAGTCATGATGTATCAAAGACACCCGACAGAAGCTATGCTTCTTACGCATTGTATTTAAAACCGAATTTATCAAAGATATAAATAATACAATTAAAAAGTTATTATTTGATCGCCATTTTGAAATCTGACGCCATTTTATTTTTTTGTATCTTGTTATATTCTCAAATATCAATTTTCAAAAGGATCGGATAATTTTTACAAAGAAGTATATACCTATGACCGCCATTTTGAAATATGACGTCATTTTATTTTTTTTGTGTCCTATGAAACTCTCAAATACCGATTTTCAAAAAGATCGGATCATTTTGGCAAAAAAGTACATATGGCCGCCATTTTGAAATCTGACGTCATTTTATTTTTTTGTGTTCTATGAAACTCTCAAATATCGGTTTTCAAAAGGATCGAATATTTTTTACAAAAAAGTACATACGGCCTCCATTTTGAAATCTGACATCATTTTATTTTTTTGTGTCCTATGAAACTTTCAAATACCGATTTTCAAAAGGATCGGATAATTTTTACAAAAAAGTACATATGGCCGCCATTTTGAAATCTGACGTCATTTTATTTTTTTGTAACCTATAAAAATCTTAAATATCAATTTTCAAAAGAATCGGATAATTTTTACAAAAATGTACATACGGGCGCCATTTTGAAATTTGACGTCATTTAATTTTTTTGTGTTCTATGAAACTCTCAAATATCAATTTTCAAAAGAATCGGATAATTTTTACAAAAAAGTACCTACATATGGCCGCAATTTTAAAATATGACGTCATTTTATTTTTTTTTGTGTCCTATGAAACTCTCAAATACCGATTTTCAAAAAGATCGGATCATTTTTTCAAAAAAGTACATATGGCCGACATTTTGAATTCTGACGTCATTTTATTTTTTTGTGTTCTATGAAACTCTCAAATATCAATTTCCAAAAGAATCGGATAATTTTTACAAAAAAGTACATAATTTGGCCGCCATTTTGAAATCTGGCGCTATTTTATTTTTTTGTGTCCTATAAAACTCTCAAATATTAATTTTCAAAAGGATCGGATAATTTTTACAAAAGTGACGTTACACTTTTCACGTAAATCGGATCAGTGGTTCTCGAGTTATAAACGTACAACCAAATTGTTCAGGAAGATATGAAACATTGATAAATTTTGGTCCGATCCCTAGGTCCCGCCATCCGACCGACGTCAATAATTAGTAACAGGTCATTTTAACTCAGTAGGCCATGGTTTTTAAACATAAAAATCAAACGTCACCAGTCAAAAAATTGAATAACTATATTATAATGTTGGACCCGTTTTTATTATAAGTCAGAGCATACGCTATCTTCCAATATCCATATCACACTGTGCAACAGACAAGGACAACCGAAACAAGTTCGCGATTTATTAGATAAAGTCGCATTTATATAGTTGAAATTAGCAATTAAATGTGTATAAAAAACTGTTTTCACACAATATTATACATAAAATCTATCTAAAATTTTCTCCTCTTTCGTTTAAGACAGGTTTCGAATCGATCTGACTTGAATTGAGCGAACTATAAGCAAAAAACACCATTTTTTCTAATTTGCTCCCCTCTGGGGCCAAAATTCAAAAATCGGGCGACGTTAGGATCAAATAGAGCCCGAGAGGAATCGAACAAAAAAAAGTTTTTTAAAATCGGTTAACTCGTTTGGGCTGTACGACTGATACAAAAAATCCGTCACAGATTAACAGATTAACATATTAACAGATTAACAGACAAAGCGAGTGTATATAGGCGCTTCTAGCTTCGCTTTAGATCGCGCCTAAAAAGGGAGTTTTAGATGCCGTCCGTCCTTAGACGGTTTTAGTGGCCAGAGTCCCACACAACCTAGGGTCATCTTCTCTGGGTGTCCGCAAAAAGGATTTCCCCTTCCCAAAAAAAAAAGTATAGCAGACTACCAGATTGGGTCGTGTGGAGAGTAGTGATGTGCCGGATATCCGTATCCGATCCGTATCCGCGGATATCCGAGGGAAAAGAAAGATCCGCATCCGTATCCGTTAGTTTTTTGGCGGATCTTTTACGGATCTTTTACCTTATCAATTTTCAATTCATAGATAAAATTTTATATATATAGGTGATTAGGTAATAATGAAAAACAGTTAAATTCCATTCAGATTATTTTTTATTTTTTAATATCGTGGTCAATAACTTTTTCCCATAACAGATAGTTTCTTTCCAAAGGTCGATGTGCAATATTTAGTATTTACCGCCGCGTACTCTAAGAAAGTTAAGATCCGTATCCGTATCCGTATTCGCGGATCTTGAGACCAAATATCCGTATTCAGATCCGTATCCGCGGATATTCATTTTTAACGATCCGGCACATCACTAGTGGAGAGTAGCATCCGATTTAGGTATAACCGTCGGCCACCCTGACCCAGCAGATTGTGTCGTGTGTGGGACTTTTAGTAGTCACTCATGCAACTAAACACTCAACCGACTATAACAATCGCCTGTCAGAGCCAAGCCTTACGGAACACGGAATAACAAATAATTATAAATAATTTTGACAACATCGATTCCAAACTTGTTTGCGTCTAAAACCTACTTAATATACTCTTCTCTATACTTTGTTTCACCTGTTTCGTCGAAATAAATTAAAAACAAACTTTTGTATTTTTATGATACATTAGCGCGATTCGCATTTTCCACAAACACCTGCTAACACTTTTACATATCGTGAATAATAACGGTAAGAACAACATGTGCATCTGTTTCTACCTATATGTCGCGTTCACTTCTTGGTGGTGAAAAATGATCCTATCTGCAGATTGTTGTATTTCTAGCCATTAGTGTAATATTTCATGATTTGTCGTATAGGCAAATACTGTCAGAGCAAGAATGTTTCAAATGTTCAATATTTCATTTTCAAATTCAACTTTGCACTAGAAAAATAACATTTTTTTCTCACAATACCAAAACAACAGATTTCAAATACAGCACTAGGGTCTAATGTATGTGAAGGCCGCAGCGCCGGCCTTAGCCATCCGGGCGGGTAATGTTT
The DNA here is from genome assembly GCA_039654895.1 of Mongoloraphidia duomilia. Taxonomy (NCBI): domain Eukaryota; kingdom Metazoa; phylum Arthropoda; class Insecta; order Raphidioptera; family Raphidiidae; genus Mongoloraphidia; species Mongoloraphidia duomilia. Next base: position 16,570,227 of record CM077522.1, on the reverse strand, counting down.
TTCGAGTGTATGCATCTATGTATGTTATTATTATTTTTTTGGCACGCTCTGTAGCCTAAATGGCACGACGAATTTTGAAAAATGAGGTGTCTATAGATTCGTCATAGTCCCACAAGTGCTACTGGAGATATGATGTTAAGGAATATTCGATATGACGTCATTTTGTCAGAATGCAAAAGTAATTTTCCTTCTAAATACATTGATATGGATATCAAAAGAAAGGTTTCGTTGAGAAGATTTCAAATAGGGTACATGACGTCACGGAAAATTCAATATGGCGGACACTAGACGCCATTTTGTCAGTACGCAAAAAATCGGTAATACCTTTTGTGTGGGGTATCAAATAAAAAGGATTGATGAGTAGATTCAACTAAAAGGAAGGAAATAAAAATAAATTATTTAAAAAAAAAACAAAAAACCAGATTGCGTATTAATCGAACTTAAAAGATGGAAACACGATCAAATGATAACATGCAGTCGAAGGTATACATGTAGTAGCAAGTTGAACAGAAATATCTGATTCCTCCCACTGCATGTTATCATTTGAATTTGTTTCCATCTTTTAAGTTCGATTTTTACGCAATCGGGTTTCTTGTTTTTTTTTTTTTGTATAATTTACTGTACCTATAATGCATTATAAGCTTCTTTCAATTTTGATAGTACTACACCAATTTCTATATAATAAAACATTCACAGCTAAAAGACAAACTTTAAACTTAGCTTAATTACACTATAGTTACGTAATGACACAACTTTCGTAAAGTACAGAACATGGCAGCAGAATGTGTGAAGCCGGTTTTAAACGTAGACAAAACAAGCCTGCATTGCTTTGCATTCTGACAACAAAGTGTGAAGTACCGACTACAATATTATTTCTTTATATATTTATTTCCAAGCTACCATATTTTTGTGGCTTAATTGCTCGCTTTTTCGCAGATTCTCTTTCGTTAATGTCAGTTTTAAATTTTGACGGAAACTTTATCTTAACCCGAAAGTTTCTGGGTAAAAAGTATTCTATATATTTTCAACTGGAATAACAACTGATATTATACCAAGTTTTATCAAAATCGATGACTCGGTCCAGCCGTTTTCTAGTGACGCCATTTCAAGCAGGCGGACATGCTAAAAATTTTGAAACCGTATTCTCTAGTGAAGTATCATACAAAATAATAGTTTCTTCAAATTATACAAAATGGCCGAAAATCTCAAAAAACCCGCAAGAAAAGTAAATTGAGGACAGAAATCCCATTACAATTTTATTTTACGTGTATTTACTCAAACAAGATCCTTTTAATCCTTCTTGAGAAGAAGGATCTGGCTTCAGTGAATACAACACGTAACTTTAAAGAAATTTGGAAATTGTTTCCCGTGAACTGCAGACTCTGAAGTACGACGTAAATTATTTTGGGTTCCGTACCCAAAGGGTGGGACCCTATTGTGCTCACTACTCTATCTGTCTGTCTATTCATCTGTCACAGCCAGGTAGATCCTAAACTATTTCATACAATATTGTATGCCCTGGTCGTAGTTGAAAACTATTTGGTCTAGAAACATGAAATTTGATAGATATGTAGTATTCACTATCACAACTAACGACAAATAAGTTTCGTCAAAATCGCTTCTGCAGTTTCTGAAATAAGCGCCTTAAAAATTCGCGAGATATACAGGGTGTACCACAGGATTGAATACATAGAAAAGTAATGAGTGCAACAAGGAAAACATAAGCAAAATGAGTAGCGTGACAAAGACTGTGTACTTTTCCCTATTGTTACGGATCACCCTGTATATAAACGGCAAGCAAGAGTTCTGAGAAACGGGATCTGCGTAATGTAACAACTAGTACCTGCGCGAAAATTCTAGAGAAAGCGAGAACGCACTAGGTTTAGGGCACGCAGCATATATAAACAGCCAGTGCGAGTGAGTGAATCAATGAGTCAAGGGCGAGTGACGCAGTCAAGTCTATGGTGGACCAGTGATATAAATAGGGCCGTGATATAAATTGATTGATAAAATGAATACTAGTGTAGTGGTAATAATTACTAGTTATTATATATAGTTAAGTGCTATTTATTGTTTTGTGTTGCATTGTTTAAGAATTATTGTAGTGTTATTGTTTACTTGTGTTGATTGTTAGAACTGACTTTTCGTTGTTACATTCATTATTATTGTGTTTTTAATTATTGTAAATAAATATTTATTCTGCCAACTCAGAAAACAGTTTTGTAACACTATGTTTGGTTTCCTGTGATACACCCTATATAATAGCTGCAAGTACGGAATCCTCTGTATACAAACGGAGCTGGTACTTTAAAAGAAATTCTAGTAATAATAAAAGATTGTCATAAAGTAAAAATAAGTGTACATCTGTTTACAATTTAAAAGTGTTCCGTTAACCTACTAATTGGTTTAATGTGTATTTTGTACTCGGAGTCCTTGAATAGCTATGATTTTCGAATTTTGTTGAAATTCTGGAGAAAATCTGACTTTAAAAGAAAAAAAAAACGTTTAAAAACATGAAAACTGATCAGACAAAAACGTAGAAATAGAAGAATAGTGAAACCCTATCTAGTGTTTTAAATGTAAGTAGTAAGTAGTATATTTAGATAAATCTCTAGTAAATTACTCATCAAACAATAATATTAACAAAAATTTTGGAGCATACAAGTAATTCAAGAATTACAAGGCGCGATATTCAAGTAGGTACTGTGTGTAAACGGTTTTATTGAACATAGGGAAATTAACACTGAGAATATTTATAATTTTGTAGTAGGCTATGAGCCATAAGACCTAATATAAATATGTATTGGATTACATAGAAAAAATAGTACAGTGAATTTTTTAAACAATTTTCCATAGCAACGGTTGACTATTAAGCGTTACTCGGAACCGGCTAAATAAAAAAGTCATGATGTGTCGTAAGACACCCGACAGAAGCTATGCTTTTTACGCATTGTATATAAAACCGAATTTATCAAAGATATAAATAATACAATTAAAAAGTTATTATTTGATCGCCATTTTAAAATCTGACGCCATTTTATTTTTTTGTGTCTTATTAAATTCTCAAATATCAATTTTCAAAAGGATCGGATAATTTTTACAAAGAAATATATACCTATGACCGCCATTTTAAAATATGACATCATTTTATTCTTTTGTGTCCTATAAAACTCGCAAATATTAATTTTCAAAAAGATCAGATCATTTTTGCAAAAAAGTACATATGGCCGCCATTTTGAAATCTGACGTCATTTTATTTTTTTGTGTTCTATGAAACTCTCAAATATCAATTTTCAAAAGGATCGGATAATTTTTACAAAAAAGTACATACGGCCGCCATTTTTAAATCTGACATCATTTTATTTTTTTGTGTCCTATGAAACTTTCAAATACCGATTTTCAAAAGGATCGGATAATTTTTACAAAAAAGTATATATGGCCGCCATTTTGAAATCTGACGTCATTTTATTTTTTGTGACCTATGAAACTTTCAAATATCAATTTTCAAAAGGATCGGATAATTTTTACAAAAAAGTACTTACGGCCGCCATTTTGAAATCTGACATCATTTTATTTTTTTGTGTCCTATGAAACTTTCAAATACTAATTTTCAAAAGGATCGGATAATTTTTACAAAAAAGTATATATGGCCGCCATTTTGAAATCTGACATCATTTTATTTTTTTGTGACCTATGAAACTCTCAAATATCAATTTTCAAAAGGATCGGATAATTTTTACAAAAATGTCCATACGGCCGACATTTTTAAATCTGACGTCATTTTATTTTTTTGTGTCTTATGAAACTCTCAAATATCAATTTTCAAAAGGATCGGATAATTTTTACAAAGGAGTACTACATATTTCCGCCATTTTGAAATATGACGTCATTTTATTTTTTTGTGTCCTATAAAACTCGCATATATCAATTTTCAAAGAGATCGGATAATTTTTACAAAAAAGTACATATTATGGCCGCCATTTTGAAATCTGACGCCATTTTATTTTTTTGTGTCCTATGAAACTTTCAAATACCGATTTTCAAAAGGATCGGATAATTTTTACAAAAAAGTATATATGGCCGCCATTTTGAAATCTGACGTCATTTTATTTTTTTGTGTTCTATGAAACTCTCAAATATCAATTTTCAAAATGATCGGATAATTTTTACAAAAAAGTACATACGGCCGCCATTTTGAAATCTGACGTCATTTTATTTTTTTGTGTCCTATGAAGCTCTCAAATATCAATTTTCAAAAGGATCGTATAATTTTTAGAAAGGAGTTCTACATATTTCCGCCATTTTGAAATCTGACATCATTTTATTTTTTTGTGTCCTATAAAACTCGCAAATATCAATTTTCAAAAGGATCGGATAATTTTTACAAAAAAGTATATATGGCCGCCATTTTGAAATCTGACGTCATTTTATTTTTTTGTGTTCTATGAAACTCTCAAATATCAATTTTCAAAAGGATCTGATAATTCTTACAAAAAAGTACATATGGCCGCCATTTTGAAATCTGACATCATTTAATTTTTTTGTGTGCTATAAAACTCTCAAATATTAATTTTCAAAAGAATCGGATAATGTTTACAAAAAAGTACATATGGCCGCCATTTTGAAATCTGACGCCATTTTATTTTTTTGTGTCCTATAAAACTCTCAAATATTAATTTTCAAAAGGATCTAATAATTTTTAGTGTGCTTTATTTCCTTAGTCTGATTTTATTACATTTATCCGAAACGTTACCGGAGAAAGACCTTTTGCCTGTGAAAATTCAAAAGTACGATTTGCACCTGGACGAACTCGGGCTGGTTACCATAATATTGTATTGTCACCGGAGCTACACATGTATGCAAAATTTCAACTCAATCGAATCATGGGAAGTGGGTAAAAATTCAAAAGTACGATTTACACCCGGACGAAAGCCGGGCCGGTCAGCTAGTTACCATAATATTGTATTGTCACCGGAGCTACACATGTGTGCAAAATTTCAACTCAATCGGATCATAGGAAGTGGGTGAAAATTCAAAAGTATGATTTACACCCGGACGAAAGCCGGGCCGGTCAGCTAGTTACCATAATATTGTATTGTCACCGGAGCTACACATGTGTGCAAAATTTCAACTCAATCGATCGCAAGATTTGTAACAAATATACGGGATCAAGCTAAATAAAACCACCGTTTAAAAAACAAAGCATCTACAACCTACTTATTTTTGCGTGATGCCAGAACATAGTTTTTATTTGAGAATCAGTTCGGTTGCTTTTGCGTGATGCCAGAATATTTTAAAACTCGCAGTCGCATAAGAGGTTATTTACTTGAAAAAAATCATGTAAATCGGATCAGTGGTTCTCGAGTTATAAGCGTACAAAGGGACATAGAGACAGAGAAAATCAAATTGTTCGGGAAGGTATGATGAACGTCGAGAAATTTTGGTCCGATCCGATCGACGTCAATAATTAGTTACACGTCATTTTAACTCAGTAGGCCAGGGTTTTTAAACTTAAATTCAAACATCAGCAGTCAAAAAATTGAATAACTATATTTAAATAATGCAATATAAGATAGAGCATACGCTATCTTCCAATATCCATATCACACTGTGCAACAGACAAGGACAACCGAAACAAGTTCGCGATTTATTAGATAAAGTCGCATTTATTTAGTTCAATAATCATAAAAATCTGTATAAAAAAACTGTTTTGACACAATATTATACATGAAATCTATCTAAAATTTTCTGCTCTTTCGTTTAAGACAGGTTTCGAATCGATCTGACTTAAATTGAGCAAACTATAAGCAAAAAACACCGTTTTTTCTAATTTGCTCCCCTCTGGGGCCAAAATTCAAAAATCGGGCGACGTTAGGATCAAATAGACCCTGAGAGGAATCGAACAAAAAAAAGTTTTTTAAAATCGGTTAACCCGTTTGGGCTGTACGACTGATACAAAAAATCCGTTACAGACTCACAGATTCACAGATTCACAGATTCACAGATTCACAGACAAAGCGAGTGTATATAGGCGCTTCTAGCTTCGCTAAGATCGCGCCTAAAAAATGCAGTAAACACCGTCTTTAGAACTTTAAATGCATAATTTAGATTTGTAACTTATACTTCAAACACCTCGGCTACATAAAATTTCATTATTAACTCAGTTAAAATTAAAAATAGTTTTTCGATCAAAAGTTTTTTTTTATTCGGTTAATCTGATTCGAAGTACAATTTTTATGACAATACTTTGAAATTTTTTTTTATAAATATTAACAGTGTAACGTGTAGGTACGTATCAGATCAAAGAGAAGCTTATTTATAATATTTTTTATTGTCGCCGTTTCATTTTTATCACACCTTTTCTGTACTTTTGAGGTATTATAAATAAATGTTTTATCTTCTATGTCACAATTATTACAAATGTGTGAAATCATCAAAAATAAAATAATAACACTAAGTATTTGTGTGATCCACAATTTACATGAAAATTTATATTCAAATATTCTTCAATGGAATATTATATCTGTTTATCAGACTTTAAGGTAACATTTTAGTATGCTTTATCTATTTTTAGCTTCATGAATAAATGAGATAAAATGTATTAAAAAACTAAAAATATATAGATTAACATAAAAATTGAAATGGCTTCATTTGCACAATAAAAGCGAATATTAACCATGCAAAAATTACCAATATCGGAATCGTGTTTATTGTAGATTATTAAGTTATAGCTATCATAGATATGTTGCAGGTATTTTATTATTAGTTTATCTGCTAATATTCCATTTCTTTTAACGGTCAATGGTTACTTTTTTTACGACAAGCCAATACCCATAGTCTCTTACGTTTTAATACTATACTCAATAATATTATTAATATTACATATTATTATTATTTATTACTTAAGGATAAAAATTGAATACAAGATATGATAATCGCATTCTTTATTTGCTAAACCCTTTAATGGTCGACGTTTCCACATAAATTATGTCTTCTCCGAGATCTTAAAAAAATGGAAAATTTATCTAATCTATATGAATTCTCCTTTTTACGGTAACTAAATTGCAAAATTACGAAATTGTTTAAATAATGAATATAAAATAACTTTTGATTATTTTTAAGACCTTGAAGAAGACACGATTCATATCGAAACGTCGATCACTAAAAGGTTTAGCAAATAAAGATTGTTATTCTTTAGCTTGTATCCCGCTTTTAAACAAGGTGCTTTGAGAAAATGAATATTACATATTAATTATCTATCATACTGGTATGGGTTGGGGGTAATAAAAAACGACTATCAAAAAAGTTGCGCGAAATAAAATCGCAGATGACCTGGAATTTTTTATATGGAATTGTTTCTGACTAAATTTACACACTGTATGATAGATAATTAATATGGCGCCTGGTCTACAATTAATTAAATTACGAATAATTAAAATGTGTTTTGTAAAAACCTAGCAGTACATAAATAGTAGACATTTAATAGTAGCATTTTTGTCAAGGTTATTCATAAAAGTTTATTTTGAATGCCAGTTTGTGACAAGTACGCAAAAGTATATTAAGTACTAAGGAATTTGATTTCAAAATTTAGTCCACTAAAATTTGTTACAATTAATATGTAGGTATTGTTAGTTTATAGAAGGTTTGGAGACACTGGCGCTGGGTTGCATAACACATTGTCAAAACATCTGGTTTGACAATGATGTTAGATTGTGATCATAAGTATAGGTAATTACAGTTTATATATAATACGGTCATTCCACATTTTTTTAGAATCTACGTTGCAAATAGATAATAAAACAATTTTTTTAAGAATTTTTCGGGAGCTTTTTCTACAAGAAAAAAATTCCCAAAAATGCGTATTTTTCAATGTAATTTTAAGCAAAGAATTATACCGCCACAGAATACGTCATTCACAGCCAGCCTTCTCTGATTGGCTGCTGTAGTTAAATCAAACCCACTGATCCATAGATAAAGAGAGAATATAATATAGTACACTGATTTGTTATGTACAGTTGACAGACCGGCAGTTAGAACTTAGGTTAGGTTCGTCACGAGTTACGACTGACGAAGTATTCCTCTCTTTACACAGGCATATCTCTCTTTGTCTATGCGTGAACGTATGTCTGACATGCTATAAGCTCATCCGTTTGCGCTTAAGATGAAGGATATAAGAACAAAAAAGTTGTTCAAAATTATCAAATTTTGATACGCGAGAACCGTCTAATGTCGCCGTCAAATTTTTCATTATATGTAGAACATTAAAACAAATGACTAATCTATATAGGAAAAGGTCGTTTCTTAAGCTAAATTCTGATGAAAATACCTATAGAAAAATGTTGTTTCAAAGGGAAATTTAAAATTCAATTCTTATGAAGAAATATGTGTGCAGGCTAAATCCAAGGTCATTGTCAAATTTGATTTCCTGACAAGGCGTTCTGCAACCCAACATTAAAGATTAGAATCAGACTAATATACGTTGACAATAAATAATGATCATCTGAGGGTGTTAAATTGTTAACAATTATTTGTTTTGAAATTTTATTTAAGAATTTCTTGATGAGTTTTTTGCAATTTACAACAGTTAAGTCACATAGACGGAGTAGCTATCCCCGTTTAATGTTGTTTTTACAGAATCGTTAAAAAGTCGTTGAACACTGTATTTTATAGTATTTGTTTCTCAGTTGTTATATTCGTTTACATATTTTTTGTGTTATTTTGTTTTTCTTTCTACTTTTATGTAATACAATTTATGCATTCGTAAATTTATTAAACATAAAATAAAAACAAATCTTGATATCTAATGAACATGAAAATTGCATTAACTCTAAAAGATTTAATTATCAAATCATTTGTATATTAAATGAGGAAAATAAAATTATCTTAAATTTCATATCGCGGGGAATCTGGCAATACCTTCTATCTCAAGTTTTATCCAAAATGAAAGACGTTAGTTTCTATCATTTTCTTCTAAAAAGTTTACAGATCTTCTGCAAAAATGTCTCTTTCATAACAATAAAAAATTTCTTGATAGTAGTCGCAAAAAATATATTTAAAACGTTACTTTCATTCTTGTAAAATTTGTAAGTGCATAGATTGAAATGACTGCCAGATTGTTCGTAAAATATTGTACTTTTTTCAGACAATAATTTCAGCTCAACTCCAGAATAAATACTCGGAAGTTTGTACGATTTAAACTATTACAAAAATAATGTAAATTGTCACTTAGCTTTATAAGAAAAAGTTTCATAATTTTCAAAAAATGTTTACATATAAAATAGCCTGACTTAAAATTACAGTTTATTGAGAACACCCTGTAAATCAGCTGATTAATAAACTTGGTAACTTTCGTAGGCACAAAGCCTTTACAAAAGTTTTGGCTACTATAACTGTTTTCCACTCGCTAATATAATATAATATATATAAGTATAATCACGCAAATATTGTATATATACACCCCTTCTTTTCTATTTTCACAATTGCTTTTGTATTATACATTAAGATTGGACATCATGTAAAATGTTTTGGCACCGCCTAGATGGCATCGGTTAGTTCTATTTTTGTGAATTAAGGTCATAATACAATACAAATTTAAAAATAAAATATCAAAGTATCATAAAATCTTACATAAATAAAGAAAACGTACCTGATTATATTTTAAAACACAAAAATTCACACAAGCACACATTGGAACAAACGAAATTTATAACTGATACATTTGAATTATTTAAACTTTTGCAAACATTTCAAAGCGTGAATTAACCGTTTTCTCGTTAAAAACGACCGGGTTATCATAACGAAACATAAAGAAATAAATTATTGTTTAATCCGAGAGAAAAGTGTCAAGAATTTAAGTTACGATCGTAATTGAATGAAAGAAAGTAGATACAGCAAAAGAGCAGATCACTGCTGAATCTATTTCTGTACGCGACCAGTCACAGTCCGCCACTGATTCGATAGAACCGGTGCCGAGTTAAGTTTAACCTCTGCTCGCCGCGACGTCCGCGACGCAGGCTTGTGCGTCGCCCCAGCGTCGCGCGCTTACAACAGCCCTGTTTCACTTGCTCTGGGTTAGCGCTATGTCAACGCACCAGACAAAACTATAGACGAAAGTTTAAACCATCAAACAACTCATTTCGATTATTTTCCGCGGATTATCCTTAATCGTTTTTGAACATTTTCGTCGGGTACAATTGTACAAAAACAAAATCAAATCGGCTACTGGCCAAAGACAAAAGTCATGCCAAAATCAATATTTAAAAAAAAAACAATCACTTAAATCAAATTGTTTATATTTTTTATATATTTTCAGATTACTGTAAATTTTTAACTCCGTTTTGAAGCCCGTGTTATAATGTTTTCCAAATTTAAACAACAATTTAATATTATAAACTGTTCTATACCAACTCTAGTAAATTACTATATTTTTTAAGTACTTATTTGTAATAAAATACGTTTCATTGACCTATTTACGTAAAAGAAAGAAGTAAATACGTAATGATTGACAAAATAATAATGTACAAAAGAAACTTACTGCTCAAAAGGCTTTTATAATAATTTTGTTTAGAATTTATATGCATATATTTAATTTGATTTTTTTGTTTTCATTATAAGTAGCAGAGAGAGAAAGATTGTAAATTATATAGCCGCTCGACAACTATGTTAGCGTCTGTTATATATAGGTAGTATATAAGTTACCGATTATTCTTTCCTTTATTCTTACATATAAAAAAAAAACTCGGGTCGCAGTGCCAAAACCCTGCCGACAATATAGTGTATTTGCTAATACTGGCATTGTGGCTTTATTATGTGAACTTAAATTTGTTTCTGAACAAAATAAAAAATTTAACCCCTTAATACATCCCTTAAAATAATATTTTTTTTCTTAATTTCAATATTTTTATCAATGCAACCTCGGTACCAAATTAAATACACCCTTCAGTAAGTAAAGCACTATCCGTAAACTAGTGTTTTCATAAAATTTGTAAGTCCGGTCCTGTCGGGTCGATTTTATTAAAATTTTAGCAGCACATTTTAATCGTTACTAAAGGGTTAAATTTCAATTTTGAAACGATTCTGAGAATTTTTTCGGCATTTTTGGGCCCAAAAACATTTTTCAACCCCTAAAAATCACCCTTAAAATGGTCCGATTGGGCCCATTTTAAATAGGCTTCGTGCGGTGATGGATTCCAACGTGCCTACCAAATTTCGTCAAAATCAATTAACTCTTTCGAAAGTTATAGCCCGTACACACACACACACACACACATATATATATATATATAATATATATAATACAGGGTGTCCAAGTTGACGTTGGCTAACATGGGTAACTTTGTTATTAGTGGAGATAGAAAGTCGGTTAAATGGGCAAAGTAGTGCAGAATTATGTGCTCATTAACGTCCCGTCGAAAAAAAAATTGAATTTTGACACACTATGGATTTATTTAGGAAATAGTGAATATTGCCGTTTTTGAAAACTGGCCATAACTTTTTTATTTATGAAAATATCTAAAAATTTCTTTAACCATTTTTTGATAACTTGTTATTATCTTTTCAGTGGCGTAGGTTTAATTTTTTTATATCCACTACATACTGAGATATTGACATGAACTTTGGTTTTTCTTATGGACGCCATTTTGGATTTTTAGATATTCGAATTCTGCTTATTTTTCTGATTAATTTGGTGTATCACATGCCACATTTAAAAAATTTGCAATGAACGTCCCATATAAGAGACATTAAAAACAACTGACAATCAAGTTATAATTAAGTAGTGCGAACATTTTAAGTGTAAAATTAATAATAAATCGTAGTTTGGCAGAACTGAAATATAATTTGACTGTCAGTTGTTTTTATAGTGCCTCTAATATGGGACGTTAATTGCATTTTTTTTAAATGTAGCATATGATACACCAAATTAATCAGAAAAATAAGCAGAATTCGAATATCTAAAAATCCAAAATGGCGTCCATAAGAAAAACCAAAGTTCATGTCAATATCTCATTATGTAGTGAATATAAAAAAATTAAACCTACGCCACTGAAAAGATCATAAAAAGTTATCAAAAAATGGTTAAAGAAATTTTCAGATATTTTCATAAATAAAAAAGTTATGGCCAGTTTTCAAAAACGGCAATTTTCACTATTTTCTAAATAAATCCATAGTGTGTCAAAATTCAATTGTTTTTTCGACGGGACGTTAATGAGCACATAATTCTGCACTACTTTGCCCATTTAACCGACTTTCTATCTCCACTAATAACAAAGTTACCCATGTTAGCCAACGTCAACTTGGACACCCTGTATATATAATATATATATATAAACATTTCCAAAAATGGTGCAAATTTGTTCAGGAGGCTATGAAACGTCGAGAAATTTTGGTCCGACCCCTAGGTCCCGCCATCCGACCGACGCCAATAGTGTATGTGCCATATGGACTAATAAGTACTTTACTCTCCAGAGTATGTTTAGTTTATCTAATAATCAACTTTCCGCCGCTACGAAAAGAGACAGCACTGCTGATCACACGCCTAGCATCGCGAACAACGATACGAATAAAGTTCTACATTTTAAACCTGAATAATCTCGCAAAAATTGAGAAATTCCTTCAGTGAACTAAACTGTTCCAAGTTTATTTAGATTCCATCAAAAACATAAATGTGGAAAAGGGGCCAAGTTCGGTACAAAGAACAGCTTCCTCGAAAAAAGAATTGAGATCTAAGTGACTGCAGGCAAGTTGTCACACAAGATTCATTTATCTATATATATAAAACAGTTCCGTTACTGACTGACTGACTGACTGATTGACTGACAGACAACGCCCAGGTCAAACCGCTGAAGATATAAACTTGAAATTTGGACAGTAGGTTCCTTTTATGACGTAGGCACCCACTAAGAAAGGATTTTTTGAAATTCAACCCCTAAGGGGGTTAAATAGGGGATGAAAGTTTGTATGGAAATTCGTCATTTTTGAAGCTAGAAGCATGAAAGTTTGCACAGAAGTTTCTTATATAACGTAGGTGAGCACTAAGAAATTTTTTTTTGAAAATTCAACCTCTAAGGGGGTTAAAAAGGGGATGAAAGTTTGCATGGAAGTTCTTTATTTTGAAGTTAGAAGCATGACATTTTGCACAGGAGTTCCTTATATTACGTAGGTGAGCAATAAGAAAGGATTTTTCGAAATTCAACCCCCAAGGGGGTTAAATAGGGGATGAACGTTTGTATGGAAATTCGTCATTTTTGAAGTTAGAAGCATGAAATTTTGCACAGGAGTTCCTTATATAACGTAGATGAGTAGTAAGAAAGGATTTTTGAAAATTCATCCCTTAAAGGGGTTAAATAGGGGATGAAAGTTAGTATGGAAGTTTGTAATTTTTTAAGTTAGAAGCATGAAATTTTGCATTGGAGTTCCTTATATAACGTAGATTTGTAATAAAAAATTCATCCCTTAAAGGGGTTAAATAGGGGATGTAAGTTTGTATGGAAGTTCATAATTTTTGAAGTTAGAAGGATGAAATTTTGCACAGGAGTTCCTTATATAACGTAGGTGAGCAATAATGTATTAATAAAATTCGATCGGACGAGCGAAGCGAGTGAGTAATGTATTATTAATATTCGAGTGAACGAGCGAAACGAGTGAGTAATGTATAATTAATATTCAAACGAACGAGCGAAGCGAGTGTGTAATGTATTAATAAAATTCGAGCGAACGAGCGAAGCGAGTGAGTAATGTGTTAATGAAATCCGAGCGAACGAGCGAAGCGAGTGAGTTATGTATTATAAAATTCGAGCGAATAAACACCACCAGCCCGGCTTCGCTTCGCAGGAGGAGAATTTCTCGCGGGGGGATAATAAATCATAAATCGAAAAATACGTGGGCGAAGCCACGGGTAACGGCTAGTTTATAATATAAAACATGAAAACCTGCCAAGTGAAAACTTGGCACCCACTTAGATCTCCATCCTTTTTTTAGCGAAGCTGTTCTTTGCACTGAACTTGGCCCCTTTTTCACATTTATGTTTTTGGTGGGATATCAATACTGTTTGTAAAGTTACATTCTACGTAAATATTACCTAGACAGTAGACACATAGTTATTCATCATAATTTATGTATGTATATGATGATCTAGACACAGTCGATATTTAGTGCTTGAATTTGATAATTTGTAGTTTCAAGAATTTTTCCTTTGTATACCACGCCTAATGATCTACCTTGATGCCAAATTCCAAGTTTTTAAGTCACCTAGAAGTGGTCTAGGTTTTTGATGAGTGAGTCAGTGAGTGCTAAAAATGACATTTTTTAGACTTTAAATTTGATAATTTGTAGTTTTCAGATTTTTTCCTTTGTATACGCCTAATGATCTACCTTGATGCCAAATTCCAAGTTTTTAAGTCACCTAGAAGTGGTCTAGGTTTTTGATGAGTGAGTCATTGAGTGATAAAAATGACATTTTTCAGACCTTAAAATTTGATAATTTGTAGATTTTAGATTTTTTCCTTTGTATACGCCTAATAATCTACCTAAATTTCAAGTTTATAAGTCACCTAGAAGTGGTCTAGGTTTTCGATGAATGAGTCAGTGAGTGAGTGATAAAAATGGCACTTTTCAGACCTTAATAACTCAAGAACTATAATAGGTTTATTCGTGAAATTTGGGATTCTAGGTGTTATTAGATATGCAAAATTGCAAGTGTGTAGGTCTAATATTTTTTGAGTTATGGAAGGGTCGAAAGTAGCTCGAAATGGTTCGTGTAAATATATACACAGGCAGTGTTTCCGAACTTGGCTGACACACTGCCGACTGCTGTATGTCTAAATTATGTTGAACTTGTCCACGTCGCGTGAATAGAAATTTCGTGAAGACGTATGAGTAATTGACTCTTGGTTAATAATAATAAACATTCATTGTTTATCTGTAGTTATCAAGCCTGAATAACTTTAGAACTATGAATGAAAACTAACTCTGATAGTTCAGATACTCCAGTGAACTACAAATAATTTGTCATCCGCAGAGCCACCCTTCAAACTAAGGTACATAATATAACACTCTAGACGTGGAATGTAACATTATAAGGTTGCTATTTGAATAGGACACTGAGAGAGTCCTACATTTAAACAGGGGTGAAATTAAATACCGCTTATACAGGCTGATTTTTAAGTTGATTCATTCCTTTTACCAGTAAATAAAACTTAAAAAATTAGCATTTTTTTCATTCACCACTTTTCCGAAATATCAATATTAGTTGACAAAAATTAAACTGAACTTTTAATCTAACTGAAAAGATATAATCAAAATTATCACCATTCACTTCTACACATCGTTCAGCGCGACGTAACCATTGTTTGGTCATCGCGCGAAGTAGCGAAATTGCTTTTCCTCAAATCGTTGTTGCAGCCTCCCATGATATGCGCGCAATAATTCCTCCCTTGTTTCTACAGGAGTTTTAAAAACTAAATATTTCATGTAACCCCACAAATAAAAATCACATGGAGTGAGGTCTGATGACCTCGGGAGCCACGCTACTGGACCATTTCGACTAATCCGTAAACAAAAGCAAAATTTTCCAGCCGCCTTGAAACCTCAAACTTCACCCTGTATCTCCGTTAGTTTTGATATTTCGGAAAAGTGGTAAATAAAAAAATGCTTATTTTTTTAGCTTTATTTTCTGGTAAAAGGAAAGAATCAAATTACAAATCATTCTGTATAGGTATAAAATAAATGGAACCTACGCGGCTCCACCACACTGACTTCGCTCAGCCGTATATCGACCGTGGATTCTCGTTTATCAGTAAATTGCTATTCTTTCTGAATTTTTCCAAGACAAATTAATGGTGACATCTTGTAGGGTCATTAATATCAATTTATAACATACTAGCTGCTCGACCTGGCTTCGCCCGGGTAGAGCTAACTTACACTAGTATAATTCGAGAAGGGAACGACGTATAGAGAATTGGAAATAGTCACATTCGTCCGGATTTGCCAAGCATTATTAATAACTAGAATGCCTAGGCTCTCACTATTGGAGCTATTTCCGATTAAATCACAACGAATCACAATTTGCGATTTTCGTTTCCCCCAGGGGGAACATTGGAATGTAGTTGTTCTCGCAATTGCATTCCAATGTTCTTTGGGAATTGGCGTTCCCAGAAGCCCGAGCTCGTACCAGTCGGTTTGTGTATGCAGGCTGGCAGATTCTAATACACAAATGGATTATTAATTGTTATGTTGAAGACGCTAATGACCTGAGTTATCGACGCGTCTATAATCTACAATAAATTAGAAAAAGAAAATATTGTATTAACAATATACTTTGTTTGGGAATCATTGTAACTTGGATCAGGAAATAAACTCAAGACGTTCACATATGTTACTTCATTTTTTGTAAGTCGGAATAACAGTCGCACATTAATAAATATGAACGCCTTGAGTCCAAGTCCCTGCATTCCCAACAACGTAACTATTATAAGTAATTATGGACATAATTTTCCCAAAATTAATAATACTGTTTGACGAAATCGAATTTCTGTAGCCTTTTGAGTGAATATACATAATGGGACCGTCCCACGTTTTTCGGAAGTTTTTTCTATAAAAAAAATTCCAAAAGTGTGTATTTTCAATGGAATTTTAAACATAGAATTGTACCGCTACCGGAATGACGAAATTACGATTCAGCCTGTGATTGGCTGACTACATCACGCCCACTGATCTGTGCGAGCCACAAGGAAGATAATTTGTATACATCTCTTTCTATAGACAAAGAAGTGTGACTAATTTTATACGTCATCATATAGCGATTTATGCTCAGTTTAAAAAATATATATTATAATAATATATAACAATATATGAGTTAGGTAATTGTGGACAACAATATAATAATTATTAATTAATTCAACAATGAATTTTTAATCCACAAGGCATCCACTAGGTAGTGAATAGTATTTCTTAACATATCAGTCAGCATATTATGCCATCATGATTGTTAAACGTCAAACGATTGTTATAAGATATATAAGGAAAAAATCAGAAGCCACTGTCCTGACAGTGGCCTCTGATTTTTTCCTTATATATCTTATAACAATCGTTTGACGTTTAACAATCATGATGGCATACTATGCTGACTGATATGTTAAGAAATACTATTCACTACCTAGTGGATGCCTTGTGGATTAAAAATGCATTGTTGAATTAATTAATAATTATTTTATAATAATATATTTTTTTTAAATTTGTCACTCAAAACTATTCTTAACTAAGAAGAACTATTCAGAACATAAATTAAAATTTTGGTAATGATTTCGGCCCTGTGCGCTGAATCATTAAAAAATGTTGGCTTTGAACGTAAAAATGTCGGCAGTAAGTTTTTAGTTTTAAATGTGGAAAGAGTTAAATTACGCGTTTTTAATAATACTTTGTTTTGTGGTTGTCGGGCTCATCGTCAATTCGTTTTTTCTGCGAGAATTTTCTTCGGATTCCAAACATCTTTTTGGTGAGTTCTTTCCATGTTTGTTGTCTATATTACTTATATTTGGAATATTGTGTGTAATTGTCATAATCAAATTTTTATAAAAGTTATTGTAAATCACTATAATGTATTGTTAGGTACAAGTCAATGATAATTTTTTTGTCTTGTTTTGCTTAGTCGAGTCACAGGTTCGTTAAGGGTTTTTTTTCCTAGTCAAATACGAATACGAAAAAAGTGTCCTCCTCGTTTTTAAAGGTCAATATAAATATTAGTATTAAATAAAGAACCCGTTGCACTCTGAATGACATACCTATTATAATTTTTGATAATAAAATCTCATTATAGTCACATACTTTATGCGTGAATAAACTATTAGGTAATAAAACATGTTACCTAAGTATTTTATAATACAACTTCAATAATAAACCTTTCGACATTGTAACACGTAACCAGCTGTTGCTGCCTTTGAATTTATTTTTTATTATATCTGTGTAGTTATTGGTCAATAAAAATGTAACACGAAAATGGAAATGTCAAATATTTTCCTATTTGTGAAATGAAACTTGTATTATAAGAAGGAATTCTCTGATTAGATAAATCAGTAAAAAGTAGATTCTTTGTCAGAAAAAGCGACAAAACGAAGAGTCTTGAACCAATTTTAAGATAGCAATGTTGTCAGATCTATAGGGAAACACTCTGTTGTCGAGCGTCTATAATCCACAATTCATTCATTATAGGGAAACATCCGTCATTTGGCAGTGCATTTGAGACGAAATTCATTTGATTAAAAAATTTGGTCCACAATATAAAAAATTTAATGTTTTTCCCGCTCGATTGGGAGCCCTCTATACTCGGTTGCCCGTAGTTATGGCCCTGAATTAAATGTATTTCTCACCAATTGTTTCCATTTGCTCAGTAAGTTTATGATGATAAATGAAACAAACAACAATATCAAAAGTCAAAAAACTAAAAAAACAACAATTTTCACGGCCGTGAAAAGTGAAAAATATCGTCAGCAAATTATCAGACGCTCACGGTACGGTGATGGCACGTTACGGTTTGCATCGGCACGTTCACGCGCCGGGCGAGTGTGAACAACACCTTTCAAATTCCTAAAAGAATATTTTCAGCCTGTCGGTGGAATCACGCGTCGGTCACGTGTGTGTGAATAGACCTTTATGTTTCAAAATATGAAAAAATCCACTAAGAAAAGTTGTTTAAAATACAATTTTGTATAAATCCATACTTAATTTCAGAAATACCAAAAAAAATCCGTTGTTTTTTTTTGATATTCTAAAATTTAATATGGAATTATAAAATTGCATTTTCTCAGTGCATTCTTTCATATTTTGAAAAATAAAGCTACTTTTTCTTGGTCATTAATTTTACAATTTTTGCTTATAGAAAACCTTGTAGAAAACCGAATCAACTCATTTTTCGTATACTTATTAGTTTTACATTAAGCAAGACTCGATCCCCAAATGCCAATCCAAAATTCGAAATTTTGTTATTCATTATATCTCTTGTCAGATCTATCTTGGGACACACTGTATAATTTTACGCTCTCCTGAAAAATTATGCTAAGAGCTTAAAACCTGTTTTGAAAAAAATATGTTCCTCAAATATTTTCAATTACCTCTGTAAAAAAACATAATTAAACACAATACAATTTTATTTTCTAATAATAATAATAATACAGGCTGTTTTTTAATAAAACATTAGCTTTATACACATTGCATTAACTAAATATGCATCCAGAAATCAAGTTATAAACCCGGAAACAATATAAAATCGCCATAATGTTGATGTTTAACTAGACATGATTGTCCCCACTCTGATCAACATTCCTAATTATATTGGTTTTATTCGCGGAAGAATCCGCTCAAGAACACTGACAAATCAGTACCTATGTACCAATCAAGGATTATAAATACCTTTCTTATAGTTCGCTTAAAAAAATATTTCTGAGTGCTTTTATCTTTTCTAAAAAAAACATAGTGGTTAAAAATATTTTTAAATAAATGATATTAACTTAAATTATTAAATTTATTACTAAATCAAGTTTAATATTTTTTCTAATATATTAGTAACTATTTGGGATATTAGCAGATATTAGTGACTTGGAAGACAGGTAAAATCGTACAGTTATTATAAAACAGAAAAAATGCATTTATTTAGAATATTATATAATGTAAGGAACAGTTTTACATAAAGAGAAATGATTTAAGTTTTTTCAAAAATATTTTTAAATAAATAATACTAACTTAACCATTTTTATTATACTTATTAAATCAAGTTTAATATTTTTTCTAATATAGTAACTTTTTGGGAGTGACTTGGAATAAGTAAAGATAAAATTATACAGTTAATATAAAACAATAAAAAGAGGCTTGGTGTGTGGGTAAAACCACACTACTAACTTCCCATTGGGTGCCCTTAGCGATTAGAGACCAGTCTACCGTAGAGAAACTATTTGCAATAAAAGTTAACATTTTTGTTATAAAAAACAAACTGTCAATTCAATTTTTTTGTAAAACTTAATGTCAGTTCGAATGAAATTGGTCCGGACTGGATATCATTATTATTGTTCTTAAGATATGCGAACCGGAAAAAAAGTTCACCAACGTACGAACGAACTAATTAACAAACGAACGAACGTACGTACGTATACACACACACAGACATCTCTCTAAAAACAGTATTTTCGGGCTCTAGGGACCTCAAAACGTGCAGATATGTTCCAATTTTTCATTCGCAAAATCGTGCAACAACTTCCAATGGGAAGTTAAAAATTCAATTATTTAAAATATATATTACCTATGTGAGCGCAGTTTTACATAAAGGAAAATAACTTAAGTGTTTTCAAAATTTACTTTTCTGAAAAATAAATTCAACATTTGAAAAATAATGCGACTCATTTTACATTTAAAAGGTACCTAATATTGAGTTTTTCACAACTCACATGTACAAAAGGTAGCTGACGTAGTACCCTAGTGAAATACATCATTTCATGTAGTGCAGTGTTTCAGGGACCTCTAGGGGTCAGAAAGTATATCCTAGGGGGTCGCGGCCTCATTTCTGACATTAAGGTCGAAGCCCTCTATTGGGCTTAGTCGCGAACTACCCGAGGAGGTCGTAGCAACAGAACAAAGCGTTGAGTGAAGGTAAAAGTGTACAAAATATATGTTTTTCACGAATGACAGTATACAAATGTAAGCATATTGCAAAAAGATACTGTTCAGTGTTCACTTGAAGTTTTGTAATAAATAATTCTATCGTAATACGACTTTTGAATGAATTGTGAATTATAGACGCTCGACAACAGAGGTCATTAGCGTCTGGCTGAAAATATCGAAATTAAATTTCACTAAAAATGTTTTGTTATGTCAGCACAAATGTTGCAATAGGAACTTACGACGCGGAAAAAAATCATTGCCGTTAAAATGATCACTGCATGAATTGTAAATTATAGTCAGACGCTAATGACCTCTGTTGTCGAGCGTCTACAATCCACAATCCATCCATCATAGACGATTATAGACGATCGACAACAGAGGTCATTAGCATCTGAATGATCACTGTACAAAAGAGTGCTTTCTGTCATAAGTCTTATTCCAGTTAAACCCATCTATAGCTTCCTCAATTCACTATTTTCAGGAAATTTGTGATTGGAAAATGCTGTCGAAGTATTTCGGCAACAAGGATTTGAACACATGTAAGGCATTTCTGAAACTATTTAATACAAATCACATGTAAGCTAATGTAAACAAACAACGGTTAAAAGTCGTATTGCGACAGAATTATTTATTACAAAACTTGAAGTGAAAACTGAACAATATCTTTTAGCATTATGCTTACCTTTGTAAACTGTCATTCGTGAAAAACATATATTTTTTGCACTTTTACCTTCATTCAACGCTTTGTTCCGTTGCTACGACCTCCTCGGGCAGTTCGCGACTAAGCCCAATAGAGGGCTTCGACCTTAATGTCAGACGCGAATATCTTGATAGTTTTCGGGCTTGTAGGCCGTGGTCCAATGGTATTTCTACCTGATGTTTCGTCTACAACTAGTGTTGCCAGGTGTCCCGATTTGCGCGGGACGTCCCGATTTTCAGGGGTATGTGGACACGTCCTGATTCACCCTTGATCGGGACGCTGAATGTCCCGATTTAGGGTCAATCGGTAATTATAAAAGGTTCAAACTTCACACATATTGTTTTGTGACTGCGAATAGCGCGATAGACGTATCGCGCTCTCCCGTTCTTTTCTGCCGCCGCGTACGATCCAAAGATTATGATGACATTATTTTGATGATATTATAAAGGCATTATTTTCACCACTTAATAATAAAAATAAACGTTGATTTATGAACACCTTGTTTTTTTTAGTTGTCCCGATTTCAGAACCAAAATCCCGATTTTTTTAGCCTTCAGTCCCAAAATTTGGCAAACTGGACCTGGCAACACTATCTACAACTGTGGTAGACATTTTCAAAGCCGATATGGCAGCCCGGAAACTATCAAGATTTGGAAAAACGCCGGCCGTGAAAGCTTACACTTGGAGTGAGTCTATAGTCAACGATCTGGAACGCAGGTTTATAAGTGGACAAAATTATACAGTTCCGCCGTCAGGCAAACAGTGATATGTTGTTTACACTACACACTATAGAAGTAAAAATTACGCAAAAGCTACATCTAAATGTTATAAGTTGACATTTAAACTTCAAAGAAATTAAATAAATAAATGACTCTGTTTTATATTATTATTGGATGTCCGCGACAATTTTGCTAAACTCTAAGGAATCTGTAGGCGAAAAAGTTTAAACGCTGTATTAATAAACGTCTGCCAAAGGTCTTCATTTTGGTCTGGTCTGCACTCTGCCGGAATTTAGCTCATTATTGATGTTGGGTTGCAGAGCGCATTGTCAGAAAAGCTGGTTTGACAATAACCTTAGATTGTGATCATATAATTCCGGGACTTTTACTTCCCACCTCTACTATGGTAGGGAAGTATTGGATTCAGCCCGATTTTTTTTTTTCGGAACATTAATAGATCTTCAAGTTTTGACATTCTAGGAATCATTTAAGACCATTTTTGGACTGCTGTCTCTCTGTGTGTGTAATGTGTATGTGTGTGTGGTGAAATTTTTTCTCCTTCGATATCTCAAAAGCGAAATGGCATAGGGCCATGCGATTTGTTTTGTTGTATTTGTTAACACTTGACTTATATCTGATTAAATTTTGAGGCCATATCGGTTCAGTGGTTTCTGAGATATTCAAAAAAATGTTTTGTGTCACGCGTATTAACATAGGTAAAAAAAACACAAATGCATTCTAGATGTTAAAATTTTTATAAATAAAATCTTTATTTTTTCTATAATGTACAGATTTCGAGAAAAAAATGTTTTCTAAAAAAAAAATTGCGCGGGAATAATTTTTTATTTGCCTGATCAAGATGTCTATGATTTCTACAATGGTGTATGTATGTGTGGGTGTGTATGTAAACCTCTTATAACTTTTGAACGGCTTGACCGATCGAATCGCGATTTACGGCATTTGAAAGGGTTCCACTGAACTTAGATTTCCTGGAAATTTGAACCGATTCGGCCGAACAGATTTTGAGAAATTCCAAAAAAAACGAAAAAAAAGTTGTTAAAACGATGTTTCTTCAAAATAACTTCTAGAATATTGTACCGATTGATTACATAATCTAATCAGCTTTTATCTTTAGAAAGCTGCGTCGAATGCCGCTAAGCGGATCAAAATCGGTTAAACCGTTCGAGAGATTACGTAGTCAACAGATTTCGAAAAAAGTGTTTTTCAAAATAACTTCGAGATTTCTCAACCAATCGATTTTGTACCTCTTACAATATTTTTAGAGCTTAAAAAACTGCGTCGAATGCCGTTTTAAAGATCAAAATAGAACAACGCGTTCAAAAGTTATAGCTTTTCAAAAATTAAAATAGTGTTGTTATCAGCAATTTTCAGATTTTTGAGCTCTTCGAGCTCAAAAATCTACTTTTGGGTATATTATCAAGTGCTTCGAACTCAAAGCGTTTGAAAGTAGCGGGAAATTCTAGGGATGGCCTGCAGGGTCAACCGATTTACACATTTTTTTAATGTGAAAATAATATTAAATAAGACAAAAAATATTAATTTCTTAGCATTTTTATTAGAAAAGCTTTTTCTTACTCCTTTTTTAAAAAATAACTTAAGTTTTTTCGCTAAGGTATAAACCTTGCAATATTGTATCTTTTATCAGCCTTTACTTTAAAATTAGGTACCTAATAAAATTTTAGACATAGTTATGTCGGGTTTATTGTACATTTTAATCACGCTGTTATGTTAATTCGCTGTTATTTCTATGTTTTATGTGTAAAAATCTAACAGCGATTAACACAATCAGCATGTTAAATGTACGATAAACCCGACATTAGTATTATAAATAATCAACTGTTCATTAGAAAACAAAAATTATATAACCTAGTACCCAGAAGTTCAGAACCACTACAAATGTGTGCGTGCGACTTGCGCGGCCAATCAGCTGCCAAATTTTAGCCTTAGATAAATGGCGCCAGATTTGAAAACTGAATATAACTAATATCAGCGACAGATGTTCGCATTCACATTCCTAAAAATTGACATTCGTTACATCACTAGTAGATACTACTACAGATCAAAAGAAGGCGATAAATGCAGTTAAGACACTTTAGTAAAAGGGTTATGATAAGAAAGAAAATAATTATCTTAACTTTACTATTCCAACTCCACAAGTGAGGAGTGGTATTACTTTATATCAAAATTAACTTTTTACAATAATTTTATAGTATTTTTCCTACATGAGTTTAGGACAACAAAAAACGTGTTTTTGGAAATAGTCTGTTCGATTTTCATCACGATATCGGTCAAACAGCTATTAAGCAGATCGAAACAAAATTTTGGTAGGATGTTTGACACGTAAATAGGAAGAATCCTATTATTTTTGGGGAATATCGGCGATTTTTTTTTTTTTCAATTTCAACGCTACACTTTTTTATTATTCTACTTTTTTAAAAGAAAGATTTGTAAATATGTTTTTTGCTAAGCCTTGTTCATTCGTAAATATTTTAAAAATAAAAAAATCAGCTATTCTTTTGTTCTAAAATAATTGATCCGTCAAAAAGAACCGAGTTAGCTGACAAACATACTTGGTTAATTTTACCATTTCAAGTGGGAATACTAATTTAGATCAAATTTTTTTTTTACCTAAGTTAAAATGTTTGACTTATAATAAAAAGATTGATTGCAATACTGAGGTTTAGGATAATAATACATTTTAGTTATATTTATTATTATTAGTATCTATATGTCCACATTCTAATTTTTAGTTGTTTACAGATAAAACCATAAGTAACCATTGTAAATATTATTCAATTGGCTAGATTTTTTTTACATGTGAAACCATAACCGAAACGAAAGGAAAATGTCAATATTATAAATTTTTACCAAGGATAATTTTAGAACCACAACATTAGCATCATTAGAACTTTGTGTGAACATTGTATTTAAAAATGTACGTATATGTCTGTTTTTTTATTTTTTCAAATCCTTAAAAAGTTCTAGTTGTCAAGCGTCTATATTCTAGAATCTTCTAACATGTGGGGTCTGTTCAAAATGTTAATCCAAAAACCTGTTTTATGCTAGACGGTGCAAATGAATAATTAAAAATTTGTTATACCATAAAAACACTTCATCGTGAGGTCTACAAACAAACATACTAAAACTGATAAACCTTGACAAAGAAAACCAGTTTTGTGAAAAATACTCATATAATATACAAATTTTGTAACCTTGATACAAAAACTAGTTTGTGTAATAAGATTATTATAGTTTAATAGGTTAGGAGTTGTGAACTTAAGGGCCAAAGTGGCATGTGCAACAATTTAAAGGGCATTCCACCCAGCGTAGAAATATAGCTAGCACATAAAATTATCATTTCAAAATATTGGAAAACTCTATTTTTTATAAATGTTCACATCCCAGTTTCTAAATCTAAATCTGCAATTTAGGTGCAACTATAGCTCTCTAAAAAAATGTCGGTTAGCTCGTTTCGTTTCTAAAAATCTCAACTGACAGGATAATACTAGCAATAATTGGATTTCAATTATTATGAAGTATTAGATATACCTTGTATTATGTCCGTCTTGTAACTTCTTGTGACTTGGAGATCCAACACTCTAAAAATGTATCATCGGATTTCAATTTATAATGAAATAAAAATAATGAATTGAAAATTATGAATCGGCACTAGGCTCAAGTAACCCTGGCTCTTGGTGACCATACAAGTCTAGTTGATAACCCCTTTCTAGTCGGTTAGAAATACAAAGGCATCGAAGCAAGTTCTTAAAAAAAATAGGACTCGATTCGTTAATATACGGAAAATTGTACAGTATAGACAAAACTAGCGTCCCGGTCCGGCTTCGCCCGGGTGTTATAAATTAATGATTTATTATCCTCCCCCTGCGAGAAATTCCAGGACCTAAAGTAACTATACTTATACCAAATTTCATTAAAATCCGTTCAGCCGTTACGGAGATGAGTGGCAACAAACATACAAACACACACACACACTTTCGCATTTATAATATTAGTAGAGACAGTGTATTTATTATGTGTATTATTTTCGGTATATACAATACATTTTGATGGTTTTATATGGAAAAAGGGTGCTGAAGCCGAAAATGGCGGGTATACCGTTCATAGTTCATACCCTTGAGCATTTTGTGATATGGTGAATGGTCCCGTTGTCCAATTGGCTGGAATTTTTAAATTTGTTTTGTATGTGAATACACATATTTAAAATTTTTTATTAATTCTGAACTAAGTCTGTAATTTCCAATTTTGAAAATGCTAATGTTAGGTTGTTTTCTTGAAAACTTTCCTATTGCAACAAAAAACTTGTTCAAATTCAAGGACATCGTTCTATGGGTTAGTTTGGGACCAGCTTTGGAATGTCAATTATAAAATATAAAAAATCGACTGAATATCAGCCAGTCGTACTATATTATATTATTTATACTTCCCACCTAGTAGATCTAGAATTTATTATTTGTAACCTATGTTAAAACCTATTGATCTTAAGAGCATTTCTTCAAATATGTATAGCCATCTCAGATTTCACATAACCGAGTTTGCCCAAAATCTGATCAGATCTAATTTTAAATACCTACTAACAATTACGACAAAAAACTGCTTATCCGTTCTTCTGTTATCACGATACCGGGAGAAAATTTTTATCACATAATATAGGTGCATACTACAGATCCAGAGGCGGACTAGCAGCTTTGGCCGCTCTAGGCCGTTCAATACCAGCCGCCTCTTTCTGCGAACTTTTCAGAGTACAAGACGTGTGAAGTTGTTAAATAATCGGAATTGCGTTCAGGTTAACCCACTACTCGTCACAACTATAGTTTATTATAGGTTTCTAACAGGGGTCATAAACGAATGTCTCGAGCGAGCCATATGAAATGACTGTCATAGTAAATGTTATATTTTTTTATTGTCAGAGACAAAGTAAGGCAGACATATTCATATAAGTAGCTAGAGGAACTACAAATTCTGTGTCTAATAGTGATGGGCGATTACGAGATATTTTAGTCGATTGTCTCGATTGTTCAAACATCTCGATGACTCTCGATGGTTTTCACTTGGACTCGATTGTTGTTGTTTCATATTTCACCGAGATCAAGTTGCATAGTACTGAATCGTACAGACGATGCCCACTGTCGAGAGCCACATAATATATAAGTAATCGTTCATCACTCAACAACTGTGGTCGAGTCGATGTATGGTCGATTGTGCAGTAATCGAGTGCTCTAAGACCAACTGAACAGTGAATCAACGATGAGCGAGTAGCGTAAACGTCAGACTTCATTCGACCAGCATATAACCTTGAATCGCGATTATATGTATTCTCATTCGCTGGCAAATAATCGACTTGAGCATTCGAACATTTTGATTGTAAAATCAAACTCCGAGTCGATTGTGGACTCGATTGTTATTATGAACGATTGCGATTGTTTCGATTGTAAAAACATCTCGTATTCGCCCAACGCTAGTGTCTAATACTTATAAGACCATATTATGAAGTTTTCGCAGTGCACGCCGCCGCGCCCCGCACTTGCTTCAACTAGATAACGGGCGCAGATTGACCGTCCCTAATATTTGGCCGCTCTAGGCCTGGGTCTAGTCGGCCTTATGGAAAGTCCGCCACTTAGCCCAATCATTTTAGATCAAATTCGATATAAGAAGTAAAAAGATCTTTTTGACTTGATTTGATAATATCGTAGATCTTCATATAAAATTAATAATAAATAAAGAAAACACAACAAAATTTGATTTAATCAAGACGAGTCTAAAATAGGTTTGATCACAACGAAATTATAATTTTGAATTACTTGTTTGTTTCAAAAGCGTAGCTAATAGAAACTGCCAAAACAAAACAATGTTGTGTCGACAATGTAGAGTATTATTTTGACTCAAAATAACACAACAGAAGCAAGAAAACTGTCAGATTAAAACTTTTGACGCAGTTAAGTGTCCCCCGCGAAGTAGATGAAGAAATCATATTTTTGCCCATTAATTAATTATGAGAACTGTCCGCCATCTTGGATTTTGTGTTTTTGTCGATTTGCATGCGTATTTTGCATTTCTCGATAAAAAAGGTAAATAATAAATTTGTAGACAATTTAATTCCTCCAAATCGTTGTGTTGAGCGCGTTCCCGGCCGTGATCCACACGTCGTACGAAAAACTTGTTTGTACGAAAGCTGTTGGGAAATGAGTCCTCTACAACTTTATTATTTAAATGTGCCACTTATTTTCAATAAAAATGGTCTAAAAGTGGAAAAAACTGCGCCACACTCCACATTTTTTACACTGTTTGCTTATTATTAGCAATAAATAATTTTTTTCAACAATATTGACTACATGAGGATTGTGGAGAATTAAATTGTCTGCAAATTTGTTACTTACCTTTTTTATCGAGACATGCAAAATACGCGTGCAAATTGACAAAAACACAAAAGCCAAGATGGCGGACAGTTCCCATAATTAATTAATGGGCGGGGGACGCTTAACTGTGTCAAAAGTTTTAATCCGACAGTTAATCTCATGAAAAAATCTAAAATGATTGGGCAACACTGTATTGCAGATCTCAATAATTTAGAAAATAGGCCCAAACGAAGCCTACGGTATGAAGTGAATATGTTTTACAATTCCGAAGAAAAATTCGAACTGATTTCAATACTTCCCTGCTATTAGAGGTGGGAAGTTATAAATACATGAACAATGCGGAATTAGTAAATAATTACCTACATTTGAATTATAATATATAAACGGATGTAAATATTTACTGAAAACTTTTTTCTATTACATTTTTCATTGTTCACGCACAATTAGAGATGTAAATTGGCCAAATGCAACAATAGTTTTATTTATTATATAAAGCCTTCAAATTATGGAAACATCGTCACGTTGCTAGAACAAATATTAGTGAAAACGTTTTAAATGTGTACATTTCATTTAATTGATTACAGTAATTCGAAAAGATGAGTTCTGAGAATGCAGTTTGCGTTCGATCTGCCTTTAAGCATTACGGACCCAAAAATGGACCCAAACGTAATGACGTACTAGTCAATTTAAACATGACGGTTCGGAAAGGAACTATGTAAGTAATTATTTGCTCATAAAGAATTATTTCTACTTGATACTGTGTATAGAATTTAGTTAGAAAGTTCTTTTTTATATGATCATGGTTCTTCTATTACAAACCCACAGTTCCTATGGTTTAATCTAGTTTGTAAATAATAAAGGGATTTCCATGTCATTTACAGTTTTAAATATATAATTGACAGAATTGAGAGAATATTCAAATAATCGTGACAGGTTTTTTGTGAAAATTAAAGCACAAATGTATAATGTATATCTTTTTTGTCATGCCCACTTTAAAATAGCTACTTTACATGTATACCGGCCTGTAATGGATCACTTAACAGGCCAGTATACGGGAAATTGTGCGAGAAAATAACTTTCCCGCACACCTTCATGTGTTGTCAAATTTTTTGAAAATACTAAAAATGTAATGAAAAGCAGCTATTTTATATGGGGTAGGGCAAAAAATACCATGTATGTCTTGTGCGTAATGATATTATTACTCGTGTGACTGCTAAAACTCGCTCATGCTCATGCTCATGCGTAATATACCTCATTACGACACTGGATATACAATCTACTATTACTTTACTTGAGAGTTGAGTAAGGATTGAAATATCTGCTTAAAGCCTCTTTTTTGAATTTTTTTGAATAAAATTAAAAATTTCATAAAATATATTATATTAAATTTATAATACATGGCAAAATTTGTGCAGATATGGTCTTTTGGGCTCAAGCGGATGCGGCAAAACAACTCTACTAAATTGTATCGTCGATCGGCAAAAATTGGAGTCGGGCGAAATATTGGTATTTGACCATAAACCCGGAACTGTCGAAAGTGGAGTTCCAGGATCGAGAATTGGATTCATGCCTCAGGTAAAAATTTTCTCCAGCTTTTGCAATATGAGAAAAGTCATTATTGTAACTATTTTTGGGAAGATCCTATTCACGCATTTTATTTTGTATTTTTCATTAGGAGGTAGCATTAATGTCGCATTTTACTGTTAGAGAAGCAGTTTATTTTTTTGCTCGTCTCTGCGGAATGCCAGAAGAGAATATAAATAAACGCTTTCGATTTTTATCAAATTTATTGGCACTTCCCCCAGAAAATCGGTATGTAAAAAACTGTAGCGGTGGACAACAAAGAAGAATTTCATTTGCTGTCGCTCTTGTACATGAACCAGAACTACTTATTCTGGATGAACCAACCGTTGGTCTTGATCCTGTTTTAAGAGACAGGTATTTACAATTTTTTTCTTTTGTGCTATTATAAAGAATAACAAAATATAATATTATGAATTCTTCACTCTTATTGTAGCATGTGGGAGCATCTCAACAAGATTTCTTCTGAAAATAATGTTGCGATTGTTATTACTACACATTATATAGAAGAAACTAAACAGGCGCAAAAGGTATCTAAGCTGTTTTTTGGAAAAAAATTTAAAACAAAGAAATACGTCATAAATCTGAGTATTTATTTCGCAGATAGGACTGATGAGAAATGGAACATTATTAATTGAAGACAACCCAAATACTCTTTTATCACAATTTGGAACGGACACTTTGGAAGCGGTGTTTTTGATTTTGAGTCAAAAGCAAAGTGAAACAGAATCAGTGAGACAAATCGAAGCTATTGAACCTAGGACAAATGAAAGTCAACCAGATGAGACTGAAGCTCAACACAGCTTTTTAGATTTGACCAAAAGTGTAGTGAAAAATAGAAACACGCCAACGGTTAGGAATAATGCTTTTCATATAGTAAATAGTAAAGCTAAAATAATAACATATTACAACAATTACTATTTTTATTTTATTAGAAAAACAAAACTTTATTTTAGGAGCTAACAACTAATAGAGATGGAAAGTTTAGAACTAAACAGAACCGATTTTTTTCTCGCAGTCGTTTTAAATCACTACTTTCGAAGAATTTTACTCAAATTGCTCGGCATCCCGGGTAAGAATATAATAGTTTCTAATAATCTTAGCAGACACATTTAATCTATAGTTTTTCTGAAATTAGTCATTATTAGTTTTAACATTTTTCGCCACAATTATATTTTAAAAGCAATGGTTTGTTTTAAGTTGCCAACAAATAAATTATAATTTAAAAAAACTGAAAAACACGCTTTAATGAACTAAAAAGTAAAAAATAATTAATTTTATTGTAAAAAAGCGTGGGGTAGTATGAAAATATAGTACAAAACACCCCACGCTTTTTTACAATAAAATTAATTATTTTTTACTTTTTAGTTCATTAAAGCGTGTTTTTTAGTTTTTTTAAATTATAATTTATTTTTGCTTTTTAGTCCTGGAGATCCTGGTTAGGATAATGGGACAAACTTATTGAATTATTGTATTGTCATCGGTCCTTGATAAGTGTGCAAAGTTTCAGTTCAATCTGAAGTTTTGAAGTAGGTGAAAATCGCGTTCAAAGAATCCGTTACTTACATACATACAGGTGGAACTAATATAAGCGTGTTGAAAATACTGACTGATATATAATGTTATCAAATACATAAAATAACTGAATATTTTCTTTCAGAGGACTACTTTTTTGTGTTTTATTTCCAATAGCTGATTTATTTTCACTATACTGGGGTGTTGGAGGTTATCCCAAAGATTTTTCTTTGGCCGTGGTAAATTTCGAAAGTAACAACACAAACTGCAACAACTACCTTTCCAAATATCCAGCAGCTCTTTATAATGAAACAACAGATACTTGCGATTTGAAGATGCTTAGCTGTCGTTTTCTAAACCAAATTGAAGATTCGTTCCTTAAAAAGGTATATATTTTGTTTGTTTTTCTGTTATACGACATGATGATTAGTAATCTTTTGCAAATTGCTTTTGAATATTTATCCGTTACAGTTGCATTTTTTCATTTCTAAATAGCAATTTTATTCGGATATTGATTCTGCCCTTGAATCTGTAAGAAAAACGAAAAACCTTGGAGCTCTCTACTTTGAAAGCAATTTTACAAAGTCGTTAGACGCAAGGCTAAGCGATGGTCAGTATTCTTCAGAAATTGATATCGAAAACAGTTTTACTAATCTTTGGATGGACATGACACGTAAGTTATTGATATAATTAACAAACGAACGTGTATTACGCGTGTCGTATTTATTATTTGTATTTTGTTATCAAAGACCATAATTTGACCAAAAATTATCGAAATTCTTAAATAAAATTTTCATTTTAGATTCATTCATAGGGCAAACAATTCGTAATGACATTCGTAACACTTATATCTCATTTCTAAGAGGCGTTATGAAGGACTGTCATCGCAACCCCAACTATATCGACATTCCAATGAAATTTCATGATCCTGTATACGGAAAAAACAACGAAAATTTTTACATTTTCTTAACACCACCTATAATTATAACGTAAGTTTCCCAAATATTATTATAATAATCATCCTGTTAAAACACAAATAGTTTACCAGTTCAGTATTTAATACGCTTACAGGGTACCTATTGTGTAACTCATTTCTAGTGATATCACTAAAGTGAGATTGTTCACGGGAATATGCATTTTTCGCACTAGTGAAATAGAACCATTTAACGTGACTTTATTCGCCATCGAATTTGTCAGTGAAACGTGAAATATTTCACGTTTCACTGACAAATTCGATGGCGAATAAATTCACGTTAAATGGTTCTATTTCACTAGTGCGAAAAATGCATATTCCCGTGAACAATCTCACTTTAGTGATATCACTAGAAATGAGTTACACAATAGGTACCCCGATCACAAATAAAATATCTAATTAATGAATAGTGCAGATAGGCGGCTAGTCCCTATACAACATCTGAAAATTCTTAATAGAAGCAGCAGGACTTTCGCAAGACGTAAAGAGGAACAGGGGAGCTTAGCTATTTAATTATCAAGGTTTCAACACAATTTGTCGAAACGTTAATCATTAAAGAGCTCGTTAAGAGTTCAGCAAATAAATATTATTCTTTTGGCCTTGTATCCCGTTTGTCATAAATCAATAACTTCAAACAAGTTGCTTTGAGAAAATTAATTTATTGTTATGATTAATTTTATTATTAGATACCTACGCACTTAATAGTCCGTGAGCCTGCGATCAATTTTGACGACTAAAACTAACAAAGCTGATTTTTTTTTATTTTATTAGAAAAAAATATGTGTGCAGCTTCAATCTTAAGCTGATTTTTATTTATCATTATTAATAATGTATCAATCATATAAATACAAGTCAGCTTTGGCGAAATGTCTGACCAAAATCGGTCGCGAGCTCTGAGACTATAAGTTTTGAAATGGAAATGTACATTTTCTCCGAAATTTTTATTATATTTTAGATATTATTACCATATCAACCGCGAAATGTTCACTCTTCTATTTCTCTACTAATTATTTTAACAATTTTGTGTTTGACTTTTTATGGTGATATGAGACGAATAACATTTTGATAGGTAACTAATTTTTTTCCAGAATATGTTTCCAAATGGCCGCAACCTTAACTGTGCTTGTACTGGTTGATGACCGGGTTGATGGATTGTGGGAACGAGCACTGGTGAGCGGAGCAACACCCATCGAATTTTTGGTTTCACATGGAGTTGTTCAGTTCTGTCTAGTATTACTGGAGACAACGGTGACTCTTGTAGTTGTTTTCGTAATAAATGGTGTTCAGTCTGTTGGGAGTTATTACACTATAATTGCCATTTGCATTACACTTGGAGTTGCTGGAATGGCGTTCGGTAAGCATTACAACTTGAAATATAATTGCAAGAAAAATGAAAACTTTTTTACCGGTCCCTAGTTTGTTGTAGACAAGAACGTTTATTTACTCAAAAAATTCAAAATGTAATTTCGATCCCAGACACTGGAATAGTAGTAGTTTACACAACTAGTATAATTAAGTATAATACGCGAGGGGTGAAGTTGGTACGCGAGCCGCAGACGAGAGTACCAACAACGTGTACGAGTTGTGTACACTATAGCCTAAGAGCCAGTGGCCGGCAGACAGAAAGTATTTTACCAAAGATTAAATTTTTCTCAGTGACTCTCCTATACCTACTATACATGAGGTGGGGAGTCACTAAGCCGAGCGAAGGTAGCGATGACGTCACTCAGGTACCTAAGATAGGTATAAAAATCAGACCAGCTTCAAAAGTATTTTACCAAAGCTGCCGCTTGGATATTGTGAAGAATACAACTATTGTTATTAAAAAATGCAATGGCAGACAATTTGGCCGGTTATAACCTCATGGCAGACGTCATTGAAAATTTGAAAAAAAAAAAAAAAAAATTCAAAAGTATTTTACCAAATCTGATTTTTATATATGTTGTTTATAATAATATTAAAAGTTTAAATTTAAGACGGCAGACGTTTTCTCCGGTTGTAACTTCCCGGCAGACGGTAAAATCTTACCTATAGTGCGAGTATAAGTACCTACTGTAATCTCTCTTACTTGTATAATATCTGCATGCAAATGGATAATCAAGTAAAAATGAATAATAAACTATGAAAATTATAAAAAAATACTTACTATTTTAGAGTAGGGAAGATGGGTCACTTATAAAATAACAATAATTATAACAATATAAAGACAATATAAAGACAATAATGGAAATATGATCAAAGTTTTTAATGATACTATTTTAGCGATTTTATCCAGGATATATACGGTAATTTTATTATAATAAAATCTATTTTAAATTTTCTTGATTCAATTTACAAATTTTAATTGCATTTTTACAGATAATGATC
The DNA here is from genome assembly GCA_039654895.1 of Mongoloraphidia duomilia. Lineage (NCBI taxonomy): Eukaryota > Metazoa > Arthropoda > Insecta > Raphidioptera > Raphidiidae > Mongoloraphidia > Mongoloraphidia duomilia. Next base: position 16,535,334 of record CM077522.1, on the reverse strand, counting down.
CAGTCGATGATGAGCAAAATGATGAGTCGTATCATGTTGAAAATGATTCCGAACATGAAGTTGACGAATTATAAACGAAAATGTAAACAAAAAAATAGTATCATTAAAAACTTTGATCATATTTCCATTATTGTCATTATATTGTTATAATTATTGTTATTTTATAAGCGACCCATCTTTTCTACTTATTACTCTAAAATAGTAAGTATTTTTTTATAATTTTCATAGTTTATTATTCATTTTTATTTGATTATCCATTTGCATGCAGATATTATACAAGTAAGAGAGATTACAGTAGGTACTTATACTCACACTATAGGTAAGATTTTACCGTCTGCCGGGAAGTTACAACCGGAGAAAACGTCTGCCGTCTTAAATTTAAACTTTTAATATTATTATAAACAACATATATAAAAATCAGATTTGGTAAAATACTTTTGAATTTTTTTTTTTTTTTTCAAATTTTCAATGACGTCTGCCATGAGGTTATAACCGGCCAAATTGTCTGCCATTGCATTTTTTAATAACAATAGTTGTATTCTTTAAAATATCCAAGCGGCAGCTTTGGTAAAATACTTTTGAAGTTGGTCTGATTTTTATACCTATCTTACCTGAGTGACGTCATCGCTACCTTCGCTCGGCTTAGTGACTCCCCACCTCATGTATAGTAGGTATAGGAGAGTCGCTGAGAAAAATTTAAACTTTGGTAAAATACTTTCTGTCTGCCGGCCACTGGCTCTTAAACTACTATTTTTTGTAACACATATTACACATGTACAATATATTCAACTTTAGAACTTTATTCAATAAATTTCAAACATTGAGATCTCACTGATAGCTAAATATATTGGCCTTGATCCAATATTTATTTACTTCTTTACCATAGCAAATATATTCCTATATTTCTTGTATATGGCGTAAAATATGCATTATTATACGCTCACGTCATACTTAGTCTATATTTTACACACGCTTCCCTATGCTGTCGTAAGGAGTAAAATTTTGGTCATAACATATGAAGTAAACTATCATATTATTGTACGCGTGCGATATATATCACTTTAAGCAGCCGACTAGAGGCACGAAATGTTGTACATTTCAAATATGTGTTACAAAAAAAAATATAAGTATAGGCTATAATTTTGTGAAACATTGAATGATAACACAATAAATTTGAACATTTTCAGGTTTCGCAATGTCCGTTTTCGCTCCAACTGGAAATGCTGCATATCAATATTTAGCAGGAAGTTTCTTTCCGATACTGTTTTTGGGAGGTAAATACTTTTTGTCTATATTAGAATTTTGTGTATTAGAATTAAGTATATTAACTTTCATAGTATTATTGTATAATATAGTGCGCTAGGACGTTACAAATCTTTTTTTGCCAGGAAAGGAACAAGACTAGAAACAAAATGATTGACGTAAGTGCCTTAGTAGATTGGGCAACTGCCCAAAGGCCTTCGAAAATGATATCCTCAATCCTCATAATGATGTTAATTTAATTTTTAGAAAATACCATTTAGATAAGACGAAACACCGTACGCGTAATTTTTTAAACAAATATCTACATAGGCGTGCCCAGACTTTTTCGTTAGGGTAGACCAGACCGAGATGTGTAGCTCTCAGAGTAGTGGCGTCAGCCCGAGTACCGGGCAGGCGAAAATTTTTCAAATTTTCAAGGTCAAGCGCTACATGCAAAATTAGAAAATCGCAATACAAAAATATTTTCTCAAAAAAATAGCTTTCATTCGGTATCACCAAGCAAATTTTCTTAAGAAACATTAAAAAAAATCATTTGTCTCTAAAAATGTATTATAGAAACGTTATTTCCTTTATCTTTACCGATTGTGAATATATATCTATTATAGTTGGGATGCTTCTGTCTATGTCACTCCATAATATTTACAACACAAAATTAGAAAATTAGGGGGGAGCTGGGCGTACCCCCCTCCCTCCGTGAGCACGCCAATGAATATCTATCCCCTCTACATTTCTTAGTATTCCTTCTAGTCACGTGACGCCTGATGGCGAAGACCAGAAGATTTTTGGGTAACAATTTTAGCGAAAATTTTTAATTATCAATACAGCTAGCTTATGGTGTGTAGATTATACCACACCTTCACTAGGTACCTGTCTATTTTTGACAGGGTGAGAACATTAAAAATATATCGATGAAAATATATTCTTATAGGAGTAGGGTAGTTTTATGGTGTGAAAAATGTCAAACCAAACAGCCTGCCAAAAAAGTCACCCGTAAAAGATCAATATGGCGCTTCACAAGCTGGTTTTATTCGCTATCTAGTATCTATAAACTTGAGATCAGTGGGTTACGCATGTAAACGGCATTGGCTATGCGGTGCTTACAGGCGCCCCCAGAGCACTGACAGACACTGACTGACTTATATAAGTGAACTGTAAAATAAAGTTAATATCATTTTTAACCGACTTTAAAAAAGGAGAGGGTTCTATATTCGGCGCCTATGTTTTTTTTTTATAGATAGGTATTCGGCATTTCACCGCGATTTCTCCTGCATTTGTTAACCGATTTTGATGATAATTATTTTATTTAATAGGGCATACCTTCGGTTCAGGAGTTCGACTGATTTTTTGTTATAATGTATTTTTTATAAAATCTAAAACTAAAATCGGTTCAGTGGATTTCTATTTTTAGTTTGGTAACTAAATATTAAGACTGAAATCGGTTAATAACGTGCAAACTACGTATTGTAAAGCCATTAAAAAGTAAGAAATAAAAACTTATTAACCAAAAAAAACCTCCTTCAAAAAAGCCACTAGAAAGGGGAAAATAATAAAATTTTGAGGTCGGCGCACATTTAATAAAATATGAAGTCGGTTAAAAAGTAGTTATTAATTAATAACGTATATTTAATATATTGTTAATTTATTACCCCCCCCCCCCGCGAAAAATACCCTCCCTCGCGCGAGAATCTCTTCCCCTGCGAAGCAAAGTCTGGTTTAAAATCACTTGAAAATTGTTTGCATTAACGGTGTCACAAAAATGAACAGTCAACCCAACCTATTTATATGTTTAACCCAAAGTTTTGACATTTGCATTAACGGTGTCACAACGCACGCGAGACGCATTTTAAAATTCTTTCTTTTTTATTTATCATTGGATTTAAATGAAACAAACATATGTTAGCCCAAGCTTATCTCAATCATCACTGAAAACCACATCCATATTGGTTCAGCCATTGCGGAGATTAGAGTGGTCACACAAAGAGAAAAATATCCAAACAAAGCGTTTACGATTTTAATATATTATGTACCTACCTATAGATATCGTAATAAGATATAATAATTTATTTTCAGGAACGGTATGGCCTCTAGAAGCAATGCCACTTGCACTACAATTATTTTCAAAGTGCTTAATTTTTACGGTTCCGATCCTTTCGTTGCGAAATGTTATGGTAAGAGGATGGTCGATAACAAATATCTACGTCTATGATGGATTTTTAATTGCTGCCATATGGACGGTGGTGTTATCGTCTTTAACGTGGTGGAAATTATCACGAAGCACATGAATTTGTAGTTTTATAATTTATTTATAATAATAATCTAAGTAGTTAACAATAATTATCAAACGAGATAAACCCCTTATAGGTATCCACAAGGTATTCATTTTTTTTTTCGTGAATAACAGTATCAGGCAGCTTAGCTGCGATGATTTTTGTAAGGCAGCGGCTATAAGTAAGAAAAAAATCAAATGCCACTGTCGGGACTTGAACCCGAAACTCTCAGTTTCCGGCTTGATGAGTTACCAAATTACTCCACAGCGTCCGAGAGTGAATCTGTTTTTCTCTTAAAGATAACAATTTTGACGAAAAAACGCTCTGCATGCGAGAGATATAATTAAGTTATAACTTAACACGTTGACTGCCAACAACGAGTTATCTCGTGGTCGGTAATCTGTGGGTAGACGTCCATCACGAGTTGCCTCGTTCTTGGTCGCCTGTTTTGCGGCGCCCACCACGAGTTAATTCGTGGAATTTGCATTGAAATATTGGGCACTGGGCGTCTGCGATTTATAGACAAGTAAAACATACCGGGGCGTTAGAAAAGAAATTTTTTTAGGTACAGTGTGGAAACAAAGTCTAAATATGCAAAAAATGTATTATCGCACCGTGACGTCCGGGAGCGGTTTTCACGAAAGTGACGTGACAGTCAACGTGTTAAAATGTTAACATATTCTTTTGGCCGGGAAGCCATTTATAATCAAATACAGGATTTGAGTAAATAATAATAACAACTTAATATTGTTTTCTGAAATCCTGTATTTGATAATATTTCTATTTAATATTAATTTTTATAAGATATAATAATTCATAATAGAAACGACAAAATACAATTATTTGAAAATTAAAACATCATTTTTTATAATCAATCCCTGGCCTAGACCGAAGTCCGAAGACATAGCCTAAAGTGACCAGATCCTGAATATCAAAAAGCGAGATAAGATCTTAAAAAACTCGCCGCGTTCCACGCCCAAAAAAGCCTTTTTTGGTTTTGATAATCCAAAAAACGTAGGTACTTAGAAATAAAGAAATTTATACTTAGATTTAAACGCTAATATTTTTATTTTAAATATTATTTATTTTTAAGGTAGGTATAAATTATATAAGTAATTATTGACAAATAAAATACTTTTAGGTAGTAGGTATGTAAAAAAATCAAAATAAAATATAGTTACTTCTTACCACAACAGTTTTATTGATGGATGTACATTTCGAAAACGAAGCTTTCATCTTCAGCGAACACTACATGAATGCATTCATGTAGTGTTCGCTGAAGATGAAAGCTTAGCTTTCGAAATGTACATCCATCAATAAAACTGTTGTGGTAAGAAGTAACTATATTTTATTTTGTTTTTATTCCAACCACAGTGCTCATATATATTTTTATGTAAAAAAATATCTAATGACAAAAAAATAAAAAATTTTTGTGCACATGATTTAATGAACGCGGGACAAAAGCGGGACGTTTGTTGAATCGGGACTCGTGGCTCAAAATCGGAACTGTCCCGCCTAAATCGGGACGGATGGTCACTTTACCTAAATTTTTATCCAAGAAGACTATTAAAGGACCCAAAGAAATGAGAATTAAAATCAATGGTATCGAATGAGATCGTGTTTATGATTTAGACATCTATGTATGAATAGCTGTACTAGATTTTTCTAGCTTCGGTTTGTCCATTGACGTTCTTTTAATATATCGATTTTTGTAGCATAGGAGGGTGAAACTTAACCTCTTACCTCAATAGAACATTATTTGAAGCTTTAATTTTAAGGTTGTCATCTAAATCATTCACGTTTGTTTATAAAGAAAGTCAAAATTTGTGTTATTAACTGGAAAACCATTGGATTGGAATTTTTGTATTATCTAATGCACATAAAATTTCCGTAAAATATACTGTAAATAAAAACACTTCTTTTAACTTCAAACACGTTTTGTAAATTGTAAAAATGCTGATCAAAGTAAAGGTAGGTTAGAATCTTTTATAATATACCAAATCTAGAATTAGCGTTTTCATTTTTAATGTTTTACAGACTTTAACCGGTAAAGAAATCGAGATAGATATAGAACCAACTGATAAAGTAGAAAGAATAAAGGAAAGAGTTGAAGAAAAGGAAGGTATTCCACCACAACAACAACGACTGATCTTTTCAGGGAAGCAAATGTAAGTGATACCTAATATAAGATAGACGCTAATGACCTCTGTTGTCGAGCGTCTATAATCTACAATTCATTCATTCCTAATATAAGATTTATTCTGTAACATGTTTTATAAATTTAGTATATTTATTTGTCCGATACACTATTAGTTTGGCCAAATCATGTGTACTAGAGTTACATTTCATTTGGAACAGCTGACACAAATTTACCAACATTATGTCTGTTTATGAATCTCTTAAAGAGGGATGGAAGTGGAACCTTTGGTATAAAGACACTGATTACTAAAAAATAACTACCAACATGTTTTTCTTGACGCACGTTTCATTGACCATGTTCTCATCATACGGATATTATGATTAAACCTTCTTTCATTTTAATCATATTCTGATGATGCTTAAGTGGTTAGCAAAACGTGCGTCGAGAAAAACGTATTTGTGGTTTGGTATTTATTCTTTGGCATTCAAATATCTGCTTATATGTATATATAAAATGGACGAATCCGGGCTAATTTGAAGGGTGTGTTCAGGGATTTCTAAATTTTATTGGGCGTAAAAACTAAAATGGAATTGTTTCAAATTCAGAATTTAATTTTTAAGTACGGTTTAAAATGCATTCCTATATTGCAAACAATCTCGAGGTTTGATGTAAACAAACTCGATTAGGCGAAGTTTGATGTAAACACAGGTTCACATAATGATGCATTCAATATTGTATCAGCTGATTCGTCGCTTGGCACTTCATAAAGCATGATTAATCAAACTCGATAACGAAATTCAAAGGACTGAGCAATTTCCTTCGCTATATAGAGTTTCGTTTAAGTGGTGAGTATCGGTTCGTATCGAAAACCAACAAAGTTCAACTAATGTTTACTTTATAGAGAGTTTTTCGTTATAGAGAGTTTTGACTTGACCGTATATGTTAATACTAGGGATGTTGATACCCAAAATCTCTTCTACCCGGATACTCGCTAGAAATACCCGAGTAAAAGACCCGTTACCCTATAAGTACTGATACTAGATAATTTACACCGACTGTGCACAGATTTTTAGACTTCATAGTTTTTCTCATTGTTATAATATTTACTGGGCATATTTTAACAACAATAATTCTAATATCAATTAATTATTTTATAGGAATGACGAAAAGACAGCTCAAGATTATAAGGTGCAAGGTGGCTCCGTTCTCCATCTTGTTTTAGCTTTACGAGGAGGACAAGGATAATACTGTTATGTTTGTATATTTATTGCAACTATAAATTATTTTAAGGTATTGTTTTGTAACATTATGATGATATAAATAACATCTTGGCAAAAATTGCAAATGTTTTCTTAATCATTCACATCCAAAGCTGGCATCGAAATTTGCAGGGTTTTGCAATGTTTATATACAGAACCCTTACGCTAATGACCTCTGATGTCGAACGTCTATAATTCACTTTACAGAACCCTATGCAAGTTTCATATGCCAACAAAACAGCAAAAAAAACAACATATTTCTTATACATTATATGTATTTATTTTCGGTTAAGATCCTTTAAAAACATTATATTCTTTTTTTATATTTTTATATATCCCCCTTAGCTTAGTGGGATATTTCAACCCCATGAAATGTAATTCACAGGACCCGTCTGTGTGTGGGGCGTATTCGATTATCGCTTGCACATGTTAGCAAGCGAACGATCCATTTCACTTGTTATGCCTGCAGTATACTCTCGCCGAGGTGTACCGAGTCTACGTGAGCGTGTACTGGCAACGCTCGGTCGGCCTTGTAGCGCCCTGCCTCGCCTCGGGAGCGCTCTGTATAACGTCGATTTTGTGACGCAAGTCAAAGGGACCGAGCGGCGAGTGCGAGAGCAGTCAGTACTCTCTCGTGTTTAACTGCGCAGTTTAAATGGAATTGAGTAGTTTAAATGACAACTGAAGGCGAGCCTAATCTCACAGTGAGATCTACTGCGAGCGAGCTTGGCAAGTGTACTATCGGCTTTAGAATCATCGTACACTTCGAAAGTTTCATCACAACGTGTACTTCTATTTCAGAAATTTTTCAGCAATAAATACAGATAAATTTTTAAGCATTAAGATTTGTTAGTTTGTTTGGGATGGTTTGTTTTTTGTCTCGCCCATTGACAATAAGTTTCCTCTACCAATATATCATGATTTGTAAGCAACGGCTATTTCAGTTATCAGACATTATTTTTTGTAGTTTTAATCAATGCCCACTCTCAGGGCCCTCGTAAGGCCTCACGCCGCCCGTATGCGGATTCATAATTGACGCCCCTTAATGGGGATAAACTCACTAGACGATATGTCAAATTGAAAAACGTTAAAATTCCCAAATAACTAATACTGTAAGTGCAATTAATAGAAACTTTATTCCTTATAAATTTAAATAAACTGCGCGCGAAATATTTCGAATTTGAATTTTATTAAGAAAGAAATAACTACTCGTAAGATTTTTCACGTAGGCTTGAGTATATACAAATAAAATTGATATAATATCAGTTGTATATTTTTTCTATACAGTACAAAAAACATAACTCAACTAGGCCATTTGCCGCCCCTTGGATGTGCCGCCCGCGTGCATCGCACTCAGGCGCGCGAGGGCCCTGCCCACTCTAGTAAATTCTCGTTGTTCTAGTAAAGAAAATGAAAATTCTTTATACTGCCATCCTAATCTAAAAAGCAGTATCTCCATTTTCCCTCTTACAGTTTATTTTATTTTCGAAGTTTAATATGACAATATCTGTTATCCTAGAACACTAGAAAGTAGTAAGAGCACTAAATTAACAAATAAAATATCTTATGCACTTTGCAGTATGTACACCTTAATTCATAAGTTATAAGAACTTTAAGGGCGTTTTCTCAAAACCAACAATTAGGAGATACTACTTTTTAGGTTAGGACGGCAGTATAATAGTCGTTTCAAACCAGGGGTGTTACGAATATTCGCATCCGCATCCGTAAATGCGGAATATTCGCATTAATTCAGACATCTGCATCCGCATCAATCAATGCGGAGTTTTTACGGATGCAGATTCACATCAACAAGTAACTACATGTAAAGAAAGTGGGCGGAGCCAGAGTGGCACGTGCTAAAAATATGATTAAATAAATTAATTGTATTTTAAAGACCACCAACAGCTAAGGTTATTTGGGCCTAGCACCAATTCATATTTTCAATTCATAATTTTTTTTTTTTTTTAATAATAAATTGAAAATCCAATTGACACTTTTACCAGCTCTCGGGCTAGAACTTGGGACTTGTAATAGAGGAACCATAGCAACGTGTATCTGTTCTCTGATAGCAACGCCATGTAAACAACAGCGCCGCTACACTCTCGGCTATTCTCAAGCCCATGATTAAATAAATAAAAAGTTAAAATTAAATTGATTTTCAGTTATTTATGCACTTAAAATTTAAATAATTATCCTTTTAAAATCCCAAAATCCGCATCGTATCCGCATCCGCGGATGTGAACTTCTAATAATCCGCATCTGCATCCGCGGATATCTAAATTTTTGCATCCGTAACAACCTTGTTTCAAACGAATGAAATGAGTGCTATCAACATTTTTCATAAAACAAATAAAACCAAATGTCTTCGAAATTACGCTTGATGTCGCTGCTAGAAACAATATGAAACTACATCCGAAGACCGTGACTGATAGATGGCAGTCCCATGCTCTTTAGCTCAGATCATACAGAATGGAAGGTGCTCGTGTAGTTTTCAAATAGTTCCGTTGTGAGTCGCTACAATAACCATTTTGACGAGATATTGAAGTTAATATACTGCTTTTTGACTTAAAATTTGAACTTACTTCACGCGAAGTGCTCCAGCAAAAAGTGTGTTCAAAAATTAATATGAGATGCCCATATGGTGGCTATAGACCAATTCATGGGCCATCCAATTGTGTCGAAAAATCTTAGAAACTCTGCAAGGGGCCACTCTACAGAAGCAATTTTTTAGAGATTGAATTTGTGAGGTAAAAAAGTAATATCTTGGAAAAAATGTTTCTGTAGGGTGGCCGCTTATAAATTTTCCTAATTTTTTGACACAATTGGATAACCCATGCATTTGTCTATAAGCCCCACATATTATGGGAATATCGTATTTACACACTCTTTGCTAGAGCACTTCGCGTCAAGCATTCAAATTTAAAGTCAAAAAGTACCTACTATATTGAAAAAATTGCTTTTGTAGGTGGCCCCTTGCAGAGTTTCTAAGATTTTTCGACACAGTTAGATAACCCATAAATCGGTTTACATTTCTCTCTAAAAAGTTTTTTTTACTACTTATAATAATTACTTATTTTCTACCATATAAACAAAAAACTCAACGAATCCTACGTTAGACTGTCCATGCTATATCCTCTGATTAACAGGAAATCCCCGCTTCAAAAACAATGCTCATTGCTCATTTACCAATCCATCTTAAGATCAATGTTAACATACGGTTGCGTTGTCTGGGGAACAGCTTCAAAATCTATTATTAAAAAAGTTCAAACATTCCAAAATAAAGTACTGCGCATCGTTATCAATGCTGCTTGGTTTCTTCGAAATAAAACACATTCACGAGGAACTGGGCATTACAACCATCGAACAGTTCATTAAAAACTGCGCCCAGAACTTTTTTAACAAGCTAAATGAATGTCCTGGAGCAGTGCGTTACCAGCTAAATCAACAAGTACCCAACCGCAGACTAAAACGTAAACTTCCGCATGACCTAATTAATAATTAGTTAACAATAATTCAATCTCTAATCATATATAGTGCTAGTGTCGCGTGAACAATAAGTTCTGACAGGGAAGCCTTCTGGCCGAGTGTTATTCTGTATAGTGACGTTTATAATATTAACTCAGCTGTGAATAGCCCTAGTGTGCCGAACTGTCTTTACTAAATTAAAAAAAAAAAATTACTTATTTTGTTTTGTTCATTTTAGTCTTTCAAAATTTTACCCCCTTTTGACCCTCGTAGGGGTTGAATTTCTAAAAATCCCTTTTGCCTACATCAGAAAAGGAACCTACTGTCCAAATTTCAAGTTTCTACCTTTAGCGATTTGGCCTGAGCGTTGATTATTAAAAAAAAAAAACCCTATACCCTCGTTCGTTTGAACCCCTTAGGGGTTGACTTTAATTCTATAAACACAATTATTTATACATGTGTTGTCATTGGGAATTGCATAATATGTGTACGAAATTTCAAATCGATGGGATACGTGGAAGTTGTTCAAAATTGACTTGCAAGATTTTACTAAACACAGCAAGTTAAAAAATAAAAGCTTGTAAAAATGTTAACTGACCATTCTGGTGTAGTTGAATAGCTTCTGAGGGTTTAAACTTCTTCGTAGTACACTATGACTGGAAGGATTGTTTCTTCATTAGTCTAGCACTTATTGCATTTCAGTTTTCAGGAGTCTCAGTCGCCCATTCACGTTAATAATATTAAATTGCGTAACTCACGCCGAAGCCTGTACACACACGTCTTTTTATACGGTCACTTTTTAACTAGATTCAGCTATTACAGATTTATTATTTTGCTATCAATCTAATAATATAACCTTGTCAGTTTAGGTATAACTTTAAAATAGTAATTATGTATTTTTAATTTTTCAAACGTGTAAATATCAATTTATTAATGTTTTTACTGTTTGGAAATATTTTGAACTATGCTCTGTTTGTGAATTACTTATAAGTAGTGACTGACCGTGTTAGGATTTTTATGTTAACTATATTAGGTAACTATATAATAAGTATGATTATAAATTGATACGTTTTTATTTTTTAAACAAAAAGTGAAGTTTTTTGGTGTCGTTATCAACTATGGATTCAAAATGGTGCACTTCAAATAATCGTAGGGTTACCAGCTTGTCTTGATCAAAAAAGAGTAGTACCTACCTACAGTCCTGACCTGAGTGAATTTTTTTTGAAAACTACAAGTAAAATAAAAATACTATTCAGAGTTTGAAGTAAAATGTTAGTGCCATTTTTATAAATTTCCATTGTCTAAAATAAATCCGAAAATGAAAAAATTTATTTTATGTACTTGAAGTGCGTTTCTTCGGTGCTGTTATTTTTGAGCTTATTAATTTCTAAGATTTTTTCGTTGGAGAGCAGCCAATTATATAATTGTTTCGAAACATATAGGAAAAAATCATTTTACCAACCAGTCAGGATTGTATCCTGACTGTGACCATGACTGGTTGGTAAAATGATTTTTTCCTATATGTTTCGAAACAATTATATAATTGGCTGCTCTCCAACGAAAAAATCTTTCAATTGCATACAGCCGTATAAAAAAACTATTATTATATTAATTTCTGTTTTGATTTTGTATAATAAAGAGTACATTGGAGGATTTTTAAGAAAAGTAAGAGTAGGTAATTAATTTTTTTGCCTCAAAAGAGTAGGTATGTGTACCTACTTTTAAAGAGTAAGGTTGGTAACCCTAAATAATCACGAAAAGGTAAGATGAATTTTTAAGAATTATTTTTTATATATCATTATTAATGCTCAAATACAGGATTTGAGTAACCGTGGACAGCAATATTAGATGCTGGGTATAGGGACAGGAAAAATGTGGAACTTTGTGCTAATCCACTGTTCGATATCTTTTATTAGAGCGATTCTTTTATACAGTGTGTCCACAAACTCATCCTCAACATGGGGATCTCCGTTGTTATGGGAGATAGAGATTTGGTTAAATGAGACAAAATGTGCAGAATCTACAGTACTACTACCCTGCGTAGTCAAACATTCCATATTTTGTTTGGTTCGCGACCGACAGTTGAAAAACGAGATTTACTCATTTTCGTTTTTTGTTTATAACTCGCTTATTAAGTAAGCTAGAAAAAAAATTTTTTCACTTTCTTAAGGCCCTTTTTTATGAAGATTTCAAATATCTTTTCATATTTTTATTTACTTTTATAGTTTTAGAGATACTTGTATTAACTTTGTTTTTTTAAATACACGTCAAAGATGGCCATGACACCATTCGAAAGAGATTTTTTCTCTCTTTAATTTAATATGAGGGTTGATGGATTTATTTTCAAAAATAACAGAGTTATACGTAAAACACTGATTTTTAATAGTAGGCTATGCTAAATTAATTAATAAAACAACAGAAGGCTTAGCAAACAGTTGACATTCGCGTTGGCTTAGTAAACGGCTGTTTTGTTTTAGCTGTCAAAGTGTAGTTTGTTGCTAATTTGTCAGTTTACTAAGTGATTTATTAAATTTACTTTTGTTATCATGGAACCATTTTGTAACAATGAAAAATTTGATATGTTATCTTGTTACATTCTATGTCACAAAAATTCGACCAGAGCTGCAGAAATGTACTTCGATCAGTATCCAGAACGAAGACAACCTCATTCGTCTATTTACAGAAACTTACGAGTAAATTTAATAAACTATTGATCATTTAAAAAGCCGTTTACTAAGTTAACTCGAATAAGTGAAGAAGACAAAACTACTGTTTTACGATCAATTGTTGAAAATCGCTTATTTTTCATTGTTACAAAATGGTTCCATGATAACAAAAGTAAATTTAATAAATCACTTAGTAAACTGACAAATTAGCAACAAACTACACTTTGACAGCTAAAACAAAACAGCCGTTTACTAAGCCAACGCGAATGTCAACTGTTTGCTAAGCCTTCTGTTGTTTTATTAATTAATTTAGCATAGCCTACTATTAAAAATCAGTGTTTTACGTATAACTCTATTATTTTTGAAAATAAATCCATCAACCCTCATATTAAATTAAAGAGAGAAAAAATCTCTTTCGAATGGTGTCATGGCCATCTTTGACGTGTATTTAAAAAAACAAAGTTAATACAAGTATCTCTAAAACTATAAAAGTAAATAAAAATATGAAAAGAGATTTGAAATCTTCATAAAAAAGAACCTTAAGAAAGTGAAAATATTTTTTTTCTAACTTACTTAATAAGCGAGTTATAAACAAAAAACGAAAATGGGTAAATCTCGTTTTTCAACTGTCGGTCGCGAACCAAGCAAAATATGGAAAGTTTGACTACGCAGGGTAGTAGTACTGGAGATTCTGCACATTTTGTCTCATTTAACCAAATCTCTATCTCCCATAACAACGGAGATCCCCATGTTGAGGACGAGTCTGTGGACACACTGTATTATAATACTGTCCAAACGTCACAGTTTTACTTACCTTAGTCCTTACTTATATAGGTATTTCTAAGTTAAAAAAAAAAATAGTTATGTCCGTCTTCTAAGAGGACATTTACCAATCAAAAAACTATGGTAATAGCATTATGGTAACGTGACGAAGTTACCGCATAGCGTAGGTACAGTCGCGGACTTAATAAAGTTTACACTTGAGTTTTTCAGTGTAAGTTCACAAAAAGTTAGTAGCTTAAAGCAACAAATTTAGTTTTTAATCGGTAAATGTAAATGTCAAAAATTAAAAGAAATATTTGTCGTTTAAATGCCTCGAAATTATTAAAACGATGAACAAAAAAGAAGAATTATTGCAAGATTGGAGGAAGGAATTTGCTAGTATCAAATATTATCAAATCGTTTTATGTTTTAATTGAATAATATTGAGTAATTTGGATTGTATAATAAACAACTGAGGTGTTTTGATAATATTTTTTTATTGAATTTTTAGGATGTAACCTTAGTAATTGATACATTATTATCAAAAGCCAAATTACAATATGCAAAAGTTTAAAAACCCGGTAACTAGATGATACAGGTGTAAACTTTTTTAAGTCCGCGACTGTAGGTACATGTCCTTTAGAAAGGAGGCTCTTTTTCACATTGTAATATAACAGAGCACGCGGTGAATACCTACTGCTGAAAATTAAAATTCATTTAAAAAATACTGTGTAAAAAATGACGAAGTACAGATTGAAAGCAGTAAATAATTTCAAGTTGCAATTTAAATTGAATGAAAATTGACCATGTTGTAGCAATACTTGTAGACAATACAAGGTTTGCATATGCAGTATACACAAAGCTTAATAAATAATAACACAATTAAAATGAGGATTATGATGAGAGAGGGCAAAGTATGGTTTCATCTCTCTTCGACACGCCGGAGCTATTTGTCGGAACCTCTAAATAATTTGTAGGCTACTAATACATCATTTACGAAGCGGAGTTCGCTTGGTTCCGAGGCCTTTAATTATGTCTGGTACCGATATTACATACGCTGTCATAATATACCAGGGTTTGGTGAGTACTCACTGATATACAGATATTATGTACCTATCTGTGGTGTCTTATTTTCGATGGATAGCAATCAGTAGCGTAACTTAAAATCTGCCCCCCCACGCAAAAATTACCATCGAGCAAGTTTGTAATTTTGTGGGTACAGACAGAGAGCCCAGAGTCAGATGTCCTATATATGTATACAGGATGTTGAAAAAAAAGGTAAAATATTTTAGGAGCATATAGTATGACCCAAAATAAGTCGAAACATTTTAATAAACATAGGTCCGCTAACGAACCGCGTTAGTGAAATATTTCCACTTATGTGTGTAATAACATAATATTATTTTTCAATTATTGCTCTGATCTCGCAGCTGAGAGTTAACAAAATAGTAGGCTATTTGTCACCTTCAATTGCTCTGAACAATTACAGCAGCGCATAGAACAAGCGTGACACACAATTAGGGCACAGCCCGGTATTTTTGAGAAGGTACGTAATTCCTTCTTACGAAGATGCACAGCCTGTGTGGACATGGAAGGTGGGCATTTTTAACATCTGCATAGATAAAATAAAAATAAAATAAACCAAACCAAATTTAAAAATCATGTTTCTTTTATTAAATGGACGATAAGTAACTTAAGCTATTGCATACATAAGTGGAAATATTTCACTAACGGTTAGTTTGCGGACCTATGTTTATTAAAATTTTTCGACTTATTTTGGGTCATACTATATGCCCTAAAATATTTTACCCTTTTTTTCAACACCCTGTATAGGTCTGTGTGAGTTATTATTGGGATAGACAAATAGGGAGTCACAATTATTGTGATTATATATATACGTCACTTCCGATTATTTTTTGAATTATTTTCTTATTTCATTGACTACATAAATAAAAATAGACATCAAAATGTCGATCTCAATAAGTACCTACTTTCATTTCATCATAGGATGCCAGAGTTCATCTTGCCGCAACCTCTTGGCAGCCATAATTTTGTAATAATTGTTCTAATAAAAAATAGTTAATTAATGGTTGTAAAAGTATAGAATTTATTTTGTTCAATTGTATAGATAAATCAATAAATTTGAAAGAATCTAAACTGAAAACAACAGCTAATGTGCGAGTACCTTAAATTTTGAGCAGTTTAGTGTTCGTTATTTTGCAAAATCAGATAATTAGCACCGTACCAAAAATACATTGGTTTAGTTGAGCAATCCACCACACAATCGCATACCACATATTATATAAGTATAATGAATTATTAACGCCAGAGGTAATTACCTCGCGAGTTTACACCTAAGTAATGATTTCGACACCGAATGCTTAAAGGGCAAGATTGTATGTGTCTATCTTATTGAGCATCAGACGATAGTCTGCTTGGGAGTTGCCGCCCCCGTATCTTGTATCTATCAGCCTGCCTCTACTCACTTATTAACTTCCACATTAGTTCAAATCTGCTTCGACCCCGAAATAACTCATAAATATATACTGATTTGGATTTCTGTACTGGCTGGCTGCCATTGTCCTGAATGTAGAGTTCACAAGCGTCTTTTTATTAAAAGTGGAAACAGTAAATTGTATGTAGCCATACTTTTAATTTTTTTTATAAAATTCCTTTCCGAATAGCCTTAATAATTAATATAAAGATTATTCGTGAAGGAATTTTGTAAAAAAATTTAAAAGTATGGCTACTCCGGGCTACTCTTAGTAGAGTGCGTTATAAGGTACATGCGAATTGTGAATGCATACTCATACTTAAACCGCACTCTCTCAAGTCTTGTAATTTTTTTTTACAAAATTACTTTACGAATGGCCTTTATAATAATTGATGTCAAGTATAAATATCGTATTTTCCAAAAAAAAATTGTCTGTCTGTCTGTTTCACTGCTGTCGATTTGTATATTTGGTTGGTTATAACTAGAGAGCTACTGCATTAATTTCGATAAAATTATAATTGATAATTAGTTTTAAGTTCGACTCAAAATAAAGGTACAAATCATTATGTTAGGCCGTCGGGAAGCAGTATGATCCCGTTATATAAAATCGAGGGGGAGGAAGCCGTAATAAGGTATATTACTGACGAGTAGTGACAGTATGTTAAAACGAGCGCCAGCAATGGCAAAACAGTACTAATTAAGGCATTCTTTGACCAAGAATACTATAGTCTTTCCTATACCAATATATTATATAATTGCCACGTGAACATCATAATAAGCTTGGCTATAAGGTGCACACTGCACAAAGTATCTGACTGGTTGTTCTGCTGTGTTGAGTTTCAAGTGACCAGTCAGATGCTGATATCGATAAATATAAGGAATTGAACGGTGGACGTGGAACGAAATGCGTCGCGAATCATGGCGTCGGTCCTTGGATGCGCTATGCGATACTGCGCATGCATTTATTCCCCTTGTCTCTAGTCCTTTTTCTCGTACTCCTCTCTCAAATATATTGTTGCCAACAAGAAGATTGTTGAGTGTTGCAGGCAACAGGCAATGTTTGTTTATCGTTACTATTTTATACTCCCTGGTTACTACCTATATTATGTAAATACCTGAAGCTATATTCACGCAAGAAAACTTCACATACAACTGTAAGAACTGGTCCTAAATTACGTAATTCATATTTTCAGTTTATTGTTTTTAATTTAGTAGTAAATTGAAAATCCGATTGATAATTTTACCAGTTCTGAGATTATGATCTTTAAACTAGGGGTTTGTAATACAGCAACCATAATGAAAGGGTTATTTTACACAACTATACGGCATCCCAACAATATCGGCTCTAATTCTTACGTCCATACGAACTGTAAGAACAGATGAAAGCTATGATTGATTTTCAGGTCAAATCTGATACGAACAGGCTGCAGATATTGGATAGGTATTATATTATGCGTTTGTCGGTCAATACTAAGAACCAAACACGCTAATAGCCGATACCTGGACTTTATTTATGGCCAGCACGAAAAAAGATTTGGTGATTTCAGTGTATTAATTCTCGATCGGTCTCTTTTATTACGTTCACATCTGTATCTTGCATCTCACTTTGAGTGAGAGACGTTCTGTTGTTTTCAGTTAAACATTGCCTTTGTTGGTAATTAGACGATGGGGCTAATTAACTTCACCTCAGAATGTTTTAAAGAGGTGTAAAACAAAGAAACGCCGCGCGTTGGTCCCCTTTTTATGCGTCATTTTTCTTCTTCAAAAGTCTGTTTTGATTTAAAAAACAACATAAATATGTACCTACCTACTCGTATTTTGTAAAATATTATATCAGTGGCGACACATGAACTAAATGAGGCAGCGCCTCTTTAACACGTCTAAAAATGTATAAGGCACTTTAAAATGTTGTGTATAATTTGCTAGCTAATTTTCGATATATAGTCAAAGCTATGAGTTTACACAATAAGAACCATTTGATCTTTACACATACACCGTTTGAATTTTATGTATTAGTGAGCTATATACTCTCTATTCATTTTCAAGACCAAGTAGATGTAAACAATTATTAATAGTTAATAGATACATACAAATACGTGCCCATCATGTACATCCGTACGATTGTCCCGACTGACCAATCACAACTCGAGAAACAAAGGTACATGTATAAGGTGTGTTAGTACACAATATGTATTACTTCGTCTTGAAAATGAATAAAGAAAATTTTTATCACACAGTGATATGTTTTATATACTGCTAGAATCTTTGTTTAATTATTACTCATTTAAATTTACATTTTATCCATGTATTTTATTTTTCGTATACTTACTATATTTTAGATATTTTTATATACAAATTTCAAAATACGCGGTTTGCTCATGGATCTATAGTAGCTAAAATTAGTACTTATAATTAGAAACAATATCACTAAGAAAATTCTCAAAAGTCATAAAGTCATTTGAAATCTTTTTTACGACCTTAAAATCAGCCAAATTTTAATAATGAATAAGTGAATTGAGGTATTCTACACTGTACTACACTACTGGCGAACAAAGCTTATAAAATGTGCATTATTTATGAAAAGGAAAACAATAATTTCAAAAAATGCCTCAATAAGTTTTTCATAAAATAATATATTTTGTGATTTTTCTAAAATCAAATTAATAATAATTTATAAAATAAAATCACTACAACAGTTAACAGTTTAGTGCGTTTTCATTTTTTTATATTAATATATCGACTTGAATGCATGTTTTTTTTCTTTTCAGATCTCTTGTTTACCTGGGTCAAAAACTAATTTGCTCATATTTTTAACTTGGCCTCAGGCGAATGTCATCGGTTCTGGTAATCTATTGTTTCATTTCATGGTTTATATTCTGTTAATTAAATATTTAACAGTTGTTTAAAATTCAATTTCATTAATAATGTTTTTGTAATACTGATACATATCTGATGCAAAAAAGAATTGAATACTCAGTACTAATAACAGTGCCCTTCAGGACGTAGTGATTTTCGGTCATTTTTTCAGTTTACTTTTAATAGGTGCATGATGTTTATAAATAATTAGCGCGGTTATCCGTGGCTCCGCTCACGTATATTTCGATTTTTTTAAGCCCAGTAATATAAAATCTCGTATATATAGTTAAAAAATTACTCACTCGCTTCGCTCATTCGCTCAAATTTATGATTTATTAATACCTATGCCCGCGACTTTGGCCGCGTCGATGTCGGATATACCAAAACTTTGTTCGAAATTTTCCCATACAAACTTCAACACCGCGTTGTACCCCTCCTTAGGGGTTGCCTTAAAAATCCTAAAATACGTGTATTATTGTTTGTTTTGAAGAGTATTTATACCAAGTTTCAAGTTGATATACGATTTTCTATACATGAATTTTTACCCCATTTCACCTCCTTAGGGGTTGATTTCCAAAAAATTCTTCCTTAGTACACCTCTACAGCCTGTAAGGAACATATCTTCCAAATTTCATATTTTTATCTTCAGTGGTATAGGCTATGCGTTGTCTGTCAGTCAGTCAGTCACGGAACTGTTTTATATAATATGTATAATGTATATATTATAGATTTATCGTCAGAACATTTTGTGTGAAATTGAAAACGAATTTAAGAATTTATAAAATAAAATGAAAATGATAGTCTTTTAAACGGAAAGTTGGCCAATAAAGCAACAGCTAGTTATTCATTTGTCGATGTCGACTTTTCAAAGTTTATATCTTCATCATCAGGACCTGGTTTATTTTATTTTTGTACGTGTTGGTTATTTATTAAAGAAAACACTAAGCTGCATAATCTGCATTTATTTAAATGCCTCCATGAATGAAATTATCGAAAAACATAAATGCATACATATTTCTTAGCACGTTCCTTGCTCATTAATTGTTTGTCATATAGGTAGGTATCTTTTTTATTGTACATATACTCGTTACTATCCAATACCCACTGTTTAAAATGTTTCATTCTTCTCGGTTGCAAAAAGCATTGTCAGAAAATTTGATTTAACAATACCTACATGCTTCTCCATAAGAGAAGCATAGCGGAATTTTAAATTAATCCTGCAGCTCGACAAAACAATTGATCGATTGCAATGAAACGATATTTTTTTAAACTGTGTATACCGTATTTGTTGTTTAATTTCCACTTCGAAACAACATTTTTCTGCTCATTTTGATAAAAATGTAGCTTGAAAAGCGATTTTTTTGTATTAATGCTAGTATACAGGGTGCAGGCACATATTAAACAATGCAGTGAAATATCTCGTAAACGGTACAAACCATAAAAAAATGTTTT
This sequence comes from Mongoloraphidia duomilia, assembly GCA_039654895.1. NCBI lineage: Eukaryota > Metazoa > Arthropoda > Insecta > Raphidioptera > Raphidiidae > Mongoloraphidia > Mongoloraphidia duomilia. The sequence goes on along the minus strand of CM077522.1, from coordinate 16,514,710 downwards.
ATACAAAAGTTATAGAGTATCAAGGAGGACAGAAGACTGTGATATCACATTTAACATAGGCGGTGCTGTGAAGGTCAGGCGAAGGTCAGCTTCGATTTTTTAATTGTAACAGTGCATTTTTATTCCAGAATACGATACAGTATTTAATAGTGAACAGTAAATTATTAAGGTACATATCAGCTAAAGTTAATAAATATTGATATATTTAGAAATTAAATAACTGCCAAAATGAACGACAATTAGTTAAATTATGGCATAGCAAATCGCCATGATATTACGCACCGGCCTTCTTTATAGCTTGAAATTAATTCATAAAAGAACCGAATTGACAAAATATTAAATTTGTCATTTAATTTGGAAATATCTCAATATTTATTAACTTTAGCTGAAATGTATCTTAATAATTTACTGTTCACTATTAAATACTGTATCTTATTCTGGAATAAAAATGCACTGTTACAATTAAAAAATCGAAGCTGACCTTCGCCTGACCTTCACAGCACCACCTATGTTAAATATGATATCACAGTTTTCTGCCCCCCTTGACTCTCTATAACTTTTGTATAAAACATTTTTTTATGGTTTGTATACCGTTTACGAGATATTTCACTGCATAGTTTAATATGTGCCACCCTGTATACAGGATGGTCTGTTACAGTAATAATTGTAGAAAGTTAAAAAAAATATAAATAATTGCAAGAAATTATTAGAAAATACGTAAGGTTTAGGAAGGTTTAGGTCCATAATAACTGTCCGGCCCGGCTTCGCCTGGGTGAAAATTGGATTTTATCCTCCATATACTTAACAGATTTTAGAGAGCGAAGCGAATGCACCCGGGCGAAGCCTGACTGAGCATCTAGTATACGATAATAATTATAGGTATGTAAATTGTCTCAGAAAAGTGAAACAGCCCGTTGAAAATTTGTTTGCTATGGTATTTATTGATAAAAGAAATAATTATGTGCATAATTAATTAATTATTGTAGTAAAATATAATACAATGTATAAATTGAAACAATTTGCTTACAAATAATGAATAACAAATAACATTTATAAGTAAATTATTAGAGACTTTGAACCTGTTTAAAAGGTTAACGATTTCCTCACTATATCGTTCGATTTTATTATTATTACCAGAATGAAACATAAAAATAAAACGTGAAAAAATATTAATCGTCTTTATAAACCTTCATCGTTCGACTCCAGCCGTGAAAAACTTCACACTAAATTATTGATTTTCGTGTTAGTTCTTTATACCATCGATTTGTTTATCAGGGTTCCCAACATTCATATTTATGCTTGCTTTATTATTTTTTTAAGAGTATTCGATAGCGGAAGTTATCCCCTGCACTCTTCATCTCAAATCCTACCCCCTCTCCTAAAAATGATTCCCGCTCTCCCGACGCTATTTTTAAAGGTAAAGGGTTCAGGTAAACGCCAAATGAAGGACCGAGAATCACACTACAGATCCCATACAGGCGAAAGATTGAAAAAAAAATCATGGAAAAACTTACAACTTTTAAAAAAAATATATAAATTACGTAATCATTCACACACGCGTAGCCCAAACTTTTTTTTCAAAAAATTCGAATACTCTTAAGTAGGTACTTATAAGGAATAAACCTATCTATGCATTAAAATTTTGATCAAAAAGTAACCTTTGGTTTGTATTTTGATTTTTATGAATTTGTGCACCGTTATTGTAATCATAATATTATATCGTGTCATTTCAAAATATATATACACATTTCAGTTTGAGTGTTTTTGAATTGTTCGTTATAAAAACTGTAGGTACGTAATATTTTCATTTGAAAATATTGGAATATATTAAAAAAGTGCTTGTATTTTATTGGCCTTCATATGTTATGTTCCAAAGATTACGATATTACACATCTATTCAGAGGTGTAGCTAGGATTTACTTGGAGTGGGGAGGGGGGCAAAAACAAGGAAATTCAATAAAAGTGACTTATTAAATAATTGTTTTATTTGAAAACGTTCAAAACTATCTAATTTTTCGATTAACTACATGATCCAGGGGGAGGGAAATGCTCAACCGTGGCTATGCCCTTGCATCCACTGCGTGTAATCTGACAGCTTCTAAAATATTTAATTTTGAGAATGAACTATTACCTACTTATATTATTCAAAATAATTTTTCATATAATTATTTTAGAGATCTAAAAACTATTTAGCCGACAGCCCTGAAACATACTGCATGTTTTAGCTACATATAGCCATATTATGTGTGTTGTACCCGTCAGTTGTCTGTGACAGTGTGCTGTGTGACCCTAGCTTCAGAATAACACTATATTGCCATTAAACATTAACATAATATTATTATATTTGTTGTGTATAACGCAGTCCTGAACAAGAGCTTATTATGAACTTTGCTTATGAAAACTATAGTTGAACAGTCTATTTGACCTGCTATCTATTTTAAATCTACCGATAAATTAAAAATGGCTGCCACAGAAATCAAATGTTCGAAAAATCTATGATTATATAAATACAACATATATCGCCAAAGATCAAAAATCACTATCAACATTTTACAAAAGTTTCATGAATTCGAATTCTTAATTAAACTTTGTCAAGTTTTTTACAATTAAAAAAATTATTAAAAATAATGCAGGAACCAGAGATACCACCTACCATTGATGGGTAGATACCTACAAGATCAATTCTCTCTGAAACAGTTGATTTGCGGGCCCATGTTAATTAAAACTTCCGTGTTTGCTTTGATTAGAACTATTACTATTAAAAGAGGTCTCACCAGTTGTTCTATCAATATCACCAGCCGCTAGGATCGCTAGGAATAATATTCAATATTCTGCTGGCCTATTCGCTGTGAGCTTCTACACTGGTGCCGCCTATTGGTTCGAAAAAGGCATCTTTGCTGTAACTTTAGTATGCGAAATTATAGGAAAGAGCAAAAAATTCGCTTATTACTTGAAATTGAGGCAATACCTCCAAATTTTCTAATTGTATTGTAAACGTTAAGTGAATATATTCTTCAAAAATTCAATGTAAGTAAGCATTATTATTCATAAATATTTATTGCTTTAAGTTATTAGGACTATGCAGAGGTTATGTTTCCACATTTTGTTGCTGTATTAGTTTAGGTCCGAACCATATTTGTAACCTGCTTAGATATCTAGCTGCTACATTTCTCTTATATATTTAGTTTTAAGTTAGAACAATTATTATAAGATGCGTTTATTATCAACTCAATTTGCCATACAATAAAATTACATTCTTTAATTATCTGTTCTTTCACTGCAACACTACAACACGTTCTCATAAAAAATACAGCATTTATGCATAAAGTCGCCGCATACAGCGCTCGCGAAAAACTGCTTATCCCCTCCTTCTCGAGGCTCACAATGAATACAGTACACCGCATACTGCAACCATAGTATATTAAAAAGAGATAATAGTTTTACGGATCACCCTGTGTATAAACGTCAGGCAAGAATTCTGAGAACAACGAGTAGCTGCACGAACATTCTGGAAAACGCGAGAACGTACTAGGCTGGGCCGCGCAGGGTATATAAACAAGCCGGTACGAGTGAATCGGGATCAGTCAACGGGAATCAGTCAGTGTAGATTATATTGTGACAGTGTTGAACAGCGAAATAAATCTGATATAAGTACAGTGATATAAATCGTGCAGAAATATAATAGTTCCGTGATATAAATTGATAAAATAAATACACCTGATAAAATAAATAGTCCTGGTATATAGTCAATTGTATATAGTTAATTGTATATAGTTAAGTGTTAATTACTGTTTAATTATTGTTTACTTGTGTTGATTGTTAGAACTGACTTTTCGTTGTTGCATTTATTGTTATTGTGTTATTAATTATTGTAAATAAATATTTATTCCGCCAACACAGAAAACAGTTTTGTAACAATACATAACCAGTCTGTGAAATTTTACAGGTAGTGCCATTTATTGGATGGGCTACTATACAAATTTCCAATTTTTAAGACCATTCTAAATATCTGTCTTTAGTATTTTAGTCATATTATGTTAGAACGATAAGTGGGTAAAATAACATCTTGTGTATCCGATACTACTATTGTGTTCAAAATCGAAGGAACTATTTTATATTGAGCAGTTGTCTAACTAGTAAGATTTCATATGTGTAAAGGTACTAACTAATGATACTAGAAGATGGTTACACATAATATCTATACGTTGCTATGCACATTATAGCTGATACATAGCTTAGTAAAGGCCGTCTAATTGAAATATTGACTGTTAGCTGCACGGTGGGTAATAGTGGCTATGTTGTCGCGAGCCACCCGCCGGGATAGCTTGTCCGTGTCGTTCGAGTTATCGCCGGCTCACAAACTGTCACCATCAGCTGCCCTTGTTCGATCTACACGTTACAGATGATACACAACACATTTACTGATCGCTTACCAAACGCGGCGGATAAGGTTAGTGTCTGTTATCGCTAATTATCCACCGGGCTAGCTAGTCCAAGCTATCGCTGATACTGACTCACAAAGTGTCGCCATTAGCTGCCCTTGTTCGATCTACACGTTACAGATGATACACAACACATTTACTGATCGCTTACCAAACGCGGCGGATAAGGTTAGTGTCTGTTATCGCTAATTATCTACCGGGCTAGCTAGTCCAAGCTATCGCTGATACTGACTCACAAAGTGTCGCCATTAGCTGCCCTTGTTCGATCTAAACGTTACAGATGATACACAACACATTTACTGATCGCTTACCAAACGCGGCGGATAAGGTTAGTGTCTATTATTATCCACCGGCCTAGCTAGTCCAAGCTATTGCTGACGCTGGTTCACAAATTGTCGCCATTAGCTGCCCTTATTCGATCTACACGTTACAGATGATACACAACACATTTACTGATCGTTTACCAAACGCGGCGGGTAAGGTTAGTGGTTATCGCTAATTATCCACTGGGCTAGCTAGTCCAAGCTATCGCTGATACTGATTCAAAAGCTGTCACCATTAGCTACCCTTGTTCGATCTACACGTTACAGATGATACACAACACATTTACTGATCGCTTACCAAACGCGGCGGATAAGGTAAGTGTCTGTTATCGCTAATTATCCACCGGGCTAGCTAGTCCAAGCTATCGCTGATACTGACTCACAAAGTGTCGCCATTAGCTACCCTTATTCGATCTACACGTTACAGATGATACACAACACATTTACTGATCGCTTACCAAACGCGGCGGATAAGGTAAGTGTCTGTTATCGCTAATTATCTACCGGGCTAGCTATAGTCCAAGCTATCGCTGATACTGACTCACAAAGTGTCGCCAATAGCTGCCCTTGTTCGATCTACACGTTACAGATGATACACAACACATTTACTGATCGCTTACCAAACGCGGCGGATAAGGTAAGTGTCTGTTATCGCTAATTATCTACCGGGCTAGCTATAGTCCAAGCTATCGCTGATACTGACTCACAAAGTGTCGCCAATAGCTGCCCTTGTTCGATCTACACGTTACAGATGATACACAACACATTTACTGATCGCTTACCAAACGCGGCGGATAAGGTTAGTGTCTGTTATCGCTAATTATCTACCGGGCTAGCTAGTCCAAGCTATCGCTGATACTGACTCACAAAGTGTCGCCATTAGCTGCCCTTGTTCGATCTAAACGTTACAGATGATACACAACACATTTACTGATCGCTTACCAAACGCGGCGGATAAGGTTAGTGTCTATTATTATCCACCGGCCTAGCTAGTCCAAGCTATTGCTGACGCTGGTTCACAAATTGTCGCCATTAGCTGCCCTTATTCGATCTACACGTTACAGATGATACACAACACATTTACTGATCGTTTACCAAACGCGGCGGGTAAGGTTAGTGGTTATCGCTAATTATCCACTGGGCTAGCTAGTCCAAGCTATCGCTGATACTGATTCAAAAGCTGTCACCATTAGCTACCCTTGTTCGATCTACACGTTACAGATGATACACAACACATTTACTGATCGCTTACCAAACGCGGCGGATAAGGTAAGTGTCTGTTATCGCTAATTATCCACCGGGCTAGCTAGTCCAAGCTATCGCTGATACTGACTCACAAAGTGTCGCCATTAGCTACCCTTATTCGATCTACACGTTACAGATGATACACAACACATTTACTGATCGCTTACCAAACGCGGCGGATAAGGTAAGTGTCTGTTATCGCTAATTATCTACCGGGCTAGCTATAGTCCAAGCTATCGCTGATACTGACTCACAAAGTGTCGCCAATAGCTGCCCTTGTTCGATCTACACGTTACAGATGATACACAACACATTTACTGATCGCTTACCAAACGCGGCGGATAAGGTAAGTGTCTGTTATCGCTAATTATCTACCGGGCTAGCTATAGTCCAAGCTATCGCTGATACTGACTCACAAAGTGTCGCCAATAGCTGCCCTTGTTCGATCTACACGTTACAGATGATACACAACACATTTACTGATCGCTTACCAAACGCGGCGGATAAGGTAAGTGTCTGTTATCGCTAATTATCCACCGGGCTAGCTAGTCCAAGCTATCGCTGATACTGACTCACAAAGTGTCGCCATTAGCTACCCTTATTCGATCTACACGTTACAGATGATACACAACACATTTACTGATCGCTTACCAAACGCGGCGGATAAGGTAAGTGTCTGTTATCGCTAATTATCCACCGGCCTAGCTAGTCCAAGCTATTGCTGACGCTGGTTCACAAATTGTCGCCATTAGCTGCCCTTATTCGATCTACACGTTACAGATGATACACAACACATTTACTGATCGTTTACCAAACGCGGCGGGTAAGGTTAGTGGTTATCGCTAATTATCCACTGGGCTAGCTAGTCCAAGCTATCGCTGATACTGATTCAAAAGCTGTCACCATTAGCTACCCTTGTTCGATCTACACGTTACAGATGATACACAACACATTTACTGATCGCTTACCAAACGCGGCGGATAAGGTAAGTGTCTGTTATCGCTAATTATCCACCGGGCTAGCTATAGTCCAAGCTATCGCTGATACTGACTCACAAAGTGTCGCCAATAGCTGCCCTTGTTCGATCTACACGTTACAGATGATACACAACACATTTACTGATCGCTTACCAAACGCGGCGGATAAGGTAAGTGTCTGTTATCGATAATTATCTACCGGGCTAGCTATAGTCCAAGCTATCGCTGATACTGATTCACAAAGTGTCGCCATCAGCTGCCCTTATTCGATCTACACGTTACATATGATACACAACACATTTACTGTTCGCTTACCAAACGCGACGGATAAGGTTAGTGTCTGTTATTGCTAATTATCCACCGGGCTAGCTAATCGTAGCTATCGCTGACGCTGGTTCACAAATTGTCGCCATTAGCTGCTTTTGTTCAATCTATAGGCGTGTTAAAGATAAATACACAAAAACACATGTACTGATCGCTTACCAAACGCGGTGGATAAGACTAGTGTATATTATCGCGAATTATCCACCGGGCTAACTGTATCCTATAAGATATCTCTGACTCACAAGTCACCATCAGCTACTCTTGATCGATCTAAGCGTGTTACAGATAATACATAAACACATATTTAACTGATTGCTTACCAAACACGGCGGATAAGGCTATAGTGTCTGTTATCGACAATTATTATTCACCGGGCTAGCTAGTCTAAGTTATCGCTAATATTTTGTGCTTCACGGGCTAATTCAAATTGCAGAATACGGGAGTTCGGAGTTCGAACTTTATTTGTTGTTTCTTTCTACGATAATATGATTGTATGCGTGGGAAAAAATAGAAAAACGTTGTCAGATGAATTAGAAAAGCTTCGACAGAATAGGGTTGAAGGGTTAACTTTAGAAGAGATCGTACTGAATTGGGAAGCTGGCAAATGAAGAAATTGAAAATAGATCGGACACCAGCACTTCAACGGGCCCCAGAGTATCCTAGAAATAAGGGTTAATTAAAAAATGATACGTTTTTTCAGTGTACCTATTTTCAACAATAACTGATTAGACAGACATACAGAATTGGACCCGGCCTCCCCTTGCTTCAAATTCTAGTGTGCCAATGTTCAACGGTGTAATTTGGAATCGTTGTCCAGCAGTGCTCTAAGTGCGGTTCGGAATAATGCAAGCCAATTGGATTTATTATTTAAATTACAGATTTTTGACACACCTGTATGTGTGATTCGTCTGAATCAGATTTATTTTTATTTATCATTTTTATATTATAATTAGCTAGGCTGTTGGTAAATGTAGTTCTGTCGTGTAAATTTACATAAATAATTATTATTATTGTTTTTGATTACACGTATTTGTCGTTGCTTCTCTTCTTCAGTTTAAATGGATGAATACCATTTCTGAACATTATAATAATAACTAGACTTAAATAGTAGCAACCCCTTATTTGCGGTAAGCGGCGTATGCAATGCTATACTTATTATAAGGGCTGCTGTCGTCGCTTCATCTAACGCATACTAGAAATAAATTAAAAGACCTTAAGAATAATAATTGTGTGTCGTGCAGAGATCAGAAATTGAATTCATTACACAATTAACTGAAATTTATTGGGTAATCTTTATCTTCAATCGGGAATAATTCACAAACTTCTACGCTCAATAATTTTAGCATCACATGACGTACACCGAACTGTTGGAGCATACTGTTTGTATGACGTTATCATGCTTGCTCTATTAAAACCTTTCCAAATTCTGTTCTCAGAATTGATTAATTATAAAAAAATTGTAAATTGAAAGTTCAATTGATATTTTTACCAGTTCTAGGATTAGAACCTGGGCACTGGGGACAACACTGTACCTTATTGATTACCAATAAAATTTTAATCATCTCCTGATGATGCCAACTTGGTTGGCGAAACGTACGTCGAGAGTGTTTGTTATGGTTTGGTGTTTTGTGGTAATTGTAACATTTCGTGCCTTATTGATTAATAAACACGAAAATAGAGAATTCGGGTTCGAATCCCGCCTGCGACTTACAATTTTTTCTTATGAAATTTTAACAAAGTGCATTTACAAATAATGAATTTTAATACAAAAAAAAATAAGAGTAATGGGTTAGTTTTTAAGTTCTATTTCATTTTGATTCTTGGTATTTGAACTTACTATGGGTCTAGAGAGGTAAAACACAATGAAATGACGCAATCATCAACTATTATTCACAAGGATCACCAAGTGTCATCAATACAATAAGGCACTCAAGTTTGATCAAACAGGTAGATAAGAGACTAAAGGATATGTCACACAGTTATTCTTTTCTACCACCCTCGAGCTGGAACAAGCACCTGGTTGGATTACATAATTCAGTGCTTTTTTATTTTACACCTGTAGTTATGGATGCAACCAATGTAACTATTTACGTTTATTTATTAGATTCAACTTGACGAAACACCAGGGGATATTTTTTTATTTAAAATGATTGATTTGAGAAGTATTTCTAAATGAAATTTGTAAAAAATCATTGGACTGAAACACATTTTTCAACCTCGCCTAGTTTATCGTATAATACACACCCGTATTGTAGTTAAAAATTAATTATTGAATATTTTATCTACTTTTTTTGATACTTTTCCAGTTTTTTGGCGCAAATTTTTAATTTTTTCCATGATTCTGAAAATTAGTTTAGCTTGTACCTACATTATGCGCTGCGCCCGGCCGAGTACCTGCCCCCTGCCTTAGTTGTTATTATTTGATTACGTTTCAGTTCCAGGAATATTTTTCGCCATCTCGTCTCGCATCGCCGCCTCTTATCACCGTCGCTGTGCCAATAGCCGGCCTGTGCGTGTTGTTTGGATAACGTATAAACATAAACCCCGAAACAATCGAAACATTATATTATTATTGTTTTTATTGCTTATTTTCTTGTTTAAAAAAATCCAGTAAGTTCATCGCATCTGCTTTGGAACATACATTAAAAGTATTATAGAAAAATTCGAGACAATTGGAATGAGTGTTGCGGGAATATTCCCGACCCGACCACTAATCTGCGATTCTGCGAAACAAAAAGCAAAACAATCATCTCGAGTTTTTCTTTCTGGAATAAAATAAGAAAACCATCGTTTGGATCTGGAATTCAATTTTTCTAGAATAAATTAATTCTAGTTTCTAGTAAAATCGATTTCCTGATCGGAACGATGGTTATAGTTGAATTATTGTGGTAATATTAATTTTTTGCTTTGAGAGATTTGCTTCAAATTAGCGTTTTTAGGTCCTATTTTTAAAAAAAATCCGGACCCCGCTTGAGATGTTTCGCACCCCGTACCCCCCGGTAAGTGGGATACCGCTATATATTTACCTAGTCCCTTGCATATAGCCACTATATTATTACCTCCCCCTACATCAAAGAAAATGCTATGTGCGGCGTTGCTGTCTTCTGCCCGCGCCGCTTTTTTGCGTCAGTCTGTCCCTGCAAGAATCACATTAAAGATACCTCCGGCTAAAAATTAAAAAAATATTTTTCTGGGAAAACTTACAACTTAAAGAATTACGTAATCTTTCACCCGTAGGTAAACTTTAACAAAAAAATGCCTGAGGGATTTGTAGTCCGATTCTTTGTCTTCCATTTGGCGTTTACCCGAACCTCCTAACTTCAAAAATACGATCGGGACGTCCGTAACTCCGAATCTCTATTTCTGAAAAATCTAAATTTTCTAACGCACTGCGTTTGCTGCCTCTGTCTTTGAAGTCTTTGTCTTTTTCGCTGCGACTGTATATCTATATATTTGCTGTCTCTGTCTTTGATGCCTTTGTGTTTCACTGACTGTAAAATATTATATAGCTGCTGATTAAATATTTTTCGTCTTTTAACGGTATATTTGCTGCCAAAACTTATCGATGTTTTTAACCCTTATGGTAGCATATACCTACGACTTTAGGATCACTCTATACATAAATAGTCAATCAGATGTTTTTTATGTATTTTCAGAATTGACTTATATGAAAATCTACGACTTTAATTTGTGAAAGTATTATAATAAACTCAACATGAAGATGACTAAATGAAGATTATCCAATCAGTGAAGACATATACGGATCCATACATTTTACATAAAAAAATAAAAAGCTGTAGGAAGTATATTATAGTTATTATCAAATAGTTATTTGCAATTTATAATCAAAAATTATAGCGTTGCTTCGTAAAAATAAAATATTCTATTAATTAAGCATTAAATTTCCGTTATTAGTCATCAGGTAAACATATACACTATTTTATTCGGTTCAAATTCCTAGCTCAGTTGGTATCCAAGTATCCAAGAGTGTCAGGTTTAGTTTTTGGCCTTACGTTAAGCGGTTTATGTCTAATGATTTTATTGTTTAATGTTTTGGAAAACTTAATACATACATTATAAACAGTGCCTAGAAATAACTAATATCATAAGATTTCATTTCATATTAGCTGCATAAATTTTAACGGAAATTTAAATGTTTTGAAAGATAATATAAAAATTTATCAAAAACTACAATCAATCTATTGTGAAAATTTCGTAATTATTGGAGTATTTTATTAGAATACGGTAGCTATTATTATTTTACTACTAAGTCTAAACTAGCCAACGATGGTTTAAGTAAGTACCAATTAAATTTAAACGGAATATAAAAATAAATAAAATAATATAGAAAGTCTGTATTATTTTAAATATATACAGGGTGTATTACAGGACTAAAACATAGAAAACTAATGAGTGCAATGCCAACAAGGAAGACAAACAAAATGAGTAGCTCGACAAAGACAGAATGCAAACTAAATTGAATTAATCAGCATGGTTTTTAAATGAAAAGAGGTCAAAGCAATCACCGATCCTTGATGATTTTCACAACAGTGTTTCCCTATGTTCTCAATTCTGTTATACATCCTGTAATATGTTTTTGTTTATTTTACTTGTTTTATTTTTGTAATAAACAATTTCACGATAAATTTGCACTGTTAGCATATAAAATTTTCCCTCGTTTTGAGTACAATTTTCTGCCACCAGATGTCATATGCTCATTTGACGGATCCCTATAGAAAACATTTTTATCCTCTACTGGTTCCGAGTCTATACAGATCTTAGCACTAGAGTTCTCTCATGGTTAATAGATATAAAAATATATCGGTTGTATTAAGTATTATAATGAGACAATCAATAAAGGTCTTGAAAGTGTTCATTCATCCAGAATGACCCTAGAGTAGATGATTGGAGCCTCTGTCTGAAGCAGACACCAGTCACAACTTTCCCACCTGTGTCTGAGTCATTTGAGAATCAGTAGAACTGATGTGTCTACCACTGAGACGATCCCGACGGCGTCACCCATCAATCTCAGGACATCCCGCTGATGGACCGAACTCCCAGCATCCATCTAATGTATCTTCTGTATTGTTGATGCTCAACATGTCTGAACTCATACAGAGGTGAACTCTAATATTAAAATTAAATCCAAACTTTCAAGTAATTTTTGTAATGCTGAAAATTTGGCCATCAGCAAGCACACTCTGACATGCTGAATAACATAATAAACGCTGCGGATTTTCGTATGCAAGGAAGAAGCTAAAAGAGATCCAGAAATGTTTTTTTGCTTATTAGAATCAATGTGCCTTTTCCAATAAGTATAGTGAAATTAAGAAAAAAATATCGTTATTTGCAATTTTTTAAAGATATTATGTATTTAAAAAATGCACTCCATAACTTTTTTGAAGAGTGATGGAAAGGATTAAGTGATTTTGCGGTTATTTTTGATATTGAGGGGGAAAAATGCAGCGTTTGACGAAATTAAAAGTTTCTCAGATATTTCTCAAATTAAATATGCTTGTAGAAAAATATACCCTGATTTGGATAAAAACAGAGCTTTATACGGCCGCAAAGTTCAGTTTTTCTAATATTGGCTGAAATACGGTAAAATTTCAGATTTCTGAAAAATACAAGACTCGATGTCGAAATACGCGCAACCGTCACGTTAAATAAACAAACTGCGTGGTCACTTCGCCCGGGTGCTATGCATTTGATTTATTAATAAGTTATTATAGCCTATGTCTTAAAGCAAAGTGTCACCTATCGAACAGTGAAAAAAAATTGAAATCAGTTCAGTAGTTTCTGAAATTACTCCTGATTTTTACCCGGACGATGCCGGGTCGACCAGTTATTATAGCCTATTTTCTATAGCAAAGTGAAAAAAAATTTGACATCGATTTTCTAAGATTACCCCCGATTTTCACCCGAGCGAAGCCAGGCCGGCCAATTTCAATTATACATCTAAACCTTCGTCGTGAATCAGTCTATCTAATCGTGAAACCAGAACAAAATCCGTTCAGTAGTTACGGAGAAACCGGTCTTCTCTGAAAAGTTATTAAAACCTATGTTCATCTCCATTGCGGAAGGTACCCGTGTGCAAAATTTCACAGAGATTGGTTGAGTAGTTGAGGCAAACAAACTCATTTTCCCAATTCATAATATTAGTTGGGATGTTGGTCGTTTCTATGATGCTTTTGAAATATTCTCAATCTTTTCAGTCCAACCCTGCAACTAAAGGGAATAATAAAGTCCAGCGTTCGCACCGTTACAATGGAAACATTCTTCAGCGGTCATCTAAATGACATGTCATCCATGAGTGTATTATATCTATAGATATATTCAAATTCAGATTGTTATCGCTATCACTGAATGTTTAATGCCCTTTTTGTCAATTGGAATCAAGAAGGCTTGTATAAGCTTAACAATAATCGAGTAAATGGACATATTGACTATTGTCAGTAACCATTGGGAGATTTGTAACTTCTCTGTAAAAAAGTAAAGTCTCGTTTCATTTGAAAATGAATGTTTTTAGGGTTCCGTACCTCAGAATAAAAAAAAACGGAACCCTTATAGAATCACTCTCGTATCTGTCTGTCTGTCGGTCCGATCTCCCCCCCCTTATCTCCGAAACTACTGAGCCTAAAATTTTGAAAAAAATAGCTAATATAGGGCCTCACGCATAGTTTACAGGAAAGCCTAAACGAAAATCCTAAGTCCTTAAATTCCCACGGGAAAATTAGGAATAGAGCTGTGCTAAATATGCCAAATAAGTATACCATTGTTTGTGTCGTGCTACACGTGGAGTAGTGGTAACGACTAACGTGCTAGGCGTTCGTATGTCACCACGACGAACCGGGTTCAAATCCAACTGACGATACGTGATTATTAGATATTATAATTTTTTTTATAATGTAAACATTTTGGAATTGTTCATTTTATTTTTTATTCATCAAATATTCTGTTAATATATTTTTTTTTACTTTAAAATTATACCTACTTTAATTAAATTTGATAGGCAAAAAAAGATCAAAATAAAATATAAGTAAAACACTTTTAAAAACAAATCTGTTAATTTTTTACCCCTACCGACTACCGTACCTATAACTCTTTATTTTTTATTATTCTACGGAACCCTCGATGCACGAGTCCGTTTCGCACTTGACCGTTTTTTATTATTCTGTTACTTAAAATATTCGTACGATCAATATAGTTATCGTAACTTATTAAATATAAAAAATGTTTTAACAAAAAAAAAACCTCCTTCAAAAAGCCACTAAAAAAAAAGGAAAATAATGACATTTTGAGATCTGCGCCAATTTAATAAAATGTGAAATCTGTTAAAAAGTATAGTATAACTAGCCGTTACCCGTGGCTTCGCCCACGTATTTTACGATTACAATTTATTATCCCCCCCGCGAAAAATTCTCCTCCTGCGAAGCGAAGCCGGGTTGGTCGTGTTTATTCGCTCGAATTTTATAATACATAACTCATTCGCTTCGCTCGTTCGCTCTGATTTTATTAATACATTTGACACTTGCTTCGCTCGTTCGTTTGAATATTATTAATTACTTCTTCGCTCGTTCGCTCGATTATTATTAATACATAACTCACTCGCTTCGCTCGTTCGCTCGAATTTTATTAATACATGACTCACTCGCTTCGCTCGTTCGTTTGAATATTAATAATACAATACTTACTCGCTTCGCTCGTTCGTTCGAACTTTATTAATACATTACTCACTCGCTTCGCTCGTTCGCTCGAATATTAATAATACATTACATTTGTTATCCCCATGCGAGAATCTCCCCCCTAAATTTGTTACCCCCCGCGCGAATCTTCCCCCGAATTTGTTATCCCCCCGCTAGAATCTTCCCCTCTAATTTGTTATCCCCCGCGTGAATCTTCCCCCTAATTCGTTATCCCCCCGCGAGAATCTGCCCCCCTGCGTAGCTTTCTATTAGTGAAAGAATTTTTAAAATCGGTTTAGTAGTTCTAAAGATAAAACAAAAACAAATCTATCCCACGGGAACAGTACATTTTTCCGGGATAAAAAGTAGCCTATAACATTATCTGACCCCTAAACTACCACTATGCAAAAAATCATGTCGATCCCTTGCTCTGTGAAAAACAAAAACAAAACTATCCCACGGGAACCGTACATTTTTCCGGGATAAAAAGTAGCCTATAACATTCTCTGACCCCTAAACTACCACTATGCAAAAAATCATGTCGATCCCTTGCTCTGTGAAAAACAAAAACAAAACTATCCCACGGGAACCGTACATTTTTCCGGGATAAAAAGTAGCCTATGTGCTATTACAGACTATAATCTATCTCTGTGCCAAATTTCATCCAGATCCGTTCAAAAATGACGAATTTCCATACGAACTTTCATCCCCTATTTAGCCCCCTTAGGGGATGAATTTTCAAAAATCCTTTCTTATTGCTCACCTACGTAATATAAGGAACTCCTATGCACAATGTCATGCTTCTAACTTCAAAAATGACGAACTTCCATGCAAACTTTCATCCCCTTTTTAGCCCCCTTAGGGGATGAATTTTCAAAAAAAAATTTCTTAATGCTCACCTACGTTATATAAGAAACTTTTGTGCAAAATTTCATGCTTCTAACTTAAAAAATTACGAATTTCCATACAAATGTTCATCCCCTATTTAACCTCCTCGGGGGTTGAATTTCGAAAAATCCTTTCTTATTGCTCACCTACGTAATATAAGGAACTCCTGTGCAAAATGTCATGCTTCTAACTTCAAAAATGACGAACTTTCATTCCAACTTTCATCCCCTTTTTAGCCCCCTTAGGGAACGAATTTTCAAAAAAAAAATTCTTAGTGCACATCTACGTTATATAAGAAACTTCTGTGCAAAATTTCATGCTTCTAACTTCAAAAATGACGAATTTCCATACAAACTTTCATCCCCTATTTAGCCGCCCTAAGGGATGAATTTTCAAAAATCCTTTCTTATTGCTCACCTACGTAATATAAGGAACTCCTATGCAAAATGTCATGCTTCTAACTTCAAAAATGACGAACTTCCATGCAAACTTTCATCCCCTTTTTAGCCCCCTTAGGGGATGAATTTTCAAAAAAAAAATTCTTAGTGCTCACCTGCGTTATATAAGAAACTTTTGTGCAAAATTTCATGCTTCTAACTTCAAAAATAACGAATTTCCATACAAACTTTCATCCCCTATTTAACACCCTTAGGGGTTGAATTTCAAAAAATCCTTTCTTAGTGGGTGCCTACGTCACAAAAGGAGCCTACTGTCCAAATTTCAAGTTTATATCTTCAGCGGTTTGACCTGGGCGTTGTCTGTCAGTCAATCAGTCAGTCAGTCAGTCAGTAACGGAACTGTTTTATATATATAGATGATTAATATCTTCTTTTTAACCGACTTCATATTTTATTCAATTGGCGCAGACCTCAAAATTTCATTATTTTCCTTTTTTTAGTGGCTTTTTGAAGAAGGTTTTTTTTTTGTTAAAAAGTTTTTTATTTTTTACTTTTTAGTGTCATTTATCTTAAAGGAATCACACGCCGTTACTCACTTTTATTAAACCGACTTTCTTAATACGCTGTGTGATGTGTCAAAAAGTGACATTTACCTTAAAGAATCACACGCCGTTACTCACTTTTATTAAAATCAGTCGAACTACTGAACCGATTTTGATGAAATTTCTATGGAACCTATCTGAAAGTATATCCTTTCAAATAAAAAAAGAATTTTCAAAATCGGTTTATAAATAACGGAGTTCTGAGGTAACAAACATAAAAAAAACTCGGGTCGCAGTGCCAAACCCTGCCGACAATATAGTGTATTTGCTAATACAGGCCTTGTGGCTTTAATACGTGAACTTAAGTTTGTTTTTGGACAAAATAAAAAATTCAACCCCTTAATACATCCCTTAAAATAATATTTTTTTCTTAATTTCAATATTATTATCATTGCAACCTCTGTACCAAATTAAATACACCCTTCAGTAAGTAAATCACTATCCGCAAAACTAGTGTTTTCATAAAATTTGTAAGTCCGGTCCTATCGGGCCGATTTTATTAAAATTTTAGCAGCACATTTTGATCTTTACTAAAAGGTTAAATTTCAATTTTGAAACAATTCTGAAATTTTTTTCGGTATTTTCGGGCGCAAAAACTTTTTTCAACCCCTAAAAACTACCCTTAAAATACTCCGATTAGGCCCATTTTAAATAGGTTCCGTGCGGTGATGGATTCCAACGTGTGTACCAAATTTCGTTCAAATCAATTAAGTCTTTCGAGAGTTATGCCGCGAACACATATATATATATATATATATATATATATATATATATATATATATATATATATACATATATATATAAACATTTCCAAAAATGATGCCAAAGTGTTCAGGAGGCTATGAAACGTCGAGAAATTTTGGTCCGACCCCTAGGTCCCGCCATCCGACCGACGCCAATAGTGTATGTGCCATATGGCAAATACACTAAAATTACAAACCACCTTCTTTTTTTGAAGTCGGTTAATAAATTAAGCTAGCCATTAGTGTTAGGAACACCCATCGAATGACGTAACAGTACAATGCAACACTATACATGAACGACAGAGGAATATTCGGGTTCGGGTTTGAGTCCCGACGGTGATATAAGTTTAAAATGTATTTTTCTAGTGTTGCATTGTAACGTTACGTCATTCGATGGGTGTTTCTAAAACTAATATCTAACTTAAGCATTTATTTTTATTTTTCATTATTCTTTCGAGTAGAAATGAGGAATGTGCTGCATGTATTTTTTTCAAATTTCCTCAAGATTTTTTTCCATTTAATCATTTTAATAAAAATAGCATTTTGATTTCGGCAAGCATATTTGCACATCAGTTTAGAAACTGCATCGGGCATAAAGGCGTAGCCAGGATTTTGAGCAAGGGGGGGGGTAAGTTATGTGACAGGGGGAGGAATGTCCGAACCCTCGGTGGCGTACCGTGCAGTTAGCGCTGCAGACGATTTTTTTGATGTGAAACATCTAATGTCGGGCTGTGAACAGCCGCGTGAGGGGAAATATGCAACGAAATGTTTGATCCGCTCCTTCGCTACTGTTCTCCCCACCACTGCGGCACTTTCTCTCTCTTTGCTCAGGCGTGCACTGTAACACACGCGGTGTTACAGTGCAGTATATAGGATTACGTCAGCATAACAGTTAGTTGCTGCTTTTGAAAAAATATATACTACTACATAGAGAATACCACCGAATTCAATAACGTTTTCACATCTGTCGGGGGTCCCAAGACCCCCACCCTTTTTAAATTAGGAGGCTTGGATCCCCTGATCCCTCCCCCCTAGGTAACCACTGACTGACTGACTGACTGACTGACTGACTGTAATACTTCAGCTTTGTGTAATCTGAAAGAGAGATTCAACTGTATTCCATCTTTTGAATAATGACAGAGACCCAAGTTACAGATTCTATTTTGCATATTATTTTCCATATGCATATTAAATTAATGCATCGTTCGTTGCAATGTAAACAAGACACAAAAGGTTAATATTGTGTAATGTGTAACACATCCATCCACAACCATGCAACCGCACACAACCATACACAACCAGGCAGAAGGACTTGGACACATTGCGACGTCTAACTTGTGTCGTTTTGACATCTGCCAAACATAGTTTAATATACAACATCCCGGTGGTGTATCAGTCAATATCATTGTATTCGTTAAATTATAGTATGACATATTTTATTAACAAGTGCAGAATAGGTTTGTCGTACGTATCAAAATTTGATAATTTTGAATAGAGCATATTATTCCTTATAAATAAAAAAATAAAGTTAACCAATTTTTTTGTTCCTATATCCTTCCTCTTAATTGCAAACAACAATTAAAGAAATTGTATATTATACAGGATGCTGAATAGCTTTGCGGGTAATAGGGATTAGACCCGTAAAATCAAACTTTCGCGATTTCTTGCTTCTCTAATTATTTTAGGAAAAATATCTTCGAATAAAAGTTTTAGAACATACAATTCTGCATTTAAATCATTAAACAAAATTAGTTTTGCATGCTTTGTAACGGCAGAAATTTGATATGAAAATGTCAAAATTACCTCAAAAACAGATGGCGATAGCCATGGAACTTGAACAAAATGATTAGAAATTATTCTGACAGCTAAAACGTCATCATTTTGTTCAAGTTCCATGGCTATCGCTATCTGTTTTTGAGGTAATTTTGACATTTTCACATCAAATTTCTGCCGTTACAAAGGATTAAAAATTAATTTTGTTTGATGATTTAGATGCAAAATTTTATGTTCTAAAACTTTTATTTGAAGATATTTTTCCTAAAATAATTAAGGGAGCAGGAAATCGCAAAAGTTTGATTTTACGGATTAAATCCCTATTACCCGCAAACCAATTCAGCATCCTGTATGTATATAAATTTTTTTAACGCTGAGCATAAACCGCCATATGATGACCTAAAAGACAGTCAGAGTTTTTTTATCTATACTTAGAAAGAGATGTATATAAATTATCTTCCTCGCGGTTTGCTTTCAATTTGACACTGTAGCCAAATCACAGACTGAATTTTGTCTATGAGTCAGTTCGTAGCGGTACAATACTATGTTTAAAATTCCGTTTAGAATTTTTTTCATTAGGTATGGAAAAGGCTTCCGAAAAATTTTCAAAAAAATTGTTTCATTATATTTGTAGAAAAAAAATGTGGGACGACCCCATTATCAAAACTGATCCTCGGGCCATTCTCGGCAGGTAATAGACAAAATGGTCAGAAAAAAAGGACGGCCGGGATGGGTAAGGTTAGATACAATACTATCTTATAATAAGACTAAAGGGACTAAGGGAGACCTAAGTTATTTTTTTAAGAAATTTTATCATTTTAGGCACTTTGCATGAATATGATACCAAGTAATAATTTTCTACCTGCCTGTCTGTCTGTACCACCATAACTCATAAACCTGTAATCTGATTACAATGAAATTTGGCACTTGCATCAAAAGTACAATTTTAGATGGCTGTGTACCGTTTGAAAAGTGATTCTTTATGGAAGCTTCTGATGCGTTCGAACGGTAGTGTTTAAAGTAAATTTTAACGCACTCCGTTCTATAAAGTAATACTGTTTTGTTTTACTTTAAAACACACATGCGTAAAGTAGTACTTTATAGATTACTTTGCAATAATGTCACTAATAAAATATTTATCCAAATTGTTTTATTTGCTTAAAATTGAACTTTTGAAGCAGTTGTTGCAAAAAATATTGTATGTAACGCGTGTCAAAAGTGACGAATCTGACAGTCGCGATTTTACAATACTCTCTTAAGGTTCGTATCGTAAAATCGCGACTGTCATTATAATCCGTCACTTAAGCCACTAGTTGTATAAATTACTATTATTTGATTATAGATGGCTGATTGATGTCTTTATACTACTAGCAGCTCATAGTTACATTGATCATAATGTAACATGTAACGCTGCATCTATACAACTGGTTCTATAATGTTGTGGTTACAACACACTCAGATGTTACCCGTGTGTTTGTATATTATAAAATATTTGTGCATAAATTAATGTGTCACCACACTAATTTGCATGCCGCACGCAATATAGTGTATTGTTGCTTTAGAACTATGTTTAGTTCAAGTTAAACAGCTCCTTAAAATCGAATTTGACTGCAATTACATTTCAAAAACGAGTTTTGGAAAAGACACAATGGTTGTAATAGTAAGTTGGGCTCGAAAATATCTAAGCGTGTTGGAATACCGTTTTTAATAAGGCGCTTCCGCATGTGCCCTCAGTTTCCAAGTTCTGCTGGTGAAATTTTAAATTAGATTTTTAATTTTTTGTTAAAAATATTAATTAACTGAAAATAGTAGTTGGTACTACTGCTAGCCCCAGTTAATCTTGATAATTCGTGGTTTTAAGGAATTATTAAAAAAAGAGGCTTGGTGTGTGGGTAAAAACACACTGCGAACTTCCCATATTGGGTGCCCTTAGAGATTTGAAACCAGTCTACCGTAGAGAAACTATTAATTGCAATACAGGTTATCATTTTACAATCATTTTACAGAAGTTTTTTTGTTTCCTACAAACCTAATCAGGTGTTCAACATGTAATTATTAGATATTGAACACCTGATTAGGTTTGCAGAAAACAAAAAAATTTCAATCGACACATAATTATTATATGTCGAATGAAATTGGTCCATGAGTCGATATCATTATTTGTTCTTGAGATATGCGAGCGGAAAAAAGATTCAATAAAGTACGAACGAACGAACGAACGCACGTCCGTACGTACATAGACACATATATACACACACAGAGACATATCTAAAAACAGTAGATTCCGACTCTAGGAATCTCAAAACGTGCATATATGTCCAAATTTTTTATTCGCAAAATCGGACCCATTACAACTTCCAATGAGAAGATAATAACTGCCTAAGTTAGTTTTACCTTGGTAAAAGAAACAAGAAAAAGATAATTTGAGACCACGGCATGGTAGAAGTGAAACTCTTTCACTCTCATCGGTACACTGTCGCCGCGTTTTCTCTCGTTAAGATACACTTAAAAAAAATTAAACTTTTAAGTACCTATTAGCGCCATCTTGGACAATTTATTGGATCAAAAGAAATGCTTTTTTATTTATTGTTCACTGATCTTTTAGCGAGTTAACTAACGCTACAACTTACGTCACGCTCTATATATCCAATCTGAATCACTCCTGTCTTACGCGCCTAAAAAGTTTCCTCAAAAATAAAAATGTGCCAATTTAAGGAAATTTGAGAAAAATTAATACAAGAAATTTTAGTTATCTATTTCAACTTGAATAATACATTTTTAGAGTGTTGGGTCTGCAAGTCACTATAATATGAATATTATGAAGTATTAGAAATACCTTGTATTTTTTGATGTCCGTCTTGTGACTTCCTGTGTTTTTACACGACGCGTTTCAGCAATGAGTTGCTATCTTCAGGTGTGGTTAAATTTTTTTTTAAATTGGGTACATAATGTGTAATTTTTAAAAAAATTTAACCACACCTGAAGATAGCAACTCATTGCTGAAACGCGTCGTGTAAAAACACAGGAAGTCACAAGACGGACATCAAAAAATACAAGGTATGTCTAATACTTCATAATATTTGAATAATATGTTGAATTATTTCCATGTCAATAAAAAATCGTTTTTATTTGACAATATTATTATTGATACGTAGATATTATAAAACATTTGTATAACAAATGCTACATTGAGAATACTGTAAGATTACATATTCGGTTTCTATTGTTTATAATCTGACAACTTCGACCGTGTTTGTTAGTAATTTTTTTTAAAATGATTTTTTTCATTAAAAAATGCATAAAAAATTATGCATTATTTTGAAATAATTGAACCACCTCTGAACTAACATGCAAAAAGAATACTTGTTATATTTAGACTGTGATCTTCTATCTGGACGCTGTACGTAGCGTCTGCTGACGCAGCTACATGTATCGGGACGTCACACGTAACGTCACGCGATCACTCTTGTCAGCTGCGACGCTGTGCGTTGCGTCTAGCGTCCACTATAACTACAGACGCAGCGCACAGCGTCTTGACGTCGTACAGGTACACGTCTAGACACAGTTTACGACATGACGCTTGACGCAGCAGACAGCTTTTATTGGAGACCACCGTCTTAAAAAATATTTTTTAACTTCCCATTGGAAGTTATTGTAATGGGTCCGAAAATCGAAATCAAAATGTATACCTAACAAATTTTTATGTTTCAAGGTCACTACACTATTTTTACACTATTTTTAGAAAGATGTCTGTGTGTGTGTGTGTGTGTGTGTATGTACGTATGTGTCCATTTCTTTCTAAGACGAAATCTCGAGAATGAAAAATAATATCGCCTACGTTAGGGTGCCAATCGACGCGTATTAACGTAAATATGATCTGAAAATTTTTTTTTCGAAATCGGTTCAGCCGTTCTTTTTTATTAACCAAATAGACTCCAAAAAAGTAGATTTTACACAATATTTCGCGAATAAAAAATTATATCGACTTCGTAAGGGTGTCAATCGAAGCGTGTTAACGTCATTTTGATCCGACATACATTTTATAAAAATCGGTTCAGCCGTTTTTTTTTTTAATTATTGTTAAAAATAAAAAATAATTATGTTTTAATGATTAAAATGATTACTTTTCTGTGTAATATCTAATTTAATTATTATTATTAAATATTTATCAAACTGGGAAGTTCGTCGTGTGAACCTCAAGGGTCGCATTTTAGTTCTAATAAACGACCCACCTCACGGCTTGTTATTCAATGAATTAATATCCGTGATAAAATTTAGATGCAGGAAAGTTCTGGAACTGATTTAGTGGTGCGATTGCATTGCCTAATTTATAAAATTGTTTCTATATTTACATTGACAATACATAGTTTAAAGTAAGCAATGTTGTGTAAACAGATGCTATTCACTTATAGTGTCAAAGCCCGAGACAATTTGCAAACGGCCAATTGTATTTCGACGTATGACATATGTCAATCATTTGAATAATAGGTTTTGTGGTTTTCGTTCGTATATTTTTTTTTATAATTTTGTTTAAAATATTATTTATGTCGTGAATTCGTGACAAATAAAAAAATTGAAGACATCCGGTGATTTAAATGCCGTTGAATAAGAATTTCTTCGTACGTTGAAATTCGTTTTTTTTTATAAAATGCCTTTTTGTATAATAATACTAAGATGGACTCGGTTAGGTTCAACGTGGCACAGAACAGTAGATATTTTTTAATATGAAAAATTTTAGTGGAATTTTCCATCGTATCATGGCGCCTCCTTAGCTCGCTGGCATCCCCCCACCCCTCTAAAGCTGACACTGGGTATACTCGGCAACACAGTGAACATTATTTATTTTCTATTTTACTACGAAATTTCGTGACGCACTTTCAACATCATGGCGGCATATTAAAATCCCGCGGCACATCGATTGGGAATCCCTGATCTAGAGTATATCTGCACAAAAAGTTAATGATCATAAAAAATAACAAAACAGCAACCTACTAACAGAGCATCCTGCTATATTTTGCATTTCGAAAAAAAAACGTTCATCTAAGATTAAACTTAAATTTATTATTTCACATGTTCTCGATAACGTTTCGATTTTTGAATACATTTGTTATTTGTTTCTCTATTTTAATACGTAAAAGGTACAAATTCTCCGCAGCCTGCAAGTTTATCTGAGTTTTAATCCTTTGATTTGTTTGAAATTTCTGTCAGGATATTTACACGCAAACAAAACAAAACTCGCTAAATCAAGAAAGGTTGACAGGATATCTTGATAAGAATGCGTACCTCCATAACTATATAGGTCCCCATAACAACATAACCTGTATAGCATGGCTGTTATAAGTACGTCTCTCGCGAGAATTAAGGCTGTTCTCCCACCAGTAATACGCGACTTCAAAGCTACCGCGGCGATTAATTGGGAGCAACTTTCTAGCAACCAAACTACTACGAGTTTTAAGTCGCAGTTGAATCTCAGTGCCTTTGGTTGGCGGACTATAGATATACTTTACGGTAGCATCGTTGTCATTTGTTCCTATAATAGACGGAGAGCCGACCGTCGGATATCCTATGTATCGATTACACAGACTGTGAGTGTGAGATAGCGTTGGGGCAGACAAATAGAGAGCCACATACATTATTATTAAGTGAAACTTTTTAGCCTCTTTTTTCCGCTGAGTTACGCAGGTCTAGGTCACGTCACGTCACGTCCAATCGAAGAATAAGTAAATATATCTCAATTGCAGAACACTGCGCCATCCCAAACAGACAATTTGGTATATCCATCATAAATATGGCACAACGAAATGTGTGGCGTAGGGGTATCGCAGCTGCTTTATACACAGTACGTCGCTGGTTCGAACCCGGGCGCACCATTAATTTTAATTTCTGGTTTTAGCTATTCTATATTCCAATTGATGCCTATTTATTTATATTTTTTTTCTATATTTTGGTTATATTTTCTCTATTTTTTATTTTAATATATTTTAATATCAAACAGTGTGAAACTTAGCGGGGTGTGCACTTTTATAGCTTTGCAGACTTTAAACTATGTAAACAAAATTTTATATTTTCGGCGATTTCGGGTTAAAAGCGTTTAGGGTTATGGCAAAAAGTGTCACTTGCTCCGTGGTTTTATGATATAACCGCATACTATTTTTTTATTCTGCTTGATTATGGGATACTGATGTCGTGTTCGGTCATTTTTTGGATTGTCTTCTTATGTCATCGACTACATAAATAAAATTGACATCAAAATGTCGGTCTTAACAAGTACATATAGGTATCATCATGGGATGCCAGAGTTGTTCCTGCCACAACCCCAGACCCCTTGGCAGACCTAAATTTGCAATTTCCGGCAGAATAGAAATTATAATGGACAAATTTGTGTATATGGATTTGATATAGGTATAGGAAATTCGAAAGTCGGCTCTGGAACTAATTTCGCGTCTAGATATCTCTAGTGGAAAAAAATCTGTTTGAAATGATACCTCGGAATGATGTAGTGACACAATTATTACGCTAAGACAAAAAGGGGATGAGCAGTGAACGGAAAGTCGGAAATCGGACACGTTAGTAACTTAAGTTATCAATTCACTGTAAATCAACCATACTTTCCAAAATGAATTTATGAATATCGAAAAAATTCTAAATCGTTATGGTATACCTAGGTAGTAGATACCTACTCATATACTTGGCTTTTCTATCTCAAAAGTTTGTCGCCCCTGAGTTAGGTATATGATCGCCTTAAAAAAATGCCTTCAAAATAAGAATTATACTACATTATGCTGCCTAAATTCCTGATTCTTTTACCAGGGAAATATTTTTGACGTTAATTGATATAATTAACTAAACTGAAAAATTAAAGTACATTTCATATTACAAAATTAACAGTGATTCAAGTTATGATATGCTAACTTGATAAATAAGTACCTATTTAATAACACAATATGTGCATAGTTACATGTGTATACTATGTTGGAATAACTTGGATTTAATTAAAATATTATAATTAAAATATTTTATCACGTGAGTGACGCAATATAACCTTGATAACAGTCTGGGGTTAGCGTTAAGTTATTTTATTAATTTTATTTTTTAATTATGTCCAGTCGTGCACTTAATAAAGTGTATCATCTAGTTGCCAGTTTTTTTTTAGTTTTTGCATATTGTAATTTAGTTTTTGATAGTATCAATTACTAAGGTTACATCATAAAAATTGATAAAAAAAATATTATCAAAAAACCTCTATTGTTTTATATATAATCCAAATTATTCAGTATTATTCAATTAAAACATTTAAACATATTTGATAATATTTGATACTGGCAAATTCCTTCTTCCAATGCAATTAATGTAAATTAAATACGCACAGTTTTTACAATATTTCATATCAAGCTAATTTTGTTAAAATCTTCGGCATAACGCAGCATATTATACCGGGTGTCCGGTCTCAAAGTCGAACATAGGGAATTAACGTTGTGTGCCATTAAACTTAATAGAAAACAAATCTCTAACTCTCCGCAAACTAACACCGCTGTAAAACGTTTTTACCATAAAAACTCTTTCTTCTTTGGAGTAATAATTATTCATTTTTACTCTAATTATTGTAAAAATGCTTACGTGCACCAATTACGAGTACAAAAGTTTTTTGACAATTTTATTACAGCACGCTTCTTTCAGTGTTTTGTTTTTCGCCTACTTAATTTGAAATCATTACTGCAAAATTGGTAAATTTCAAATTGGTATTTTAAAGTAAAAATTTCATTTTTGATCGTTTTTGATCTTATTTTTAGAATCATTTGATGCGCAATAATTTTATCTTTCGATAGGTACCGTTACCTTTCTTGTACGTTGAATTGGCGAACACGAATCAGCAAAAATAAACAATATCATGTTAAATCCCTATGTTCACCTTTGACACCGGACACGGGGTATAACAAAATGTTGTGAGGATTATTACAAAGGATATTTAATTGATTTGTTTGTATTGATTTATACCTATGACCCTTCTTGAATTAATAAAGCAAAAAGGTTAAAAACCATTTCATATAGGTAGTCATAGAGTTTCGCTTTTAATTCCAATCTGAATATTATGGATCTACGGTCACTCTCCCACTGTGCGCGTATTTTAAGAATCGTTTATTATAAAAGTTCAGAGCATTTTGTTGTCCGATATATTATTAGTTGTAAGGTATAATATATCAATAGCTTAATACAATCTACACTTATCCGAAATGGGCGGGGCAATTATCGATAAGTAACATTTAAAATGGCCGACAGATCGATTGACGATAATAATGAAGAATCACTGCAGTTATAAAATATTGGATATGGGAGTAGCATGGCGGTCTATTAGAAGAGTGCAGAACACGACTGAGATTTTACGAGGTGGCGTCAACAAGTTTATAGCGAACGAGATTTCAGATGTACGTACAGTATGACCTCGTTAATTCGAAAGAAACTAATCTAAATATTTTGATATTACGATTCACAAACATGTTAAAGTATATACATTTAGCGAAAACCAAATCCTAACTAAAACCTGTGCACAAAAATTGGTGTGAGACGTAGTCAGTGGCGTACGCAAAACAGATTAATAGGACAAAGGTAATAAAATGTTAACAAACATGAATCACTAATAATGCACTTCAAACACAATTCAATACTCGATATTTAACAGTATGTAGGTAATATAACCTAAACAGTGAACTGCACTGAAAACTTGACAAGTAAATAAAAAACAGTGCACTGTGCTGACGCCACTGACATGTACACCGCACCCCTTCAAAAATAGAATAGACCAATCTGAATCAAATCTGGTTTATGCGCATGAAGCGGTTAAGTTTTCTTAATGTATCTACTATATAGGGCGGTGACCGTAACTGCTGCACATGGAGATTTAACCCGTAAAATCAAATTTTCGCGATTTCCTGCTTCCCTAATTATTTTAGGAAAAATATTTTCGAATAAAGGTTTTAGAACATAACATTCTGCATCTAATTCATTAAACAAAATTAATTTTGCATGCTTTGTAGCGGCAAAAATTTGATATGAAAATGTCAAAATTACCTCAAAAACAGATAGCGATAGCTATGGGACTTGAACAAAATGATGACACATTAATTGTAAAAAAGTGTCGTTTATTTTTTGAGACCCCTGCGATTCTGAAGCCCTAAGGATGCGCTTATTGCGACTCTATACTAAGTTAATCCGCTGGTGTCTTAATAACTTACCCCGCGCAGCGTGTATTGCTTCTTTATTGCATGAATTCTAGGTTTTTCATTTTTTATAACACGAAACTATACAAGCGATAATTTATAATTTTGCAATTTCATTAAATTTTTTATGCAAACTTTTTGAGAGAACCTCGTAAAACGGTACGTACTGTGACCACTATGCCAACAAGAGTGTTTAGTAAAGCCCCCATACATTGTTTATAACAAGATTTATTTGTTCACAATAAAATAAAACTAATGCAAGTATTGTAATTCGGTGCTCTTTGTTCATGCTCTGTGAACTGCAGTTGATCGGTCAGTCCAAGGCGTGAGTCGTGAGTTGATAGTCATGTAGGTATACAGGGTGTCCCAGGCGACGCTCGCTAACATGGGTACTATATCTTTGTTATTATATTATATTATTATTGTAGATTATAGACGCGACGACAACTCAGGTCATTAGCGTCTTCAACACAACAATTAATAACATATTTGTGTATTAAAATCCTCCAGCCGACATACACAAACCGACTGGTACGAGCTCGGGTCCCTGGGAACGCTAATTCCCAGAGAACATTGGAATGGAATTGCGATAACAATTACATCCCAATGTCCCCCCGGGGGGTCTTTGTTATTAGTGGAGATAATTCAGTTAAATGGGCAACGTCCTGTCGAAAAAACAATTGAATTTTGACACACAATGGATTTATTTAGAAAATAATGAATATTGCTGTTTTTTATTTATGAAGATATCTGAAAATTTCTTGAACCATTTTTTGATAACTTTTAAGATCTTTTCGGTGTCGTAGGTTTATTTTTTTATATCCACTACATAATGTGATATTGATATAAACTTTGGTTTTTCTTACAGACGCCATATTGGATTTTTAGATATGTATTCGAATTTGGATTATTTTTATGATTAATTTGATGTATCACATGCCACATTTAAAAAAATTGCAATAAACGTCCCATATTAAGATACATTAAAGCAATTGACAGTCAAATTATAATTAAGTAGTGCGAAATTTTAAAGTGTAAAATTAATAATAAATCGTAGGCAGAACTGAATTATAATTTAATGTGTCTCTAATATGGGACGTTAATAAATTACAAATTTTGTAAATGGGGCATGTGATACACCAAATTAATCAGAAAAATAAGCAGAATTCGAATAATTAAAAATCCAAAAGGACCTCCATAAGAAAAACCGAAGTTCATATCAATATCTTATTATGTAGGGATATAAAAAATTAAACTTACGCTACTGAAAATATCTTGAAAAGTTATCAAAAAAATGGTTCAAAAGATTTTCAGATATCTTCATAAAAAAAAGTTATGGTCAGTTTTCAAAAACCGCAATTTTCACTAAATATTTTCTAAATAAATCCATAATGTGTCAAAATTCAATTGTTTCGACGGGAAGTTAATGAACATATAAGTAATTCTACACTATACTTTGTCCATTTAACCGACTTTCTATCTACGCTAATAACAAAGATACCAATGTTAGCCAACGTCACCTGGGACAACCTGTATATTGTATCGATGCCAATATTGATCATCAGTGGCGCCCGAAATATGAAATTATTCTTAACTTTTTTAAATTGTTATAAATAACCAAAAATCACATCAGGTTTAAAATATTTTTTTAAAAAATTTCTGCTACAGATAGTTTTACAAAATGAGATTTTATCTTAAGTGTAAGTATAGGTATACTTGTAGAAAATATCTCTTTCTATTTCGTAGTCAGAAGCTTTCTAATTTGCAGAGCGAGACAGAATTATTATAAAAGTGCGTACTATCGAAGCGTGCTATCAACTGTTCAGGTGCATTTTCATATGACGCTTGACGCTGGTTTCTAGCGTCAAATACGGTCACCTGATAGAATTTTAACATGGACGCCAACTTGAAAAATGTAGCGTCAAATTTAATAAATATATGTTGCAGAAATCTTAATATTATTATAAAATTAAGCAAAATCGCAGGATAGTGGACAAAATAATTTGATTTATTAAATTAATTCCTATGGTTAGTAATTAATATTAATTTTCATAAATATTGTTATTTTTATGTATGTACTTGAAAATGTCTAAATCTATAGACGAAACGTCGTCCATTTAATTTAATAAATCAAATTATTTTGTCCACTATTCTGCGATTTTGCTTAATTTTATTATAATCACGATGGACACGATTTCTAATACAAACTTAATATTATTAACAAACGATTAGGATTTAAGTAACATTTCTTTATGACTGGTTTCTCATTGTCAAAAACTTTTTTTTTTAATTATGCTTCGAACACATTTTTAATAATAATAATAATAATAATAATAAAGAAACTTTATTGTTTGCAGAACAGAGCGTCTGCATAATTGCGTCAACAAATTTGGGTTAAATAGCGCTATTTTTAACAGATAAAATTAGGGAAATAAGATGAAAATTGGATTTCAAAGTTAAAATTTGATTTTTTTTTCGATGAAATTCTTCAAAATCCGTTTTATTATTGATATAAAATATATTAATATATACATACAGACTAATCTTTGTCTATAGGTTAAGTACAACCAGTAGAACTCGAGCGTAAAAGCTAAACATTGTTTAGCTTTTACGCTACAATTTTTCGAGTTGGCGTTCATGTTGAATTTTATCACGTGACAGCATTTGACGCTAGAAACCAACGTGAAGCGTGACATGAAAATACATCTTTCAGTTTCGATGCGATTAAAATATTGTCCAAGTAGTATAGGTACTTATTTATAGCGTAGTACTTATACCTATAAATAAATTCTAAACAATTAAGATATAGCCGGATTTTCTCAAGTGGCTACGTAAGGTATCTGTATAAAGTACCTGTATAAGTATTTCCCCTTATTGAGAATCTGTAATGTTGGCAGCCTAAAACGGTTACAACTCTCCCGACGCTATTTTTAATGCTAAAGGGTTCGGGTAAACGCCAAATGAAAGACCAAGAATCACACTAGGTACAGACCCTTCAAACGAAAAATTGAAAAACATTTTCCTGTAAAAACTTACAACTTTTTAAAAATTACGTAATATTTCATAAGTAGCCAAAACTTTTCTTCGAGCTTTTCTTCAAAAAATTCGCCTGTAGGATGTAGTGTGATTATACCCAAGCTCTTGAACGCGAATTAAGTCTAGAAACTTACTTCAAAAAGTTGTAAAAATGAAACCGCACTGGATGTATTGGAAACAGTTCAGGGATGGACTGGCATTGATTTACGCCACTGTCGGATATTATTGAGATAAAGAGTAATAAACAAAAGCCGACAAATGACTTTATATTGAGGCTACTAATTAACGACGAAGCGCTGATAGCGATCATTCAAGTTCACCACACGAACACACCTCTTGATTCGGTCCAATAGATCGATGATCGTGTTACCCGCTGAATATATTGCATTTAACACTCCTCCTTAAGGCTAAACTGTACCCAGAACGTGTCCTTTAGTACCTACTTGTACCCAGTTGTATCCCTATTTTTACTCTATTAAGGCTCGTATTCACCGAGCCTAGTTAGTTATTTATTCCGTTGATTTATTCCCCTGGTAACTATTACTCGGAATAAATATAGCGATAATTCAATTCACCAACCGTAGTTAAGTTTACTGCAGGTATAAATCGTAAGAATAACTATTCTGTCCAATTTCAAAAGTATACATATTTATTCGCCTAGTAAAATAGGATGGGCACGAAATGCACAAATTACTTTATGACCTGGCGACCTTTTCAGGTAAACATTAACTCCATATCTTTCAGGTAAAGGCTTTTGTAGTAAAATAAAATAAATTTACATTTTCGATCAATGCGCCATCGGTCGGATCTTTGGTAAACGTGCTTTAGAATCAAAATATTTGACAAAATGTCCAAGGTGTATAGTATAAAGTAAATTTGTACCTGAAGTTACTATTCTATCGAATGAATTGCTTGGTGAATTGAAAGTTAATTTTATTCCAAGGAATAAATTTATTCTGAGATTAGTACCAGTATGACGAGGCGAATTATGCGGGGTGAAAAATATTAGTAAACAGGAGATTTGCGGATATAGGTGTAAGGTTGAGGAAGCGTTTCACTAAGGATGGGCCCAATATATCCGATAAATTCGCATGAATTGTGAATTGACTCTTTAACATTTAAAATAATTAATAAAAAAGTACGAGTTTTAAAAAATTATATTTATAAAATTTAAAGAAGAAAATTATTTAAATATTCGTTTAATTAACAGATGGTTAGATATCAAAAAAAAACACAAATATTAAAAGATCAAATAGCACGAAATAATAAATTGTTTAGATCGACGCAGTTATAGAGTGAATATCTGTTCGTTCTGCCTGTGCTCGAACCACTAGCTTCAGAACCGCCAAAATAGCGTCATTAACTCTGCGACTGCGAGAACTTACATAATATGATTTTAATTAATACATAACAATAAATATAATGAATTTTATTTGAAATAACATCTACTAAAGGTAGGCCACTAACGCTACCTGTAGACAACCGCGGTTGTCGCCAATTTCTGCTGATACCACTCCAAAACTTCCTGTCGCAGTAAACGTTACACCAGTTAGTTTTAGTTGGATGTATAGGTCTGCCTTAATACATCCCACAGTCCCATCTGTACTTATATCTTCGCACAATAAGCCATATTTTGTGTCAATAACGATTTATGTATTTATTATATAAGATCTGTTTAATCGAACTTATCTTATTATGGCTGTCCATATTATAGTCCAACTGGAAGCATAGGTACTCCCGCAGTCGTTAGCTAAACAACTAATGCTCGGTTGCACAAAGCGTGGTCAAAAAATTGGATTTGACAATTACCTTAGATTGTGATAATATAATTACAGTTTTTATACATGCTAGGAGCAGTCTAATGTCATTGTGAAACTCCGTGTCATATAGAACATTAGATTGTACTCACACAAAAACAAATGATTGATCTATACTTATAGATAGAAAAAGATCGCTTTTCAAGCTAATTTTTGATCAAAATGCGTAAAAAATGTTGTTTCGAAGTGAAAATTGTACAAAAGTCTATGTTAAATACATTTATACACAGTTTAAAAAAAAACATCGTTTTAATCGATTTATTTTTCTTCGAGCTTAGAATCGATTTAAAATTCTACAAGGCGTTTCTTATGGAGAAATATGTCGTGTGGTCACAAAGCGTTCTACACTTCTACAGATGAGAATAACTTTGTTTGCAAATGCATATCTAATATTTAAAAAAACTTCCACGAAACTATGATTTTTTAAAAAGAAATACATAAATACATATTATATATTATTACATAATATTATAGTATTGTTTTTTTCTGTATTGTTATTCTCTTTATCACTTATTTTCTGTCCTTTAGGAACACAAAACGTACTTAAACGTCACATAAAGTAGAAAAAATAAGTTATTTATCATTTTAAAATTCATGTCCCTACAATATTAACTGTATTATATTCCCATAAAATAATAACCATGGCTAATATGTTCAATAAATAATATTAACGATATTAAGATAACTTGGACAGCCTTGTGAACTTATAGTAGACGTAAATTTCTAAAATTTCTTTTAATTCTTCCTCAACTAAGTAGGCGGACACCAATAATCTCAACTCGATTTATCGATTGATTCTTTGCTTATCGTTTTATAATTTTATTACTAATATTATTGGTAATGACTTTAATTAGTAAAAAATGCAATAATTTATTATTACTCTGTTCTTTGACCTGAGTTGTCGAGCGTCTATTATCTATAAGCATTATCAATATTCGCAACGTTTTAATCAAAACATATACTTTGAATTAAAAGTCTAATGTAGCACGTCTTTTAAGGTAGATTGATTTTAAGATGTTTTACAAGTTTCGTGAAAAATAAAAAATCGTTTCAGCTGTTTCTGTGTGATAATCAAGCATAATATGAGTTGAGTACTTATTCAAAAAAAACAAACTCGCAACACAATGAAATTACAGTTTTGTAACAAATTACTTTGATAATAAATGTAACAGTGTGAGGTATATTATTTGGTTAAAATAATTATTAGATAGATACTAACTTGTTTAAAGATAAAAATTTAGTAATATTATAGTATGACAATTTTATATTAGACACATACTTTTTGCATAAATAAATATGTAATCACAATAACTAATAAGATGTTGTTTTTTCATTAAAATACATAAATGTAAAAGACATATGACCGACTGTCAGATTATAATGATTTAACGGGATGTGCGTCCATTTTGAAATGTAAAGTATTACATAACATAACATACGTGTAACACAATAATCTGTCGTCTGTTACGTGCAGAGTTGCATGTTATATAGGTGACTCTAAAATCAATGGCGTAAAAATGCAATCAATTTTTAGTTTAAAACTAGTAGTCCAGTAATTTTAGATTTCCACTGCAGAAAAATTCCCAGTTAGCTGATTTTTTTTTATTTACCTTCGTTATGGTGTTTTAAAAAACGTGTAAAAAGTCCCCATCGATATCGTGCCGGCGTTGCCAGATATTCGAGGTTTAGTTCACGATAGACGGTTTTTAGCGAATTTCTCGGTTCCGTTCCATTTTTTGTAAAAAATCGTTATTATCAATCTTGTAGAAGACGAAATTATCTGCAACTTTTGTATAAACATTTTTTGTCTACGATTTATAGTTTTTCTTTTTAAAGTACCCGCAGCTTCCTCCCCCTCGATTATACATAACGGGATTATGCTGCTTCCCGAAGGCCTAAAATAATGATTTGTACCATTATTTTAAGTTGAACTTAAAGCTAACGATTAATTATAATTTTATCGAAATTAATGCAGTAGTTCTCTACTTATAAGCAACCAAACATACAAATCGACAGCGCTCAAACCGACAGACAGACAGACAATTTTTTTTCGAAAATACGATATTTATACTTGACATCAATTATAAAGACCATTCATAAAGTAATTTTGTAAAAAAAGTTTACAAGGGTTGAGAGAGGGCGGATTAAGTACGAGTATGCATTTGCATACCGTATAACGCACTCTACTAAGAATAGCTCGGAGTAGCCATACTTTTAAGTTTTTTTTCAAAATTCCTTTACGAATACTCATTATAATTGTTATAAAGACTATTCGTAAAGGAATTTTGTAAAAAAAATTAAAAATGTGGCTACTATTACTAGAGTGCGTTATACGGTATGCAAATGCATACTCGTACTTTATCCGCACTCTCTCAACCCTTGTAAATTTTTTTTACAAAATTACTTTACGAATGGTCTTTATAATTGATGTCAAGTATAAATATCGTATTTTCGAAAAAAAATTGTCTTTCTGTCTGCCTGTTTGAGCGCTGTCGATTTGTATGTTTGGTTGCTTATAAGTAGAGAACTACTGCATTAATTTCGATAAAATTATAATTAATCGTTAGCTTAAAATTCAACTTAAAATAAAGCTACAAATCATTTTGTTAGGCCCTCGAGAAGCAACATAATCCCGTTATGTAAAATCGAGGGGGAAGAAGCCGCGGGTTCTTAAATAAGAAAAACTATAAATCGTAGACAAAAAATGTTTATACAAAAGTTGTAGATAATTTCGTCCTCTACAAGATTGATACTAACGATTTTTTACAAAAAAATGGAACGGAACTGAGAAATTCGCAAAAAACCGTCTATCGTGAACTTGAACCTCGAATATCTGGCAACGCCGGCACGATATCGATGGGGACTTTTTACACGTTTTATAAAACACCATAACGAAGGTAAATAAAAAAAATCAGCTAACTGGGAGTTTTTCTGCAGGTGGGTGATTTTAATATCTAAAATTACTGGAGTATAGACACTATTTATAGGTGAATCAAAATACCTGGTTTGGTTTAGATTTTCGTTATTACTAACAAAACCATGCTTATTAAATTGTGATAACTCGCGAAGCTCTTTCACTATAATAATATAATGGTACGTGCAGTATGGAGCTGGGATTCTAGATAGTAGCGTAGATCATAGCAGGGCTTGTTTAAATTAATGCATTGTTATAAATGCGAGCGTACACAACGAAGCAGTGGGTGTAGCAGGTATAAGCGCTGTTACAAGAACTGCTAGATACAAGTATGTATATCACCATTCTTTCAGCGCGCTGACTACTACAATCAACATGTGACAACTGTCAAATGGCCGTTACAAGTTTCGCAATGGATGTGACTAATTTAATAAGTGAAATTTTCCCAGTTTTTATTTAATTTGTTTTGAGTTTTTTCTAAGACGTATTTAAAAGTGTTAGGTTCCATACGTAAATATTCAAAAAACCGGTTTGGGTAAAATTTTAATTCTTGGTATAAATAATGAAATTCGCCATGTTTAGATCGTTTTCTATTAATAGGGTGGACATGATAGCTCCTACCTAAATTTGTATTTAAAATATACCACTTTTTAGCAGAAGAACACAAATATTCGTCTTCGCTATCTGACATTTCAAACGTGATTTAAGCTTGTATCAATGCTAGTATCAAAGCTTCGTTGTGCAAACCTATAAGCGCTTATAATTTCAGCCACCATCTACCATACATGCTACCATCTAGAATCCCAGTTGCGTACTGTACGTACCTTTAATCGTTTGATAATTATTAACTATTTAATATTATTATGCACAGTTAGGGTAGATACTCAAATCCAGTGTTTGATTATCTAGGACCTAGGTATTTAACACGCAACGTGTATCGCGTTCGTCTGTAGCAAGTCTTAACGTTATTCTGGCATTGTCATCTTTAGAAATATTTTTCTATGATTTTAGGATCAATCTATATGCAGATATAGAAACTTTAGGACCCCATTCGGGGGCGCAGTCTAATGCGATGAGCTGACGGCAGCCTTGCGTTGATGCCATTAGGCTGCTGTGCTTGGAATGTGAAATTAGCTAGCTCTTCACATACCTACTAAAATATACAGTAGTACACACCTCAACTGTATACATTTGATAAAATAGTATAATACCAGGTCTGAGCATTTCAAATGTACACCTAGGCAAGTACTACTGTAAATATTATAATATTTACCATTATAATTTGTATATTTATATGAGCTATAACGTATGATATATTATCTTATATACCTAAAAAGGTTAACTTTTACGATGAATTATCATTTTTCTGCGTTTTTCTGTAATTATTAGATAGATAAAACAATTCAAATTGGCATTTACATTTTAGCTCACGGTCCATCCTTTTTTTAGGGGATCCGTAGCCAAGTGGCAAAAACGGAACCCTTATAATTTCGTCATGTCCGTCTGTATGTCACAGCCATTTTACTCGGAGACTAATGGCACTATATAGATATAATATACAGGGTGTCCAAGACTTGCGTTGTCGGCCGATATATTGATTTTGGGTGAAGATAGAAAAAAGGTTTTAATACAAAAGTTGTATAAATTTTAATGGTCTATAACCTAAAAATATTTTCAATTATACGGCCTGTCCCATTTAAGCATGGCAGACCCAAGTTATGTTTTTTTTAACCTAGCACTCTGTTTTTATTTATTTTTTCAATTCTGCGCCTAAATGTGAATAGAAATTGTAAGAGAAGCCATGCTCGAAAATTCAGTAATTTTTTAGTTATTCAAGTTTTTTAGAAATTTTTGACACGTGCAGACCTTTACCTAAAATTTGACATAGCCAAAACAGAAACCTTTATCAAACTGAAATTTTGAGGATCACTAGATAATGGACGGACTAATCAATGTCTGTCCTAAAAAAAATGAATTTATTATACAGGGTGTTCAATATAATGTACTTCTTTTACCTAACTTCAACACGTGTAACTTTTGATTGTTAAATACGAGGGTATTTTTTTGCTGGAATTGTATTCTTTAGGATATTTACTAACACTTTTATTAAGGGTTGTCCAAACCTAAACCTAATATTTTCGTATTAAAATCATAGGTTTAGGTTTGGACAACCCTTAATAAAAGTGTTAGTAAATATCCTAAAGAATACAATTCCAGCAAAAAAATACCCTCGTTGTATTTAACAATCAAAAGTTACACGTGATTGAAGTTAGGTAAAAGAAGTACATTATTTTGAACACCCTGTATAATAAATTCATTTTTTTTAGGACAGACATTGATTTGTCCATCCATTATCTAGTATTCCTCAAAATTTCAGTTTGATAAAGGTTTCTGTTTTGGCTATGTCAAATTTTAGGTAAAGGTCTGCACGTGTCAAAAATTTCTAAAAAACTTGAATAACTCAAAAATTACTGAATTTTCGAGCATGGCTTTTCTTACAATTTCTATTCACATTTAGATGCAGAATTGAAAAAACAAATAAAAACAGGGTGCTAGGTTAAAAAAAACATAGCTTTGATCTGCGACGCTTAAATGGGACAGGCTGTATAATTGAAAATATTTTTAGGTTATACACCATTAAAATTTATACAACTTCTGTATTTAAACTTTTTTTCTATCTTCCCCCAAAATCAATATATCGGCCGACAACGCAAGTCTTGGACACCCGGTGTATAGAAAAAAATTAGGAGTGGTACTCAATACTACATGTAACTGAGGGATGAATAAACAATTTCAGTGCATATAAACGTGTGGTGTATCGTTAGATATAGGTCTTGAAAAATAATAATATAGAAGTTTCAAAATGACTATTTTATTTAAGTCAATAGTTGGTGATAAAATATGCGTTTCTAAAGTCGTAACAAGTGTGTCTCCCAGTCCCCCCCCCCTTTAACTTTTCAACTATGCGGTGGAAAATTCTGAAACAAATTAAGGTGGTAGATCTTAAAAAACACTTCCAAAGAAAATTGGTATGAATAAGATATTATGTTGTGTAGTTTTTGAGATATGCAATATTTTCGACACACGCTATTTTTTTGAGTATAGCGACCACAGAAATAACTTTTTTACAGTGTCTTTGAGAAATACTATGAAATACAAACTTATTTTTGGAAAACTATGTTCAAATTAAAAATAAAAACTATAAATTACAATTAAATTTATTATTAACTTTGCATTTTAATTTTGAACGTTCTTTCCGACTACGTCCGACACGCACTTGGCCGCTTTTTTGCCTTTGCATAATTATTAAAGCCTGTGTTGCTCTGGAGAAAGTAGACTTTTAAACTAGTGAAAGAATTTTTCAAATCGGTTGCGCAATTCTTAAGATTACAAGCAACTAAACGTACAAACCTACAGACTTTTCCTCTTTATAATATCAGTTTTAAAATTTGTCAGGGTTGTTTTGATTTTGTCACTTTAGATTAAGAAAGATTTTGGGTACGTCTTTCGGTTATCGGCGGTGCTATCCATTTTAAACTATACACTGTACCTAGTTCAGTTAAGTTTAATTTATAAAAATCACTCAACATTAAAAATAAAATATCAACATTAATCTCTGTATAGATTACGAGGAGCAAACATTTGTTAGCAAGATGGAAATAAGAACAATATTTTGACAACATGTGACACTGTATTATAATTAGGAGATTTTTATGATTTAATTTATAGATAAGTTTAGTTAAATATAATTTATAACTTGTAAAATAAATTTAATAATTTTTCTTTATTTGTTATATCTAAAAAAAATATAACAAATAGTGTAAAATTCAAGATAATTAACTGGGATTTCT
This sequence comes from Mongoloraphidia duomilia, assembly GCA_039654895.1. NCBI lineage: Eukaryota > Metazoa > Arthropoda > Insecta > Raphidioptera > Raphidiidae > Mongoloraphidia > Mongoloraphidia duomilia. The sequence goes on along the minus strand of CM077522.1, from coordinate 16,474,477 downwards.
AAAGAATATATAACGATGATGCTAACATTCTAAGAAAAACGTGTGTCAAGTTTTATATTAATTATCGCGGTGGAAAGCATAGATTCTAAAATAATTATTGCTATTAAAAATATTAAAAGAAAAAAATCTTTGCATGAATGTATAGAGGTCACAATGTGCCATTTGGAATAAAAGCTTGCAAATAGAAAAAGGATATAAGGGTGTCAAAATTATGTACATAATATAATACTGTATTAGTTAAGGGATTCACCCTCGAGAGATAGCAGTATAACCCCTAAACGCGCCTATTAGCTTCTTGTCTACATAAACGGTACACCCTTTAAATTAAGGAACGATTATAGAAATATGACATATCAAATGGATAGTCTTCATTGGTCATGTACACGGTGACGCATTAAAAAAGTTAACAAGCTGGATTGCTTGTTGATCAGCAGTATTGACTTTTAGCATATCTACTTCAAATAAACACAATATTCGGGTAAAAAGGTCAACGTCTTAATAGTAAGAATTATTGAAAAATCTCATTTCGGCAGTTCAACCATAGAGTAGCGGAAATTACGTTTCTGTAGAGTTAAAAATGTCCCAGTTTACGTTTCCTGAAACAAAGACTTAATCAGAGAACGGATTCATGGTTACGTTCCACAACCATTGTAATAGATAGATATTGTAAATTATATACCCTCGATATCAGAGGTCATAAGCGTCTGAGCTATCAGTGTACTATTTTACAAATTACAATTAATTATGGCACGCATAGGTATATATTATTCGAATTGATTGGATGATGGGATCTAGGGATTGGACCAATATCTTAACGATTCCTTGTAATTTTTACCATAAGCACTTCAAACGGATCAGAGTTTTTATTGTTAAAAATAAGTTTCGCAGTTTTGTAAAAAGCTATATGTAACTTCGAAAGAAAAACAATGTATATTATGAAGTATTAGAAATACCTTGTATTATGTCCGCCTTGTGACTTCTTGTGATTTAACGCTACGCGTTTCAGCAACGAGATGCCATCTTCAGGCGTGGTTAATTATTTAAAAAAAAACACACATTGAGTATTCGTAACACTATATACATATAATATTATGATGCTAAGCACTGTGCCTTATGTCGTGGTTTGTGAAGTACTGATTTAAATTTCGAGATTTTATGATTTATATATAGTAGGTAGATGAAATGGAAATGTGAGTATAATCATAAAATCTCGAAATTTAAATCAGTACTTCACAAACCACGACATAATACACAGTGTTTAGCATCATAATATTATATAGTGGTACAAATACTCAATGTGTGTTTTTTAAAAAATAATTAACCACACCTGAAGATGGCAACTCGTTGCTTAAACGCGTAGTGTTAAATCACAAGAAGTCACAAGACGGACATTATACAAGGTATTTCTAATACTTCATAATATTCATATAGTGACTTGGAGACACAACACTCCAAAAATGTACCTATCAAAAACATTATACTTAAATTAATAGATCTTATAGAAAAACGTATGCAAAAGTATTCTGCCGTGACTTTTTATAACCATGAGCAAAAGAAAAATGTCTACATTATAAATGAATATGTTTCAGATGAGTCCCTCGGTGTGCATAAAGAATAGCCCAGTATTAGCATAGTCAGGTTGCTGTATAGTACAGCTAATAACCGATTAATAACACCCTTTATCATACATTTTACACGGTGCATCACTATAATTTGACCGCAATCTCCATGCGATATGATAATGCGGCGACCTCCTGCTTTGTTTGTCTTCTGTATCCCCCTAACAAATACAGCCTCTGTACTATGAAAACAATATACAAATGTCACGAATATTAATCCTTGGGGTGGAATTATGTAACGAATACAAATAAAACACAGCATGTCGCGTATTCATTTCGTATTCCCTATAACGCGTCCTTTAAGGATTATCATTACTTAAAAATTGATTTGTTGATATATATGAGGAATTGTTACGAAACAGTAACAACTTGTTCGAAGAGAGTGGAGGAAGTTTGTGACAGACCTATCGTTTCGGTTACTGTTACAGAAAAGGAAGAGTTTTAAACAATTAATGAAACTATTCTCTGACGTGTTTGGTATAATATATTGCATCGACAAGAAATAACCCAAGCTCCCACTGTAGCAAAGTCTACTGGACTAAAATGTTATTAGTGAATTTAACAGATATAAACATCAAATCGGTGGCAGACTATTTCGATTTTTTAATCATTTTTTTATTATTCATATCTCGTATACTGCTCAACGCTACTTGATGAAATTTATACAGATTATAGAGAAATATTAATTATTTACAAATTATTATCACTGTCTGCTTTGAAATTTTTTTTGCATACCTGGCACAACTCATACTGAAACTTTATCGTTTTAGGGAGAGTTCTGCCAGGTATTTAAAAAAAATTGCAAGGCAGACAGTGCTAATTGTAAATAACTAGCATTTCCCTATAATATATTATATAAATTTCATCATAAGTCGTGTTGAGCAGTACTATACGAGATGCTGACAACAAAAAAAATGATGTACAAGATTTGATGTTTCCATCATAATATTATGAGTTAAATTCACTAATAAAATTTCACTAGTGTAGTCCTGCGTCCAGTAGACTTTTTTACGGAGGAAGCTCGGACTAAGAGTTCATAAATATGTGTGTATGTGATTTGACTATTTCGATTGTAAACAAATTAGATATTTGAAAATCTTCAAATTGACTATACAAGAAATTATTTAAGGTGAACTAATATAAAGCATCTTACACTTATTAATAATCGGGATCACAAATTTTATGTAGTGGTAGGTTGCTATCGTATGTTTTGGTACTACATTCGTATTCGACGCATTGCTGAAATGCTGGTTGCAATATATTATATTATATTGTTTGTATCAAATGTTTATGAATATTACATAACCTGAATCCACACCTTTTGTATTTGTGTGACATTGACAAGGGTTGGTCCGAGATTTTAATACTTTTACATGTCAAAGTGTATTGTTACAGGTTGTCTTGAAATATTTTGTATATAAAGGTCGATTCATAAATAAATGGAATTATAACTGCGCTAGTGCTTTTTTAATTTTTTTTTACCTTTAAGATAAACTGAATCAGGGATAAGGTATTTTTTATTTCAAATTTAGTAACGAAAATTTATCTGTGTCCATTTTTATCGTACGAACCAATATAACTACACGCAAAAGAAAAGCAACGCCGTGTCCCTGCTGGGGATGGCTTTTCGTAAAAAAATGACGTTTTATTGATCCCAGGAAATAAATTTGGTTACATTACATAATTGTAAATTATTTGTAATAAAACTTTTTTTATTATTATTATTTATAACAATGTACAACAATTTTCCAACAGAAGTAATTTTCAGGCTCTGGATTATATCTCTCCTGAAGTATTTTATAGGGTGGTACTAATGACTAGTTGTAGGTTGGTCACATGCTCTATATCTCGTCAGATTTCTTTCAAAACGGCTGTCAGCATTTATTTCAGTAAATAATCTGATTTCCAAAATTTCAACATTATTATTTTCATCCCATCGCAATTTGTTATTTTTAACATTATGTTAATGTCAAACATTAATGGTTTTTTCTATCCTTCAATCGCGATTTCTTCTCTCTTTTTATTTCTTTGTATGCATATCGTTAAAATCTCAAATCATAAATAAATATCTAAATAATATTTTATGCAGACATTTCAAATATGGAATCCTGTCATCGAACAACAACTGTTTTTTCGACATCAATATAAATTTAAAATGACGGCCGTTTTTTTTTGCTTTTATAGCCAATAAAATATATTCACATTCCTTTCTATTGACAACCGATTAACAAAACATACATATACTTATAGAAATGATTTAAGGTTGTTTCCATATGAGCATTAAATATGTAATATACAGTCAATAGAAAAAATAATCAGTCCATAACAACTGATCGGACTAACTTTCCCATAATATAGGCTTATATGGCAGATACATATATCGTCACCTCCACAGCTTCTCTTCCTGCATTTTCTAGGAGGAGTTAATCATCACTCGGAGAGTATTCATGTGTAAATTAATTTTAATTAAATTTAATTTTAATTATTTTCCAAGTTTTTAACCTAGGCTTTTATCAGTTTTTATGAGACTTCCCCATATTTTAATTAGGCTCGATTTTTGCCATTTCGCTTAGAGATGTGACCGTCTTGAATGCAAAATTTTTAATTTTTTCAAAACGATTTATCAAAACTAGGAAAATCTATAATTTAAAAAAATTGAAATAGGTATCTACCATCTATGTATTGTTAAAATTATAATCAGAAATGGACATATTAAAAATTGAAACCAGAAGTTCTAAAATATTCTAAAATTGTAATAATCGCAATAAAATATTTATATTATGAAGAATTTTATATTTAATTTATCATTTTTAAGTAATCAAAACTGAAAATTTTCCCCTGCACTCTTCATCTCAAATCTTTTCCCCTCGACTAAAAACGGTTCCCGCTCTCTCGACGCTATTTTGAATGCTAAAGGGTTCGGGTAAACGCCAACTGAAGGATCGACAAACACATTACATCTTGGTAGCAAGTGTTTCCAGGCTAGGTTGCCGTGGTCTAATGGATTTTACTCCGTACGTTTCGCCCAATGCTCCGTTGGGCATCTTCAGCGGCGATTGGCAATACGATATGATCTTCTTTCCACGGCTACTTAGCCCGGAAACACTTGCTACCAAGATGTCTACCGGCCGTGAAAGCATGAAACTCCAATTTAATCACATTACAGATTCTACATGGAGAAAAATTGGAAAACATTTTCCTGGAAAAGTTACAACTTTAAAAAAAATACACAAGATAAAATACGTAATGCAATGTTGAAACAGGAATATTATTGAGCTGTCAGCTGTATAGTAGTTTTTATTTTTTGATTTTATAATTTTACATTGTCATTATAACACTATATACCCAGATACACATTAAATATTATAATACTGGTGTATATATTAGCTAATATCTATCTTTAGACAGATGTAGATCTGCTGTATTGAATTATAACTGGTTCATTGACTCGTCTGAAATGGCTAACTATAAACTGAGCTAGTTGATTTCCAATGCAGGTTTGTCTATATTCAATGCAAAGCCTTAGCCTGAAAAAAACTTTGAGAGGGGGGTTTGTGTTTTTTATTTTATTGTAGATTATAGACGCGTCGACAACTTAGGTCATTAGCGTCTTAAATTACATTAAAACTTAAAACTAAATAACATCACTAGGCTGCACTGCCCTCGGAGGGGGGGTTGTGGGTTCGACATTTCTTACTACCCTGTTTTCCAAGTTCTGTCATTAATTTTTTTTAATCTAGTAGGTAAACAGCGTGCATACTCTGACCTCTGCAAAAATTTCGGGGGTGGGAGTTTAAACCCTGGTGATCCTTCCCCTGGCTAAAGGCTTGACTCAACGTGAACTAAAACTGACTTATTTATAGAAAAAAGTAGTAATAATATTATCCCAAACATCAACTTGTTAATTTCAGTAATATGCTGATGTTTGGAATGCCTAACATATACGTTACATTTTTTAGGGTTTCTGACCCAAAAAATATTTTTGAGAATGTTTGAAATTAATAAAATCCTGAAAGTAACTATAGTAAATCACATTATACGGGGTGGTTCAGTTTTAACACAAAATATTTTGACAAAATATTCTCCTAGTCGTTTTGATTCTGAAAAATATAGCAAAAATCCTCTCACTCGCTTCCTAAGTAAGATGCAGGGTGCCAAAGTTTATAAAAATAAATAATTTTTTTATCATTTCTTTTGGGGAAAAGCTGTAAATTGAAAAAAAATTTGCATGCATACCTTCTATATGATTGACTATCTTCTGCAGATATTTTCATCTAAATGTGACACACCAGTGGCGTGCAATGAGGTTACGACTGAATTAATTTAAGAAAAAATACACGCTACTATCTACTTCCGATTTTTTGTCAATTTTTCAAAACCCTCATTTAATTTGGAATAAGACAGACTTTTACAGATCCTGAATAAAGGTCCTAGTTCCAGAGATTTTATCATTTATCAGAAGAATGTAAACCAGCTATTTAGCAAAAACAATTTCGAGGTAGCCATGGAAAAATATATTTATATGGAAAGATACGATAAAAATGATTTCTTGACGCACTGTATCTTACTTAGGAAACGACTGAGCGAATTTTTGTTGTATTTTTCAAAATCAAAACGACGAGGAGAATATTTTATCAAAATATTCAATGTTAAAACTGAACCAGCCTGTATAAAAAAATCAGACAAGTCTTTGAACATTCATATAACACAAATAGGTAGGTCTGAATGGAATCTGATACTAACAAGCTAATGACAACCACTCAAGAGTCCAAAACTGAATATCATCATGATCAGGCAAATTTAACAAACTGTATCAGGTTGTAGCATTTCATACCAACCGTAGTAAAAGTTGTTGCTTTTAATTTGACGGTATTGTCTATGAACTAAAATATTCACAGATTAGTGAGTATGTGGCAAATTGAAGAACACATTGTTTCCTCAAGACAAAATAAAAACAAGCCGTGAGGTGGGTCGTTTATTAGGACTAAAGTGCGACCCTTGAGGTCCACACGACGAACTTCCCAGTTTGATAAATATTAAATAATAATAATTAAATTAGATATTACACAGAAAAGTAATCATTTTAATCATTAAAACATAATTATTATTTATTTTTAACAATAATTAAAAAAAAAAAAACGGCTGAACCGATTTTTATAAAATTTATGTCGGATCAAAATGACGTTAACACGCCTCGATTGACACCCTTACGAAGTCGATATAATTTTTTATTCGCGAGATATTGTGTAAAATCTACTTTTTTGGAGGTTATTTGGTTAAGAAAAAAGAACGGCTGAACCGATTTTGAAAAAATTTCTTTCAGATCATATTTACGTTAATACGCGTCGATTGGCACCCTAACGTAGTCGATATCATTTTTCATTCTCGAGATTTCGTCTTAGAAAGAAATGGACACATACATACGTACGTACGTACATACGTACACACACACACACACACATACACACACAGACATCTTTCTAAAAGTAGTGTAAAAATAGTGTAGTGACCTTGAAACATAAGAATTTTTTTTCCTTTTTGATTTCGATTTTCGGACCCATTACAATAACTTCCAATGGGAAGTTAATAAAGCCAAAAATTTCAAAAAAACGATATGTCTTTTAAAATAATAATCTGTCTTGTACCAATGAGTTCGTGGGTTCGTAGATTCCTGCTTAGCGCAAAGGATGTGAAGCTAAATCGAACCCGCAAACCTACTGATAAAAGACAGTTTATTTTTTACTTTTTAAAAGACTTATGTCTGAGGTTTTCTTAATTTTTATTTTATTACTTTTTAATTTTTTTTTTTAGGTCACAGTCAGGGTTTTTGGAGTCTAGCACTAATTCATATTATAAATTTATAAATAATCAAAAAATCGGTATTTGTTATTTTTTGACGCACACCTAGAAGCGCCTATGTAGGTACACTAGAAGCTGTGGGTCTGCGTTATAGTAATGCTTTTTTGTATCAGTCGTAACTCGTACAGACCAAACGGCTCAATCAATTTTGAAAAGCTTTCGTTTGTTCTGAAGTCTTGTTGAAAAAATGATGTCGTGTTCTGTTACAATAAAGGTTCCAAAACGCTTGTGAAAAATCAAGGTGTTTAAAATGAAGTCGAAATCATGTGACCTGAATGTGACTTATTGTTCCCCGCGCGTGTCGACTGACTTCACAAGCTATGATATGCTCCTTCTATATCTCTGTTCTGAAATGTAAACAAATTTTACGAATAAAACAGTGGGAAATTTCAAACCATTGCATTATTCGGTTTCTAAATTCTTTCTAGAATGAACGTAGATATTAACAAAACATGGCGAATATATATAGATACAACTAGAGAGAAGAAGAAGCGTAAAACGAAATAAGCACATAGCAGCAATATTGCTAGCGAGTTAAAGTGTCGTTTAGTTTTTTCTTCCCGGGAATTAAGAAAGTCTCGACTGGTTCCATAAAGGAACATGACAATAAATGGTCGGTAGTATTAAAGGAATGTAGACTAGTCTTTTATATCGTTCGATATACTTTTTTAAGGATGACCAAAAAAGTAGGTTGGAGATATTAATGAAAATGATCATATTTTTAAACGGTTTTATTTAGCTTGACCCCGTATATTTGATTGTTTGTTTGTTACTATCTTTGTTTCAAATCTTGCGACAGCTTTTTCAACTACTTCTACACAACCGATGAACCTTTGCACACACATTGAGTTCCCGTGACAATACAATATTATGATAATTTCAACTTGGTAACGAGGATCTGATGATGTAATCAGGAGGTGGACAGTTGAAAGGATGAGGAGTTTGCATAATGATACGGACCAGAAATCAAACTAAAAACTAGAAAATAAAAATAGGTAAAAAACTTTTAAGTTAAACGGTTTTATTTTACCAAAAACTAGAAAATAATTAGGACACAAACCAACAGCACTTTGTGTCGCTCTGCGTCAGCGGAATAAGTAATAAAAACGTGGTACAGCTGATGATTTAAAATAAAACCGTTTAACTTAAAAGTTTTTTTACCTATTTTTATTTCAGTCAATAACTTTTTTCATGCAAGAAATTGGTTTTTGTTACAATGAATTTTTCTTCCTTCCAATGAGTTTTTCATAAATTCATTATATATTTTTTGACGTGAATAACGTCTAATGTCTCATACTGAGGTGGCATTTTAGAAATATTAGATGTAACGGAAATAGTTGGAAGTGGTTGACATGTGAAATAAAACACAGCATGTATAACTATGTTAAGGTCTCAAACGCAGTAAGCCTGGTGGCCGTGTGGAAAAGTACTAGTCTACCGACAGGTACAAACGCTACACCCAGCTTCGAATCCCGAAGGCTTTTAATTTTTTTTTCATTTTTAATAATGATACTGATATACAATTTTTTTTACTTGTTAGCTTCTCATGAACTGTTCGTTGACTGAATATTTTTTTCGTGACAAGACATTAATAATTGTATATTATGTTCATTGTCTACAATTTTTATGTTATTTTGTATTTATGTAGGTAATTTTTTGTATGACTTTTGACTCAACATTTTATTAAAGCTACACATAGATACGTGTGTCAGTTTTAAATGAAAATATTTTGTGATGAAAATAGAAATGTTAGTCACAAAACAGATTTGATATAAAACATTACCCAGCCCTCACTAGTACTTAATATTATTTAATTTTTATGCTATAAAAATAACAAAATAAAAATATATGAAATCAAATTTTTATGCAAATGTCGGGGTGGTTCACTTGTTTTAAAGGAGTGTTAACTTATCAAAACAATGCAATTCTAAAAATCTATCAAAAACTTATTTGTTTCGAAACAATTTTTTAAAAAGGCTGTACACCGCTGGTCTTTGTAAAAAAATCATTTTAATTTTATCCCATCCTTATTTGAACAGAAGTGCACCATTAAGAACATTTTGTGTGTGAGATGGTGGAGGTACGATGCATAAATGGTGGTAGTGACGTTACTGCTCCAAGAAATCCACTTGTGCAGGGGTTTCTTTATAAAGCTTCAGCATGGGAGATTTTCGAATAAATCCACCGTCTGGTTATCTCCTAAAACTCCAACGAGATGCAAACAGCCTCCAGATTCTACGGATGCACAATTAACTCCACACATAAAGTTAATGACCTGGAAATCGAATTTCAGAGGTTTTACAAGCAAACTTGCGTTACCAAAAGAGGTAATTTTTCTTTGACTATTTTTAATTTCCGTATTGACTTTTGTAAATAATTATTCAGTGCTAATTTTTCAAAATATTTTCTTTCACGTGATATTGGACATCATAAAAGTATTACAAAGATGATTTATGGATGCGTATTTAACTTGAAAACATTAAATACACCAATTTTATCCTTCTAATGTTTTTGACCTTTATTGATTTGACCTTTGTATGCGGGAACGTATCTTTTCCACACAAGTGTGGGAAAACAAACCATTTCCATAGTAATTTATGTTTATTCGCCCTGATCCACTCGCTGTTACTTACTGACATCTACTCTCGGCCTAAAAGATATAGAAAAAAAGTTGACGACACAAAATGAACTGTCAAACATTTTTGAAAATACTGACAATGAAGTGAAATCAGCAATTTTATAGTGGATATGGCAAAAAATACCATAATATATATCTCGTGCGTAATGATATTATGACTCGTGTGACTGTTTAAACTCGCTATGCTCGTTTTAACATAATGTCACTTACTCGTCAGTATTATCTATACGTCATTACGCAACTAGAATTCCCTAATCCTATCAAGACTTTGTGTAATCTAACAGCTTCGATTGTACAAGCAATTTACAAAAATATCTAGATTAATAGTAGATTGTATGTCTAGATACGTAATGGAGCATATTACGGCGAGGTATGTAAAAACGAGCGATAGCGAGTTTTTACAGTCTTACTAGCCGTAATACCATTACGTACGAGACATATATATGGTATTTTTTGCCATACCCACTATAAAATACTTTTCACGTCATTTTCAAAAAATTCTGACAGGGCATTTGCGTCGCCATCTTTCCTTCCAGTGTGCCGCGAAGTTCGTGCAAGTAAGTAATGACAGGCGCACGCAAGCGTATGCAGGCGTATAGAGCAATTAAACAGAAATTGATATGGCAACCGTTATTTTCTACACTAGTGCAGAAAGTAAATCATTTTCCGCACACCTGCCTGTTATGATTCATTAAAGGCCGCTATACATACATCGAAAGTAGCTATTTTGTAGTCGGTATGGCAAAACATATAATATATAGATACACAATATGGAAAACTTATATCTATATAACCTAGAACTCAATTTAATATTACGTTTCATTTTTAAACAGTAAAACTAACTCAATTTTAAACGGAGACATAAAATGCGCAGACAAATGGAATAAGCGTGTGTAATATACAAATGTAAAAAAATACTTATGCGATATAAGCTTACATACGGTGGATTCAATTAGCCACTCTTTGCGCAGCTCGATCGCTAATCCTCCAGAACCAATCTGTGCCCCGTGCCTCATACATCATCCCTTAAAAAGGGCGATTGACAGGGATGAGTTAAGTTCAGACTTTAAATGCCTACGACCTACGTATTTTAATCTACTCTAATCACTAATATGCATTTATATATCGCCCTTATTGAAAGTTTAAGTCATTAATTTTATTGTAAATTATAGACGCGTCGACAACTTAGATCATTAGCGTCTTGATTACATTAAATAACAACTCACTCAAAACTAAATGACATCACAAAACATCCATGAGCGGAGGCAAGATTCGAACCCACGACAGTCTGGTCCAGAGGCCGCAACGCTAACCACTGGACCAGACTGTCATGGGTTCGAATCCCGCCTCAAATTGCCCCATCGAATATAGAATTGTGCAGAGTAAAATTTAACATCTAAAGGAAGTGCAAAAGAGCTTAACGGTGGCGAAATTCGGAACATACGGAAAATATTTTGAAATTAGGCTCTTTAATATAATTTTAATTCATCACATTTGTGTATTTCATATTGTCTTGTTGTTAAAAGACACATAATATCAAGGAAAGGTAGGTAAATATTTTTTTTTGTAACTTTTTAGTTCCAGAACAATTTGTTCCTTAAGGTGGTTATTTTGTGAAAAAGTGTACAGCTGATGTTCAGAATGTCTTTAGAATCATAACTTTGATTTTCGTCTTAATAATATTATGGAAACAAATTTTCTAAAAACCGTTGGATGAGTTTCGGGGAATGATAACCAAGAAAAATCGAATTATCAACTTTGTACATACGTTTTCAGAAAATTATCAGCAGTTTCTAAGCCCATAATCATAAAGTATATTCCTTTTATGCCCCATTTCCTTTCAATGATTAAAAAATCAAACTTAATATTATGTAAACAACTTGGTGTATAATGGTTCAGATCAGACTGTGGTGGGTTCTAATTCTACTCCGCTTATGGATGTTTTGTGATATTGTTTTAATTTGATGTAATTTGTTAATTAAGAGGTCAACGGTGTTAGTTTTCGAGCGTCTATAATCTACAATAAATAAATAAATAAACTTAATATGACAAAACAATCGTGTAGTCCTTTCATCCCTACAGTTACAGGGGCAGTATAAGGTCGAACGGGCGCTGTAATATGAAGCAGTTATTGTGACAGAGGGTCAACACGGGACCAATATCAGTACATTGATGTGTGAGGACGTCACAACATTGTACACTAAACTCCACGTAGGTATACTACGCGTTTATTCTAAATCTAAAAGACATACGTTATACAAAAGCTATAATATCTTTTAGAGAGACAAAATATAACTGGGCATAAATTATTATTAAGGCAGGCTTAGATGAATCAATCAATTTGAAGAGTTAGGTATTTAAACATATAAATAAAAATTCTATTAAAATGATCACTTATACATTGCATAGATACCTATTTACACGTTTCAATAACTTTTCAGTTTGATCGAGCAATTAAACTGATCCGTCTGAGCCCGCCTTTAGTAAAAATATCATTTTTTTTAAACAATAATTGGAAATGAATGAATCCTCACAGGATACAAAATTAAGTAAGCAAAAATAACAATTTAAAAATAAATTGTTATATTTGCTTACTTAATTTTGTATCTTGTGAGGATTCTTTCATTTCCAATTATTGTTTATTAAACACACAAGTGATTAGGAGTATATTTATCATCATTTTTTTTATTTACGTAATTTTTTCCCGACGAATCAATTTATTGATCCTTCTTATCCTTTAGACAAAAACAAATTTTAATTTTTTTTATCTATGCTTGTAGAAAATTAAGATATTTTAGTTGCATATTTTAAATTTAAAATACATCATTACTTTTAAAAACTGTAGCAGATTTAAAAGTTGAAAACTAAAAAAAATATATATTTACTCAGTCGTTGAATGGAAAAACCACATTATTGTTCTTCTCACATGGAACATTAATGAATCACTATTTAGTTCTGTGCTTTATCTATCTTTGTTTTGTTTTTTAATTTCAGAAGAGACTAACTGGTCGTCTAGAAATTTACAGCATGTTTGAAAGTTAATAATTACTTTTTAAAAATAAACAAAAATGTATATAAAAACACTGAAATCATTCCAAAATTGTACGTATAAAGCAGCCTTTCGAAGGTCTCTTATAATGTAAATAATTTAAAAAAATGTCGAAATATAGGGTGATATGCGGACTCTTTTGAGCAAAAACACCAATATTTCTTCTATAAAGCTCTTAAAAAATAGAATTCAGTATATAAGGTAGGCCGTTACGTTTATCGCTGAGATAAGATATTAAGATTTGTGTGTATGAAATCGGTAATGTTTTTCCTATAAATGTTTGTTCGATTATTCGTTTCCTATCGTTAATTACATCTCTAATATAAATAAAGCAATAACCATTAGCGATAAGACAGTATATAGCGATAGGATATTACGGTTGAAGAAGAGACAGACATGTTTAATACAATGGCGGTCGATTTGGCCACTCATATAAATGCACCGAATCACAAAATCTCATAAATGATGACCACACTGAGGTTTGCTATCTCACGTTTAATATAAACACAAGAAACGATGTATGTAAGATGTTTCGGCCATTGAGGGTTTACAGGGGCGCAACAAGGCTTAATTTTATCCAGAAAGCAACCTTCGATATATTTATTGTTAAAGAAATTGTGTTTTATATATGGTGCAGGACATTTTTGGAAAAATATTCAGTGTTTACAGGTGATCATTAAGGTTTAATTTTATACAGAAAGCAACCATCGATATATTTCTTGTTACAGAAATTGTGATTTATATATGGTGCAGGACATTTTTGGAAAAATATTCAGTGTTTACAGGTGATCATTAAGGTTTAATTTTATACAGAAAGCAACCTTTGATATATTTCTTGTTAAAGAAATTGTGTTTTATATATGGTGCAGGACATTTTTGGAAAAATATTCAGTGTTTACAGGTGATCATTAAGATTTAATTTTATACAGAAAGCAACCATCGATATATTTATTGTTAAAGAAATTGTGTTTTATATATGGTGCAGGACATTTTTGGAAAAATATTCAGTGTTTACAGGTGATCATTAAGGTTTAATTTTATACAGGAAGCAACCATCGATATATTTCTTGTTAAAGAAATTGTGTTTTATATATGGTGCAGGATATTTTTGGACAAATATTCAGTGTTTACAGGTGATCATTAAGGTTTAATTTTATACAGAAAGCAACCTTCGTTACATACTGTTTGCTATTTCTTAATATGGAAATTGTATTTTATATGGTGCAAGAATGTAACATTTTTGGAAAAATATTTAGTGTGGCAATGCTTTTGAAAAAATAGCTTATCTATTGCTACTTCAACGATTCTATAATGAAACTTTTAGTTTTTTCTATAAACAATATAGGTACGTAAAAGAAAAGAATTTAAAAATAAATTTTTATCTCGTTTCAATTAAAAATTGATGACGTAATTTTCATGCGATTACAATTTGTACGTAATTTTTCAACATTAAAAAATAAAATAATCAATATTTTTTATTCGTAGTTTAAAACAAACGTTTGAGATAATTGAAGGATTGAGGAATAGAAATGAACTTATTTTAAGAAAATGGACTGTATTTTGTTGCATGGAGCTTAAACTACAATAAATTTTTCACATTTATTTATTAATTTATTTTTATTTTTTTTTTTTCAAAAAAGGTGTATCCAAATTATTGTATAATATGTCCACATATAATATAGAGCATATGCACATATTATGCAAGGTAACAAGATAATATCACTTGCGGGTGACTCCACCATAATATATACCTTAGGTATCTGGTCAGTATCATCAAATATCAAAGCTGGGTCTAAAGGACATCACAAAATATCCATGAGCAAAAGTAGGATGCGATTACAATTTGTACGTAATTTTTCAACATTAAAAAATAAAATAATCAATATTTTTTATTCGTAGTTTAAAACAAACGTTTGAGATAATTGAAGGATTGAGGAATAGAAATGAACTTATTTTAAGAAAATGGACTGTATTTTGTTGCATGGAGCTTAAACTACAATAAATTTTTCACATTTATTTATTAATTTATTTTTATTTTTTTTTTTTTTCAAAAAAGGTGTATCCAAATTATTATATAATATGTCCACATATAATATAGAGCATATGCACATATTATGCAAGGTAACAAGATAATATCACTTGCGGGTGACTCCACCATAATATATACCTTAGGTATCTGGTCAGTATCATCAAATATCAAAGCTGGGTCTAAAGGACATCACAAAATATCCATGAGCAAAGGTAGGATTCGAACTCACGACAGTCTAAACCAAAGGCCGGCACGCTGATCATTACACGTCACACTGTCCTCATTTTCACATTTAGATAATAATCCCGATCGCAATTTCGGTCCTGACAAACGGTTACATACAAAGAAATATATAAATGCAATGTCCGTTTGAATCAAGAATATTGTCCACAAGCGGTGGTAAGCCATTAGATCAACATACGGAAGGAAACACAAACGGTCCTTGGTTCGCATCCAAGCGACGTACGGACCGTCGAATGGCGTCTGGCCTAAGCGTCTCTGCCGGTCCGCTTTATTGCTAAATTATACAAAAAGCTCGCAAGACTTATACATATTATAATATAAAAGAAAACTTACATATTATGCATATGTGTGTATATATGTTCTACATACACGCATACATATGACATGCAGTACTTGTAGAATCTGTATATTCGTCGGAGATGAAGTAGCGTGCAGGATGGTCGAAAAGTAATTTTTATTTTAAGTATAAGTATATACCTATATACTCGATCACCAATTCGTACGCAAAATCAAATTAAATCCAAGTATTAATTAGGGACGATATAGCGTACAAGATGGCCGAAAAATCATTTTCATTTAGACATTAACCCATTGCAATAAGTATTTTGAAGAAATATAAAAAAGTTATTAGTGTATTTGCCATAATATTGCACATACACTATTGGCGTCGGTCGGATGGTGGGACCTAGGGGTCGGACCAAAATTTCTCGACGTTTCATAGCCTCCTGAACACTTTGGCACCATTTTTAAAAATGTTTATATATATATGTATGTATATATATTTATATATTTATATATATATATATATATTTATATATATTTATATATATATATATTTATATATATATATATATATGTGTGTGTACACGATAACTCTCGACAGACTTAATCGATTGAAACGAAATTTGGTACACATATTGGAACCCATTTCCGCAAGAAGCCTATTTAAAATGGGCCCGATCGGACCATTTTCAGGGTTGTATTTAGGGGTTCCAAAAAGTTTTTGGGCCCAAAAATACCGAAACATTTATCAGAATCGTTTCAAAATTGAAATTTAACTCCTTAGTAAAGATTAAAATGTGGTGCTAAAATTTTAATAAAATCGGCCCGACAGGACCGGACTTTCAAATTTTATGAAAACACTAGTTTGTTGATACGGATTTCCTTATGGAAGGGTGTATTTTATTGGGTGTACTGATAAAATCCATGTCTAATATTGAAATTTAGAAAAATTTAATTATTTTAAGGGATGTATTAAGGGGTTAAATTTTTTATTTTGTCAAAAAACAAACTTAAGTTCACATAATGCCACAGTGCCTGTACTAGCAAATACACTATATTGTCGGCAGGGTTTGGCACTGCGACCCGAGTTTTTTTTTCTCTGAAATAGGTTTAAACGATGTGGGGAAATAATAATGCTAGATAATAGAGAAAAGACACTTTGAATCCGCTGACTCCCGTATCTTTTTTCGGTACAAACACCTTTTTGCAATAAATGTTCAACGCGCCTAGTTACTTGTAAAAAAACAGTAATGTGTGTGTGATTATCAAATTTAATATATCATTTTGAAATTTAGTTTCCAAGTAACACTAAGTTGTTTTCAGTTGTATCAAAATATCAAAAATAAGTAAGATCCAAAGCTGAACAAAATAAGTGCATTAGAATAAAACTAGGAAAAAAGTAGAAAGTAGTTATATTTTTCATTCTGTTTGGATGTAAACAAAGTTGACAGCAATAATGCCAACATGAGACAAAGATATTGAGAAACACAGCGAGTTATGTGTGCAGATGGCAGCACTGGCTATTGACTCAAGTTGCGACACGTCTCTTCCACCAGCAGCTGCAGCAGGCTTGCCAACAACACACATACCAACTTACAACATTACACACCACGTGGGCCGCAGTCTGTTTTGACAGGGTCTCCTTAGCAATAACCATAACATAAAGTACCTCGCCCTTCGGATTGCCGAATGTGCCTTCTTGTGCATAAGTCCTTCGTCATCATTCCCTCTTTTTCTTCGGTGATTTTCTACATTCTGCTTTATATATTCGATTTGTACGTGCGGTCAAACTTGGATGTACAGATATTAACTTGTTGTGTCTCAGTTGATACTTTATCATTTACATTGTTTATCAAAATTTTGAAACTATGTAAACTAAAAACTGCCGAGACCATTAAGAGACAGGTACTGTTTTTTATGTGACGGTTCATCAGTAGCGACGGTTTAGCGCTTGAGGGGGCCTCGCAAAATTTTTGTCATCATTTGATTAGCAATAATACTCGTATACTCATACATTAGTGTATAATTCAGCTCATTTAATTTAACGTTTTCTTTCTGACTGGGAAATGAAAGAGGCCTCGCAAAACTGACGTCGCCGACATCCACGTTTGATCTAGCGCCGCCACTGCGGTTCATGGTTCGTCAGTTACAAGTCCCTCGTTCTCAGATTGTAATCTGAGAAGTGGTGAGCGTTTATTATTTAAAAAATAACAATAATTGGAAATATGAACTGATACTAGACCTAGAAAACTTTAGCAGTTGATGGTCTCAAAAAAACTTTAACAATATTGAAATTATTATTAATGATTTTAGACGAAGAATTTCATGTCAAAACTAGTTAATTTTTATTCGTACTACTTTTTCTGAAGTTTTTTCTCACAAGCTTGGAAATTATAGAAAAAAAATTTCAAATCCAAATGCTTGTAGAAAACAGCACACCAAATTAAACAAATACCTACGCAAAAACCAAGCCTCCTCGGATATTTCATATTTTTCAAAAGAAAAAAAAAATGAAATATCCAAGGAGGCTTGGTTTTTGCGC
This sequence comes from Mongoloraphidia duomilia, assembly GCA_039654895.1. Classification (NCBI taxonomy): domain Eukaryota; kingdom Metazoa; phylum Arthropoda; class Insecta; order Raphidioptera; family Raphidiidae; genus Mongoloraphidia; species Mongoloraphidia duomilia. The sequence continues at coordinate 16,456,216 of CM077522.1, read as the reverse complement.
ATTTGTTTAATTTGGTGTGCTGTTTTATACAAGCATGTGGATTTGAAAGTTTGCCAGTATTTAAATCAGCAAATACTTTCGGGATTAGAACCCAAATTCTCTATCAGACTGAACGAGAACATAAATAGGTACATAACATTTTTTTAATTGATTTTTTTTATTGATTTTTTTTTATTGATTTTTTGAGGGCAGTGTAGCCTAGTAGATAGCGTATTTAGTACCAGCCTCTAGACTAGACTGTCGTGGTTTTGAATCCCACCTGCGCTCATGGATGTTTTGTGATGTTATTTAGTTTTAAGTTAGTTGTTATTTAATGTAATTTAAGACGCTAACGACCTAAGTTGTCGACGCGTCTATAATTTATAATAAATAAATAAATAAAATTTTAATTAATTTTAACAATATTAATTCTTGACAATAACAATTTAATAAAAAGGTAATTTTGAAAAAAAAACTCTAATTAGATTTTTATAACGATATATTTTTATAATAAAACTAGCCGCTACTCGTGGCTTCGCCCACGTATATTTCGATTTATGATTTATTATCCCTCGCGAGAAATTCTCCCCCTGCGAAGCGAAGTCGGGCTGGTGGTATTTATAATATTAGTATAGGATTCCGCTTATACGCTAAAATGCAAAAGAAGTTTTATGATAATCATAATATAAAATTATAAATTTACAAAACTATATTAATTCGTGTAAAGAAGACAGTAAAATAAACATGTTTAATAATGAATAACTGAATCACAGCGTGTATTGGAGCGTGTATTACGTTCCCTGCTTTAGCACTGTCCGGCCAAATGGTTTTATTAAGTTTGCGGTTCTTCGCGGGATCTGAACCTACGTGCATAAGCTTTTCTCTGTATCATGTAATAAGATCCACCTTCCCACTATCTCACCCCGTCTCACCCATCTCGGTAATAACCATTCGGCTTCGTCTTTACTTTTTGTGCTGATAGATAAATAAGGATATAGAATAGTGCTTTTGTGTTATACAGATGAGCAGAATTATTAATTTATATAAAAAACCGGTCAAGTGCGAGTATTGAAGTCGCTCCACGAGGGTTCCGTACCGTTGACTGTGATATACGGACAGACGGACAGAACGAAATTATAAGGGTTCCGTTTTTGCCATTTGGCTACGGAACCCTAAAAACAGAGAACTCGTTCGTTGTTATTTTGTATTGTATTGTATTTTGCAAGACATGAAACACCAAGGCGTGAAAAAATTTGTCCCAGAAAAAATCATGTCCTCTTCATATGTAAAATCATTTGCTTGTGTCCACAAATTCTATAACTCACTTTTAGATGAGACTTGAAATTTGGCATATTTTTAAACAGTGTTCCTAAATTAGGGCTCTGCAACCTAGGTGGCCCGCGAGCCGCACGCGGCTCACTGACCCGTTTTTGTGGCTCTTCTATAAGGCTTAATAAATGTTAATGTTTTAACAAAAATACACGTAACAAATAGTGTTAAATAATACTGAACTTAAGATTAAAAGTAATGATGCGAAGAACTGTGTTATAATCCATCTGAATTCTGAAATAGATGTAGAGTAATACATTGTTTTTGAACAGATTCTAGTGGTATCATAGCATAGAGTTGGTTCCCAAATTTAAGTGGTAAGGACTTAATAACTATTGAACTTTTAAACTGTTATGATTATATTAATTAATAATATTATTGTTATAAATAATTGTAATAAATACACAACGTTCAGAACAGCTGTCTTAAATTTTATTGGTTATTAAGTCTTATTAAAAGAAGGCTAAAAGTATCTATACTATGGTAGTACTGGAATCTATCGAAACACTGATATATTACTCTGCACTATTTCAGGATAGACTATTAATATCTAACGTTTTTGCAATTTTTTGCAATGAAATTTCCAAAGTAATTGCTGCTTCAAACTAAATTCGATCAAATGAAAGATTAATTTTTTTTATAAGAGGTGTTCTTTTGAGTAGGTAACTATATATAGTTTTAGAGAAGTGAATTTAGATTCGGGTTATGTATGAGAAAGAAACGATCAAGTTACATTATGAAGGGTAGTTACTCTGTCCAGATGTTAGCCACTTAGTAACTGGGACACGTACGTCGAACTTCTGACCACCATTCAATGGACTTATGTTCTATGTTCTTATCTTTTAAATCCCCCAAACCTCCGACACAAACACACACAATGATAACGTACTATGTATTTATATAATACAAATATCGTTTAAGGAATTCTCAAATCGTACAGGCGATTTGAAAACTTTTGAACTCTGACAAACCTTAATAATAATTATTAATGTAGTAAATTCGCAGGTATATGGACAACAAATAATAAAACAGATAGTATATCAATTCACTACATTAATTATATTAATATGGACACGAGATCTAATAATACTTATTAATAAATGTATTCTAAATAGTATCAAACACATACGACTTTTATTTAAAACAGAACTACGGCCGTATTCATAGTTAACCCTTAAGTAGTAAATCGAATATGCATTTCATACTCAAAATTGACGTCTGTAAGGGCCCTTACATCACTCTCACCTTAAGGGTGGGTAGTATGTCGCTTAAGTGTCGAAAAAGTATGCGCGTCTTTATTTAAACAAAGAAGCAAATAGCTGACGTAGGTATAATAATTATTATTATTCTGCTAACCTAACCTGCATTCTTTGTGTAAACAGCGTAATATTACGTAAAACAAGCCGTGAGGTGGGTCGTTTATTAGGACTAAAGTGCGACCCTTGAGGTCCACACGACGAACTTCCCAGTTTGATAAATATTTAATAATAATAATTAAATTAGATATTACACTGAAAAGTAATCATTTTAATCATTAAAACATCAATAATTAAAAAAAAAAAAAAAAAAAAAAACGGCTGAACCGATTTTTATAAAATTTATGTCGGATCAAAATGACGTTAACACGCCTCGATTGACACCCTTACGAAGTCGATATAATTTTTTATTCGCGAGATATTGTGTAAAATCTACTTTTTTGGAGGTTATTTGGTTAAGAAAAAAGAACGGCTGAACCGATTTTAAAAAAATTCCTTTCAGATCATATTTACGTTAATACGCGTCGATTGGCACCCCAACGTAGTCGATATCATTTTTCGTTCTCGAGATTTCGTCTTAGAAAGAAATTGACACATACATACGTACGTACGTACGTACGTACGTACATACGTACACACACACACACACACACACACACACAGACATCTTTCTAAAAGTAGTGTAAAAATAGTGTAGTGACCTTGAAACATAAAAATTTTTTTTCCTTTTTGATATCGATTTTCGGACCCATTACAATAACTTCCAATGGGAAGTTAATAAAGATTATAAAAATGGATTTTGACGAATTGTAGGATAGTAGTGATGAAAGTAGAACGTTTAAAAAAGAGATATATACGTGATCTTGAAAATTCTTTTGAATTTTAGGAAGAAAATGAATTTTCGAATAGATATCGATTCAGCAAAGGAATTGTTATAGATGTATTGTTAACCGTTGGTATTCCATCGTTTGACAAAAATTAATAATCGTGGTTAATCGTGGCTAAAAGCACGCATTTATATCAAAAATGACAACTAAACACAATCGGTCTGCAGTATCATGGAGGTTTACTATAATTCTTCCCTCACTCAAGGAAATGACTATGAAATGCTCCTTTGAATAAGTTGCCCTCAGCACTCAAGAGACCCTCAGCGAAGGGACCCTTATCACTTACCTTAAGGGTTAACTATGAATATGGGCACTAGATTTGTCTATATATTATTACCTACATCTTTAGGTGTTAATGATAGGTAAGATTTTTACAACATAAAAGAAAAAAATGTGATAATATTTTAAATAAAAATCATTTATATGTTTTTGATTGTATTTTTTATTATTTTATTATTTTTTTACAACACTTATTATTCTATATGAAGGCAGGAGGTGAGATTTTTTTTTGTAACAGAAACGTAAAATCAAAAATTGAATCCACAGTCCACTTAACATAGAATTTCTGTTCTTTAGAGTAACACTATAATATAAAAGTTTACTTTCTTCAGGTCTTAAGTAATAAACTTAATCACGGAATAAGAAAACCGTTAAATTTTAAAATATCATTTATTACCTTTCATTGTTATCATTTATATTATATTTATTCAAATTTATAAGTAGATTCATCTGTAACTATAACTTATTTGTTTCAGATCTAAAATAAAGTAGATACAGACTTCTGAGTCAACCTTTTAACAATATCAGACTCGCTGTGCTTTATTTGTATAACTTTTTGAACTTTTCAGTAGCATTATCTGTTATTACATTTCTTTATGGAGATTGACTTTATTCCTTCTAAAATATCTTAGTGAATCGACAGCATTTACAAAATTTTAACATAACATAAAAATGGTAATTTGAATTTAAATGTCATAAAAACAAGGGATTTGATTTCCTTAACAAATATCGCTTTTTTGGTACCTACACATGTTATATTATATTCCTATTTAATACTACTAAGGCTAATTTGTTAACAGACTTTTTTTTTTTTTTTGAGAATGCTGTTATATTATTCCAGTTTTGGTTTCTCAACATTAGTCTAATTCTAAAAAATGTTTAGTCAATTTCTGAACATTTCTTTGTTTCTAGAAAAAAAATTGTTTTATTATACAGAAAATTAGATAGGTACCTACATCTTGCTGAATGTTTCCACCTCACTTAAAAAATGCCAATATTATTAAACCATATAAACAGGAGTATACAAATTATATTAAATTTTTTATTCCTCAATTAATATACCGAGGTAAATACAACATCTCTTCTTCTCTACATAGTATAAATTGAAGTCGTTTTTCGCGTCTGTCTGTTTAACCGCTAGCTCCTCCTAAACCATGCAACAGATTTTGATGTGGTTTTCACCATCAGTTAGATAATTTTTCACGGAAGGATTTATATATACCTATCGCATAATTAATAAATAAAAATAAATAATAATAATTAATACTTAATTAATTAAATTCGTAATTCGACCGTAAGAATTCGCAACATACCTACTTATATCATAAAAACGACCGTACATAGCTGTTCCACTCGTAGCGCAGAGGTAACGTCGCAGCACTTTATGCACAGGGATCCGGGTTCGGAAACTGATGGCATCGTAGAATTTTTGGCTTTTTTTCTAAATTCTACATGATATTTATTTATATATATTTTTTATTTTTGTTATATTCTTTCTTTGACAATAATTATAATTTTTTTGAAACAAAAAATTATATATAAAAGCGAACGAGCGAAGCGAGTGAGTAGTATACTGCACCCGGGCTTTCTTAGCACCCGGGCGAAGCCGGATGGGGCCGCTAGTTACATATAATAATAATATTTTCGTGCCCAACTTTATTGAAAAAAAATGAAGATTTATATTTAATTACTATTTTAAATAGAGTCGGAGCTAGAAATAAATTTTAGGTACGCCATCAAAAATTAGTGTGTAAAAAGGAAGGATATTACTGTCTTACCATTTTTAAGGTATAAGGCATTAGTTTTTTATGGTAGGGAATACGATATAGCTCTGATTATGGATTATGTAACTTTCTAAAGAAAAAGCTGGGTAACAAACATCCATACATAAATAGCCTGCTTTTTAGCTTAGCCGCAAGTCGGGTAAAAAACATAGACATTTATTGCGAATGGTCCAATTTTAGAGAAACAGAAATTTTCTACGACTAGGTCGACTAGGTATATTATTATTACCTACGTTATTAGAAAAATAGGAGTTTCATTCTTTAACGTTTCAATTTTAAAGAAATTGGAATTACTCTGAAATATTCACATTGGAACATCTCTAGATAACAATTTGAGACTTGCAGAAACGTCGACGTGGATATACAATTTTTGTTTTTGTAACTACGACGAAAATCGAACGGAGATTCCGTCGTATGTAGTTGATTTTATTACCGCCACAGAATTGAAGAGTCGCCCGTTGATCCACGCTTGTTATTTTTATACAGTTTCATGATCTTTTCTATTATTATGGCAGGCTGATACGTTCTCTCACAAACAAAGCAGTTGCCAGCACAGCATCGTAACCAACCAACCAATCTACGAGTACCTTTAAAGGTATTCCCGGCAATACTTCTTCCAGCCAAAGCACGTTCATTCACAAAATAACTTATTTTATAAAAGCCCCGTCTACAATTGTCGCAAAATACAGAACGCAAGACGTAAGACTGACGTAAGCCGTCGCAAGAGATCGCAGCGCCTCATACATTACGTTTAAACGCAGATCGAGCCATCAAGTTGGTTTAAATCTAACTTTTCGTTGCGTTCACGTCACGTGTGTTACGCCAGTCAATCAGAGGTTGAATGAACGAGGTTATGGCAGACGAAATAAACAACTGCTCTGATTGGACAACGCAGGCAAAACGCACGTCAACTTGCAAGCTGCGTTGCGTCTTGCCTATTTCTTGCGTTTGGGTCTTGAGTTCTGCGTTTTGCGACAGTGGTACACGGGACTACATATATAACTTATAGCTTTCCGACCCGGCAACGAAATAATCAAGAGCGAGACATTTCTCACAATAACAGTTTATTAATGTAGATATATCTCATAGTTTAGCAAGTGTACACCAATTCCTCTCATTGATCATCCCTATTTAGTCTTAGCGTAATAATATATTGATAGCCCATGCATGTTTCTTGAGAAGAAATAAAATTTTAAATAGTGAAATAATTTTTCAAATCGGTCCAGTAGTTCCTGAGATTACCCGCGACAAGCAAACATATAACCTTTTCCTCTATATAATATTTAGTAGAGATAATAATGCGTTTAACGTTCGTTTCTCGGTAATATAATGTCCTAATAGATGTCACTCGCACAATTCCCGCTATTTTCTACATTTTTAAACTTGAATTTTGTTGATATCAATTTATGAGTCGACGAACAAATTAGATTATTTATTTATTGTAGATTATAGACGCGTCGACAACTTAGGTCAATAAATAACAACTAACTTAAAACTAAATAACATGAGCGCAGGTGGGATTCAAACCCACGACAGTCTAGTCTAGAGGCCGGTACCAAGTACGCTATCCAGTAGGCTACACTGCCCTCGAACAAATTAGAAAAAGAGTATGGTAAGTAATCGCTCATGGGCCTTTATAAAGAACCATTTCTAGGCTCTTAAAACTGATTTGTAAACTCAAAAAATATAATAAAGAATGAGCCATTTTCCTGAGAGTAGTTCCTTCAATTATCCACGAGAGGCAACACTTGTGGCAGGTACAAACATTAAGTATTTATTCCCCATTAGTGTCGTGTCATTTTAGTGGTATAACTTAATTATTAAATTATAAGTAAATTAATTAAATAATTAAGTTATACCACTAAAATGACACGACACTAATGGACAATAAATAATGTTTGTACCTACCACAAGTGCTACCTCTCGTGGATAATTGAAAGAATTACTCTCAGGAAAATGACTCATTAAACAATAGTAGTACAGCGAAATTAGCTGATAATACGAAACTGAACTAGGCCAAAATAGTTTGGAGTTTGTATTATAGTTTAAAAAAACAAACAAAGAACATCACGATCGTATTATACGCACATCAATCTGACAATATGTATAGTAAAATCTAAAGTCTAAACCTTTGGAAAGGTTCAACATTACGTCATCAGACGTCATAACATTATATTATGAGTGGGTCAGTGGCATACTTGTCTAAGCTACAATTAGCTACTTACAAAATAATTCGATGTAAAGCTGAACAGCAGTACAAAATTAATCAATGTTGTTTAACACATTGTATAGTTCTAGTAGCCAATTGTGGCTTAGCCAAGTATGCAAACAAGTCTTAAAACTTAGTGCGATGTATTTTGAAAATGAACTCCATATATTTCAACATATTCTTTCATATGTTAGTAGGATTATTGAAAGATATTTCTGGGGATTTTCTCAGTGAAAATATTTTCTTCAGGTAAATTGAACAAATAATGTCGAATCCCATCCGCTTCGTTGTTTTGTGTTGGGTTGAATGAATCAACTGAATGGTAGCTGAAATTGGAACGAGTAGAGTTAGCTTCTCCATATTATGCGGTTTGTCATATTGCAGATTCGTGCGCGGCTTTGTGCAAATATTACAGCCATATTTATGTACATACATCTGAAAATACTAGGGAAAAACAAGTACTACTGCATACATAATATAGAAGTAAATATACCAATTACCTACTAAAAATGCAAAGTTTTAAAACAGGATCGAAGTTGTATAAAATTAATTCACCAACGTTTAGAAATAGTTAATTATATTGATCTTCAGGATCTACATAAATATTGACTCGATGAAGTGTCATGGAATGATGGAACTTGGAAGTTGGAAGTGAAGTTTGTGGCGAGGAATTCAAACAATTTAGGCTCTAGATCGTATCCTAGAGTGTATAATATATATTCAGTATATATTTGGGTGTGAACCTATTCGAATCTGAATGTTTACACGTCCTTATAAGAGTGCCGAGGACTCACCTTTTTTTTTGTAAAAATACAGTTCTGATTGTAGTAAATGGTTGTAATATTAAGACACACAATATTGTCTGCAGTTATGTAGCTTGGAAATCTACGACTTATATATATAACGAGAGCGAGCATATTCGAATAATGATTTGAATATGATATTTAGAGTGACATGAGAATTTTATAAACTAACTGATTGTATGTATCTAGCGGGTGCCTTGGAATATTGAGCCATTTTCCTGAAAGCAGTTCCTTCAATTATCCACGAGAAGCAGCACTTGTGGTAGGTACAAACATTATTTATTCCCCATTAGTGTTGTGTCATTTTAGTTGGATAACTTAATTATTTAATTAATTTATTAATAATAATAATTTAATAATTAAGTTATACCACTAAAATCACACGACACTAACGGAGAAAAAATAATGTATGTACCTACCACAAGTGCTGCCTCTCGTGGATAATTGAAGGAACTACTCTCAGGAAAATGACTAATCACAGATGACACACAGAAACAAAGTGTTTTGATTATGGCGTCTGATACATGCAATTAGTTCGTTTATGAAATTCCTTTATCTCACTTGATCATAATAGCCCAAGAGCCAGCGACACATTTTAGTGACCAATAGTACCAAGGCTGATTCTTACCTACATGTTAGCTCTTGTATGGTGCATAACGGAAACGACCTTTAGCTGCCATTCCCAGGGTGGAGGCGAGAGTACTAGAGCCGCCCCCGCGTTGGAAATCGTAAAAAAAAATTAATAGTACCAAAGCTGAAAATTTTTGTATACATTATTTATTATTATTATTTTTTTGCAGCTGAAGGTGACTTTTTATCATTTATTATTATAAATAATGTATACAAAAATGTTCAGCTTTGGTATTATCAATTTTTTTACGATTTCCAACGCGGGAGTGGCACTATTACTCCCACCTCCACTCTAATGGTCGCAGCTGAAGGTCGTTTCCTTTAAATACTATACAAGAGCTTACATATAGGTGAAAATCAGCCTTGGTAAAATGACCACCCTCAAAATGTCCCTGGCTCTCGTACTATAAGCAAATCATTATTCGAAGATGCTCGCTCTCGTTATATTCATATGGGCAAGTCGTAGATTTCCAAGCTGTATAATATTTTTTTATAAGTATATAAAATACTATAAAAAATCATGAAATGGCAAAATTTAAGAACTTGACAAACGTGTGAACAAATCATTTATTTAAAATAGACTTTAAGACTTATGTAGTACTGTTTGTCTTCTGTCAATCTCTTTACATATCCTTTGAATGTCCTGTAGTGCAGTTTCATTCATTTAGAAATGTTTTACATATCGACTTGAAAGGATTATCTCCAGAGACCCTAGGTGAGTCCGATATGAGATTAAAGTGATTAGCATTTTCTGACTCAGTGAAAACGCATTGTGCACTGCATCCATAGCTGATGCATACCTAATTTGAACAAGATGACACAAAATCCATTTCCTCTGTTTTTTAGGTAAAGTCAATTTTTGACGTGAAACATCTTTATTGCGTCCTCGCTCATAATTTCAACTCGGTGAAGTGTCACGTAAGTGTATCGCAGAATTGACGTTTGCCACGAGTTCGATCATTTCTAGACCCTATCATATCTAGAGCGTATATTATTATATTCTAATCATATTCAAATCTGAACACATCTCTTGAGAGTATGAGAGTACCGCGAACCCACAGTTATTTTTAAATTATTTTTACAAGCTTTTATTTAACTTGCAATGTATGTTAGTTTGTGTGTTTGTTTAGGTCAAATCTTGCAAGTCAATTTTGAACGACTTCCACGTATCAGATCGATTTGAAATTTTGTACACATATGTATTCTCGAAGACAATACATGAATAAATCGTTTTTAGAAATAAATTCAACACCTAAGGGGTTCAAACCAGGGTTGTTACGGATGCAAAAATTTAGACATCCGCGGATGCAGATGCGGATGCGGATTATTAGAAGTTCACATCCGCGGATGCGGATTTGATGCGGATGCGGATTTTAAAAGGATAATTATTTAAATTTTAAGTGCATAAATAACTGAAAATCAATTTAATTTTAACTTTTTATTTATTTAATCATATTTTTAGCACGTGCCACTCTGGCTCCGCCCACTTTCTTTACATGTAGTTACTTGTTGATGTGAATCTGCATCCGTAAAAACTCTGCAATGATTGATGCGGATGTGAATGCGGATCCAGATGTCTGAATTAATGCGAATATTCCGCATTTACGGATGCGGATGCGAATATTCGTAACACCCCTGGTTCAAACGAGGATGTAGGGTGTTTTTGACTAATCAACGCCCAGGCCAAATCGCTGAAGCTAGAAACTTGAAATTTGGACAGTTGGTTCCTTCTCTAATGTAAGCATCCCCTAAGAAAGTATTTTTCGAAATTCAACCCCTACGGGTGTCAAAGGGGGGTGAAATTTTGAAAGACTAAAGTGAACAAAATAAATATTAGAAAAAACACTTTTTAGAGACAAGCTTTTATTTAAATGCAATAAAAAAGGAAAAAATAATTTTTAATAAAAAAAAAGTTTTTTTACTAATATTTATTTGACGTCGAACTACAATGAGGCTGTAAAAAATTAATATATGACTATTTCCTATTATAGACATCATTGCCACAAACACAATGGCATTTATTTCATTTCAATACGTTCAGTATTAAGGAAATACAATTTTTTAAACTTTAATAACTGCTTACCAACTTCAAAAATGAAATGTGAAGCCGTTTTAAGTGCTGTACAAAAAAAGTCCAATGGCATTATTCAAGTTAGAATGGGGCTCTTTCTAATAAAATAATAAAAAAATGACGTTCACAGGTTCAGTCTTTTCATTAAGGCTAACAACTGCTAGGGTTATCTGGACCTAAAAACAATTCATAACTATCGATTTGAAAAAAGTAATCTAGTTTAACTAATCGTTAGAATTGTAAACCCCATCCGAGCGAAGCTGAGTAGGACAATATAAAATATCATATTATAATAATTAATATAATGGATTATGTATTAATGAACATAATATAATTTAAGATACTTTAGTAAAAATGTTGTGTGCCATCTAGTATATTCAGAACATATCCCATGAGATGGGGAATCACCATACACTGTGTGGAACATTGCAATCAACCCTCTCGTTGACGTCTCAGGAGACGGTGCCTTCCCGTTCATCCGCACCCCACCTCACACGTCTGTCATATGTCATGTTGACGTCACTACCGTATTACACTTCTCATTACGCCAAACAAAACACTAACGCTCACATACATACAAACAATACGTGTGTTCGAAACCATAAATTACTTAATGGATGTTGTGTATATTTGTCACCTGTTAAAAAGCCTGTTGACTTGCACTTTTGTGTTTACCTCAATGATGGAATGTTAGGACTCTTTCACACGTCACATTTTTTCAACGAATCGGTTTGCAAATTACCACGAGTCGTTATAGTAAATTATAGACGCGTCGACAACTTAGGTCATTAGCGAGGAGTCGTTATACACACGTGACGTTAAAAATAATGAATCGATTAAATTTCCGGTAAGTTATCTTTTCAAAAATGTTCCGTGGTTACACAATCAGCCTATAATACTAGATTGTAGGAATGTCTAGATGCGTAATGATGTATATATTACTGACAAGTAGTGACAGTATGTTAAAACGGAAAAAAAGTTTGAATATATCTAGGCACTACACAGTTTGAAATTTGAGGTACTTCTTATAAAAATATTATTATCAAAACAAAGATAGTAATTTGTTGGTAAAAAACAGAAAGCTTGTGAGATAATAATTTGATAAACTAAATTCAAATAAGTTTTTTTATTTGTTATCTGAGCATTAACAATAAAAAATGGTGGAACCTTTGGTGTAAAGATACGAAATGTTACAATTACCACAAAACACCAAACCATAACAGACACTCTCGACGTACGTTTCGCCAACCAAGTTGGCCTCATCAGGAGATGATTAAAACTAAAGACTAAACAAAAATTACTGCCTATTTATAGGCTACCTAATTTTAATTACCTGAAAACTAAACTAATTTACTAAATCAAAAAGCAGGCTACCTGGAATTGGGCCTTTGTCACTGTTCATAATATTATGTTTACACTTATGAATCTCTAGACTCTCTACGGCGTCTAGTTGTCTAATATTAATGACGTTTCTAATTAATTTTAAATTACTATTGTCTATTTTATGGTCATTTTCAAATGCATGTTGGGCAACACTAGATTTATCAAACCTGCCATATTTTAGATGAGCCATATGCTCTTTAAATCTTACTGAAATAGATCTTCTCGTTTGGCCAACATACTTTTTATTACAATTTTGACAACTAATTTCATAAATCCCGGACTTTTCTTTTTCTTCTACTTTTTCTTTAGGGTTCCCTAATTTTTCTTTCAAACTATTACTTGAAGAGTATACAATATTTAATCCTACTTCTTTAAAAATCTTTTTTAACCCTCTGGTGAAGCGCGATTCAAATGGAATCGATACATATCTAGAAATTTCTGTTTCATTACGAAAAGTCGAGGAATTTTCCAAAGCATTCTTAAAACTACGTTTTCTAATCATTTTATCTATTAAATCTACATTATAACCATTACACAAAGCTATGTCCTTAATTAAAGTTTTTTCTTTCTCAAACCTTTCCTTGTTGAGAGGGAAGCTGAGTAACCGGTGTATTAAAAAGTTGAAACTTGCCATTTTATGTTGAGGGCAATGATGTGAGTCTTTAGGGATATATCTTAGTGTATTGGTGTCCTTTCTGTATATATCAAATTCTAAATTATTTGTCTCATTCTTTATGACTAATACATCTAAAAATGGCAGTCTTCCGTTGTTTTCAATTTCATAAGTGAATTTTATTGAAGAGAAACAATTATTTAATTTGGAAACAAAATTGTCTACATTCTCACTTTTAGTGTCAAATACTGCGAAAATATCATCCACATACCTAAGCCATACTCTAGGGAAGTATTCAAAAGTTTCTTTTGCATCTGTTCGTATCTGAGCATTAATTTAATTAAATATCTGAAAAGAATAATCATTGGTTCACATTTCGCGTTTATTTTTTGTCAGACACTTTTTTTAACATTTACAGGTATTTTAATTTGTAACGTTGTAACATAACGTAGATACGTATGTTATATTGTAAAGTCAGGAGTATAGTATAAATTCAGAAGTTGTGCGATTTTAATATTCAAATCACGTGTCGCTCCTGTCGCTACATAAGCAGGTGGTTTTGACACAATAAGTTCTCCCACTGGATTTTCGTACGCCACTCATTATTTTGATAAATCCCTGAATCTCTGCTACGTTTCAAACGAACCCACTGTTTTCATTTGAAAAATAATCTTTCTATTATTTTGCTTTAGTCTTCTCGCTTACAACGTTAAACTGACATGTATAAAGCGTGCTAAAGCGACGCTGTCGACGGAATTTGTAACTAAACTATGTTGTAAAGCTGAAATGGAATATAATATGAACATACTTATAATCAAAAAATTGTATTTTAAAAGGTGGATATCACTAAATATTATTAAACTATATTGGCTGGGTGCACGACGAATACGACATCTGATGGCCGCACTAAATCACACTCTATATCCGTTGCAAGAATGACAACTTTTTATAAATAAAAAATTTCAGATCTCTAAAAAATATAAGTGCAATACCACATCGGAAAAGGGCTAATAAATATTACGTATTATGTTGAAAAAAAGTAAGTATAAAAAATTTTAATAAATAAAAAATACATTTTATTTAGAATGTGTTATGTATCTATGTCCACTGTCCACTAGATGACAGTGGGAACTTAATATGAACAGACTGTGAGAACGTAATGCTGTCAGATAATATTCGATGTTGTAAATTATTGTTTTTAGTTTATAGTTATTTTCTTAATAAATATTTTATAGATCAAATCATTAAATGTGTTTATTATATGTCGTATTGCACTTATGTTTTTATCAATCAAAAATTTTTTATTTATAAACATAAAATAAAACAGAATGGAGTAAGTTTAGCTGTCAAAAGTAATAATAATATTAGTTATAATAGCATTAGAGCTGAAATAATCATAATTTAAAATTTGCAACTACTATTTCTGCCTGTATTTCTACAAATTAACTACACAACAACTATTATGCAACATTTTTTAAATAACTTCATTTATTTATTCACAACGTGAGTGTGATTTAACGCTTATTTTGTCCATAGCGTACCTACGCTGCAGTCGATTCGGTTGTCTTCACCATATACTCTGCACCCAGCAAATAAGGTATAGCTGTAATATTAGCACCTATATTGGTATCAGATATGACATAGGACTTTTTCCTACCAAAAAACTGTGACTCCTTTACTGACTACAGTTTCCCTCAATAATTCCAGTTAAAAGTTGAAAATGCTTTTAACAGTTTTTTAAACTATAACGTTGGTATAGTGTTTAAAAATGTTGAGGAACATCCAAACATATTATTTTGTGCATTTCCATTTAGGTAAAGTAACTGAGTTTACTCTGGTAAGAGATAGGGCTGCAACAAGATCGGGATTTTTTCGACATCATCTCAACGAGAAGAAACTGATTGATCATGATTGTATATTATAGAGTATAGACGCTCGACAACTAAGATCATTAGCGTCTAATTACATCAAACTAAATTAATTTACGACATCATAAAACATCCATGATGAGTGGAGGTGGGAATAGAACCCACGACAGTTTGATCCAAAGACCAAATATCTAGAACGCCAACCGTTACACCAAACTGTCTGCACGAGAAGAATACCCGGCTACTAAAATCGAGTCGTTATAAAGATGATATAAGTGGAGATAACGCATTTCTCGTTATGACTTATGAGAGTCCACCGATAGTTTTAGCAAAATATCATATTTCGTGACTTTAATCATTTAATTTTTCTTTTAAATAATATACTTCGATTATAAATTTTTGTGCCTAAGATTTTTAAATGAAATTGAATCGACGACTTAAATAAGACGAGTTAAAGAGACGAAACCGAGACGATATTGTTAATCTCGTTTTGTGTCGTTTCGTGCAAAGCCTTAGGTAGAGATAAAATTGGTAGATACCATGATGAAGACATTAAACAATGGTATCGAGATGTTAGTTCCATGTTTTTCTATAACATTATTGTTTTACTATAATGATCTAGAAATACAATGTATTAAGAGATATTATCGATACATTGCATCTACTACACTATACAGAATGTAATGTCGGTACAGTATAGCTCATTTACATGCAGCGGGCCCGGGGGCACAATCACGGCTCGGCACCGCGCGAAAATAGCCGCATTAATTAGCATTTAGATGGCTTAATGATAATTAGTCCACGCGCATTAGTGCACACCAGCTGCGGAGATAAAACATGACGTCGTCCTGCATTACTCCGCGCGCCAGCCCTCTGCACCCCGTTCCAACGACGCCGACGCCACGTTGTTTATGCCGCCTCGGGCACCGTTCTCTGCAAACAGGAGTATCACGGTGGATGTTGTTGCAGTCTCTCTCTCTTTCTCTCTCGGAGTTCCTTAAACAGTTAATAACTTAATCTCGCTTATATCTGATAACCTTCAATGATATCTACGCAACAGTGCAGACAAGTAGTCCAGATTCCTATTACCGGCGCCGATCAGCGCGAGAAATGTTCCCTATTTCTAGATGGGAGTGCGTATTCATCTCCTGCATCGAGAGTCAGGGCCAATCGACGCTGGTAATCAGAATCTGATTACCTACCCGCACTGTATGCGTACCCTTAAAAGAGATTTCTCTTCTTTTCAAATAATTGTCAGTGTTCGTAGAGTGATTTCACGAGATATATGTACTCTACTGAATTCTATTTTCTAAAATAGTAAATACTTTGGTTTCATTTATCTAAATCGCAGTCACTGCAGCCAGACCCGAAAAAATTGTAAATTGGTATAGTGATTGTAGGCAAGAATCGGTCAAGCATCAATTCCGTACGTGTGTGAAGTTAGCCCCCCAACTAAGCAATATTGCTTCCAAACAATTTGTAACCTTAATATTTTAATTTGTAACTATTTGTACCCAACTTTTTAGAATTTGTAACCAAACCGTTCCCGAGATATAACCGGTTTCTCAATGAGGGGCTAACTTCACGGTAGCCCCCCCAAGTCAACAAATTCATCCGAAACAATTTGTAACCTTATTATTTTAATTTGTAACTATTTGTAACCAACTTTTTAGAATTTGTAACCAAACCGTTCCCGAGATATAACCGGTTTCTCAATGAGGGGCCAGCCCCCCCATGTCAACAAATTCATGGGAAACTATTTGTAACCTTAATATTTTAATTGGTAACTATTTGTAACCAACTTTTTAAAATTTGTAACTAAACCGTTTCTGAGATATAACCTTTTTCTCGATGGGACCTATCATACTCAGTTTGTATCCATTTGTAACTAATTTTCAAAAATTTTTAACCAAACCGTTCAAGAGATATGACTTTTATCTTGATGGGGGCCACCCCCATGCCCCAAGTCAATTTGTAACCAACTTTTTAGAATTTGTAACCAAACCGTTCCCGAGATATAACCGGTTTCTCAATGAGGGGCCAGCCCCCCCATGTCAACAAATTCATGGGAAACTATTTATAACCTTAATATTTTAATTTGTAACTATTTGTAACCAACTTTTTAAAATTTGTAACCAAACCGTTTCTGAGATATAACCTTTTTCTCGATGGGACCTATCATACTCAGTTTGTATCCATTTGTAACTAATTCTCAAAAATTTTTAACCAAACCGTTCAAGAGATATGACTTTTATCTTGATGGGGGCCACCCCCATGTCCCAAGTCAATTTGTAACCAACTTTTTAGAATTTGTAACCAAACCGTTCCCGAGATATAACCGGTTTCTCAATGAGGGGCCAGCCCCCCCATGTCAACAAATTCATGGGAAACTATTTATAACCTTAATATTTTAATTAGTAACTATTTGTAACCAACTTTTTAAAATTTGCAACCAAACCGTTTCTGAGATATAACCTTTTTCTCGATGGGACCTATCATACTCAGTTTGTATCCATTTGTAACCAATTTTCAAAATTTTTTAACCAAACCGTTCAAGAGATATGACTTTTATCTTGATGGGGGCCACCCCCATGCCCCAAGTCAATTTGTAACCAACTTTTTAGAATTTGTAACCAAACCGTTCCCGAGATATAACCTTTTTCTCGATGGGACCTATCATACTAAATTTGTAACAACTATTGTGAGAAAAAGGTTATATCTCGAAAACGGTTTGGTTACAAATTCTAAAAAATTGGTTACAAATTGACTTGGGGCATAGGGGGCCCATATCGAGATAAACGTCATATCTCGGGAACTATTTGGTTAAAATTTTTAGAATATTGGTTACAAATAGATAAAAACTACATATGATAGGTTCCATCGAGAAAAAGGTTATATCTCGGGAACGGTTTGGTTACAAATTCTAAAAAGTTGGTTACAAATTGACTTGGGGCATAGGGGCCCATATCGAGATAAACGTCATATCTCGGGAACTATTTGGTTAAAATTTTTAGAATATTGGTTACAAATAGAATAAATAAAAACTACATATGATAGGTTCCATCGAGAAAAAGGTTATCTCGGGAACGGTTTGGTTACAAATTCTAAAAAGTTGGTTACAAATTGACTTGGGGCATGGGGGACCTATATCGAGATAAACGACATATCTCGGGAACTATTTGGTTAAAATTTTTAGAAAATTGGTTGTAAATAGATACAAACTGAAAATGTAAGTCCAACTGTCCAATTGAGAAAAAGGTTATATCTCGGGAACGGTTTAGTTACAAATTCTAAAAAGTTGGTTACAAATTGACTTGGGGCATGGGGATAGCCCCCATCCATTTAAAGATCTTATTTTGGGAAGGGTTAGGTTAAAAATTTTAGAAAATTGCTTACAAATAGATATAAATTGAGTATGATAGGTCCCATCGTGATAAAGGTTATATCTCGGGAACGGTTTGGTTACAAATTCTAAAAAGTTGGTTACAAATTAATTTGGGGCATGGGGGCCCCTTATCGAGTTAAACGACATATCTCGGGAACGATTTGGTTAAAATTTTTAGAAAATTGGTTGTAAATAGATACAAACTGAAAATGTAAGTCCAACTGTCCAATTGAGAAAATGGTTATATCTCGGGAACGGTTTAGTTACAAATTCTAAAAAGTTGGTTACAAATTGACTTGGAGCATGGGGGCCCCATATCGAGATAAACGACATATCTCGGGAACTGTTTGGTTTAAATTTTTAGAATATTGGTTACAAATATAGATAAAAACTGCATATGATAGGTTCCATCGAGTAAAGGGTTATATCTCGGGAACGGTCTGGTTACAAATTTAAAAAAGTTGGTTACAAAGTAACTTGGGGCATGGGGGCCCCATATCGACTTAAACGACATATCTCGGGAACGATTTGGTTAAAATTTTTAGAAAATTGGTTGTAAATAGATACAAACTGAAAATGTAAGTCCAATTGAGAAAAAGATTATATCTCGGGAACGGTTTAGTTACAAATTCTAAAAAGTTGGTTATAAATTGACTTGGGGCATGCGGGTGGCCCCCATCAAGATAAAAGTCATATCTCTTGAACGGTTTGGTTAAAAAATTTTGAAAATTGGTTACAAATAGATACAAACTGAGTATGATAGGTCCCATCGAGAAAAAGGTTATATCTCAGAAACGGTTTGGTTACAAATTTTAAAAAGTTGGTTACAAATAGTTACAAATTAAAATATTAAGGTTACAAATAGTTTCCGATGAATTTGTTGACATGGGGGGGCTGGCCCCTCATTGAGAAACCGGTTATATCTCGGGAACGGTTTGGTTACAAATTCTAAAAAGTTGGTTACAAATAGTTACAAATTAAAATAATAAGGTTATAAATTGTTTCGGACGAATTTGTTGACTTGGGGGGGCTACCGTGAAGTTAGCCCCTCATTGAGAAACCGGTTATATCTCGGGAACGGTTTGGTTACAAATTCTAAAAAGTTGGTTACAAATAGTTACAAATTAAAATATTAAGGTTACAAATTGTTTGGAAGCAATATTGCTTATTTGGGGGGCTAACTTCACATACGTCAATTCCGTTTGTACATAGAGGTTCTATCCTTGCAGATATTACAACTCGCGAGTTTCTAAGACGCTTCTCCAAAATTGGCCACTTTTGAAACCCCCACGTCGCCATTTTGGACGAAAAAATCAATAAAAAAATATTCATACTGTTCCCGGTGGAGTACTCATGAACACACAACATGACTGGCTTCAAAATGTTTTATTGCAATTAATTAATCGGATCAAAAATAAACTTTAATACTTTAGTTCCCAATTTCTAATCTGAGAAATAATCAAAAAACTAAATTTTCAATCTATTTTCAAAAATATAATAAATAAATTGCAAATTTTCAAATCCAGATTACCCTGGTCTGGCTTTAAAATAAAATAAAAAAGAATCTAAAATCAGGTTCACTAAGTCAAATGACTGATATTTTGAAAATAACGACAAAAAATGTTAGTAATGTATTGATTAAAAAAAAACATTTACTTAACATCTCAAGAATACCTAGTATTATAGTAACGAACATGTTTGCAGTCTCTCGTTTTTCATATAACGGTGTGTATAAGCTGTACCGGTATGTAGAAGGGGTGAGTGAATAAAAGGGTGGGTGTGTAAGACGGGGTGTCGTTAGGTGTGCTCATGGAGCGGCACCTACACCACCGAGTACCGACCAACCCATCGGCGCGAACATACCCGGGGAAATGGTGTGAAAAGAAGATACATAAACTAACGCGACGGTAACGGAATGCAGAGAGCTCTGTTCACCTAGCTATAGCTGGTGCTTTGCTACACTCGCTGGAGATAAAATGCACTACCTAAAACTTAAGAGTGCTTCCGAATTTCAAAAACAAACATTTGTTTAGTCAATAATATCTGCTTAAAAAAATGTTTAATGTGCTACAAATAAATATTTGATCAATATCAATTCAAAATTCAGCGAATTGACTTTCTATAAGACAATGAACCAAAATTACATTTTATTAATGTATAGCATAAATATTTTGTAGCAAAATGTATAAATTTTTATAAGTTCGAACATATTTATTTGACTTAACAAGCGATTTTTATCCTAAAAAAGTAATTTAGCAGTGTCACTCAATTTGTGGTTGGACACGTACGTGCTGTGTTTTGGATTACTTTCGAATGCCGGTATCGAATTTCTGTCCCAAGTTACACAGGCGCGGATCCAGTCCTCAAAAAAAGTTGTGGTCACGGTCACTCGAAAATCAGCCAAGTGCGAGTCGGACTACGAATTCGCTCACAGTCGATACATAGCATTCCTACAAAGGAGACGTTTATTAAGGCATAGAATATAACATCAGCCTATCGACCTCATTTAGGGTTGTGGGCATGCTTGAAGTTACATTCTGATTCTTTATTTCTTGTCGAGTTTCTTGTTGATTATATTCCCTTAATATAACAGATATTAGTTGGTAACATCAAAAAAGGGAAAAAAATAAAAATTTTGAAGATAACCATGTAGCCCGTCGATGAATAGCATCGACTAGAGTAAGTCATTTTTTATTTCTTTTTTTATTCTAAAATGGTATGACATGGGAGCCCGCAAAGTGGCCTATTTTGGTCCCCAGGTCACATTTAGAAACTATTTAAGAGTATACAGTAGCAGAAATTACCCCCTGAACTCTTCACCTCAACTCATTTCCCCTCGCCTATAAAACGGTTTCCGTACTCCCGACGCTATTTTTAAAAGCTAAAGGGTTCGGGTAAACGCCAAATGAAGGACCAAGAATCACATTACAAATCCTACAGGCGAAAAATTAAAAAAGAATTCCTGTAAAAACTTACAACTTTTTAAAAAACTACGTAATCTTTCACATGTATTCAAAACTTTTTTTCAAAAAATTCGCCTATAGGATCTGTAGTGTGATTCTCGGTTCTGCATTTGGCGTTTATCCGAACCCTTTAGCCTTAAAAATAGAGTCGGGAGAGCGGGAACCATTTTATAGGCAATGGGAAAGGATTTGAGGTGAAGAGTGCAGGGGGTAACTTCCGCTATTATATACGCTTAACCTAGAAACATGTTTAGTAGATAAGTTGTCGTCACTAATTAATTAATTAATAGTAGATTATAGACGCGTCGACAACTCAGGTCATTAGCGTCTTCAACACAACAAATAATCCATTTGTGTATTAGAATCCGCCAGCCGGCATACACAAACCGACTGGTACGAGCTCGGGTCCCTGGGAGCGCTAATTCCCATAGAACATTGAAATGCAATTTGCGATAGCAACCACATTCCAATGTCTCACCTGGGGGGAGTAGTCGTCACAATTCTTTACTATTCTTTATTCAACTAACAACAAATAAATTTCACTAAAATCGAATCAGGATGGTTTCTGTAAGCGCCTCAGAAACTCGTGAGTTATTGCTGCAAATATGGAACCCTCTGTGTAGAAACGGAATTACTTTTAATTATTTTATTGGTACACAATATTATTATCACAATCATTTTCTTAAAACATTGGAGTGGCCCGTTTTTAAAACTAAGATGTGTTCCAGATGGAGCTTTGTGCAAACATGGTACATTTCTAACAGAAACGCTAACAACTAACACTAACAGAAGCTGTTTACAATTCCGTAGAGTACATAGATTGATATAAAAGAATTCTGTTAAGGTAGAACTATACCTAGAAGATTTAGTGATTGTGTGTCGAGTCGCTTATTGTAAGAATCGAGTAGACTCGTACTCGCGTTAATAAATAAATAAATAAATAAATAAATAAATTTTATTTGCCCTTGTAGTGTCATGCCAGAGGCAGGAGGGTTTGTCATAAATACATTAATCAACAATAAAAACAGTACATTTAAAATTGAATTTAAAAAAATAAAATAAAATAGGTGATTAACAATATAAAATATAGTATTAAAATATGACATTAACAATATAAAATTTGGTACTAAAATGTAGCTGAGAAATTTAAAAACTCTTCAACCGAATAGAATGCATTATTAGAAAGTATTCTTTTTACCGTTCGGCAGAAATTGTTATAATTTTTTATAGCTCTAATATGTGGAGGTAGTTTATTAAATATTTTAATACACATATAGTATGCACTTTTTTCATACATAGATAATTTATGAGAAGGTATATATAAGTTATTCGTGCCTCTTGTTGCCATAGTAGTGTTCTGTACCGTGCTATTTTTAATAAATGCATTTTCATTATTTCTCACGAATTTGATACATTCGAGAATGTATAAGCACGGTAGCGTCAACAAATTTAATTTTGTAAAGATAGGACGACACGATGTTCTTTTACTTAAGTGGACGTAATAGTACGAACAGCTCTTTTTTGAATGATAAATAGTCTGTCAATAGCTGGTGACTTACCCCAAAATATAATACCGTAATTGCATACAGAAAAGATTTGGGTTCGGATTCGATCTAGCAACTCAAGTTTAAAAGACTGGTAAGTACTCGAGTGCGAACTGCAGTCTGTAAAACTGGAGCCGTTATACGTCATAATATAACCCTAAAAAATTTTGATAGCTGACCAAGGAGTAAGGAGCGAATATAGATCAGTAGAGCTTTGCATCACCACATTCCGCGATACACTTCATCCGAGACATTTAACACTCATTTAGAATTAGGGGGTTTAATAGTAATTTATGCAGCTATAGTGGCAAAAAAGTGACGGATTATATGACAGTCGCGATTTTGCGATACGAGCCTAAGGTTATGTTGTATTTATACCAGAACTCGTGTGATTACCGCACTCGCCTTCGGCTCGGGTGGTAAACATACACTCGTTCTGGAATAAATGCAACATAACCTTAAGAGAGTATTGTTAAATCGCGACTGTCAGATCCGTCACTTTAGCCACGCGTTACATACAATATTTTTTGCAACAACTGCTTCAAAAGTTCAATTTTAAGCAAATAAAACACAATTTGAATAAATATTTTA